>CM034708.1:119903694-119914276 GCA_020142125.1 Phrynosoma platyrhinos
CGACTGGGTCGTGAGAGAGAAGGCGGGAATCTGCAGAGATTCCTCTTGTCTGGAAGGAGGGAAGGCCCAGACTTGCCTTTTTAAAAGCCCTGGCTTCCCAAACGTGGGTCCTCCAGAAGTTTTGGACTACAGCTCCCAGAATGCTAGACCGCAAGGCCAAGTTGGTTGGGGATTCTGTGAGATGGAGTCCAAAACACCTAGAGGAACAAGGCCTGGGAACCACTGTTTTAAAGGCAAGCGGCTTGGAAACTTTTTTTAAAAAAATAATTTTATTAGAAATTATAAAAATACACACACATATATGTACAGAGTAACAGAAGCTGATTGTGGTGGAAATATTAGGCTCCAGCAGATGTAAACCATTTGATTCCTGACCAGTGGGACTTTGTTCTCATTAGGCATGCATCCAGCTTCTGTTATTTTTATGTAAGTCAAATTGTAGTAAATTAGCTCCTTCCCAATTCCTTCCACAGATGTACAGTACTATCGAACACCTAGAATTATGTTGTTGGATAGTACAGTGTATCTGGGATGAACCGGGAAGGAGCTCTATCTTACTAAATTTGACTTATCTAAAAATAACAGAAGCTGGATATACAGCTATACATTAAAACAATGAAGATTTCAACACAGGACAAAAAACCATAATCTAACAAAAGCATCTAAATATAAATGTATAACATAATGGGTAATGTTAGAAAATGGCAGGAACATGAGTTAGTGAAGTTTTTCATGCATAACATACTCCATATACTTGCAAGCAGCTTAGAAACTTAAGGTGCCCCAGGGCTTTGGCTTCCGGCAGTATTGTTTCCTTGGTCCAGGGCTCTTTCACCTTCTTCCGTGGTGCTTCCCAGATGTGCCTTTTGTCTTTTTTCCCCATGTAGTGATAGGCATGTCATCCTACCTAACATATTGTTCTTCCTTGGCAGCATGTTCTTATGGTAGGTCTCTAGTAAAGCACAGTTTAATAACTAATAAACTGAGCAAGGACCCTCTCTTTAAGGGAGAGTGGCAATTATAGTTTCCGTGTGCAAAAGGCACATTTTTCCGAACTTAGTTGTCATAGGGCCTTTACAGACTGCCAGAAATAATGCAGCTTGAGGCCACTTTAACTGTCTTGGTTCAGTGCTAAGAAATCATGGGAACTGTATTTATTGTGGCACCAGGGCTCTCTGACAGAGAAGGCTCAGTGTCCCAGAAAAAAATACAATTCCCATTATTCCCTAGCACTGAGCCAAGACAGCTAAAGTGACCTCAAGCTGCATTATTTCTGGCAGTCTGTAAAGATCCTTAGTTATGAAATAATAATAACAGAAAAAGCTTTCAGAGTTGCGGATGATTATGGGTATTGCAAAACCTGCATTTGTTTGCTGAAATAGCTCTGGTCTTTATGCTTCATTTCAGTGCTCTTAAAATCAGGAAAGAAAGAAGTCACCTGTTTGGTTATACCCAAAACTCAGTCAACAGTTCTGCATCTTTTACAAGATGGTATGAGAAGGTGCAATAAGTAGTGACGGCTCTTTTGCTACATGGCAGATGGTTCTCCATCGAGTGTATATAGTTCAGCTTATACTAGCAATGGCTTTAGAAGATTTGTAAAGAAGTGGCACACCTGTCTGAGGTACTGAAAGAAATAATTTTTTAAAAGTTTAGTTCCTAATTGTTAGTTGAATTTAAAGTGTTGATTTCCCCTTAAATACAGGTTGAGTATCCTTTAGCTGGAATTCTGAAATCTGAAATTCTCTAGAATCCAAAATTGTCTACATGGGTAGATGAGATAGTGACAGTTTTGCTTTCTGATGGCTTGGTGTACACAAACTTTGTTTCGTGCACAACATTATTTAAGATATTATGTTTAAAACTACCTTCAGGTTATGTGAATAAGATGTATGCAAAACATAAATGAATTTCATGTTTAGACTTGGGTCCCATCTCCATAATAAGTCAATATGTATATGCAGATATTCCAAAATCTGAAATCCAAAACACTTGTGGTCCCAGCATTTCGGATAAGAGAGACTCAACCTGTATTGTCTAATCCTGCTGAAATTAAGCACTGTATGTCCTGTTCATTTCAGTGTTAAATTGTCCTGTTGAAATAGGCTTCTGAACAGACATCTACAAGATTGTACTGTGAGCCTTTAGATACTTCCCAAAACACAGCCCTGCTTCCAAAATGGGTTAAATATTGTGCAGAAAGACATTCTAGTAACCAGTGTTATGCAGATCATTATAAATAAAAGAATAACAGAGGAACTGTTTTCTGCAAGTACAATTTGAGTACGCAGATTATTTTCCGTTCGTAAAATGTTTTATTTTCCTATACTGTCTACTTGGCAGTAAGCCCCATTTAATTTCAGTGTTGGCCAAGAATCAGTGGTGAACTTTCTTATCCACCACTAGTACAACTGAAGCTTTTCCATCTTCTTTCCTGCATCCTTCTGTGACATGAAAAAAATCCTGCTCCAGAGTGTCCCAGATTTTTGGGATACAGGGGAGTAACTGATTGTGGTGGAAGTAGCAGGACCCAACAGATGTACACCATTTGATGATTCTGGCCAGTGGGATGCATCCAGCTTCTGTTTTTTTTAATGCAAGTCAATTGTAGTAAGTTGGAGCTCCTTCCCAATTCATCTCACAGATACATAGTACTATCCAACACCTAGGATTACGCTGTTGGATAGTACTGTATATCTGTAGGATGAATTGGGAAGGAGCTCCAACTTACTACATTTGACTTACATAAAAATAACAGAAGCTGGATTCTTTGCCTATATGGGGCATATAATATTGTTTACTGGCAACAGGTGACCAGGAATGGTATTTTGTTAATTCCCATTTGTATGTCTGGAGCAGTTGGATGTAGCTATGGTTATTCATGCACCAGTTCCCTCCAGAATAAAGATTGTAGCTCTGCATTTTACCCAGAACTGTGTCTGAAGATGGTCTGGAAGCTTCAGCTGCTGCAACAGCAAAGTGCAGTGTTTTAACTGTTCATAGGGGGGAGGGAGGCAGAAAATCCAGTCTTGCACAATTTCCACTGACTTCAAGGTTCAATTCTCAGTGATATTCCTAACCTGATCCCAAGTGTTCAAGCGTTTTAAAGGTTATTAGAAAGACAGCCTCCACCCATAGAATCCTGCTTGTATCCTGAGGTGTACCTCAGTTATCTTTTTAAGTACCCACCATTAAAATCAATAAGGCTAGTGTGCGCTAGAGAGGGAGTTATCTCAATAGTGGCCTCAAATCATTGGAACTCCCTGCCACTAGACCTACTCCTTCAGTTCTTCAAGACTGCCTTTGATTTATTCCATATGTTGGCAGAACAGCTTTGTAAGGTAATTTCTAGACCTGTATTCTGATCTGATAGACTGCATTATTTATTTGTCCCTATCCTTTCGTCTTTTTGAGCAGCATAGCTCAAACAAGCAACTTAAAATACTTAAATACATAACTCTCAGCCTGTTGGAAGTCTGTTCTGTTGTCAGTTTAGTTGACCTTCAACATACCTGTGTTTAGCATGGTTTCTAAATGCATTCACTCATGGAATCACATGTACATATGCAACATTCCATGGGAAGATAGAGGTCAGAATAAATTGATGGAAATTGAAGCTGCCAAGACTGAATTAGGGCCTTTGCAGACTGCTAGGAATAGTGCAAATTGAGTCCCCTTTAACTGCCCTGGCTCAGTGCTAGGGAATCATGGAATTGTATTTTTTTCTGAGACATTGAGCCTTCTCTGTCAGAGAGCTCTGGTGCCACAATAAACTACAGTTCCCATGATTCTCTAGCACTGAGTCAGGGCAGTTAAAGTGGACTCTTAGTCATGTGAATAGGCTCCAAGTCTTCAGTTCTAATAGGACTCATATGGCCTTATTTCTAACTTAACACAATATATTTGATATTAATATGTTTTACATACACTTAGACCAGGGGTAGGCAACCTTTCCCCTTTAAGGGCCGAGGGACTTCAACTCCCAGAATCCCAGGAGCTTTTGGCCAACATGGGACTATTGGCCAACATGACTGAGGCTTCTGGGAGCTGAAGTCCTTCGGCCCTTAAAGGGGAAAGGTTGCCTACCCCTGACTTAGACCATAATTGATTTCAGTGGGATTTAACTCTCCACTGTAAAATTTGTTACGGACTGTCTTGAAACCAATCTACTTATCTCAGTGTGGCTTACATATCAATAAAAACGAGAGAAAGCATACAAAACAACCTAGTAAAGAGGCTTGCAAACTCAAAGTAAAATAACACAAAAGTAAAATAAGGTGGGGAGGGGAAAGGAATCTGTCCCTTTTTTAAGTGTTTGTATTGAGGATTTGTGTACAATTATAAATACTGTCTGTTTTAAGATGTGAGTAGAAGGACTTAGTAAAAGTGGTTTTCATTTGTTCACCTATTGATTTTTGTTCAGATTTTTTATATAGAAGAGGTGGGAAAACACCCTCTCAATGTTCTGTGGCAAACAATAGCCAATTTTTTGTAATCTGCAGTTTGAAGTATTGTATGAGCTAATTCAAGATTATCATATTTCTTTTTTAATAAAAAATTCTTAGGATAAGTGCCAGGAAAAGAAGTCACTGTATTTCCTAAAGAAAGAAGAAAAGCTGCCGATATTTAAGTGTGTGAGCATCATGTCTGTTCGGGAATCCTTTAACCCAGAAAGCTATGAACTTGACAAGAACTTTAGGCTCACCCGATTCACAGAACTTAAAGGTACTGGTTGTAAAGTGCCTCAGGACGTTTTGCAGAAATTGCTTGAATCTCTGCAAGAAAATCACTTCCAAGAAGATGAACAGTTTTTGGGAGCTGTTATGCCAAGATTGGGTAAGTATTAATGGTGGTACTCTTTCCTTGTTAAAGAGGGAGATCTGTGGCAGAAAGTAAAACATGCTTTGCTACTGAAATAATACATTATGGACTTTTCTTATATTCCTTGGCATAGTGCTATGTAAAAAAAAAAATCATTATATGCTCTGTCTTTTTGGGGAAGGGATTTTAAAAAAAGCAGTTCTGTCTCCCATTGAAACATTAACTCTATGAAGCAAACAGTTTAGGTAAGGTTAGTTACTTCACCTATCAGAAAAATGCTTAGCTGATTTGGGCTAATTAGTTTAATATCAATTCTGAGTGAACTGATGAGAAAAAAATTAAAGCTAAAATTATCAAAACAGAAGGATTACTAAAGAATCAGTATAACTTCTGTAAAAGAAAGGTATGCTTTGCAAACCTTTTGGAGTTCCTTGAGAGAGTTGACAAAGGAATGGATACCCCATTAATACATCTTCCTCACCAAGCCTCCTGAGCATCTTAACCACTGAAGGGAAGGGGGAGGGCATGGCCTTCCTCTCCCAGGAAGGCAAAGAAGCCCCTGTAGTGCCAGAAGAGATATGTCCTTAATGCTGTTTTAAAAGCAGTCAGCGTTTTCACCTGTCGTATTTCCTCCAGCAGGTCATTCCACAGTCTGGGGACAGCAGGTGAAAAGGTTCTCTAGGAAACTTGCCAGTCTAGTTCTGGCCAATTGGAGCAAATATTTCCCAGAGGACCTGAGTGTACAGGGTCGATTGTATGGGAGAAGGTGATCCTGTAGGTAATCTGGACCCAAAACATGTAGGGCTTTAAATAATAATAATAATAATAATAAATTGTAGCCTGCCTCTCCCCGAAGGCTCAAGGTGGGTAACAATCATAAAAATACAACAATACAGCTATAAAGCAACATGATAAAATAGCATGATCCCTTTACTCCCAATTAAAACTAACACCACATTATAAAATACATTCAATGAATAAAATTAACTAAATTAAACAAATTAAAATGAAGCATCATGGGATGAGCAAGGGCAGCCTACATCAGTATCATGGAACAATCAATCGATCAGTCAGGGAAGACCTGCCAGAAGAGATCCGTCTTGACAGCCTTCTTAAAAGCGTCAAGAGACGTAATGTGATGGATCTCCTCCAGTAGGTCATTCCATAGTTTAGGAGCAGCCAATGAAAAAGTCCTTTGGGTAACTGCAGCAAGCCTCCTCTTCCTTGGCTGCAGTAGGTAGCTCCCAGAGGACCTGAGTGTGCGGGGTGGATTGTATGGAAGAAGGCACTCCCACAAGTAAGATGGACTTAAGCCATGAAGGGCTTTAAAGCTTTGTATTGTGCTTGGAAACTAATTGGCAGCCAGTGGAGATATTTTAGAATTGGTGTTATGTGGTTGCCTCTAGATTTTCCGGCAACCAGTCTGGCTGCCATGTTTTGAATCAGTTGGAGTTTCTGAACTAGGTACAAGGATAGCCCCATGTAGAGCACATTACAGAATTCCAATCGAGAGATTACCAGCGCATATACCACTGTTTCTAGGTCTCCCGGCTCCAGGTAGGGTTGTAGTTGGCATATCAGGTTATATATATATATATATAAAATATTATATTATATTATAGGTAATAACCAACGCTTTGTATTTCCTGAAAAACTAATTGGCAGCCAGTGGAGTGATTTTAAGATCAGAGTGGTGTGATCACTCTTGGATGTATCCCTAATCAGTCTGGATGCTATATTCTAAACCAGTTGGAGTTTCCAGACTTGATACAAATGTAGCTCCATGTAGAGTGCATTGCAGAAGTCCAGCCTTGAGGTTACTACCTGTGTGTCAACGACTATCATTAGGTCCTCTGATTCTAGGAACACATTATTCTGTGGGATCCTGGTCACACAATTGATGGAATCTGAGCTGACAGTAAGCAACAAGGAAAAGGGTCTTGGGGTTGTCATAGCAAATGAAAAGATGCTGAGAAAGTCTGCATTACCTCTAGTAGGGATATGCCCTTATTGTAGTTATGGAGAAATTGTGTGTGTGTGTGTGTGTGTGTGTGTGTGTGTATTCCATTAATTTCTCTTTGGTTGAAGGTTATTCAGTGAAACTAATTTTCTGGAAATTCAAGACAGAAAGTGTTTCTTTGCATAATTCATAATTAGTTTGTGAAATTCCTTGCCACAGAATGGTTATTACTTTGGATGGTTCACAAATAGTATTAGAGAAATGTATGGAGGCTAATTTGATTTATCAAATTATAAATGTAAATATATGTGGGATCATGATATAAGTCATGATTAGTATATGTAGATCCTTCATGCTCTGTTGCTAGTGAGCAATTTCAGGAGTGGGCTTTTGGTCTCAGTGCATTGCTTATTGATATCTCTGAACCATCTGGGTTGATACTGTGGGCCATAGGCTGCTGGACTTAATAGAGCATCAATTTGATCATGTAGGGTGCTTTGCTCTCTTCCTCTGTCTGGGGTAGGAGTTGGTAAAGCCAAGTTTCAGAAATTATACTAGGGGATGTGGTGACATCCAGTGGCTTTTCCATTGTCCATTCCATTATCTGGCCTCTAAGATCCAGATCCACAGGTTGAAGAAACTGGTCACTGCTTGGTCCAATATAGCATTTGTTTGAATTTCTGGACCATTCTACATAAATTTTACAATTGTTCGGATTGCAACCTGTGTAGAATGTGTAGAATGTGTACTTCCCTTTCTCCTGAAGCATAAGATAACACTTGGTGTGTTCTTTAGTTTTGCTAGATTATAGCCTATGACTCAAGAACATTTCAGTCATTTTTTTACAGTTGTATGTATACTTTTGTATCTATAAAACCAGAAATTAAAACCAGCCAGTTGTAAATTGTGTGACACTCGTATCCTGTTTCTGACTCTCTTACTCAGTCATTTTACTGTTATTGTCCTAGACTTCCAACTATTCATTGTTTCCTTAGTGGTGCACACCTTCTTGCCACAAGTAACTAAATTCTCCAAAAGAATGTGCAAATTCAACTAAATATTAATAAAAATAGACAAAATTATGAATAATCTTCCAGCTGCAGCAGACTACTTATCTGCTGAACCATCTTTGAAATGCATTTAGGATAGGGATGTGGTGAATTTTCATGAAAATTGTAGTAATTTCTAGGCAGAGCTGTGGTTCCTTGGGCTTGTTGCTCCCACCCATGCAAGAATTCAGCAGTGTAGTTATGGCATAGTGTCTGCATCTTTTCAGTGTTCTGTGTTGCTACCAGCTGGAGCAAAATGATATCATAGCATCTTATTCCAGGCATTTAGCAGCATCTTATTGATAGGCTCAGCTGTACTTCAGTGTCTGTGTGTGCACACAATTGTAGATGGGTGACAAATTGTATTCAGTTATTGTTTTTATTTTTTTTTTTTGTAAGCAGCTTTGCCTTTATAAGTCGCACAAAATATCATAGAACCAAAAGGAGTTTGTTCATTTGGCTCAGTCAGTAAGAGCATCTTTTCAAGGTATTCTTCCAAGGTGAACCCCCTTGGCCCAGAGATTGATCTGAGCATCTTTGGCATTGTTATAAACTTAGGGCCTTTACAGACTGCCAGAAATAATGCAGCTTGAGACCACTTTAACTGTCCTGGCTCAGTGCTAGGGAATCATGGGAATTGTAGTTTTTTTCTGAGAGATTTAGCCTTCTGTCAGAGAGCTCTGGTGCCACAATAAGCTACAGGTCTCATGATTCCTTGTTGAGGGGTACAGAAGCAATGGTTTGTGGCCCTGACTAGATGTCCTGGGAGGTGTGTTGTCTTCCTGGGGCAAAAATCCGTGATGTGACAGCGAGCCTGACAAGACATGTCAAGCCTACTGACCATTACCCTTCCTCTTGGTCCACGTGGGAACCAATGATACTGCAAGGCATAGTCTTCAGAATATCAGGAGGGATTATGAGGCTTTGGGCAGGAAGCTGAAAGAGCTGGACACACAGATTGTTATCTCATCTCTTCTCCCAGTTGAAGGGCATGGCCCAGAAAGGGAGAGGAAGATAGCAGATGTGAGGTGCCACCAAGAACTATTTGGATTCTTGGATTATGGGCTGTGGTTCCATGAGGGTGGACTTCTAGCAAGAGATGGGCTGCATCTCACACCAGTTGGCAGAAGCGTTTTTGCCAATAGTCTCAAACATTTGATCAGGAGGGCTTTAAACTGAGCCATGTTGGGGAGGGAGACAGTATCTTGGAAGGCAGGAGTACATAGTGGGCTGGAGATAATAGTAAAAGTGTTATAGGGGGAACAAGGCAAATGATGCAAAGGCACAACAGTGGATGGGAAAAAAGCTCACACAGGCAGCAAGTGGGAAGGACAAATGCTCTTAGATGTCTCTACACCAGGGGTAGGCAACCTTTTTGAGCCGGGGGCCGGGTTGCTGTCCCTCAGACAATTGGGGGGCCGAAGCACCATAAATAAATAAATAAATAAATATATTTTTAAAAATTAAAAATTTAAAAAAATATCCATGCACACACTCTCAGCCCCAGAAAAGCCATGGCAAAACCCCTGTGGAGATTTTGCCAAGAAAACTCCAAGAACAAGTAATAACAACAATAATCAATATCATCATGGCGAGCGGCGGGTGACGGCAGGACCAGCCTGGGGCCGGTCCAAAGGCCTCTGGGGGCCGCATCCAGGCCTTAGGTTGCCTACCCCTACTCTACACTACTGCACAGAGCATGGTAAATAAACAAGATGAACTTGAACTCCTAGCACAACAAAGCAAATATGATATAATAGGCATCACTGAAACCTGGTGGGATGAGTCTCATGATTGAAATGTTGAAATAGAGGGGTATAAACTTTTTAAGAGAAATAAGCCAAACAGGAAAGGAGGAGGAATAGCATTATATGTCAGGGATGTTTACACCTGTGAAGAGCTCCAGGACTTAAATCCTGGAAATCAGGTGGAGAGCATCTGGATAAAAATTGAAGGGGAAGGAAACAACAGTGATGTTATAGGAGTCTAGTACAGACCCCCAAGTCAGACTGAGGAATTGGATGATGCCTTTCTAGAGCAGATGACCGCACACTCAGAAAGGAAAGATGTAGTAGTGATGGGTGACTTCAACTATCCTGATATTTGCTGGAAGTCAGACTCAGCCAATACTCCAAGGTCTAGCAAATTCCTCACTTGCCTTGAAGACAATTTCATTGTCCAAAAGGTGGAAGAGGCAACAAGTGGATCAGCTATTTTAGATCTGATCCTAACCAACAGGGATGATCTGCTTAATAAGGTGCAAGTGGTGAGATTCTTAGGTGGGAGTGATCTTGTTCTGGAGTTTCTTATACAGTGGAAAGGAGAAGCTAGGCATAGTCAAACACTCATTCTAGACTTTAGGAGAGCTGATTTCAATAAATTTAGGGGGAAACACTGGGAGTGATCCCGTGGTCAGGAATACTAAAGGAGAAGGGAGTTCAGGATGGATGGGAGTTTCTCAAAAGGGAGATACTGAAGGCAAAATCTGAAACTGTTCCAATGAGAAGGAAAAATGGGAGATGTTTCAAGAAACCGGGTTGGATGACAAAAGAACTTTCAACGGAACGAAGTTTTAAATGGGAGATGTATAAGAAATGGAAAAGGTGTGAAATCAATAAAGAGGAATTCAAACAAATAGCTAGGACATGTAGGGGTAAAGTTAGGAAAACCAAAGCACAGAATGAGCTCATGCTTGCTAGAGTGTTTAAGCACAATAAAAAGGGCTTCTTTGGGTATGTCTGTAGCAAAAGAA
>CM034708.1:119918345-119935870 GCA_020142125.1 Phrynosoma platyrhinos
CAATATAGGCCCTCAACCAGCTGACTGTATCTCTCTATTGCCTACAATTCAGTCGGAGAGTAGCTATGGCTTCTCCCCCCAATCAGGACGCTGGGCATACTCCTGCCTCAGTGCCGCTGCCAGCACAGGCCGCCCAGGTGGAGATGGTTAAAGGGCTCAGCCCAGTCCCTCAGCGGCCCCAGACGCTGCAGCCGCGTGGCTCAGAAGAAGAGATGGTCCCTTGGGAGGGGTTTTTAAGTTCCCCACCCGGCGCTCCTTCCAGCTTCTCCGGCGCTCACTGCCAAGGCCGCCCAGGTGATGGTAGTTAGGGCTTTGAAGGCTCGGCTCCCTGAGGCCAGGTGTTCCAAGGCAGGAGGGGGCGGGGGAAGACTCTCACCGCCCGGCTCCTGAGTCCTCCAGAGTCCTCTTTCCAAGGAATATAGAGCATGCTTGCAGATGACACCAAATTAGGAGGAGTAGCTAATACCCCAGAGGAGAGGATCAACATTCAAAATGACCTGAATAGATTAGAAAGCTGGGCCGAAACTGACAAAATGAATTTCAGCAGGGAGCAATGTAAGATACTGCACTTAAGTATTAAAAATAAAGTGCATTTATATACGATGGGGGACCCCTGGCTTAACAAGACAACACGTGAAAGGGTTCTAGTAGTCAACTGTGTGATGTGGCAGCCAAAAAGGCCAGTGCAATTCTAGGCTGCATCAATAGAAGTATAGTGTCTAGAATTGAGGTAAGTAATAGTGCCACTCTATTCTGTTCTAGTCAGGCCTTACCTGGAATACTGTGTGTCCAGTTCTAGGCACCACAGTTCATGATAGCTTTGTTTAAGTATTTGAAGTGTGTCGTATTGTGGATGGAGCAAGCTTGTTTGCTGCTGCTCCAGAAACTAGGATCCAGAGCAATGGATTCAAACTAGAGGAAAAGGCATTCCACCTTAACATTAAGAAAAGCTCCCTGATGGTAAGAGCTGTTTGACAGTGGAACACACTCCTTCAGAGTGTTATGGAGACTCCTTTGGACATTTTTAAACAGAAGCTGGATGGTCAACTATCAGAAGCACTTTAATTTTGTATTCCTGTATGTCAGGGGTTGGACTGGGTGGTGTTTGTGGTCTTTTCCAGCTCTATGATTCTGTGAAAACTGGTCAGTTTTGCACGTCACAATTCAGGAAGGATATTGACAAAATAGAACATGTCCAAAGGAGGGTGACCAAAATAGTGAAAAGTTTGGAAGCCATGCCGTATGAAGCTTAGGGAGCTGGGTATGTTTAGCCTGGAGAAGAGAAGTTTAAAAAGTGACATGATAGCTATGTTTAAATATTTGAAAGAATGTCATATTGAAGAAGAACAAATGTTATTTTCTGCTGCTCCAGAGAGTAGGACAAGGAACAATGAATTCAGAGAACAGGAAAAGAGATTCCACCTAAATATTAGGAAGAAATTCCTGACGGTATGAACTGTTTGACAGTGGAATTTGCTAACTCAGTCGGTGATGGAGTCTCCCATCTTTAGAGGCTTTTAAACAGAGGTTGGATGGGCATCCTTCAGGAGTGCTTTAGGCCTGTGTTCCTGAATGGCAGGGGGTTGGATTGGATGGCCCTTGGGGTCTCTTCCAACTCTATGATTTAAGTCTTCAGTCATTCCTTGGAGAGACATTGCTAGCACAATAGACAGTACGAGATCATGGGTGATGTCCGATTTGGTATAAAGCAGTTCCCTATGTAATGTATAAATTAGAGTTCATCTAAAAAATAAATTTGTTCTGCTCTGCGTTATTTTTTGTGTTGTATGGATAAGGCTGTTCTAATTTTGACAAGTTTGAAGAAAATTGCTGTAAAATCAGTGATGCAGAATCTAAACCTATGGGTTTAAACTGCTACAAAAATGCTTAATATGTATAACCTAAGATGTAGTTTTAAAATACGATTTTAACCTAGAAATTGAAAACTTCTGCTCTGAATTTTTTAATGGTAACAAAAATAGATTATGGAGGGATTTGTGTGAAAATATTTGGCTTCAGTTGTAAAGGCAATTTGTTTCCAAAGTATCATGACAGCTTGAAAAAGAGAGAAAATGTAAATCTCATAAACTAGTGACCATGATTTTGACCTGGTTTAGGTGATATGTTTGTGCAAAATGAAGTCAAAGGTAATAGTGTAACACTTTATTGTGAAGTAAGTTTGAGTCAGAAACTGTTGGGCTCACTCAGATGGATTCAGGTATTGTCTGCAGTTCGGTTTAGGCTGCAGACTGGTGACATTTTAATTTCTTCAAAAAAAATTCAGATGCAACACTCTTACATTACTACCTTTCTGTTTCTTTACTCTTTCCTTCTGTATTTCTCTCCATTGTTATTGAGTTCCTTCAAGTTAGTCTTGACTTATGGCAATCCTATCATGGTTTTATTGGCAAGATTTGTTCAGAGAGGGTTCACCATTGCATTCCCTTGAGGCAGAGAGAATGTGAGTTGCCTAAGTCCATCTAGCAGATTTATAGCTGAGCAGCAATTCAAACCCTAATCTGAAATCCTAGAACATAATTCAAATCCCCATGCTCTCTCCTCCCCATTGCTAACGTTTACATTGATTGATACATTGGTGTTTTATTTTGTTTTGTTTTGGCTTTTTTTGCTTATGTTACATATGGTAGCAGTATAGCCATTGATGGTGCTTACAAATACTAACTCGCTTGGAATCCTGTTATGTTCTCTTTTTCAGGGACGCATAGCCTGTGCCAATGTTCTTAGTGATCTTTATGCTATGGGAGTCACTGAGTGTGACAATATGTTGATGCTTCTTGGAATCAGTAATAAAATGACAGACAGAGTGAGTTCTTTAAAAATGATAAGGAAACAAATTGTGCTAACGTATCTTTCATTTCTGTAAACCACATGCAGGTAGTATCTCTGGATGCAAAAACCATTTTCTTTCCAGCCCCAAATGCTTGGTACAGAGCACTTTATTGCCACTGATTTTGCCATCAAAATTTAGTATTGAAAAACACATTACTTTCACTTGAGTGGTGTGCATATCCCATGTGCCTTGTTTGCAAGTAGATTTTCACTCAGAAAAGCACCAATCTAATTGTAAACATACTGCAGAGATAGCATGTGCAGGAAAATTGTCGGGATCATCAAGGACTTCAGAGGACAAAAATAGTCCTGGGGGTGCACCTGGCCTATGATTCCCATGTTGCCCACACTTTTAAATATTAATTTGCATTGAATAATGTGACTTGTATTTAATATATGTGCAAGAAAACCCCATATTTGGCCTTGAATGGTCCACTCTTTGTAGTCCCACTCTTTAGTTCCACACACACAGTTATTGTAGGATGAGGATAGGCATGTTCCAGAGCTCAGAGGGGTGCATTTTTTTGAGCTTGTCTGTAGGGCTCTGCAGTCATGCTATTGCAGTTAGCATTTTTGGGTTACTAGAATTATGCCTCCTTCCAATCACCTCTTTGGCTGTTTCAAAATGGGAAGCTCCCCAAACACCAAGAAATAACTCTGCAAAGGAGTTTATGTTTTTGGTTGGTTATTTTTTGTTTGTTTTATTTGTTTTATATTTTTTATAAAATTACAACAAATGTTTAGGGCTGAAAAGGAGAGTTGCTAGACTTTGAGGAGTCACAGAGGGTTTCTCAAGGGCTACATTGGACTCACTCCCTCACTTACCTGCAGCCTGTGGGATGTATAGGTCTCACACCATCATTTTTAGCAGCTTCTCGTATCTTTACATGTGCAACAACGTTTTTTCCTCAGTTTTTATTATATCACTCATTAAATCGTAATACACTACTGTTCTTGCATGGTAGAAGCATACTTTCCCTTTTATTGATGCTGTGATTATTCTAATTAGGGGACATCATGTCATTTTAGACATTGTGTTAAAATACTTGGACAAGCTTTATTTCACACTCCAGAATAGAGGCATGAAAAAGCCCTTGTAGTTGGGATTGTCTCTTTTTTTAATACAACACTTTTATATGTACATAATATGTATTTATATATTATATTTCAAGTAAACTATAGTTTCAACTTAATTTGCTTAACCAATCTGCATTTTATACTTGCTCATTACTACCAGGAGTGCATGATGGGGACATTATTATACTATACAGAGGTGTCTTTTACAAATGCTATATAGGTTGAGTACCTGGGACCAGAAGTATTTTGGAGTTAAGATTTTTTGAGATTTTGGAATACAAGTAGCCTAGTATGTACCTGTACTGTATTTGCAAGGCTGGAGAGACACCAGGGTCTGTGAAATGGCAGGAGGCCAAGCACTACACTTGGATTCCCACCATTTCACAAATGCTTGTGTTTCTCTCCAATCTCACAAATTCTGTACAGGTATGTACTATGTTACATATCCAAATCCCAAATATTCCAAAATCAAAGCCTTGAAGTATCATGTCAGTGCTCAAAAAGTTTCAGTTTTTGAATTTCCAAATTAGTGATGCTCATATCCTGGATTGGAATCCTTCTACTAACAGGAGTCCTTAGAATCACAGCTTTCCTCCAGAAGTTCCACAAATGAAGGAGGGCTAACAATATTTCCCAATTTCTCCAGCAGTTTTCATGCATCATCTCCCACACTGTTAACATTCCAAAGTAAATGGGGGAAGTACCAGGAGGTTCTGAGTAAAGAGAAAATTGCCAAAAATTGCCTTACACATCTCATTTGTGCAAGCTAAAAGTATCTACTTACTTATATGGAGATGTCATATCTCTGGACCCAGCACTCTTAGTTTAAGAATTATGTTAGACTTCAGGAAAGTGTTCTCAGGTTATCTTTGTCTTATGTAAATTGATCAGAAAATGATTCTTGACCATGTCATATATAAGAGATATGAAAAGATTATTGTACTCTAATTTCTGTTGCAACAATAGCTCTAAATGGCATGGTATTAAATGGGTACTGTATATACTGGTTGGTAGCTCTGGTTTGCTGATAACTTACTTCCTTCATTCTCTAGCCACTGATTTTTTCCTGTTTGTTTTTGTTTGCATTTATAGGAAAGAGACAAAGTAATGCCTTTAATTATCCAGGGATTCAAAGATGCTGCAGAAGAAGCAGGAACATCAGTGACTGGTGGTCAAACAGTGTTAAACCCGTGGATTGTTTTAGGCGGAGTAGCTACAACTGTTTGTCAGCCTAATGAGTTTATAATGTGAGTTGCCTATATCATCCAATGCAAGAGGTGCTAAAAAGAATAAATGGGGTAGCTGCTCTGAGAGCTAAGTTTGTTTCTTTTCACTGATGTCTGTTATGGGGACATTAAGTGCTTGCTTTTGGGGTCTTGGATTATGGGATCTGAAGTCCAAAACAAATGGGAGGACCAAAGGTTGGGAACCACTGATATATGGAGTTTATTTACTAGTAAATGTCTTAAAGATGGCAGCTCCAAAATATTTTGTACAGGAGCCAGCTTCTTTACTTGAAGAGGTGTACATCAAAAACAAAACATTAAGCGTCTGCTGTTGAATGCTAGCAGAATATGACTACTGCTAATTTATTGGGGGAAAGCCATTGAATTATATGTTTAAGTGATCCCTGAAAAGCCATGCAGTTTCTACTATATTTAGCATGTTACCTTGAATTATGTATCTTGTGATCATTAATGAAGATGACAAAGGAAGGCATTCCATCCAAACTTGAGTACTGTGTGGCTGTAAATTCTTCTATGATTTCAATTATTGGTTATCATATATTTTAAAATTTACCTTTTTAAATCCACACTAAGGTCTTAGAGCAGTGTACAAATAGTAAAGAGAAATGTAACATAGTCTCTGATTAAACAATTTAACATGTTGTATTTAAACAGATTGAGAGCAAGCTCTTTAAACCTTGAAGCCTTTGATAGAGAGTTTCATTTTAACTTGGTGCCAATAAAGGCACCATTTGTAGCATGTGGTCATCCAAGAAGAAGACATTTCACAACCATGGTGTACAGCAGAGAAAGACCTCTCATGTCAGTGTTTTGTTCCTCTTGTGGACCCAGAGGAGGACAGATCTCAGAGGTGGTGTGTGTGCGTGCACACATACACATGCTTATAGGGAGGGCTGCTTTTTCAAGTATCAGCATTCCAGGTCCCATCCTATTTTGGGCTTGAAATGTTTATCAGTAACACCTTGAATTTAGACAAAGTGCAGTGGCAGCCAGTAAAATACCTTGTGTTGGTACCTTTAGCACCATATACACAAGACATATAGAAAGGAGTACAGTTTGCCTTCTAAATACAAGACTGGGATACTGGTATGGAAGCCTGAGAAAGATAAGATATACCTTATTTTCTGGCGTATAAGACTACTTTTAAACCTGCAAAATCTGGGGTTAAAGTGGGGGGGTCGTCTTATACGCCGGGTATAAGGAGGTTCATGATAGGTTTGCCTTAGTGTCATCATCAGTTGGAAATGACTTGAAGGTGCACAGCAACAACAACAGTTTTGGAAGTCATACTCTTCGAAAACTCTATATTTTAACTGGAAAAGTGGGGGGTCGTCTTATACGCCCAGTCGTCTTATACGCCGGAAAATACGGCATATAATAGCTCAGTTGGAAAGGCTTTCTCCACTAAACAGCAGGTATTGTGAGCTATCTACAGAGGTACGAATTGGTAAACTTCACAGAATTTTTGGCACCCTGAATGAATACATTACACAGGATGCTTTTTAAAAGTATTTGTTGTTGTTTTTTTAAGTATAAAATTTGACTATTATTGAATATGATCTGAGGAATAAAAAGCTTTTTTTTTAAAAAATACCTTAATTAATATGTGCCATTTTAAAAAAATATGTGGGTGCCTTATTTGCAGGCCAGACAATGCAGTACCAGGAGATGTGCTTGTGTTAACTAAACCCTTGGGAACACAAGTTGCTGTAGCTGTCCACCAGTGGCTAGATATTGTAAGTATAAGTTGGTTTTAATGTAGTTGAGATAAGTATTAGATAACTGTTAGGTGTTTACCTGTCCCTACAGCTATATTGATTTTGAAAATGCACTCAATTAGTATTAATTAGTATTTAAACCAATGAATAAGCATAAGCTTAAACCAAATTTACTTACTGCCTACAATTTTCCATTGGTATCTGAGGTTTTGTCATGGATTCACAAATCTGTTAGTTGTTCAAAGATAAAAAGACCTCTGAAGTATATTATGTATTTTACACATGACATTTTTTACAGTATTTTACTGTAAAAATAAACACGTTTCTGCCTTGTTTTGACATGATACTTCTGTGGAGAGGTGTACTTCAAAAGAACTGTTTTTTTTAACAATGCTGGATGCAAAATTCATTGAAATAGGTGAAGTATGGGAAAGCAACATGACATACAAGTTGATTATTCTTTATCTGGAATTCCAAAATCCTCCAAAATCCAAAATTGCCCACATGAGTGGCTGATATAGTGACACCTTTGCTTTCTGATGGTTCAATGTACACAAACTTTGTGTCATGTTTAAAATTGTTAAAAATATTATGTATAAAATTATATTCAGGCTATGTGTATACAAAACAAAAATGAATTTCACGTTTAGACTTGGGTCCCGTATCCAAGATGACTCATTATGTATATTGAAATAGTCTAATTTAAAAAAAAAAACTCCAAAATTCCCAACATTTCCCAGGCATTTTGGATCAGGGAGGCTCAACTTGTATTTCTTTTTTCAAGTTTCACCTTGTACGTTTCTATAATAGAACTTGAAAATTAAGAATATTTGGAATGTCTGTATATTTCACATGCTTTCATTTTTATCTACTCTTTCAACTGACACACAGTGGTGGAAGAGCAGAGCAGGAAAGTTATGGGTAGTTCTAATAAATTTTGTCAGTTATTTTTGTTTAAGAACAAATATATCTTTTGATTTTTGATATACACAAAATTTTAAGGTATGCCTCTTGAACCTTTTCCTTCTTTCTTTTTAAAGATGAGTGGAAATATAACCAAGTTTGACCATCATGTATATTACATGCAAATTTTTTTTAAAGGAAGCCGGCCCCATGTGCCTGTCTATTTTGGGCCTAAGTCCAAAAAAATGGTTTTGTTTTTGAAATCATGCATTATGAGGAGAAAGTGCTACAACTTGGCTTCATCTGATGAAATTGATGGGAGAGGATTTAGGACAAAGAAACTGACTAATTTGCCCACTGTGCCATTAATTAATGGAATTTTCTGTCATACAACCTGATTATTGTCACGTTAAAAACTGGATTAAAATTTTAGGTATATAATAAGTATAGTATGATGGTACGTAGATTATTTATGCTCAGGAGAAGTATGCTACTCAATACCACCTGCTGGGGAGCAGCAGGACGAGACGACTGTTGTTTTCATAACTTTCTTCTGGGCTTCTCCGGACTGTCCCTTGGGAATATCATGCTGGACTAGAATCACAGATTTGGAATAGAGTCCAAGAGCCTCCTAGTCCCCTTCCAATGCAGTTGGGACTTTTTGTTTTTCTCCAATATTCTCTAGTTATGTTCTGTAAGTCTAGAAATTGCAATCCAGTGCTCGTGTTGCTGGACATGTAGACAATTGATCATTTTTTTCTCTTCATATTCTTCTACATATTAGCCAGAAAAATGGAATAAAATTAAGTTGGTTGTAACACAGGAAGATGTAGAGTTAGCATATCAAGAAGCAATGATGAATATGGCAAGACTCAACAGAACAGGTATAAGAATTAGAAATATTTGCTTAATGTCTTGACTGGCTTTTGTTGGGAATAAATGGCTGCATTGTTATTCTAAAGTAATGTTTTAAATATGTTTAGAAAGCATACATACGTTTAAAGATTGCGTTTATAAACATTTGAATCTGAAAAATATTGGAATTAATATTTTCAACTTTGTATACTTTAAAGTACTTTTATACTACTTAGTCAAATTAAGTCTGCTGGAGCAGCTTACACAATCAGTAAAATTTTGGCTTATAAACTAAAAAGCCACAGTATAGAAGAGCAGTGAACAGGGAAAGGTGAGGAAGCGATAACAAAGAAGCAGTCTTTTAGCAGGGCTGGTGGAATGGCCATACCTCCCACCTAATCTGCCTTTTCTGTAGCCTTTTCAAATGGCTGCTGCTGGTGATGGGTGAAAGAGGAGCCTGACTAAGCTTTAGAAATAGCTTGCATTTGCAAAATCTTTGGAAGGGTATAGGCATTTGACACTGTCCTGGAAATCAGAGCTGTCTTTTCCTTTGTCTGTTGAAAGACCAGAACATTTTTTTCAGTCAGGTGAAATTGCAATCTTGTTCCCCATATCTTATCCTAATAATTCCATTTTTCTTCCTTTCTGGTTGCCTTATTCTAAATCAGTGCTATGTATTTAATTCTGGTGCTACTCAAACTTTCATAAGTGCTTCCCTCTAAAGAAATATTTAAATTCTTAGGCACCATTTTAAAGTTTTCAAAGGATAACATAAAGTCTTTTCTTGCTAATCTGGTAGAAATATTTTGACATTTTTCGTTTGTTTGTTTGTTTGTTTGGTAGCACTCAGCAACAGGTGCTTGGAATTTTTCCAGCCCTTATTCTTCATCTTTTCCCAATGAACTGCTCTGGCTTTTTATATCTTTAATGAGAATGGATTTTATAACTTTCCATGTGTTTTTTTTAAAAAGATAGACATAATTTATGTGAAGTCTTAGGAGCTGCATTGATGTGGCAACACATGCCTCTGTGTAGGACAGAATCTCTTAACATATGAGGGAGAAAGAGGCAAAACAGACTGCCTTGAAAGTCCAGCTCTATGCTGCCCCTTTGAGCACCGGATTGGGGCTGTGGCCCCAATTTAGTATTTTTCCAGTCCAAAAAGAAGCGGCAAAAGCAAAATGCCACTCCTTTTGGGGCAGAAAAAAGCTGGCTTTGCCGCCATAGTGGTGGCTTTTTAGCCTTTCTGCTATGCAGCACATATAAACCGCTGTGCGGCAGAAATGCCATGATGCCACCTGCTATGTGGTCAGCGGGGTGGCATGACGCCAGCTTGGGGATGGCGTCGGGGTGTGCATCATGCGTACACCATGCCCCCACGCCACCCTGAAGCCAACGTTTCTTGCCAGCCTGTCAGAACCAACATGTAATGTTCTTTGCACTCCAACTCATTTAATTAATTAATAAATAACTTACTAACTTATTTCGGAAGGTGTAACTGAAGGGCACTTCCAGATTGGTAAAATGCCTCTGGAACTCTTAGGTTGTATTCCTGTACAAACACATTCTATTTTAGAGATCCCTAACAATGTTTCCCTCACCCAGAAGTATATCAGAAGTATTTCTTGGGGGGGGGGGGGGTCCTAGCATTACCAAATACTTTTTCACAATTCCCTAGGGCAGTTTAAATTAAGCCAGTACTTTCCAACACAGTAATGATGGCTATTTTTCCAACGATTTTTCCAGCACACCGATTCAGCATAGATCAACAGAGGAAAAGAGGGAATATTAATGCTAAAAGAAAATGATCATAATACTTAACTAGTATAATATTGCTAAAGTACTTTGACTATACCTTCTGATTTTTTTAAAAGTTCAGTGGAAATTGGTGAAAATACGTTTTTGAAATGTTGCATAAGACTGGATGTGACATGTGATCAGAGGGAGAGAGGGAAATAGAATATTTTAAGAGAGAGTACTGAATACAAACCCATGAATAATCAGGTACACTCAAGACAAAAAGAACTGGGAACACTTGATATTTTGAGGCAGTCTGGGTGAGACTATTGTCAATCACTTTAGTCAAAAATAAATTTGAGTTACTCCATTTTTTGGCAAATTCTTATCTTTATTCATAACTTCACTTTAATTCATTTGCTCCTATTTATGGTAATGGTGAATATCCTATGGCTGGAGGGGAATTTTCTCCTTAAACTCAACAGGCAAACTTTCAAAATGTTTCACCAAATGCTTTGTTGTTACTCTTTGTTCAGCATTTTACCTGAATTTATTCAAGCTCTAAAGTCCATAGATTTAAAATAATTTAGCGATTTCTGGAGTTGCATAACTCTTGTGTCTTTTATTTCAAGCTGCAGGGCTGATGCACACATTCAATGCACATGCAGCTACAGACATTACGGGCTTTGGAATCCTGGGACATGCACAAAATCTAGCTAAGCAGCAGCGCAATGAGGTGTCCTTCGTTATTCATAATCTTCCTGTTCTTGCCAAAATGGCTGCAGTTAGCAAGGCATGTGGCAATATGTTTGGTCTTATGCATGGGACTTGTCCTGAAACTTCAGGTAAACCTCTTATTTAAAGTGCTCTTTACTTCTAAGAATGTCATAATATTTCACATGTGTAGCAGGTGACCTAGTAAGAACTGCTGTCAAGATGCTGGTTTTTTTTTGTTTATGGAGTGTATTTGGTCACACAAATGATTAATTGATATAATTAACCGAATGTCCAGATCAGAAAATTACTTTGTGCACTGCATTATGAACAGTAGTTGAAGCATTTCATGAATGACATTTAGGAGATGACAGCACTATACTCTTACAGTGCTGCTATTCCACTTTTACTGCTCTGGCTGTCTCCTGTTTGGATTCTGGGATTTGCAATTTAGAGAAAGGCATTTATAATGAATTGTCTGCCAGAGAGCTCTTAGGCTTCACTGAACTACAAACCCCAGCATCAACAAAATGCAGCTGGAGCAGTAAAAGTGGAATAGCAGCAATGTAGGAGTGTAGTGCAGTAATCTCTTTATACAATTGAATGGTGTTGGGATTCTTTTTATAATGCAGTTATATATTACTACTATGTAGACTGGAAATCACTTCTAGTTAGGTTGAAAAGGATGTGATATTTCTCTTCTAGAAATCTGAATTTCATTAAAATAGGAGGAAACACTGGCCAAATTTCCTGAGTGGTGCAATAGATTTTTGGGGGGGATTAGTTCTTACAGTACCTCCTTTGTGTAACCATGGAAATGTTTTGAGAGAATTATATTCCCAGGGAGATACATAAAGGTAGGTAGGAGGTATGAATGCTTCCTGTACTGATGCAACACAATACGTTTTTGTAGACCATAATTTTTTATCAATCATTTCGCAGAAAACTACCTTGGTTGTCATAACAGAGTATCTATGCCAGAAGAATGACAGAGTTTAACTTGAGTTCTTTTGAACTTCACTGTGGTTGGAGGTACCACTGACTGTGACAATCATTTTGATAACTTGGTATAATATTCTGGTAGTCTGATGCAGTTTCAAAAAGTCATGGAAAACTACTTCTCTGCCCTCTAGCATTCAATCCTGTCCCCATGCTTTTTATCATTTACATAAAGCTACATGGGAAGGTCATCTGAGCTGAGGTGGCATCAGCGTACTGTTACTGCTAACTAATAGAAGTGTTGAACAAGTGTTTGCAATCAGTAGCAGGCTGCTTAAGGACAACAAACAGAAAATTGACCCTGACACATTGGAGCTACTTTGAAAAAGATGCTCATTTGTCTGTTCTGAATGGGGAGTATGTCCTCCTCGCCTCCCCCCCCCAACCAAAAAAAAAGTAGAATTGTGTCTTAGATATGGTAGGAACATTCTTAGATCCATCTGTATTTCTGGAAGTCCACAGTGATTTTGATGACACAGTGAGTCTTCCAATAGCTGAAGCTGGTTTTCCAGCTTTGGCCTTTCCAGACAAGGGTAGCATGGCTACAGTTAAAATATGTTGTAGTAGCTTTAGTGATTGCTTACCATAATATTTTGCATTGCACATGAGACTGCTTTTGAAGATTGCCTGAAAACCTTTGTTAGGTCAAAACAAAGCTGTTAGCTATTAACATGACAAGCAGCTTGAAATATATTTCATCTGCAGATAGCTGCACTGGCTTCTTGACAGTTTTCATACACAGTTCAAAATGTTTAGTACTTACCTAAAACTAGATTAGGTTACTGAAAGATCTCTTGATTACACATTGGCTTATGTATTCAATAAAGACAGTGGAGCTCAGCTATTGGTCACCCATCAATAATTTAGACTCCCAGAATCCCTCGCCATAGGCAGTGCTGGCTGGGGTTCTGAAAGTTGAAGTCCAAAACATCTGGAGAACTAAAGACTGAAAATCACAAAACTAAGGTAATATTTATGTACTAAGTGCTCAGGTCCTCATGATCTTAGTGTGTATGTGCTAAGGTAATTACTGAAGCTTTTCTTTGGGTCTGCCAATCAACTTTGTTGAGGTAGCATGGTAAATGAGAGAGGACTTTCTCAAAGGTGGCATTCCATTTCTAGAATAACTTCCCAAGAGAAGGTTGCTTGGTTCCTACAAGGCTTTATGAGCACCATCAAAGAATCTGTCCATGCTCCTGGGTTTCTAAAATTTTGAACTGGTTCTAACACCATATAGACTCGTATATAAGTTAAAAAAATACAAAAAATTGACTCAAAAAATCTGGGTTGACTTATATATGGGTTACTATGGTAATAGGCTCTTCCCCAGTCTGGCTGTCTCCAGGAGGGACAGCTGAATTGTGGAGGAGGCATGGCAAACACTCGCCCTTCAAGTCTCATCCCCAGCCTGGTTGTCCCCTGGGTGGGGAGGTAGAGGGAGGGCAAGCACTTGCCCCCAAAATCTTGTCCCCAGCCCGGCTGTCTCTTGGGTGGCAGCCAGGGTGGGGAGGAAGAGGGACAGCAGGTACTTGCCCCTGAAGCCTCATCCGCATCCTGCCTGCCCCACGGGAGACAGCCAGACTGAGGATGAGAAGGCAGGGCAAGCACTAGTCCAGTATATATGGTAGGTGCTTTTCACTGTTTTTCTCAGTTACTGTTTTGAGCACGTTTTTGTTTGTGTGCGTTATACTGAGATTTTGTTTTATGCTTTTATCTTGTAAACAGAATTGGAAACTTGTTTGAAGGAATATATAAAGAATTTATAATCAAGTCCTTTCTATTTATGGGTGCTGCATCCATGGATTCAGTCATCCATGGCTTGCAGATCTATATTTTAAAAAAAAATCCAAAAAGCAAACCTCACTTTTGCCATTTTATTTAAGACACCATTTTACTACACCACTGTATGCAATGGGACTTGGGCATCCATGGATTTTGGTATCCACAGGGGATCCTGGAACCAAACCCCAGAGAATACAAAGGGCCACTGTACATTAAAAACAAAATTAAATTTATATAACTTACAGCTAAAGTTACAATATTTAATCCTTTATTAGTTTTGTGAACCTCAAAAGTTTGTATGGTTGTCTGACAGCAGATTATATTTAGGTATAATACAGGTGGCACATTGTGTCAGTTATCTTTTTGGCATTTAATTTTCACCAATTATATATATCAAGACTTTCTGGAAGGTCAAAATATGACACATGTGTAAAGTGCATCACGCTGGCTTTCAAAACACATTGACTTCTTCATCAGGAAAAAGTGGTAGACTTGATGTAGTGGAAGAACAATCATTGTGACAGAATATCTTGCTTGAAGAAGCAAGTGTGCTTCAAAATTTAGTGTGGAGTATTTTGCACCTTTTCTTTGGACTAATAGAAGTTTAATGTTGTGGGCCTTCAATTCTCCTACTTAGGGGAACCCTTTCTTAATAATAATAATAATAATTATTATTATTATTATTATTATTATTATTATTATTATTATTTGTATACCGCCCTGTGGCGAACTTATCCGGGCGGTTGACAACAGTAAAATATAACAAGAGTAAAATATAACATTAAAACATTATAATCCCTCCCCCCCTTAAGAAAGTATTAAACAATATGACAAACTAAAAACACAATATCAAAACATAAAACCATAATTAAAACAAACTAAAAACCCTGGTGTCCCTCTGGAGATCCTCAACCATCACTGAAGATGGGGCCACGGGAGGAATAAGGGGATCAGGGAACCTGGGCCGGGATGGCTAATCTGGAAAGGCCTGCCGGAAGAGATCCGTCTTGACAGCTTTCTTAAAGCTGTCTAATGATGTCAGCTGACGGATCTCATCCGGCAGGTCGTTCCAGACTTTGGGAGCGACAGCAGAGAACGCCCTCTGGGAGGTCGCTGCAAGCCTAGATTTTAAAGGCTGCAGTAAATTCCTCCCAGAGGACCGGAGAGCGCAGGGAGGATTGTACGGGAGGAGGCAGTCCCTGAGATTTCTTGGCAAGATTTGTTTTGGGGAGGGTTGCCTTTGCCTGAGACTGAGAGTGTGTGACATACCTAAAATCACCCACTGGTTTTCCATCGCCAAGCAGAGTCTTAGTCCAATGCTCAAAGTACTACACCACACTAGCTCTCCCAATAGAGGTAACAGAATGGAATTTGCATCTTGGAATTTGTTATATTTTGCTGTATTGCCAACATGGCTACCTCTGCAATTTTTGTAAAGGATCAGTAGATGGCGATCTTTCCCCAGAGGGTGCAGTTAGCCACTGTATGGGGAGGTTGCAAAATTGGTTTTGGAACTCTATGTTGCAGTGCTTGTGGCTGTATATTGAATGGGTACAGTATTGTACAAAATACACATATGTGCTAGAAAGTAATATAATTACACAGGTAGATCATTAGCCGTGCATTCCAGAGATAGAATCATAGAGCTGGAATAGTATCATAGAGAATCATAGAGTAGAGGGCAGGAACTCCAACTAGATTAGTGGTTCCCAACCTTTGGTCCTTCAGATGTTTTGGATTTCAGCTCCCATAATCCCTGATTGTTGGTCAAGTTGGCTGGGGCTTGTGGGTTTTGATGTCCAAAACTAATGGAGGACCAAAGGTTGGGAACCACTGAACTATAGAGTATCTCCATCTGGTAACTGTCTGGCCTCTTTTAAAGACATCTTGAGAAGGAGACTCCATCACCACACTAAGGGGGGTTGCAGACTGCCAGAAATAGTGTGAATTCAGTCCACTTTTAGGGTTAGGGTTAGTGCTAGGGAATCATAGGAACTGTTATTTTCCTGAGACATTGAGCCTCCTCTGTCAGACAACTCTGGTGCCACATTAAAATACAGTTCCCATGGTTCCCTAACTCTAACCCTAACCCTAAAAGTGGACTGAATTCACACTATTTCTGGCAGTCTGCAACCCCCCATTGTGATTGGTTCCATTACCAAATTGCTCTTACCATTAAGAAGCTCCTTCTAATTTTCAATCGAAATCTACCCTCCTGTAACTTAAAACCATTCGACAAATCTGCAGCCTCCTGTCTGACAGCCTTTTAGATATTTATAGAATACAGTCATGTCATCCTTCAATCTTCTTTTCACAAGGCTAAACATGCCCAAGTCCCTTAAATGTTTATTTGTTTTTCTTTCCATACCTCTTATCTTTACAATCATTATCTAAAATCATTCCAACTTGTGTATATCCTTCTTAAAATCAGGTGCTCAGAACTGAATACAGTACTCCAGATGAGGCCTGACCAGCGCAGGATATAGTGGGACTATTACTTCCCTTGACTTAGAAACTTCTATTAATGCAGGCTAAAATGTTATTTGTCCTTTTTGCTGTTAGGTCAGGTTCAATTTATGATGAACAATAATAATTCCAAGGTCATTTTCATGTGTTAAGTATCTCCCATTCCAATACATTCTCATATACTGTGATGACTTGTACTGTTAGAATTTTAGAATCTAGAAGTAGTTACCTCTCATTTAAGCAATGACTTAACATAAACATTATGTACTGTTTATTTGCTAGTGAATTGATGTTTAATTGCCTGTCATTTTTAAAAATACGTATATCTATCTGTAGCATGTGAAAAATTGCTGAATACATTGATTTCTAATTTCAACTTTCAGAATAACAGAATTATTTTGACAATGTCTGTTGTGCCAGGCTTTAGCTTTATAGTGCCTGATTCTGTTTTGAAAAAAACATTGATTGTACAGAAGTTGTCTTTGTTTATCTGGTTTTGAAATCCAATCTAAGCAGTTTTTACATTCTTTGGTGAACAGAGCTTGAGCTAGAATAAGAGGAAAGCAAGCTTTAACATTATCTGTGCTGAAGAATATTCTTTCCCTGCTTTTATCATATAAATTGAAAACCTTGGGTAATTGTGACATTTCATTAGTATCTAAAGTCAGGCTTGTAATGTGTTTATTATTTTAGGAAAGTGGAACTGAATCAATTTAATATCCACAAGGAAAGTGCTGCAAATTGTCATTTTGTACCACTTGATTTACAGCAAAGATTGCAATATATAGGACTTCATTATTCTCTCCCATGTTTTTTTTTCTGGCATTTGTTGGTCAGGTGACAAATCAAAATATAATGAGATGCCAGTCAGTACATGACTACAAAAATGGGAGACAATGCTCTCAGAAAAAGGCATCCTTGTGAAACCTGAGTGTCCCCCAATTCAGTCCTGGTCAATATTCTTTTTTTAAAGAGTTGGTGTCCTATTTCCTGCTGTCATTTTTTTCCATTTTCAGTACAAATAAGAAGACATTGCTACAATTTTTCCCCTCATGTCTAGTAAGAAAGTTGTAGAGAAATTAAAATAATGTACTACCTCAAAAAGTTTTGTTAAGATAGCTATGTGTCATTGTTGGTGTGTGGATGATGAGTGTTGTAGTGATGCCTTTTGGCACCC
>CM034708.1:119935970-119946701 GCA_020142125.1 Phrynosoma platyrhinos
TCAACATTTTAACATTGACTCTATATCCCATCTATATCCTAACAGTCATAGCACAATCTGAGTTCATTTTGGCAAGCTTCGTTATGGTTGTTCATCTGAACTTTTGAATAAAACTTTAATGCTAACTTCAGTTTTAAACAATATACCTTAATAACTATAGAAACCAAACGTTTCAAGTGAAGGCACTGATGGAATAAGACAGTAGTTCTAGTGAGCATTCTGATGGTCAGAATTGTTGAAGAGTTAGGAGTTCTGAGATTTTGCCACATGACTGATAAGAGAAAACAAATTGATTGTAGCTTATGTCTGTTAACAATTATGCTCAAAATAAAAGGAAGTGAGCAGAAGCAAAAGTGCTTACAGATCTACAGTGGGTAGAAGGAAGAACCAAAACCAATGAAACATAAAAGCTTATTTTGAATGTCAGCATTGTATATCAGCACTGGGAGAGTTGTTGTAGCTATACGTCATTTCCATCTCACCTAGTTAATGCCAGTGTATGCTTTGAGAATAACGACTTCATGATTGGAGTAGCTTTGACATAAGAAGTATGCGTTTCCTCAGATATAAATAAAAGCTAATACCAGTTTCTTCTTTCTTATAGGAGGACTCCTTATTTGTTTACCACGTGAACAGGCAGCACGTTTTTGTGCGGAAATAAAGTCCCCCAAATATGGTGAAGGTCACCAAGCATGGATTATTGGGATTGTAGAAAAGGGCAATCGCACTGCCAGAATTATAGACAAACCTCGAATCATTGAGGTTGCACCACAAGTGGCCACTCAGAACGTGAATCCAACACCTGGAGCAACGTCTTAATCTAGAAGAAATACTATTTTTTTGTTTTTTTGTTCTTATTTTTATTTTTTAAATAGATCTATTCCTTTATCATCTTACAGCCTAAAGAACTGTACAAAGAGAAGAAGAAACACATTGTGTCTGCAAATCTGGTGGCCTTAGGTCAGTTTGAATGGATCGTGTTTAATAAAACCCATTGCCTTTTTTTTCCTGTTACATTAACTGAAGATGCACCTAATCTTGAGGCAGCTTCTGAGTTGAAAATTATATTGTTATCCAATACTCTTGATTCATTTTGAATCTTTAGACACTTATCTCTTGCCGCATAGGCTATTTTTTAAAAGGTGCTTTCACATAGCACAGACATTACCAGATGTATCAAATAGTAGCTTGTGTCCTTTTCCACTATATGTATATTTATCATTAGGTCTAATTTTGGATGCCTTGAATGAAATTCCAGAAGGGCAATAAATTTGATAAAGTGATGCACAGTGGGTTTTACCCAGTAGCAAAGAGGGTTGCATGTCTATATTCAATCTTTGATTTATAAATTTAATCTTTTCCATGAGCGTCTACAACAACCCTGGACGTTGCTTGGTAGTACACTTGGTAGTACACTCTGTTAATTAAAACAAACAGGTGCTGACTTTGCATGGAAGCACTTTGAAGCTGAAGGAGGAAAACTAATTTTGTTCTTTGTAGATCAGACATTATTTACTTGTATTATCAATAATTGTTTCCTTTATTGATGGTATAAATGATGATGCTCAGTTTTGCAACGTGATTGGATGTGCTGTAGAGGAACAAGGAATCGTCAGCCAAAAGAACGTTATTGTATAATCATTTACAATTCACTGTATAATTTACACAAATAATTTTTAAATATAATCAATTTAAAAAACTGTTCTGTGGATGGTAGTGTTTAATACATTTTATATTTTGTATAGTGATGATTATAAATCTTTTTTTGTTAAAATCAGCAGCTGTCTAGTATAATGCTTTGTATTTCTGTTCTCTGCTCAAAATCCATTTTGTGCACGCTTTTGTGATGTGTTTAAAATCTACTTTGCCAACATTGCAGCCTGAACTTAAACTTATTATTTGAATAAATATTTAATTTTGTATTGCTCTTGTACAAGTGGATAACCTTTCAAATCTTATGTCTAAGTTTACCGGTTGGTGAAAGGTGGTGAGTAGATTTTTGTATAATTACAGCTGTAGTATAACTGTGAACACAGTCAGCCTGTCTAAGGTTTGAAGTGAGGGTAAGATGCATTGAGCCAAATAGAGGGCAGTTTGAGAAGAAAATCTATTTCAGTCTACAGGGGACCTGGGACAAAGGCAGAGGTTCACCTTCCAGCAGGACAATGACCCTAAACACAAAATAATGGAGTGATGTAAAAACATTGTAACAATACCAGTTAAATCCATTTCATTTCCAGGTTGTAAGATGATCAAAATGTAGACAAGTTGAAAGGTGGTGACATTGATACTGAAGAAGACTCATAGCTATAATTGGAAAATAAAGATGAGAAAGGAAACAAAAAAATTATAAAATTTCTTAACAGTATTGTTACTTACAGTGGCCTGCAGAAATATTCATGCAGGTTAAGTAGCAAAAAGTCCCTTCTGTTAATTTGAATCATAGCTTGAGAATTCAAATAAAGGTTCTTATGTGGGTGATAAATTTATCACCAAAATTAATTGTGGGCAGTAGAGTGAAAAGGTAGTCCCATTCTGTTCTGTTCTTTTGAAGGCTTTTAACGCATCAAGCAAGAGAAAGGTGACAAGGAATTTGATGTGTCGGAATAGTGTATTATATTTAGAACCCTTCTTATAGCATCTGCTCATTGGTGTCCAGGCATAAAACTGACCTGGTCTAGTTCAGTGTAGTGTTATATATGTGTTGATTCTTTGGGACAGAGCTGAGGTTCGTATCCTAGAATCCTAATCAATCAATATTACCAGACAAAACTCCTGCACTGTAGAATTGTCTGCAGGTGTCTTGGGAATTATACACAGTGAATAGACTTCTGAAAGCCCTCATACATCTGTCCTTAGTCCTTTCTCAGATGATGAGCAGTCCATTTGAACCTCTTGTCCCTGTGGATGAACATCTTACTATGAAGTTGATCTTCTTGCTGGCTGTCACTTCAGCCCGTAGGGCTTGTGAGCTGGCTGCTTTCAGGTCTCGTGAGCCCTTGTGTTTTAATAGAGACAAAGTTCTTCATGGTCTCTGTGTCCCACACAGATGAGTTATCTTGCACATTTTTGCAGTAGCTCTGCCCACCTCAGGCAACCCTATATAAGAGGCTTCCTGCCACAACTACTAGTCCCTTTTCATCCAGTACTGCAGCAACATCATGAGGAACAGCTCTTTGCTGCTTTTGCTTTGTTGCCTTAGATTTCTACGTTCCATTTGCTTGAACCTTTCCCTGGTGTGATTTAAGAAGTGAATATCTTGTAGTGCCAAGCTTCTTGGCTGGGATGAGCACCCAAAGTGCCTAAGCTGTTTGGGTAAGGCACATGTGGTTTTTGCTTGCCTTCATACTTCACTGTTTGCGCTCCTCTATAAATAGGCCCTTTGGCCTCCAACTCTTTCACAGCTGTCCATTTCTACTAGAATGGACATTGCTGAAAAGCCTGGCTGACCATGTTGACAGCTGTCGGGGCAAAAACAACAGTTTCCAAAGTCCACTTAAGTCCCGTTCGTGGGATCTTCAACTCAACATGGAGCAAAATGATCGTTGGCTTCACACTTCTTCCTACCCTTCAATTATATAGTTACAGCAACAACCAACATTCAAGAAAATACAGTGGGCCGTTATTATCTGCTGGCATTCAGTTCCAATGCTGCATATGGATACCAAAATCAGTGGATGCTAAAGTCCCATTAAATACAAATTATGTGTTCCTTATATAAAATGGCAAAATCAAGATCTGTTTCCTGGAATTTAATTTTTAAAAAATATATTTTCAAACTGGATAATATTCTTGCAAAAAAGCTAGTCAAATACGGGCTGGACAATGCATCAGTTAGGTTGACTGACTGAATCCAAAGGAGACTAAATAGCTCCTCTTCATCCTGGGGAAGCATGGCTAGTGTGGTACCACAGTGTTCTGTCCTGAGCCCGGTGCTGTTCAATATCTTTATCAATTACTTTGGTGAATAGATGGCATATTTATCAGATTTGCAGATGACATCTGGGGGGTAATTTAAGTTTCCTAATTAGAATATAATGTAAATATAGATTAAAACCATCTAACTAGTGAATGGTTCAGGTAAAGAGAAAGATTTATCTCACCATTTTTCAAACAAAGTTGAGAGAGCAGGAAGATGGGAACAGCTCAGTTGAAAATCTTGAGAGAAAGTCTGTTAATCCCAAAGAGGGAGTGACTTAAGTCACATAGTTAGTTTGAATGAGAGAGAGGGAGGAGTTTGCAAGCAGGAAATCCCTATCTAAGAAGTGTGAAAGAGAATGCAAAAATCTTCCAACAACATCAGATTAGGAGGGGTAGCCGATATACCAGAAGACAGGATCAGAATTCAAAGTGACCTTAACAGATTAAAGAACTGGGCCAGAACTAACAAAATGTATTTCAACAGGGAGAAATGTAGAATTCTTCACTTGGGATGTGGACAAGCTGGAGCATGTCCCCAGGAGGGCGACTAATATGTTGAAGGGTCTGGAAACCATGCCCTAAGAGGAGAAACTTAGGGAGCTGGGTATGTTTAGCCTGGAGAAGAGAAGGTTAAGAGGTGATATGATAACCCTGTTTAAGTATTTGAAGGGGTGTCACAATGAGGATGGAGCAAGCTTGTTTTCTGCTGCTCCAAGAATAGAACCCGGAGCAATAGATTCAAACTACAGGAAAAGAGATTCCAGGTCAACATGAGGAAGAACTTCCTGACAGTAAGACCAGTTCAGGAGTGGATCACACACTCTCAGAGTGTGGTGGAATCTCCTTCTTTGGAGGTTTTTAAACAGAGGCTGGATGGCCATCTGTTGTGGGTATGTTGATTGTGAGTTCCTGCATGGCAGGGGGTTGGACTGGATGGCCTTTGTGGTCTCTTCCAACTCTGATTCTATGGATGGTTGAATGGTTAGAGAATCTGTAGATACAGAGGGCTGACTAATATAGTACAAAATACTCTAAAATGGGATAGCATAGCATAGCATAATGTAACATTATGTTATAAATAATTTGAGTAACAGTATTAAAATAACCAAAAACATGATAATACAGCTAAAATTAAATTCTGATTGATTTTGCATACTGCAGCATAAAATACCTGCTTTAAGAGAAGTGGCTGCCTTCTGGTCAGAAAGAAACATACAATACACCCAACCATCTTGGCAAATAATAAAAGAAGTCTGATAAGATTTTTGTGTGTATATCATGATAAAAAGAGAATATAAGTTACCAGGCTGAAGGACACTTGCCCTCACAGTGGAAGATTTTTTGGTATCTTCCCATCAGTACTTTTGTAAGAATAGTTAGGAATGCCAAAATGATGGCACTACAATACTTATGTTAAAACAGGGGTAAGCAACCTAAGGCCCGGGGGCCGGATGTGGCCCCCTGAGGCCTTTGGGCCGGCCCCAGGCCGGTCCTGCTGCCGCTGCCACCCACCGCTGCTGCCGACCATGATGATATTTATTATTGTTGTTATTACTTGTTCTTGTGGTTTTCTTAGCAAAATCTCCACAGGGGCTTGCCATGGCTTTTCTGGGGCTGAGACAGTGTGCATGCATATTTTTTTATTTTTATTTTTTTATTTATTTATTTTTGGTGCTTCGGTCCCCCCAATTGTCTGAGGGACAGCATCCCAGCCCCCGGCTCAAAAAGGTTGCCTACTCCTGTGTTAAAAGGTGGGAGGGTGCTGTTAACTGCAATATAATTAGAGGTTGACCTTAGATCTCATTGATGCTCAACATCTTCAACATCTTCTGCAGGTGAGGAAAAGTCCAGGTCACCGAGAGCAAGTGGAGGAGACTTCAAAACAGGAATTGTGACTGAATCAGAGTCTGACCCTGTGTCTAAAATACCAATGGCCGAGGTGAACTGTTGCAGAAGCTGGGTAGAGGCAGCAGGGTTAATAGTTGCTGTTGACTTTTTTTCTCGCTGTGCTTCAGAGGAGGCTGGATCTTGCTTTTTTTGCTGGAGGTCTATCTTGTACACTACATCCAGAACTCAGAATGGCCTGAGTAGTAGCTGTACCAGTCATAGTATGTTCATGATGCCTATGTCGAGGCGTCCATGAGTCATATAACAATGGCAGCTACTCTTGACTTCATAATAGTAGGTGTAGTTCCACCAATGCCTACTCTCATAAGCCGGGGAGTCATTATACATTGAGTAAAGGGATTCTGGGGACTAACCAATAGCATCCAGTGCCACAGTATTTATGGTGCCTGTGAGGCCGACGACTTTGTCAGTGACAATTATTGTCTCGGGAGTGGGACCTACAGATTGAAAAGGTTGTATGACCTTGAGGCCGATGGAGATTGGGACCAACAGGATTGATGGGACTGAGTGTCTTCTGGGTCAGGCAAAGTCCTAGAAATTGGAGAGAGCCTAGCAGACTGTTCTCGCTTTGTAGGAGCAGGATGAACTGAGAGCATTTTAGCACAAAGGTGTTATATATCAATACAATTTTGAAATGTCTTCCTTTCATTTGGTCGTAGGCATGGAGAATCACCTGCAGCTGGGGGAGAAGCGGAAACGTTAAATCCCGCTCCCTGCAAAGAAGAAGGCCCTGCCTCCATCCACCATCATTTAGAGAGAGAGAAGGCAGGCCAACTCCATCGGACCTAGCCTGAAAAATATTGTATTTAGTCTTTTAAGGGGTGGTGGTGGTGTTGTATTGCTGTTATTGTTGTAATGTATGTTTTTAATTTGTATCTTATATTTGTAAGCCACATTCATTGCTCAGGAAAAAGGCGGGATATAAGAAATATATTATTATTATTATTATTAATATTATTAAATTAAGTGGCTTCTGTCTCTTTTGACAAACACTTGTTTTGTGTCCTAATTTCCTCTCCAATAGTAAATGCAAAACAAGCTGATGGAAACGTCATCCCAATGGCGCTTGTCTTTCTCAGCTGACATGCCCTAGGTTGAGTGATCCCCAACTCATGTATCTTTTAACTTCCTTGGGTCCTGTGAGCTCCAAAAATACCCACCAAGTCATCCTGACTTCTAGTCATGTTTTGCCACTAGATAGCAATGTTGATTTTATATATATATATATATATATATATATATATATATATATATATATATATATATATATATATATATATATATATATATATATATAATCAATCATGAGGGTATGCAATGGCACATAATAGGATGCATTTACACTATAGAAATAATGCAATTTGACACCACTTTAAATGGCATCGCTCCATCCTACCGAATCCCTGGGCTTTGTGAGGCACTGGCACTCTTTGGCAGAGAAGGCTAATGTCATTGTAAAACTACAAATCCCATGATTCCTTCAGATGGAGCTACAGTACTTAAATGTTGTGTCAAACTGCATTATTTCTATGGTGTAGTTGCGCCCATTGTCTTTGTTTTTATCCAACAATTGCAGATGATTGATGTTGCTGGAAATAATAATAAGGTTGTTAAAGATTGTAACTGTTAATTCTGTAAGCAGTTCACGTCTCCTAATGTCTTTGATAACTGCCATATTTTGTCATAACAAAGTTCCTTTTGATTTTCAGCATTCAAAGATCATATGCCGAGAATAATATTGGTGACAAGACTGAGGCACTTGACAAGTTAATATCACTACACAGATTTCTACATTTTTTTCTTAATTCTTTCCTGTCACAAATGGCAACAAGGAATAAAAAATAGGAGTCTTGAGGAATACAGAATATTTTTCTATAGTACGCCAGCAAATTTTAAACTGTAATGGTTTTCAGCTCATAAAGAAGGGAGGGGGAGAAAAAAGGAAATGTGGCAGAACCTTTAAGACTTGATGGTTTTTATTTTTGCAAGCGCTTTCTTTCATATAAACCCACTTCTTCAGATGTAGTACCAAGTGGTATTAAGGCCTCAGCTATAATGCATATTTATACAGTTGTGGGAGTAGGATAAAATGTAATAGGATCCAGAAAGATGCAAATCATGACCCTTGTCCTAAAATTTCAAAGGGCTAGGCAAGGTGATACAGATCTTTCAGATCTCTACAGTGTTCAGTTAGTGTTGGTGTCTGAGAGCAATAAATCTGCTTGCCAAAAATCAGTTTTCCTGGATCCAAAACTTTCTGAGAAGATTTCTTTTGTTATACATACAATAATGAGGACTCTTGTGTTAATATATATGGTGTGCCATGAAGTCATTGTCTTTGTTCATACCTTTGTTAATGGATTGCAATTTGTGAATATAATGCAATTCAGCTGATTCTCTTTCTAGTCTTCCTTTGTAATTTCCTTGTTCAAGGACTGCAATCTGTAAATCCCTTACTGTATGTCCAGGAAGGTTGAAATGTTCTGTGACTGATTTTTGGGTATTACTGTCTCTAATGTCAGATTTGTGTCCATTTAATCCTCTTGCACAGAGACTGTTTTGTTAGTCCAATGTAAAGTATAAAGGAGCATTGCTGGCATACGATGGCATAAATGATGCTGGAGGAAGAGCAAGTAAATGCACCTCTGATGTTTTAGGTGGTCTTTGCCCAGTGTAATATTGCTCCCAGAGAAGATGTGGGGAGTGAGTTGGCATCTGGGTTTGTGGCAAGGTTTTATCCCTGTGTTATCATCCTTGCTATATCCTGTTGTGAGAAGTTGTTTTATGATTTAGATTGCTGCCACGTTGCAGAATTAATGACGTTTGACACTTCTTTAACTGTCATGGCTCCATCTTATGGAATTCAGGGGTTTGTAGTTTGTTGTGGCACCAGGGCTCCCTGACAAAGAAGGGTAAATATCCCACAAAACTACAAATCTCAGAATTCCATAGCATCAAGCCACGCCAGTTAAAACAGTGTCAAACTGCATTAATTCTGCAGTGTAGATGCAGCCTTGGAAACTGTCTGTAGTCCAAGAGTTTGTGAAAGGGCTGTGTTATTCTCCAGAATTGGTTGCAGCTCATTGTTGATTATATGTTTGAGTGGTTTTAGCTGGGGACTGTAGGTGACCACTAAGAGTGTACTGTCATTCTGTGGAATACTGGATATTAATCTTGCTTTGATTTTTGTTTCTTCACCTTCTCAGGTGGTTATTGTAATCTGAGAAATGCCTATTATAAATCCAAGTGTTTTGTGTCTCTGTCTGAGCAGATATGGCTGTATCGAAGGGCTGCGTGTGTAGGTTTTGAGGGGAAGAAGGATAGACCTATTGAAAGTCTCCTCTACCTGGCTTAGCATGTGGATGGAAAAGTTTGCGATATTATTGCCCAAGTTGATGGTGTTTCAGTTCTTTTTCTTTAGAGAAGCAAACTGTGTCTCATCAGCATCCTATGCAGCAAACAAGAGAAGATCAAACAGGAAATCTTAGATCTGGAACAACACATACAGGACCACAGGTCCTCTACACAACATAACTGTAGGCAGAATTTCTCCAGAAAAAGAAGAAAAAGACACTTAAGAGACACACTACCAAATCTATTGCTTACAGACAAACCCTCCGCTACAGCCACATCTGCTCAGACCCAGACAGGCATTTATCAAACTACAATAAAACTGCAAAAAAAAAAAATCCTTTTTAAATGGTAATGGTATCTCCGCACTGGGTTTCCCCTAATTGTTTTAGTGAGAATGATGGTCATTTATTCCTCAAAGCTGGGGCATAAGAGGCATGAGGATTTTCTATGTAAAACATGAAGCGTATGAGCAATGCCCAGCAAAATCTCCAAAGTCAGATAGTGAGTTAAACAGGACTATAACTGATTAGATTAGTGAGGCAATTCTACCCAGCACTTTGCCCCCCTTCGGGACCTAAGAGGAAAACACATTACATAACCTTATTTCATAAAATTAGTAAACAGTTACTAACATCCATTTCTCCAACTTCTAGCATAGAATGGCGGGGGGGGGGGGGGGAAGGGAAGAAATGTGGCAGCACCATTAAGACTAATTACTTTTTATTTAAGATCCAAAAAGATATAAATAATGTCCCTTGCTCTAAATTTTCCAAAGGGCCAGTTGAAGTGATCCAGGTCTTTCAGATCTACACTGGTCAGATAGTATTGATGTGTGAAAGTAATCTGCTTTCCAAAAGTCAGGGTCTTTACAGACTGCCAGAAATAATGCAGCTTGAGTCCACTTTAACTGCCCTGAATCAGTGCTAGGAAATCATGGGAACTGTGGTTTTTTCTGAGACATTGAGCCTTCTCTGTCAGAGAGCTCTGGTGCCACAATAAAATACAGCTCCCATGATTCCTTAGCACTGAGCCAGGACAGTTAAAGTGGCCTCAAGCTGCATTATTTCTGGCAGTCTGTAAAGGCCCTCAGTTTTCTGGGTCCAAAATGCTCTCTGAGAGGATTCCTTTGGTTATATTGCATTAGCAAGGACTAATAATTAATATTTTAATTAATATATTATTATTAGCAATATCATTAAGTAATTACTATTATAATTATGAATGCTATTATTTTTGGGGGGGGGGGGACCATGCCACAAAGAGGCCTGTGGCCTCACTGGAATGGAGACCTATTGGATTGCAAAAGAGGGGTCCCTGTTGAGAAACAAATGGATTTTAAATTTCCTGGACTTGGAAAATCTCCCTATAGCCACAGAGCCAGAAGGAGGAGGAGAATACTGTCTGCAAAAGATATCCTCCCCACCATATACTACCATCTTAACTAAAGACTGAAAAAACATGGAGGCATCTGACTAACATCTCCAATTGTTTTTCTCCTTCTTGGTTTGTAACATCTTGTCTGATGATGAAGAAGAAGCCCATGGAGCT
>CM034708.1:119964599-119976789 GCA_020142125.1 Phrynosoma platyrhinos
ACACTCAAAGACATGGGGGTGCCACTACATCTGATAGTCCTGAAGAGGCCACCGTCAGAACAGAATTTGGGGGAACAGAGTAGTTCCCAATAGGCAAAGGAGTCAGACAATGTTGCATCCTATCACCCTACTTGTTTAACTTACATGCTGAAAACATCATAGGAACAGAATTAGAAACAGAAAAAGGGGGAGTTAAGATAGGAAGAAGCAACATTAACAACCTAAGATATGCAGGCAAAGGTAAAGGTATTCCCCATTGAGAAGGTTGTCAAGTTGTGTCTGACCATAGGAAGTGGTGCTCATCTCTGTTACTAAGCCAAAGAGCCATCATTGGCAGAGACTACTCTGTTATCATGGGGCCAGCATGATTGCACAGAATGCTGTTTACCTTCCCACTGAGAAGTGATACCTATCTATCTACTTGCATTTGCATGCTTTCAAACTGCTAGGTTGGCAGAAGCTGGGACTAGTGATGGGAGCTCACCCCATCATGGCCTCAAACTGCCAACCTGCCGATCTTGCAATTGACAGAGTCAATGTCTTAACCACTTGAGCCACTGCATCCCTAAGATAAGCAGATAACACAATAATATTGGCAGAAGACATTCAGGAATTGGAAAAGTTAAAAATGAAGGTCAAAGATGAAAGTGAAAAGGCAGGTCTGATGCTGAACATAAAGAAAATAAAAATAATGACCACAGAAGAAATACACAAATTCAATCTAGACAATGAGGAAACTGAAATAGTTAAAGAATTCCCATATCTAGGATCAAACATTGACCAGAATAGAGACTGCAGACAAGAAATAAAAAGATGACTAGGAATGGAAAGGGCTGCTATGAAAGAACTGGAAAAGATACTGAAGAGCAAAGACATACAATGGAGCACTAAAGTCGGAATCATTCAGGCCACTGTATTCCCAATTACCACGTACGGATGCGAGATTTGGACAATGAAGGAAGCAGACAGAAAGAAAATCAATGCATTTGAGATAATGTGGTGCTGGAGAAGAGTACTTAGGATTCCATGGACAGCCAAGAAGACAAACAAATGGGTTCTTGAACAGATCAGACCAGGGCTCTCCTTGGAAGCTAAGATGATCAAGTTGAAAATATCATACTTTGGCCACATAATGAGAAGGCATGGATCACTAGAAAAAACAATAATGCTAGGAAAGGTAGAGGGTAGGAGAAAGAGAGGAAGACCAAAAATCAAATGAAAAGACTCAATCAGGGGGGTTATGGGGAAGGGCTTGCAGGATCTGAGCAAGGCAGTGGAAGATAGGGATACTTGGAGATGTCTCATCCACAGGGTCGCCATGAGCTAACAACAACAAAGCAGATCAGTGGAGGACAGGGAGTTTGGAAATGTCTCCTCCACTAGGTCAACATGAGTCATGGTTGACTTGAGGGCATTTAACAACAACAGCAAATACAATCAGTATTTACCAGTGTGAAACAGATTTCTTATTGAGGGGAAATTGCACATTTAGGATTTCAGCCAGTTCAGTGGATATATTCTTCCAAACCAGCTGCTGTGAACACTATTTGAGGAAAAGGTAAGTTTGTAACAATAGATTGTAACACATTGCTGCTATTTTTAAAATTTAGCATGACAGAATCTGTCATCTTTATTTACCATGTAGGGATTTTGATTTCTGTTATTAATAACTAAGATATCATATTGGTCTGTGCGTAGAGGAAATACAATTGGGCAATTCTACAAAAGTATGCTAAATTTTGAATTCTCCAGAATACTTCACCAGGTTAGGTGGTACAGAAGAGCAGGGGTGGAATAAGAAACAGGAAATTTTTTCCAGAAATTAGGCCAGGTGCTACAACAATGAGGTCTGTAGTTAGATCCAGACTCAAGAGAGACTGAAGACTGAATGAACTACTGCTTTGTTGATTTTGTTGAGTGTGTTGTGTGCCCTCAAGCAATTTCCGACTTATGGCGACCCTAAGGCGACCCTATCATACAGTTTTCTTAGCAAGATTTATTCAGAGGCGGTTTCCCATTGCCTTCCTCTGAGGCTGAGAGAATGTGACTTGCCCAAGGTCACCCAGTGGGTTTCATGGCCGAGCTGGGGATCAAATCTTCGTCTCCAGAGTCATAGTCCAACACTCGCTACGCCAGGTTTAGGTCGCTTTAAGTCAACTTCAACTTATGGCAACCCTATGAATGAGACCTTCATGGTTTTCTATCCTCAATAGCCCTGATCAAGTCTTTGAGTCTCACGGCTGTGATTTTCTTGATTGAATCATAGAAACATAGAGTTGGAAGAGTCGTCAAGGGCCAAATCCCTGCCATGCAGGAATACACAATCAAAACACCTCCGACAGATGGCCATTCAGCCTCTGTTTAAGTCTATTCCTCTGGAATGTGGTCTTCCTTTTTTCTTACTGCCTTCCCTTCCCTAACATTATTGTCTTTTCTAGCGAGTCCTGTCTTCTCATTATATGGCCAAAGTATGACAGCCTCAATTTAGTCATCTTTGCTTCTATGAAGGGTTCAGGCTTCATTTGCCTGCACCTATATATTTGGGTTTTTTTAGCAGATCCTCAAAACTCTTCTCCATGTCTCAAATAGTTGATTTTCTTCCTGACAGCTTTCTTCACTGTCCAGTTTTCACAGCCCTACATAGAAATAGGAAATACAATGGCAGGGACCATCATAACTTTAGTATTCAGTGATATATCTTCACACTTCAGAGGCTTGTCAAGTTACTAGCTGCCCTTCCAAATCCTCGTCTTCTGTTTTCTTGACTACAGTCTGCATTCAGATTAATCACTTTGCCGAGGCATGTGAAAATCTTGAACTATTTCAGTGTCTTCACCGTCTACTCTAAAGTGATGTAAATCATTTGCGATTATTATTTTTGTTTTCTTAATGTTTTATTGTAAACCGCTGCTACATGTGCAGATATCATGCATAGTAGTAGGATAGAGAACTAATGCCTACTTTCTATTTCTAAAAAGTAAAATACTGGCTGCAATTTCGAAATCTGTCTCTTCTTGCCCTGGGCAAAACATACAGGTTCTGGAATCCAAACTGAGCAGAAGTACAGAAAATTTGACAGTCCTTATATGTGAAAAGATGACAAATGTTATGTATTGCGCTAAGCTATGCCCCTGAATTTGCAAGACCTGAGCAGGGCTGTTGATGACAGAGTGAGCTGGAGGTGTCTCATTCATAGGTTTGCTGTACATCAGAGTCGACTTCACAGCAGTTAGCAACAAAATGTGCTATGTAGGGAAGTCAGCTAAAACCAAATTGTATTAACTAGTACTGTAGTTATCGCAGATGGCAGCTTCGATGCAAATCCCTTTTCCAGCTGGTAGACACTCTCTTTCTAATGGTAAAGACTATACTGAACTACTACATGTAGTGTTTTCTGAAGCATATTTTTAAAAGAACATGAGGTCCAAGAGTAAACAAAATCCACAATTGGATGATGATGATGATAATAATAATAATAATAATAATAATAATAATAATAATAATAATAATAATAATCCCACCCCTCTGCGTAATGCAACCAGGGCGGCCTACAACATTAAAATATACATTTCATATCCCACAATCCCACCCGCCCCTTAAAATACTATTAAATAATGACAATTTAAAAACACATTTAAAATAATAATACAAATAGACAAATAAACAATAACTGTAGCAGAATCAAGGGAGCTTAATGCCTTTATTACAATGAATGTAAATGCCAGAAAGGTGTATAAGCATTCCCGTTCTCCAGAACACTTTCGCAAGGCTAGATAACAGAAAAATGTAAGGGATGGGAAGGAACAAAATAATCTCAAACCCATCTACAGACATCTTAAAAATGTTACTTGTTTCCACTGTGATTTGTACCAGCAGTGCATAATTCTGGAGAACCCAAAATCTTGTATTCTTGGTGATCTTTCAATCAATTTTGGTTGATGTTATTCTTTGTATGTTTCACCAGCAGCTGTCAATATATGGTGGGATTATGATTTGAGTGGCTAGGGTTAAAATGCCTACTTGGTCATGTAAACCCACTGGGTGACCCTGGGCAAGTCACATTCTCTCAGCCTCAGGGGATGGCCATGGCAACCTGCCCTTCTGAAGAAACTTTCCAAGTAAACCCCATGATAAGTTTGCCTTAGGGTTGCCATAAACCAGAAAGAACTTGAAGGCACACAACAAAGTCTGTTTTCAAAATCTTACACAATTCTCTCCATGAAACCAATGTTCATTAGAGCCAGCATGGTATAGTGGTTTGAGCATTGGATGATGACTTTGAAGACCACGATTTGAATCCCAGCTTGGCCATGTAAACCCATTGGGTGACCTTGGGCAAGTCACACTCTCTCAGCCTCAGAGGATAGCCATGGCAAACTGCCTCTGAAAAAACTTTCCAAGAAAACCCAGTGATAGGGTTGCCTTAGGTTCTCTATATTGGAATTGACATGAAGGCCCACAACAAAACAATGCATAATAGTTGGTAACTGGTTGGCATTTCCTTTTTTTCAGTATCCTTTTTTGCAATACATGGATTCAAACTACACGAAAAGAAATTTAACATGAGGAAGAACTTCCTGAGAGTAAGAGCTGTTCAACAGTGGAACACACTCCTTCAGAGAGTGGTGGAGTCTTTTTCTTTGGAGATCTTCAAATAGAGGCTGGATGGCCAACTGTCAGGGATGCTTTGATTGTGAGTTCCTGCATGGCAGGGGCCTTTGAGGGCTCTTCCAAGTCTATGATTCTATGATTTCCTATACTATTCTGCCTTTGGTGGGGGGAGGAAAGGGGACCTATTAAGCAAATTAAAGTACTTGCCCATAGGGAAACCACACTTGCCGACAGAGAATCATTGGCAAATACATGCCCATAGAGAATCATTTATAGGTTCCTTTTTTGGTGTTGAATGCTTAGCAACCCAGCCTCTATATTCTCTATCGGCAAGTATTTTCTAATGATTACCTATGGGCAAATATTCTCTTATCATCCTCTAAGGGCATGTATTCTTCTATTATTCCCTATGGGCAAGTATGGTTTCCCTATGGGCGAGTAGTGTTATTTGTTTTCGTACATCCCGAAGGAGAGCGTGTTACTTAGGGGTGACCAAGCAACCCTTCTTTTCCAAGACATGTCCTCCATGGCAATCTCTCTGTCCAGGAGGAATGCTCAAATGACCTCCATTCTGAGCATGACTATGAAGCATGGCTTGACATTTTGATGGGTGAGTTTTCTGAGCTTTTCTTTGGTCATGGCCTCCCTTTGCTCCTTGACCACCCTCCATTTTGTGGTGCTTTTGTTAGGAAGGATCTAATTAAGGGAATTTATAATTAGCTCAAAATATGCAAGAGTGGGGCCCTAACAACAACCCGCGAGGCCGGAGTACCGTTGTGTATACCAGAGGACTAAGAGATCCCACAATGGATGACACTTTGACGAGCTTCTTCAATTAAGGTCTAAATATTTATTAAAAAGGGGAAGACTGCACACATACAAATATGACACACACACTCATGCTGCACGCTTGGAAGTAAAAGAGTGAAAGCGGGAATAGAATGAGATGGGCCAAAGTATGGGGGATACTCACTTCCGAAGGCTTCTCCGGGATCTGTTGTGGATGGGGATCATGGTAATGATGATACACGGCCGCCAAAATGGGGGAAGGGATGGACGAAGGAGCTATAATCAGAACACAGATTGACATGGGGTCCAGATGCACTCTAAGGATAGCACACAGAGTTTAAAAATCTAGGGGTTTATATAGGCCATATCTTGCTTCTAGCTATAGACTTGATGGCTTGGCTGAAGCCTGGACAAAGGCACTGATTGCCTGGGCTTTGTTAAGCCAAGGTGTGAGGATGACCTAGACCAGGGGTAGGCAACCTACAGCCCGGGGTCTGGATGCGGCCCCCTAAGGCCTTTGGACTGGCCCCAGGCCGGTCCTGCCACCACCGCTGCCGACCCCCGCCATGATGATATTGATTATAGTTATTATTACTTGTTCTTGGGGTTTTCCCAGCAAAATCTCCACAGGGGTTTTGCCATCATGGCTTTTCTGGGGCTGAGACAGTGTGCATGCATCCCTGCTTGTGTGTGGGCCTGCAGTTGTTTCCATGATGATAATGATTATTGTTGTTATTACTTGTTCTTGGTGTTTTCTTGGCAAAATCTCCACAGGGGTTTTGCCATGGCTTTTCTGGGGCTGAGAGAGTGTGCATGCATATTTTATTATTATTTTTTTATTTAAAAAATAATTTTAATTTTTTAATTTTTTAATTTTTAATTTTTAATTTAATTTAATTTAATTTTGCTTCGGCCCCCCAATTGTCTGAGGGACAGCAACCCGGCCCCCGGCTCAAAAAAGGTTGCCTACCCCAGACCTAGACAATGCACTTGGTCTTGCCAAATTCAAGGAAGGGAGGCTTGAGAAAAAGGGTGCAGTTAAACCTGATCACTGCCCCATCAGGAGTAAGACTCAGGACAAACAAGCCCTATTATGTTGACTTCTGGGATAATGGTCTTTCCTCTTTAGCAACTCCCAAACCTGTCTGGTAGGGAATTTTCCAGTTGTTTGGGCAGGCCCTCCCTGTGCCATCTAGAGGCTTATGGCTAACATCCCACAGAGATCAGTTCGGGGTCATAGAGGGAACTTCACATGCCCCAAAATTTTATTAAAATCATACATGCTAACACTTTGTCCTCCTTTGCTGTGAGGACACATCTGGGGTTCCCTGGGGTTCTTGTCTTGTGGGCTGTGCTGGGCTTTCCTCTTTTTGCTCCTTTGCCAGTTCCCCTCAGGCGGGTCCCACACCCTTCATGGGCCTCTTTCTCCCGCCTTTTGGGGCAGGAACAGGTAAAACCAGTTAATCCTGAGGGGCGAGAGGAAAGGACAGGGCCCTGGTGTCTCTGCTGCCTCCCATCCAGTTACTCCTGGCATCTGGAGGGAAAATGGAGAGGCTGGGCGAAGGGATGGCTGGCAAGGGAGCCCCTCTCCGGCTGCAAATCCTGCACCGCCACCTCTTTCCCTCCTCACTGGTATCCTTTTTTTGTGGAGAGGGCAGTCTGGGTGTTTGGGCACCAGTGCATCCACACTGCAGCAATAATCCGGCTTGACACTGCTTTGACAGCCATGGCTTCATGCGATGGAATTCTGAGGAAGTGTATGAAATAAAACGTATTTCTTCTTCTTCTTCTCCTTCTTCAAAATAGGGGTCATTTTCCTTTATTTTCCATGAACAGGTACATGGTGATTCTTCAATGCTGGTAAAGTAATTGCAGAGGATAATATATACAGTACTTAATGTTGTTCTTGTGTGCTTTCTTGCGGTGACCCTAAGATGAAACTATAACCGGTTTTCTTGGCAAGATTTGTTCAGAGGAGGTTTGTCATGGCCTTCCCCTGAGGCTGAGAGAGTGTGACTTGCCCAAGGTCACCTGGTCGGTTTCCATTGCCAAGTGGGGATTCAAATCTCGTTCTCCAGAGTCATAGGTCCAAAACACAATGCAGAAATCATCCAGTTTGAGAATGGCTTTAACTGCCCCAGCTCAGTGCTAGGGAATCCTGGGAATTGTAGTTTATTGTGACCCTGAGCTCTCTGACAGAGAGGGCTAAATGTCTCACAAAACTACAGTTCCCAGAATTCCCTAGCACTGAGCCAGGGCAGTTAAAGCGGTCTCAAACTGGATTATTTCTGCAGTGCGTTTTGGACCATAGTCCAAGACTCAAACCACTACAACATGCTGGCTCTCCAGACCCAATGTACTGCATTTTATTTTAGTTTTTTTCCTCCTTAATGACAAGACTTCTTTATTTTCTCTCTTACAGCAAGAGTTTCTATTCCTAAGTTTATTTTCCCTAAAATTGCAGATCTGATGAAAATAACCTTTTAATTCCTTAACTTATTCTCAAGGTACCATTTCCTACTTTAGTCCAAGTTGCCACTGAGAAGAATCCAGTACAGTTCCGGTAAGTGGTATTTACCCTATTTCTTCTTGCATGAAAACACTCATAAATACATATATTTTGATTAGAAGTCCAGGCTTGTATATGGTGCACTTATGGTATTATCATTTTGGGTCCATTCACCATTATCTTGGGGCTGATTCATGAATCATGTGAATTTTTTAATTTCTATACTAGCAGGATTTTTCTCTGCATGTGTGATATTTTACAGGCAATGGATCTCAAATGCCAGGTTATAAGAAGCAATAACAATTGCCCATTGTTCCCCAATATTTTCTAAACCAAAGTTGTCTCATATTTGTTCTTCAGCAGCTTGTTCTTCCCTAGTGCCACTTTCAAACATCTACGTTTTGAACTAAAGATAGAGTACATCATCAAATTGGATATTTAACAGTGCAATCCAATATGTGTCTGCTTAGAAGTAAAATCATGTTTTGCAAGGTACCTAACGATATAATCATGGAAAATACTGTCAGTGATGTGTTGTATGTTCCTAATCTACAAAGCAACATGCTCAGTGTGTCAACTTTGTATAAAAAGGGATATAAAAAGACCGATAACCCAATCAGCAATTTGTTTTAAAACATAGTGGGAACACTACTTAGTGTGTTGCTAGCTAAAAGCTACATCCTAAATAGTTTTAGGAATTTATCACACGACACAGTTATAGCTTTAACTATGGCTGCCATGGCAACATCCTATGGAATCCTGGGATTTATAGTATAATGGAAGGGCATTTAGGTTTTTCAGACAGAGAGCTCTTGGGTCTCAATAAACTACAAACCCTAGGATTGCACAGGATGTTGCTATGGGAGTTAGTGGAATATAGTGCTATAACAGTGTAGTTCTATATGGACATTTTATAGGGTCTTTATGTCAGTATCAATCTCTGTTTCAGTATCTATATGCCAGGTTTTGTTTGTTTGTCACAGCAACACTAAAAAGTGCTATACAATAAAACACTTTTACATACATATGTAACCATTAAATATTTTCTGTACATAGGTGTCTCTTCTTTAATATGCTGTTTCAGGACACAGTTGCTTCTATGTTTTTCTGGATTTCGATAAATGTTTCTTCCAGTATTCTCAGGAAGCAAATTTAGCAGGCTTCCCACTCTGACATATGAAACAGTTGCCTCATTGTTATCCTGTGTGAATGGGGAATATATCCAATTCTTTCTTTGGAGCTTATTGCTCACCAAATGAAGTCGGCTTACCTCTTCTGGCTTCAATCCTGGATCCAGGATACCCCCGGATATTATCAGACAAAATCGCTGAGTGAGGCTTTGACCTGGGATGGATTCGGCCGGCGGCATCATGGCTAAATCGGTGGTGATTTATGTCTGATAACATCCAGGGGTATCCCAGATCCAGGATTAAAGCCAGAAGAGGTAAACCGGCTTAATTTGGCAAGCGATAAGCTCCTACTAGTGGCTCTTAGCTGCTGGGAGAGATGAGTAGTGATGGTCAAGCTGTCTTTCTGGGAAGCTTGTCTGCCATTCCTGATAGTTACATTAAAAAACCCGAAACACTGATGTTTCCTGAAATACAGTTTATAAATTGCTGTGAAAGATCCCTTGAGCCTTTTAATAAAGTCTATGTGAAAGATGTGTCAGGCAATCTTGACAAGTGCATTGCTGTTCTTGTATCTAATTGCTAAGGGCTAACAATTGCCACCATCCTTCTGTCTGTGCCCTGCTCCTGAAATGAAGGGGTGCCCAAAACTTGGGAAAATCAGCCTGTAAGAAAGAACATTTGACATCTAAATTGTCTTGTTTATCAGCTGTCTTTGTACCTCCCTGTGGACTGTTGTGTCATATAGTGTGAGGGGAAAATGTTTTTCATGTTATCAAAATACAGTCGCCGCTCCGGATTCGCTGACTTCCCATTCGCGGTTTTGAATTTCCATGGACGGGAAGCCAGGAGGGACAAAACCAGAGCGTGCGGCCATTAAAAACAATGGGGCTCCAATATTTGCATTTTTTCTGATTTGTGGAGGGAGTGTCCAGAACGGATCCCCTGCAAATCAGAAGGGATGACTGTACACAGTCCAACCCTAGGTTCCAAATTTTAAAGATACGTTGTGGTGGTGGATGTGGGATAATTAGGAAGATAGCATAGAACAAGATAGTTTCTACATAGCTTCATCAAACAGTTTAAAGTTAAATCCCATATTTGCATAACTAATAATGGGTAACTCAAGGCTTAGTCACTTGTGACAATGGCAGATGCATGACCAAATCATAAAGGAAAGGGCTTCATTTTCTCTGAGAGTGAGTGGGGCTGGTTTGGGAACATTCCTCCATCTGTTGGATTAAGCTGTCCTTGAGAGGCACAACATTAATCACATAAAGGAGAGTGGATTTTAGCACAGTTAGCTAGGAAAATGGATGAAGCAGGGAGTCATCCTCTTGATGCCAACATATGGGACTCAAAAGAAGTGAGCAAGCAGATCATGTATGTTGGCCAATAAAGGTATTGCTATTTTATGGATTTTGAATGTTATTGCACTTAGAAGTGAGGAAGTACTTCTTACTCTGTAGGGATTTCTGTTTAATATACCCAGAAGCAAAACCATGAAATAGAGGTTCTGTGTAATTGCAATGAGGTAAAGAGATGTTTAAAAGTGAGAACCTACACTGACTGTCCTCTCTTCACAATCTTCCTTGTTGGTCTTTCTGGGTGTATTTTTTCTTTCGATTACATTTTAAGTTATTCCCAAAACTTTGTCAATCTTCTGTTTCTGTGCAGATTTTTGTTTTCCCTCCTGATAACTTGTATAATTCATTTGTATCTTCACAGTTATACATTGGATAATAACCTTCTTAGCCTAGAACAAAGGCAGTTCTATGAGGAGAATGGTTATCTAATCATTAGAAATCTCGTCTCCAATGAGGACATTGAATGTTTCAGGTAAAGTACAGCCTGGTGTCTCATCTATCGACAGTAATATTATCTAGACTCTAGAACATATTGGTTGAAATCCCGAGATCTGCCTTAGGACTTCTGTGTGCCACCAGAGCTTCACTCCAAATATCGTATATTGCAAACAAAAATTGAAATTCCCTCCAGATTTTCAAAAACTCTTAGTCATTTAGCATAAGAGATATAACACAATTTTAATCAATAAAAATAAATCAAAAGTTTTTTGGGGTGTACAAAGTGAGTTATGTGGACTCTGTTTGGGAGGACACATTACAGAATGTTTTGTGCCTTCAAGGGATCATGTGATCTAGATTTTTGCCAGCAGGATAAATGCTTCTAGATTTCACTCCAACTTTTTTTCTTTGCCTTTGCAAAGGCAGAACCCTACTATACTGTTTTTCCCTTTTCAATTTTTCTTTCCTCTCTTAGATTCTTCTGTTTACTTGCCTTTTGCTTGGGTGGTGTCTGCGTGGGCCAAAATACTTCAGGAGCAGCCTAGAGTATTCTTGCCCTAGAACTGTCCTGCTGCTTCCCCGTTACCTGGACACTTCTATTGCAATGCTGGGTAGCTGTTCACACATGCATCCCACTGTGCTGCTAGGTGTGGTGGCAGTGGTAGCAAATCACTCTCTCTGAGATCAGAATGGGGCACCCAGACAAGTGATCAAAGGCTGGGTGTCTTGTTCTGGCCTCAGAGCAAGCGATTCACAGCACTGCTGGCTTCATAGGGTGGCACAGTAGGACACATTGTAAACAACTGCCCTGCATTACAACAGAGGGCTCCAGCTCTTCCAGGGCCTCATTTCCACTTACATTTAAACCGGTTTGCCATTTGCCTTCCCTCCGTGTTGGTGAATCGATTCCAAAAGGTCCATCGTTCCCATTACGAAAGCAGATCTTTTCATTATTTGCTTGTAATCTCTTCTTTTTTGGCACCATTGTCATTCCCACTAGTTTGTGCCGCTTCAAAATGCATGCCAATCATCTACGCATCATCGGGGCAACACAGTGAGGATGTGGCCAGAGCAGGGTGACTTTATCAGGCTGCTCAAAAGTACATTTCCCCTCTGAGCAGCCCAGCTTGGGAACTAAATTTTTTTAAAAATTGATAGAAGATTCGATTGATTTTGCAACTACTTGTCTCGCTGAACTGCCATCGGACCAACCACCTGGTGTGCTGCCAAGTTGCAAAAACAACAGATCGTACATTCGGTAATTTGGTATTTTTATATATTAAATCTATATATCATGCACCCATAGGTCACACAAGCACAAGGCAATTCAGTATATATATATATATATA
>CM034708.1:119976911-119989373 GCA_020142125.1 Phrynosoma platyrhinos
CCGTCATTCCCACTTGTTAAACACACTTTGGAATCAATTAAAAAAAAATTGCCAAAGAGCTAGTGTCAGGAAACAGCAGATTTTATTGCTTTTGTCTTGCTTCATTGCAATTACAATTGAGCTCGATAGGATTGGAACTGGTTTCAAGTGGGAATGACGGTCATATAGCCTGATCTGCATTTAGCTTTAAATCATAGTGGGACCGAGGCCCAGGAAGATCTGGAGCAAAAGGTGAGTTATTTTACTCCATTATGGGAAGAGGTATACCCTGGGTTTGGTGCAGAACTGACTGGATGTTGTCCGGACTGTTCACATGAATACCAGGGTTTGGGCCATACATTGTCTGGACTCCCTGCCAAGAGCACGGGAGAGGAGGACATTTTATTTGGCCTGTGCAGACAGGGCCTCAGTCATTTCTGTCAGTAAAAGAAAATGAAAAAGCTGTAACTCACCTAGCAGAGATAAGAGCCATAAAACCAATTCTCCTCAGACTTGCTCCTCCAGTCTCCTCCATGACCTTGTAGAAATAAGAGCCACAGAACCAGTTCTCCCCAAAGTAGAAGTCTCAGACTTGCTCCTCAAGTTCTTTCACTGCCTAAGTACCCTTTGAACAGTGCTATAGTCTGCCTTCAGAAATACAGCCCCCTCAGCAAAAGACTGTTTACTCCTCCACATTAGCAGAAGAGATTAAGTTGCAATCAGACATTGCGCCTCTCAAAGTCTGTAGGTTAACAAATTTGAGGGCTGAGCTCATACTGCAAGTCTGAAGCTTTCCTCCTTAGAGATGCTTCCAGCTATGGAATGGAATAAGCAAAGAATGTAGCAGTACCAAGTCTGGTAGCAAAAATTTGAAGCATGTGGTCCATGTCTTCCTGGGCAGCAGAAACAGTTAATCTTTGTTGGTTGCTGCCATTATACCAAACTAGAAAAAATCTTGATGGTAAGTACAGAGTGTTCCATTTTAGCTGTTACTCATTACAAGTGGAATCTGCAACTAAACTAAATCCAATCAGGAGCATCCCACACTGCAATTAAATGTTGCAGTGTGGGATGCTCATGAATGGATTGTTTTGCAGATTCCCCCCTTGAGATTTTTTTTGTGAAGACTTTTTTTTTTTGTATCTTGTAGATCTTTCCCCACAAGCCTGCTTTTTACACTGTTAATACCATTTGGCTACATAGGGATCTACCTCACCCCAAAACTTTGCAAACAGAGGGAATGATTTTCCAACTTCTACCTTATAGTAATATTTGATCATTGATTTTTTTAAATCTTCTTTTCAGAGATGAATTCAGAAAGATCTGCAGAAAAGAGGTGAAGGTGCCTGGATTGCTGATCATGAGAGATGTGTCAGCGGCCAAATCAGAGTTTAATACAGATGAGAAAATAGCTACAAAAATACAGCATTTTCAGGAATACGAAGAGCTTTTCAGATACTGCAAATTGCCTCAGGTAAAAAGCATGTGTGCCACAGGCATGTCATCTGCATTTTTATATGAATTCTTTAATGATGTCTTTTAGTTAAGCCTCTTATGAAAACATCAAATCTTTTGTTTATGATCTATAAATTACCTCATTCTCATAATGTAGAGCTTCTCTGCTATAAAAATTTCAAGTTGCAAAATACTGAGCAGGCTGTCAAGTTCTCCAGAAGACTTCATTAACAAAATGATAAGCAGAGCAACTAGGATGTACCGTATTTTCCGGCGTATAAGACGACCCGGCGTATAAGATGACCCCCCATTTTTCCAGTCAAAATATAGAGTTTTAGCACCTCTATCCTCCTTATCCTTATACCCGGTGTATAAGACGACCCCCCCACTTTAACCACAGATTTTGCAGGTTAAAAAGTAGTCTTATACGCAGGAAAATAAGGTATAGTTATCAAAGGAGTGCTGCCTTTCAGAAGAAATGAAAAATTCTGTAAGGGGCTGCAATCTGTTTTCAGTTTGGTCCTAGGCTCTCAGTAAAAAGGGCATGTAAAACACTTATAAAAGGATTTTAGTTTTGCCTGAGCCACAATGACAAGGTTTTTTGTGATATGGAATAACCATAAATCTGCCTTCCATCACTGCAGAAGGAAGTACATTAAACCTAATCACAAAAGTCTTCCAAAATTAGGAAGAATCGATTGAGTAATTTAAAAAAATAGCTGTGTTAGCCACTTTCAGCATAAAAAGATATAAAGGAAATCCTACAGCACTTTGCTTAGCTTGTCTCTAAGATGCATTGAAACTTGCTTGGAGCTAAGAGCAATCTCAAAGGACTGGTGAAATGAAATCTTAGAAAGAAAAGCAGAGGTCTGCCAGCACTACTTAAAACGGATTGATTCTCAGTAGCACTTGGTAGGTCCCAAGTCAGTAGATGGACTCTATGTTTTCAGTAACTTTAAAGAAGCTATCCAACATGTGTAACATATACTTCAGGACCATGATTCTCACTGACATGGGACACCAGCTACCATTGTGCTTTTCAATACTGATATATTAATAAGCTCAATACCTTGACTCTTAATGTGAGTCAGCATGGGTGTAGTGGTTGGAGCATTAGACTACAGCTCTAGAAATCAGGATTCAAATCCCCACTCAGCCATAAAAGAAACCCCTGGGTGACCTTGGGCAAGTCACACCCTCTCAGCCTCAGAGGAAGGTAAAGGCAAACTTCCTCTGAACAAATCTTGCCAAGAAAACTCTGGGAAAGTTTTGCCTTGGGGTTGCCATTAGTCGGAAACAACTTGAAGGCACACAGCAACAACAACAAATTAGGCATTATTTTGTTGTTATTTGCTGTAAAGTTGAGTTTGATTTATGGCAACTCTATAAATGAGAGACTTCCAAGAGTCATTAATTGCTTTGCTTAGGGCCATGGCTTCCTTGATTGAATGAATCCACCTGGAGTGTGATCTTCTTTTCCTAATGCTCTCCATTTCCTCAAACATTATCATTTTTTCCAGTGAGTCATGTTGTGTTAGCAAGCTCAAAATATTTCATTTGTTCTATTAATATTAGCACAGAGAGATTTAAATTTGTTGATTTAATTGTTAAGTCATACATTGCTATTGTATTATTTTAAAGAAGCCATAGGATTAACAGAGAATAACAGAGACATAGATCGGGTTACTGTTGCTCCCAAGTGACCCATTTTATTGTTGATTTCTTCACAATTGTTCTTTTTGTAGTTGGGCCTTTGCAGACTGCCAGAAATAGTGCAAATTGAGTCCACTTTAAGGATTAGGATTAGGGAATCATGGGAACTGTATTTTATTGTGGCACCAGAGCTCTCTGACAGAGAAGGCTCAATGTCTCAGAAAAAAAAACAACAATTCCCATGATTCCCTACCACTAAACCTAATCCTTAAAGTGGACTCAATTTGCACTATTTCTGGCAGTCTGCAGAGCCTTATCGTTTCTCTTCTTCAATTTGGTACTTTCCAGATGTGCTGCACCACAGCATCCATAAGCCAGTTCCTGGCAGTCTGAAGAAGATGTGACTTGTAGTTGAATACATCTGCTGCCAGGTTTGATAAGATACTCGGAAGTAAATTCTTCTGTGTTTAGTAGGGCTTGCCCCACATAAATGTGTATAGAGTACTGCAGTTAAAATGCTCAAGATGTAATGTCAGTGATAGGAGATATATATCTCTTGAATGTAACAAAACTAACCTTTTATTCATTAAGAATTTTAGGTATAGAGAGGTAAAGTAGAACAATTGGGCAGCAGGGCAGAGGTAGGCAGAAAAATTTGAGAGATCCTCTTCTTTCTTCAGTCTATCATGCACAGTCCAGTCCAGAACTCTACAACATAAATCCTGTTGGTTAGTTCCAAACAGAGCGAATCCACTAAGTCAACTGTTGAATGATGAATCAACACATGAATAAATTATTGATTCAGTGTGTCTACTCTAGTTGAGAGCAGTAGTAGGATTTAGGCCTATATCTCCATCAGGTATGCAGATCAGTGAAGGCTTTTAAAGATAGGACATGCCCTCTATAATGAATAAACAAAGAATAATGAGTTCTATTAAAAAGTAAATTAGTATCTTTGTTAATTTATTTCTATGTTCTGATTTTAGGTGCTTTCATAGGTGTAAATATCAATTTAATTAGTTTTTTTTTTTTTTTGTATGTGTCATCTTAGATATTGAAATATGTTGAATGCTTCACAGGACCAAACATCATGGCTTTGCTTACCATGCTGATAAATAAACCTCCAGATCCTGGTAAGTAATATTTGAGCAAATGAGAAATTTCCAGGTGAATTATGAAGAAATGCTGTGTGGAGAATATAGCTCTGATTTTCCATTGATCTGGTAGTTTATATTTAGAGTTTGTTTACAGGAACAGGGCTGGAGATAACTGAGAGCCTCTGCAGATGGGTGGCACAGAGCCGCCCCGGGAAGTGGTGGATTGAGGCTGCAGCAACCCCACACTGCACCCCCAATCCTCCCTTTTGTTGCCCCGAAAAGAGAGGCAAAATGCCGCCCTAAGAACCAGCACCGCGGCTCTTCAGCGCCCTTTCGGCACAGTGTGCAACGGCCCTTAGAATTCAGGCTTGATCTGTTTTAGGATCCATTTCTTTGTCTTTTTGGCCACCCATGGTATCCTTAACACTATTCTCCATCACCACATCTTAAATGTGGTGATTTTTAATTGACTTTTTTCACGGTCCAGCTCTCACATCTGTACATGGTAATGGGGAATGCAATGGTTTGGATGATCCTAACTTTAGCATTCAGCACTTTTGGATCTTACCTAGTTCTTTCATAGCTGCCCTTCCAGGTCCTAGGCTTCTGATTTCTTGACTGGAAGTCTTCGTTCTGATCAAAGATATGAGAACCCTGACTATTTCTAGTTTGTTGTCATCTAGGGTGAATTCGTGTTGTTCTTCCATGGTCATTAATTTTCCCCCCTAAATATTCAGCATTAAGCCTACCTTTGCACTTTCTTTGTTGTTCTTTAGTAACTATTGCAGATTTGGTTGTTTTCAGCTAAGCAGTATGGTATTGTCTGCATATCTTAGGTTGTTAATGTTCCTTCCTCCAATTTTCGCTCCTCCTGCCTCTGAGTCTAAGCCTGCTCTGCATACAATATTTTTTGTATACTGGTAGAATAAATAGGGTGATAGTATGCAGCCTTGCCTGACTCATTTGCCAGTTGAAAACCATTCTGTTTCCCCATATTCCATTCTGACTACAGCCTCTTATGCTGCGTACAGGTTATGCAGCGCGACAATCAGATGTAATGGTACCCCCATTCCTCTAAAGGCAAGCCATAGCTTTTCATGATCCATGTAGTCAAAGGCTTTTATATAATCAATATAGCACAAGCAGATTTTCTTCTGGAATTCCTTTCTGTGTTCCATTATCCACTGTGTTTGCAATGTGATCCTTAGTGCCTCTTCCTTTCCTGAATCCAGCTCATACATCTGGGATTTCTTGCTCCATATATGGTAGGACTCTTTTATTTAGAATTTTGAGCATGACTTTGCTTGCATGGGAAATTAGTGCAATGGTCCTGTAGTTACCTCAGTCTTTTGTGTCTCCTTTTTATGTATGGAAATGTAGATTAATCGCTTCCACTCTGTGGGCCACTGTCTTTTCTCCCCTATATTTGTTGGCAGATTTTATTTAGAACTGAACAAGATTTTGTCACTGTGGATTGTAGCAGTTCTATTGGTATGCCATCTGTTCCTGGTGATTTATTCTTCCCAATTGCTGTGAATGCTGCTTTCACTTCACTTTCCAAAACTGGGATTCATCTTTGTAAGTTTCTTCTTCCCATGTGTCATTTATCATTTTATATTTTTATATACCTCTTCTGTGTATTGCTTCCATCATTTTTTAATTTCATCGTGGTCATGTATTATGTTCTTCTTCTTGGTTTAAATGTCGCTTTGAATTACAAGATCTTTTTTGGGTGTGTGTGTGTGGCTTCTGTTTTGCTGCATTGATTGTTGTAGTAATTCTCTTTATTCTTACACACTAATCTTTGAACAGTAGCTTTCATTGTTATAATTTTATCCCTGTTTCCCTTTACTTTTGCTTTCCATCATTCCTTAACTATTTGAAGCCTTTTGTATGTCATCCATTCTCTTTCTTTTTGGCCACAAATATTTTCTTTCTGTATTCCTCTTTGAGTATATCCCTGGCTTCTGACCATAATTCTCCTGGTTCCCATTCAATTAAGCTTAATAGTACAAATCTGTTTCTTACATTTTTTAAAAATTCTTTTGGAATGTTCTTCAGATCATATTTTGATATGATGATTGATTTGGTGTTCTTCTCCAGCTTTATTCTAATTTTGGATATTAGTGGCTCTTGGCTTAGCAGTTAAGATGCCAACTCTGACAATCACAAGGTTGGCAGATCAGCAGTCGAGGCCCAAGCACCATGTGATGGAGTGTGCTCCCATCACTAGTCCCAGTTTCTGCCAACCTAGCAATTCAAAATCATGTAAAAGTGCAAGTAGATAAATAGGTACCACTTCAGCATTCCATTAAGTCATGCTGGCCACATGACCACAGAGTTGTCTTTGGCAACTCTGTCTTAGTAACAGCTTATGTAACAGAAATGAACACCACTCCTACAGTCAGACATGACTTGACAATCTTGTCAAAAGTGAAACCTTCACCTTTACCTTTAGTTCTTGATCTGTGCTGCAGTCTGTGCCTGGTCTTGTTTTTGCTGCCAGAATGGAGCTTCTCTGTATGTAATCTGTTTGATTTTTGTGTTGACCATCCAGTAATGTCCATGTGTACAGTCTCTTCTCTGGTTGCATGATGAAAGTATTTGCAATGAAAAAAATTGTTGACCTTGCAAAATTCTATCAGCTGCTCTTCTGCTTCATTTCTTGAACCGATCCCAAATTTCCTACTGCTCTTGATTCTTGCTCTTCTTCCTACTTTGGTGTTCTATTGCCTATGATTAACATGAAGTCCTGTTTTAGTGTATTGTTAATTTCTTTCAGGTCTCCACTTTTAAAATCTCTCTTCTTTCTCTGCCTCTGTAGTTTGCACATATATTTGGATTATGGTGATGTTTATTGGTTTTCCCTGAAACCTTTTTGGCATTATTTGTTCAGATTTTATGTTACATTCTTTGACTGATTTTGCTACATCTTTCCTCACAATTAATGCTACTCCATTCTTTCTCTCTTTTTTGTTTCCTGAGAAGAACACTGTGTAGTTATTAGACTCAAAATATCCTATTCGTATCTATTTTAACTCATTGACTCTTAATATTGCTATGTCTATATATTCCATTTCCTTTTTACTATGTCTAGCTTCTCTTGGTTGATGCTTCTCACATTCAGTGTACCTTTGGCATGTGTATTACTTTTTAACAAATACTTTTTATTGTAATTTTCATATATTTCACAAACATAGAACCTCACATTACCTAATTTGAATTATCTTCATCAACTAAACCCTTCCCTCTCCTTCCCCTTTGCACTAGACATTTGACATTTCTTAACCTTGTTAGTAGGATCCAATAGCGCAACTTTCTTTGTGTACATTCTTCATTCTGTCACTTTCTTCTTAGTATATACAATTCACCACTTTTTAACTAATGTTACTTTTTTAGTCTTACGAATCCTGTCTGTTCCTCCATTTATGTCAAACATTAATTCCAAACTCGTAGGCATGTTACCTTTGACCCTACCATTATTGAAATAATCACTACTATTTACATATGAGACCTTCTGTTTAAATCAAAATAACTTCAGTGGAAGGGTTCCTATTTGGACCATCTCTCTTTACAGTATTTCATTACTGGTTCCCAAACTTCTTTCCATTTTTAAATTGATTTTCCATTAATTAATGCTATAAGTCTATCCATGTCCATCATATTTAATGTTTAGAGACAGTCATCTAGTGTAGAGATTTCAGGTCCTCTCCATTTTTGTATGACATGTGTATTACAACTTTGGACCTTCTTTTTAATTTTTGAATATATCTGCTGCATGGCTTGTGATCTTATTGGGTTCTATTGTGCCCTTTACTACATCTCTATTTGTACTTGTCTTGTTTTCTGACTTTTTAGCTTTGTTTGTGTCCTTTCCCTATCTTTTGTTTAATTTGTTTTAATTTTGGATTGTCTCATTCTACCACTTATCCCTCCCTATTCTGTATCTCTGTTTTGTTAGAGCCCATGAGTGGATGGTTCCTTCCTCTGGTCTTGAGAATGATGCAGTGGTTATTTACTGTGGAGGCTTATTCTAGACTACAGAGAAGGAGACTTCCACTTCTGCTTCTTGTTCTCACTCTTTGCTAAGGGCTCTACATGTTTTCCTTCTCTCTGCTGTTTGTGGAAGAACTAAGAGGAGTCTACAGAGTAGGTAATTAAAACTGTTATTCTTGATTACATGATGGGAGTTAACTTCATTGGTGGATGTCTTCTCTGCAATCTAGAATTAATTTCCACAGTTAAGTAATCAATCCATTAATCTTTGCAGGAACAAAGACTTCTCGTCACCCAATGCATCAGGATTCCTACTATTTCCCAATTGAGCCTACAGATCGCATTGTTTGTGCCTGGACTGCCATGGAGAGAGTTGACCGCAGAAATGGTTGCCTGGTAGTGTTTCCAGGATCTCATAAAGGGCCCCTGAAACAGCATGAATATCCTCAGTGGGAGGTAATCTATGTCTTTGTGGGCACACACAAGAGAGAGCAGGAAGGTTGCACTGAGAAATTAAGAGGTGGTTGACAGCAGTTTTTCAGATCAAACCATGGTAATTTTTTCACAGCATCCTTACAATAATATTTTCTGGATATACAATCAGCTCTTTGTATTGATGGGCTAGTCATCTGTGGATTGGAGCATCCACAGGTGGCCCTACCCCATTATTGTGAATGGCAGAGCATGCATGCAGCTGTTCCAACATGGCCACACACGCGTTGGTGTCCATTGACAGTAATGAGATTTCTAGTACCATGTTTTTTGATACCTGCGTTCTTCTGAAACTGACCTCCTGCCAATATAAAGGGTTGATTATATTGAAATAAAATTGTCCATCCTCAAAATTTAGCAATGTCTGTGTAACAGTTCTGGATTGTATAAAAAGAAATATGTTCACATGATTTAATGGTTGCTACCCTATGAGCAACAAGTTTGATTAGAACAAGGATAGTTTAATGTCCACATTAATTTGCATGTTTTTCTTTTTTGTATAGAATAATATAAAAATTAAAATATTTCCACCATTGGCAACTATATGTTAAATAAAACTGAAATTATTGTAGGAGATGTTAAAATGCTTTAAGACAGGGTTTAACACACACATACAGACTACTACCAACATATTTCTTGTCTAACTGCAAGAATGACAGTTAATATGCACTCCATATTGAGAGTTGTGTTATATCCAATAGGAGGTTATGAAAGACATCCAGTGTTGTTTTTTTCTTTGTTCAAATGACAAATTCTATAATTAATCTCATTACAAATAAATGAAAATTGTCTATTTTGTCACTAATTTCTTAATTCATTAATTGCAGTTAGAACCACACTATTTAGAGACAATTATAGTTTTTCAACTGTTGAAAATATTTTTATTGCATTAAGATTGTATAGCTGGTTGTGTCTTCCATAACAACTATAAAACATTGTCCATTCAAAGAACATTTTTATTTAATGAATCCATTGTGAGTGATTAAATAATTCTTCTGAATTATTTTTAATGTTCAGACTCAGAGTGCTTTGGGAAAGAGTGCTCACCATGTTACCAGTCAAAAGTCTTTGTGAAAGTATTCTGTTTTTCTTCTGGTAAGAAGAAAGATGAAAGTCATTATGGGAAAACATAAGAGGATTACCAGCCAAACACATTATCACTTATGTCCTACACACTCCCAAATGAGATACAGATGATTGTACATTAAACGCCTCATTTGAAAGAACTCTTACTGGAAAGTTATTTGAGTAGGGAGGATCTCACTATGTTTGCAGTTTGCAAATATATATTTTAGTAAAAGTGAAGATAGAGACCCAGTGTGGTGTAGTGGTTTGAGCATTGGACTAGGACTCTGGAGAAGAGGGTTTGATTCTCTGCTTGGCCATGGAAATCCACTGGGTGACCTTGGGCAAGTCACACTCTCTCAACCTCAGAAAAAGGTTGATCGCAAACCCCATCTGAACAAGAGAGCAAGAGCGAACTGTCTCTGAACAAATCTTGCCAGGAAAACCCTGTGATAGGTTTGGCTTAGGGTTGCCGTAAATTGGAAGTGGCTCGAAGGCACACAACAACAAAAGTGAAGATAGTACAGTTCAACATAACTAATGCTGTAATTTATCATGGAGGCCCTGTTGCTGTCCCATTCATGTGAGGAAATGATTCCATCTTATACTACCACATCACGCCAACTGTGTCTATGTCAGTTGCTACTAGTAGCATATTGTGCTGGCATGGAGATGTCTCTATGATTTGGAAGTACTATATAATGGCTTGCTCATACAGTGATGTTTTGTTGCTAACTGCCCTTGAGTCGATCTTGACTCATGGCGACCCTATGATGTATGTATTGTAATTCTGTAGGGTGGATGTTTCTGATACAAGCCTTTTATGTTTACATTCCATGGAAAAATAGATATACAGAAAGACAAAAGAGAGTAAACAAGATGCATGCAAGTTTGGACCCATAACCTTTGATTTTATAAGCATTTTTAATGAACTGAGAGATGCAAAAGTAGTATTCCAAACTATCCATTTTACACCCTAGCAGAGAGTCATTGCCAAACTGATATCATGACTTTGCTCTGTGCAGCATGTCTAAGAATCAGATATCTATTTGATAAATGTACACCCACTTTTGAAGGTAAACCTTCCAAGGCTGCTTACAAAAAAATAAAAAATAAAAATCCATTAAGACATAAGTAGCATTGACAAAACTCAGAATGGCTATAAACAATGACAAGTAAAAGCAGCTAAAATACCAAACCAGCATGAAATCAACAAAAACCAATACAAACTGTGCAGAAAGAGTCTCATCAAAAGGACCAGAATAATTTCCAAAGGAGGGAATCCCAGAGCATGAACCTTTGCAGAAAAGTCCCTGTCACTGGTATCCACTGGATGATCAGGTACATTTTGACAGTGGACCTAAAAGCAGAACCTCTGAGCCTGATCTTAGAGCCCAGATAACAAGGTCTCACAATGTTGAGTAGAGTAATTTGAGTAGAGTAATTTCGCTAATTTAAGTCAAATATGATAGAAGTAGCAGCAAGTGGCACTGAAAAAAATCAGTGGACTGCTTGGGAAGAGTCTGTTCAGCTTGCTTAACATGGAATTCAGTACTAGAAGATGTAAGATCAGTTTTGAAAAATAAAGAAGTTTAATGGAAAGATACTTAGATACTACATTGACAGTAATGTTAGGAAAATGGGAAATCATGTTTATGTTTAATGTCCTTTGAGTGTGGGGTGTGTTCTAGATTCATTTTGTTGTTGTTGTTAACTGCCCTTGAGTTGATCTCAACCCATGATGGCCCTATGGATGAGACACCTCAAAGACCCTCTGTCCTCCACTTCTCTGCTAAATTCCTGCAACCCCTCAATACCCATGACCTCCTTAATAGAGTCCATCCATCTGGCATGTGGCCTTCCTCTCTTCCTATCTCCCTCCACCTTCCCCAGCATTATTGTTTTTTTCCCAAAGAGTCCTCTCTTCTCATGATGTGTCTGAAGTATGACAGCCTCAGTTTGGTCATCTTGGCTTCCAGGCAGGTTTCCGGCTTGATCTGCTCTAGGACTTGTTTGTCCTTTTGGCTGTCCATGGGATCTTCAGCACTCTTCCCTAGCACCACATTGGACGTTATCACACGGGGTCTAAAGCAGACAGAACCCCATCCCACCCCCGTCCCATTGCGGGGTTTTTTTTCCGTGTGTTCGCACGATGTCACAGAGAACCCTGTCCCATCCCCGTCCCATCCCTGTCCCATTGCGGTTCCTTTTCCCGTGTGTTCGCACGACGTCACAGAGAACCCCGTCCCATCCCCATCCCAATGCGGCATCCTCCCCATTCTTTTGAATGCCGGTTTCCTGGGGAATTACATTTGCGTGACCAGAATGATACTGCAATGATGCTGCTTTTGTTCATTGCGGAATGATGCTAGTTGAGTCTGATAGCAATTTCCGTCTTGTGGGGTCTATACCGGTATAGTTCTGGATTGATTCCATACCGCTTTCTTGCCGCTTTGAGACCCACGTGTGATAATGTCAATAATGTCAAATGCATTGATTTTCTTCTTGTCATCTTTCTGAACTGTCCAGCTCTCACATCCATACATGGTAGTAGGGGATACAATGGCTAGCTACAATTCTAACTTTTGTTCTGAGTTGTATATCTTTGCGTTTTAAACTCTTTTCTAGTTCTTTCATAGCCACCCTCCCCATTCTTAGTCTTCTTCTGGTTTCTTGTCTGCAGTCCTCATTTCTATCAATGTTTGATCCCAAGTATGGGAATTCT
>CM034708.1:119989473-120012222 GCA_020142125.1 Phrynosoma platyrhinos
ATGCTGATTTTCTTTTGGAATTCCTTGGTGCACTCCATTAGCCATCATCATGTTTGCAGTGTGGTCCCTAGTGCCTCTTTTTTTTCCTGAACCCCGCTTGGACCTCTGGGATTTCTCTCTCCATGTATGGTTGGAGTCCATGTTGCAGAATTTTGAGCATAATTTTGCTTGCATGGAAGATCAATGCTATGGTCCTATAGTTGCTGCAGTCTCCTGTGTCTCCCTTTTTGTGGATGGGACTGTATATTAATCGCTTCCAATCTGTTGGCCATCATTTGTTTTCCATATCTGTTGACATATGTTGGTCAGCACTAAAGTTGACTCTGTCAATGTGGATTGCAGCAGTTCAATTGGAATATCTTCTGTTCCTGGTGATTTGTTTTTCGCTATTTCTCTTATTTCAGTTTCCACCTTGTTTTTTAGAATTTGGGCTTCATCTTCATATGGCTCTTCTTTCCACGTGTCCTTCATTTTGTCATCTCTTTTGTATAATTCTTCTGTTTATGGCATCCAACATCTTTTTATTCCTTCCTGGTCTTGAATTATGTTATTTTTATTGTCATAGAGCATCTCGGTCCTTGGTTTGAACTTTCCCTTAACTTCTCGAATCTTGTGGAATAGGTTCCTTGTTCTTCCCTTTTTGTTGTTGTCTTCTATTCATTGGTCGTTGTAGTAATTTTCTTTATGTTTGCACACAAGCCACTGCACTGTTGCATTCATAATTCTTAGTTTGTTCCTATCTCCCTTTTGTTTTTCTTCTCTCCTTTTCTTTATTGCTTGTAGTGTTTTTTCTGTCATCCATGTTTTTTTTCCTTTTTATTTATTGAAAGTGTCTGCATTCTTCTTTTATTATGTCCCTGGCTTCAGACCATAGTTCCTCTGGTTCTCAGTCTATTATGCTTAGTAGTGTAAATCTGTTTCTTATGTTGTCAATAAATTCTGTTGAGATATTATTTAGATCATATTTTGGTATAATCATTGGTTTTGTTTTCTTCTTGAGTCTTACTTGCATTTTTGTTACGAGTAATTCATTATCTGTGCCACAGTCAGCTCCTGGTCTAGTTTTGGCCACCAGTATAGCATTCTGCCATCTTTTACTTCCGATTATATAATCTATTTGATTTTTGTGTTGACCATCTGGTGATGTCCATGTGTGTATAGCCTTCTTTCTGGTTGTATTAAAAATGTGTTTGCAATAAATAGGTTGTTGGCTTCATAAAAATCTATGCTTTGTTTCTTTTGCCTAATCCAAATCTGCCTACTTTTACGTTCCAATCTCCAATGATCAGCTTGATATCCTATGTGGGTGTTCTGTCAATTTCTTCCTGTACTCCTTCATAGAATCTATCAATTTCATCCTGTTCTGCCTCTGCGGTTGGTGCATATACTTGAATTATGGTGATATTCATAGGTTTACCCTGGAGCCTTACTGAAATGATTCAGTCTGATTTTGCATTGTATTCTCTGACTGCTTTTGCCACATCTTTTCTCAGTATGAAATATTTATGGGATCTTTTGTATTTTGTTTATGTCTGTATACTGTGGGATTTGTTGGCAGGGATATAATATCTATGGTAATTTGTTTATATATTACATATGTATACACTGGTTGGAATGTTGTTATTCATATATCAATAAAAAAATCTTTTAAAAAGAAAAGAAAATAGATAAATTAAGAGTCTGTGGTGTGATAGGAAACTTTAAGATTTAAAGTTTAAGATTAAATTTTAATTTAAACATTAAGATTTAAGGCAGGGGTAGGCAACCTAAGGCCCAGGGGCTGGATGTGCCCCCCCCCAAGGCCTTTGGACCAGCCCCAGGCCGGTCCTGCCACCACTGCCGCCATGATGATATTGATTATTGTTGTTATTACTTGTTCTTGGGGTTTTCTTGGCAAAATCTCCACAGGGGTTTTGCCATGGCTTTTCTGGGGCTGAGAGAGTGTGCATGCATATTTTTTTTATTTTTATATTTATTTATTTATTTATTTATGCTTTGGCCCCCCAATTGTCTGAGGGACAGCAACCTGGCCCCCAGCTAAAAAAGGTTGCCTACCCCTGATTTAAGGAGGAAGATGTTAATATTATTATTTTTAATATTCCTTTTTCAGGGTGGTGTAAACAAGCTGTACTATGGAGTACAGGATTTTGATAAAAGTATTCCCAGAGTTCACCTTCTTATGGAGAAAGGAGACACAGTGTTTTTCCATCCCTTACTGATCCATGGTTCTGGGATGAACAAGAGTGAAGGCTTTCGAAAGGTAAGATGTTAATTAAAGTTTAAAATCTTACTATCTGGGTCCATACCCTTTGATTTTATAAGCATTTTTGATTAACAGAGAAATGTTTCATTTGTTTTGGAGAGTGACTTAGATTTAGCTGAGGGATGACTATTTATATATTTTCAGTTTATATTTTCTTATCAAAGGAGCAAATTGCAATTTGCAAATACAGCCAGATCACTGTAATAATAGCAGGTACTTTTTCATGTCTGTTCAGTGGTGGCCAGTAGCTCCTCTGTCAGTGGAGCAGTAAATCCATTCATCATCCCTCTGGTAAGTAAGCTTGCTACTCTGACTATGTGCTGGATGGAACAGTCACTATAAAAAAGAAGAAGGTTTGCTTACTTCAGAACTATAGTTCCTTCAGTCATTATTTACAGAATGACACTACATAGGAGCAACCTGGCATTCCCCCTGCCCTTGGGCAAATCATGTATACCTCCTCTTAGAAAAAGGTAGCTAATTACAATTTAATTTTTTAACGCAGACAATCTCATGTCATTATGGAAGTTGTGACTGCCACTATGTTGATGTGAAAAGTACTATTCATGAGAAGATTGAAAAAGAAATGAAGGATGTTGCCAAATCAAAGCATGGTGCAGAAATTCAGAAGCTTGTAAAAACAAAGGATAGTATAGACTCAGCTCCTACCGTGACGGTGAGTGGTTATTTTTTTAAAAAAATCCTTGCATGAAAAGCATTTCACATCATACCTCTTCTTGAACTGGAAGAGCAATTATCTTAATAGAAATTATCCAAGCAAGTCCTTTGATGTGGCACTGGTCTGATAGTAGATGCAAACATTTTCTACAATTGGCAGAGGAAATGCATGTCTTATATGGCCACTGCAGCAGTGAAAACAGTAAAGGTGTTTACCAAAAGCCAGTTTCTCTGGGTTCAAAATTCTCTCTGAAAAGATACCTTTTGTTGTATGTGCAGTAATGAGGACTCATATGCCACCACATTCCTTTATTAATCTCCCTCTTGCCCTCCCTTTTATATCTCAAGAGAAAAAAAATCTACTTCTTTGAAAACTATATTAAAATCAGTTTACTCAGTATGTAATCCCATCAGAAGAGAGTAGAATGGAGAGAGAAAATTATCCTTTTGAAAATTGGAGGTGAGCCATTTGCTACGTCATAGGTCAAAGCTTACAGCACACCCACAGACACTAAGCTGGATAGTGTCCTTCTGTCATCCTTCATCTTAAGAAGAAAAGGAATTAATTGTCATCTTATGTTTCAGAATTTCTAGTAAACTAGAATGGGGACATCTCACCCCACTTGCAGCTTTGCTTTGCTTTTGGGAATGTGAGCTACAGCTGGATAATATAGGCACTGGAGCTACTAGTGAAGGGTATGTATGGCAAGGTGGTATTACTAGGATTAAATAACATGGTGATACCTGCCCAGGGGATGCAGTGGCTCAATTGGTTAAGACACTTACTCTGTTGATTGCAATATCACCAGGTTGGTAGTTCAAGGCTCGGGTGCTGCATGATGAGGGGAACTCCTGTCACTAGTCCCAGCTTCTGCCAACCTAGAAGTTCGAAAGCATGCAAATGCAAGTAGATAAATAGGTACCACTTTGGTGGGATGGTAAACAGTATTCTGTGTAGTCATGCTGGCCATATGATCACAGAGTAGTTTCTCACAATACTGGCTCTTTGGTTTAGTAACGGAGATGCGCACCACCCCTTATGGTCGGACATGACTTGATAATCTTGTCAACGGGGAGTACCTTTACCTACCTGCCCAGTGCTACTTTTAACAACAGTGTACTGGGGGAATAACTGAATGTGTGCTGCTTTCAGCACCATTCACTCTGGGGAGTACAGGACACCTTGCCTAGGGTCTCAATAACAACAGCAGCAACAACAACAATAATAGCACTAGTAGTAATTATTTATATTCTGCCTTTTGTCTTGGACTCAAGGTGGCTTACAAAAGTTACAGCTAAAAATAGCACACAATTGTACATAGCTTAAAATATAATTAAACAATCAATAAAATTCAAAGTAGTTAAAAATTCAGCCATTAAAAGCAACAACAACAAGCACACGAAAGGCTCTTTCCCCCTGAGCAGTCTTTACCTGAGTACAAAAGGATAGCGAGGAAGGTGCCTGCTAATTTCTAAGAGATTTCTCTCCTAAGGGAGTTGCAGACTCTGAGAGGAGTTACTAAGAAGTCTCTCTCTTCCATGTTGCCACCATATGTGCTTGTGAGGAACAGAGTGAAAGGCTTCCCCAAAAGATTTCAAGTCACCATCAGATTCATAGAGAGAGATATACAGTTCTTTAGGCAAGCTGGGACTGAGCCATGTGGGGCTTTGTATGTCATAACCAGCACTTTGAATTGCGCCTGGAAACAGACTGGCAGCCAGTGGAGCTCTTGCAACAAGGGAGTCATGTGGGCCTGATGCTAGCCTCATAGATAGGGAAGTAGGGCTCAGTTAGGTCACAGGTGGGTCCCAGAAGGTTCGGTTACAGGTGAGTGGTACACAAAAACACTTAACATACATATTCATTAGGCAAAGAGGTAATAGATTGGTTGTTTTTGCTCCTGAGTTGTGTGCAGAACTATGTATATTGTTGGATTCAGCTACCTGAAGATCTAATTAACATTTTAAAGCAAGTTTCAAGACTTCAAGACTGAGGCATTAGGGCCAAATTACGTGGCTAGTAAGTAAAGATGTTTAGGCAGAAAGAAAGAGAGCTTTCTATGCAGAATGTAATTATACAGTGCAGAATTTACACAGCTTTTGAGAATGATACAGTTTTAGTGGCACAGCAGGTAGGAAATCACTCTTGATAGAATCAGTTCTCTTTTCAGTAAAGCTCTCTGTGCTGCTGAATAGAGGTACAGTGAATAGATGGCAGTGCACATCTCTTGTCGTATGATAAGGCTGATATAGTGCTGCAATAGCTGCATGGATGCAGCTGCCCTTTTAGGCTTAACTACACACAACATTGTAATTATCACCTGCCAGTTTTGAAATTTTATTTGATAATACATTTGTGTGAGGGGGAGTCTGTTTTGAAGTGGGACCCACTGGCAGTATCCATAAGAAAATTATGCCACAGTGATGGGGGTTGAGCAAAAGAAAGAAAGAAAGAAAGAAAGAAAGAAAGAAAGAGCATCCTGTGCTTACTTTTTTTGAAAATGACATATAGGTACTATAGGTAACACAGTCAATGTCCTTACACAGATATCATGACTTAACCCCATGCTAAACCATCACTGCTGTGTTTAAGGAGTGCTGTCCATGCAGGTTACGGTTGCTTGTATGAACAGTGGGCATGATCCTATTTATTTGTGTGTCGTGGCATGTGTTACAAATCATTTCTATTCCTGTTTTAGGATCTTTTAAAATTACGAAGTCGTCTTGTTAAAGGAAAGCGAGGAAATCTTTAAAATGTTGCCCTGATGTCAAGGCTAGAATGTCACGTGCCGGATTCCTGAAGTACCTAAAAGAAGTTATGACCTCTTATTTGGAAGTGTCCAAAGCTTTTCTTTTTCTTCTGATTTTATTTTTGAGCACTGTATAGCAGTCAGTTCTGAAATATAATGAATCTAAAACTAAAATTCTAGGCATACTAACTTGGATCAGTTCGAATAAACATACAATAATGCTTTAAGGGTGCAGCTGTATTATAAATTACCTGGGAGTAAGCTCCATTGATCTAATCTGTATAGGATTGTATTGTAAGTTTAATGTTTTAATTTAATGTAATGCACTTAAGTAAACATCATTTTTCCTGTACTTTTTATGTTCTCTCTTACATTTTCTCCATTAACTGAAAAAGTACTGCGATTTCAGATTTTCATCTGCAATTTTGTAAGATTTAATTTAACTGAAATTGCCACTTAAGCAAATTTCCATTAAAACAGTACCTAATTTTGAACATCAGAGGTGTTAGAATATTCTTTACTTCTTTGAAAGAAGCATTGAGTCTCTCTTGTGACTGGTGAATTGCTGTTTTGCTTCCTTAAGTAAATGACTGCATAGTTTAATTTTTGTAATCATTGTCACCACCACCAATTTTAATGTGTGTCAGTGGCGTTCCCTGACATGGTGACACCCGGTGTGGGGGGCAGGAGTTCTGGGGGGCTAAGACTTCCAGAGTGGGACTTTTGGGCCACGGGTTATATAGGAGCCTGCATGTGCACGTGCCGCACAAGGGCACGCAAGCGGGAGAGGCACCTGTGCGGCCCCAGGGAGACGCCCTGCTGCCCCAAAAAGTCCTGGTGAGTGGCCCTGCTGCCAGACAAAGGCCTGGGGAGCAGCACCACCATCAGAGAAAGACCCAGGGATCAGCTGTGTGGCCTACAGGAGTGCCTAACACAGGCCCAAGCAGCTCCCCACAACAGTGCTGAGCAGCCTCCGTGTGGGCCTAGCACCCACGGGGGGCAGGGAACCAGCCAGGTGTCACCCCCCTTCTGGGGTATCACACAGTGCAATCCCTGCTCCCCCAAGTGATGCTACTGATATGTGTACTGTTTTTAAAATGTACAATGTTCCAAAAGCAGTTTGCACGACGATAACAGCAACAAAAAAGCACTGCAATAATAAATACATCACTAGTTACTTTTTAATTTTTTTGCAAACACAGAAGAAGTACAGCTGCTTAGACCAGGGGTAGGCAACCTAAGACCTGGGGGCCGGATGTGGCCCCCCAAGGTCTTTGGACTGGCCCCAGGTCGGTCCTGCTGGCACCACCGCCGCCCACCATGATGATATTGATTATTACTTGTTCTTGGGGTTTTCTTGGCAAAATCTCCACAGGGGTTTTGCCATCATGGCTTTTCTGGGGCTGAGAGACTGTGCATGCATATTTTTTTAATTTTTTAAAAATTATTTATTTTTTGTTTGTTTGTTTATTTTTGGTGCTTCAGCCCCCCACTTGTCTGAGGGACAGCAACCCGGCCCCCGGCTCAAAAAGGTTGCCTACCCCTGGCTTAGACAATGGTACACATTGTGGGAACATGCATTTTCTTGCTCTGGATGTTTGGCCTCTATTCTGCACCTACGGACTCTGCCGTGGACATGAGACTTTTTATACCTTAAATTCTCACTGAGGTTCAGAAAATAACTCAGATTAAGATACTTGGTTGAAGCCTCTTTATCTGCCTGGATGATAATGCATGTTTGAGTCAAATATGACAAGCCACCAGTGCCCAGTGCACACACAAAATCTATCAAGTGCAAGAAATAGCAACCAGCATTCTTATAGAAAGAGATTTCTCCCACACTTCACTGTTTCATTCTGGGACAGTGATTCAGCTGAGGCAGGAGACTGATGTTCAGTCTCCTTGTACACCTTACCAGATTTCCCAAAGTGTTATTGGTAGGCATATATACATCTCTATACCTTGTTGAATTAAAGTTATTAAACAGTCAGCCATCTGTTCACTTCCTTTTTTTTTTTTTTAATGAAAAGTCCTTTCACAGCCTAAAACATGCAACACTTAATTTTGAATTTTATTATATTCTATGTATTTTATATTGCTGTAATCCGCCTGGATTCCTTGTGATTGGGTGGGCTATAAATAAATAAATAAATTATTATTATTATTATTATTATTATTATTATTATTATTATTATTATTATAACAAGCATGGAGGGGAAATCACATAGTGAGGGGAATCCATGCCTGCCTGAGGCTTCTGATAGCAACATGCCATTTTTAGGGGGAGTCAGGAAGGCTGGGAGATACACGGAGGTACTCTAGGGAGCTGTATGTAGTTGCAATCTCCACTTTCCCCATCCTAGCTTTAGAGACAAGAACATCCTCCTGTTGGCAGCTCAACTGGTTTCAACAGCATCATTTCCGTGCCAGATTAAAGTGCGTCTTCTCACTCGCGCTTCTGCAACTCAGTGCCTGTAGTTTGACCTTGTTGTACAGCGGGCCCTTGGTATCTTCTGGGATTTGGTTCCAGGACCCTCTATGGATACCAAAATCCATGGATGCACAAGTACCATTATATATGTGTCCCTTAAATAAAATGGTGTCCCTTATATAAAATAGCAAAGTCAAGGTTTGCTTTTTTGGAATTTATATATTTTTAGAATATTTTACAGCTGTGTATAAAATAGCAAAATCAAGATTTATTTATTTTTTAATTTATATATTTCTGGAATATTTTCAAGCCACGAATGGTTGAATTCGTAAATACAGAGGGACGGCTGTACCTGATTGTGGAAATTATTTTCACTAAGTAACGGTTTAAATTGTTTTGAATTTTTTCCCAACCATTTTGCCATGCCCTGAAATCTTGAATATAGGGTGGCATATAAATAAAAATTAACTATCATTGATTACCAACCAAGAAGTAAAATTACGTCCACAAATGCTTTTGTTATTGAGATATGTAGACACAAACTCAAATTTGAAGCATAAAAACTTAATAGATTTTTTTTCCATTACAGCAGCCCATGTAGAAATTGCCAAATGCTGGAAAACAGGGGATGGATCTTTAGATAAGTGGTGGAAAAAAGTATGGGACCTATGGTTACTTGAAAAACTGTCATACAGAATGGCAAGTTGCGCAGGATGACCAAAATCAGGACCTTTTATAGACAAATGGTTCCCACTCATTGACTTTATAAACAAAGACAGAAACAAGAGAAATCAACCTCCATCTCATTTGAATCTTTGGTTGGACGTTCTGGACTAGATTTACACTAAGGCACCACTGGACTTTAAAATGACCACTTACATTGAACAGAACCCAAGAAGGAGACTCACAACATAATTCAAAATTGTGAGGTGAATTGTTTTATTTTGCTTTATTGTTGTGATATGTTTTGTACATAGGTGTTTGTTCATAATAATAATTTACTTAAAAAAATAAATGTTAAAAAAACCACGAAAAATAAAATAAAAACTAACTAGAGAAAGTGGAAACTAGTACATTAGAAACAACAGTGCAGAAATACATTCCGTGTGCACAGGATGCCACCTCTGCTCTTCAAAGGGAGGAAATGTAGGCATCATAATATCTAGATGCCTGCTTTTGGAAGACTTGGAAGATGCTGCTGAGATGGTGAAATGTTTGCCTTTTTACAGGGCTTTCTTAGTCATGGTTCCCAAGCTTTGGAACTGCTGATTGAACTCCTTTCCTATTTTTATACTGTCAGTATGCTTTTGGCAACTGTTCTTGTTCAGGGTCTCTGTGATTCACACATTATAGAGAAAGGATTTTTAACACTTGCAGAGAGGCAGACAAAAGCTGCTAGCACATTTTGGGAGAAGCCCTACCCACTCCTCACTGCTCATGTCCATATTTTGCTAGTTTCTTTCCATCTACCACAGCTGCAGGAGTATGCTGGATTGTGGATTCTTGTGATAACCCATTTTGATTAGTCTCTTAAGTTTTCCCCACTGTCATCAAGACAGCCAAAACCATCTTTTTCTACCTTTTCTAATTTGTGAACAAAGCATATGATTATAAAATTTAAAACTGTATTGCAAAGCTAATAAATCCTCTTACAAACAATAATATGTAACAATGACCTTATCCATTACTATTCTCATGTGACAAGCTATATGTAAAGGAAAAATGCATTTTTATGTGATTTGCAACATCTGACAGTTATGTGATCCAGATATTCATACATAGTATGTTAAGCAATTTGGTGTTACACATTTCTCTCTCCAGCAAGCCATAACACTAATAAATTAATTTTGATACGTCATATGTAAGTATATTCAGTCTACCCATATTTTATGTGATTTTCCAGAGTGTTTTATATTTTAAAATGTGAAAGCTTCAAAAAGTGCCTTACGTTGCAAAACATACACCAGTGGTTGTACCAGTTCCCAAAGCGTATCAGCTAAAAAGTTAGTTGCACAATTAATCTAACAACTCTAAAATCATCAATTTTGTTGATGCTCGTCAATTTCTGGATAAGGGTATCTAACTACATGAAGACTTTGGAATGCAAAAGACTTTAGGCAACAATGACTGGAGAGTAAAAAATCTTTCAGTTGAGGTTTATACACAAATAAGATACTTGTATGCTGCTGCATGTAGTAAAGGCAAACTCTACTGTTACTTGTGAAAACAAATACTTTGGAAGTGAAACATGATAGTTCACATTCACATCTATGAACATAAATAAACTCACAAGTTCAGCTGATCAGAATGTGTCTGATGCCCAGACACCATGGGTGCTTTTGCAGCTCAGAACTTAACACCTTTGATAGTAATGAGAATGGGAAAGATGACCTGCAGATAATGAACTAAATGAGATATATAAAAAATATTTTCAGGGATGTTTAATGTGCAGAACCTCAGTGTATTTTCCAATTACTTTCATTGCTTCTGTAAATAACCTCTACTATGAACCTTTGAGGTCAAGGAAAGGCTGCCTATTCATATATACTCTGAAGGCTAATGTCCAGAGAGTTCATAAAAAACAACCAAATGTACCAAGCCCAAAAGATTATGGATGGATGATACAAGTCTGTTCTACCAGCACTGGCTGAAGCTTGTTGTGAACATTAGTTATTTCTTATGAAGCTGCTTGCATCTAAGTAATATATGTACTTCCATGGCTATGGGCAAGATATAGAAATGTAGCAATGGTGTGAAAGGGGTCAACTGAAATTGTGGACATGGGAGGACCAAAGGGCTAGGAGTAATGGTGTAGTGGTTTGAGTGTTGGACTACAAATGTGGAGTTTGGGGTTCAATTTGTGGCTCAGCCATGGGAACCCATTGAATGACCACGGTTGAATCACACACACTCCGCTCCAGAAAAATCCATGATAGGTTCACCTTATGGGCACCATAAGTCAGAAACCATATGGTATCCAACAACAAACAACAAGGTTATTGCAGGTGTGACAAATGTAAAATCTAATAAAATAATAGATATTAGCAGTTATGAAAGGTCATGAGTCCTGGACTGAGAAAGAAGTGGGATATAAATATGATGACAACAATGGTGATGGTGGTGATGATATTTGTAAATGAAAACATACATATTGAACAGTTGTTGAACTCATTGTTACTAGATGTTTCTTTACAATAATGCTGTTAGCTGCTAATTTGGGTAACAATGCATGGATATACTAAGGGGAATGGGAAAATATTAATTTTCCCTTCCTCTATGGCTAGGTTATACCAGGCGGAAACAAAGCAAGATAAACTGCTATACTCCTCAAATGTGTAGAAAACTGATTGCAATTCTGCTTGCACTTTGGAGTGGAACAGTAATGATTCTGAAACACAAGGAGATTTGGGTATTTGACCATACATATTATGGCTGAGATCCTACAAGAAACAGGCAGAGCAATACATGTCCAAGACCATCTCCCCTGCAGTTACCAAACCCCAGAAAGAACTGCTGCTGCTTCCTAATGGGGAGAACTGGGAGAACTGGGAGGCTATCCAGATACTTGGCTTGGCTTAGCTTGGTTTCTAGGGGAAAGGAAAATGGGAACGTGCTCACAGGGACTATACTTTCTCCTCCTTCCTTGGAGCTACAATTGCTTTTCTCTTTTCCTCCCTCCCTAATGGTATCATCATCACCATCACCATCATCATCATCATCATCACACCTCTTGGGGTTTGACTGCGATGACAGGTGGGTACATGGGTTTCAATGTTGTGCAAAGGACTACAAAATAGCACCTTGCACTTCAGAAAAGCACCAAAGAAAAGACACGCATGAACATAAATCACATGTTTGTACACCTGTGTGACTTACAGGATTCTGGCCTATAGTCAGTCTTCAGTTCTTTCACAGATATAGAATGAATGTAAACAGTCATACTGCTAGCCTTGCCATCCATTTGCCTCACTCAACAGTGTCAGATTATTCCTTTCCAAAATTTACTCCGTCCTCTTTTTTTTTGCAAATAAGATGATTCATCTCCCTAAATCTGCCATATTGCTTTACTGTTCACAACTCATTCAGTGTGTGATGTGTGTCTGTTGAATATCAGAGGGTTCACATGAAACACTGAGTTCTTCCTATGTTGATGTTTCCGTGTTCCCTTGATATGCCCAGGAACTGCCAACACAAGTGCCAGCCAAGATCCCTCCTCTCACCCTCCCACCTTAAAGGGAAGAGTCTAACTTTCTGCTTAATTTCCTAGAAGGAGGACAGGGCTACTTTTGATTTTTTTTTCCCAAGCACCTCTCCAAAAGTCACTGTGACAGTCGTTATTGAGCCGGCTAGAACACTGGAAAGATGAGTTGGAAGCAAGTGCTTTTTCTTGCCTATCTGATGAGTCTTGTGCTTCTGATAGGTATGTATGATTTGCAAAGATAACTAAGAGGAAAGGCTGAATTTCAACAAAAAATAATCTGCCGTGCCCACTACAGTGGACGGCAGCATTTGTCATTTTAACAGGATGTAGCTGTAACAAATTGCAATTGTTAAAAATTTCTTAGCATCCAGATGTATCAGGAATACTCTTTCTTAATCTGGAACTTAGTATCTTTGCTGTTGAGGCAGGAGAGATGTAATGCATTGTCACTTTTGGTCAAAAAGAATGTAATGCTAGCAGGGCAGAGTTGAAACACTTCTTTCGATTTCATCCAAGCTCCTAATATAACTCTTTCACTGAATTAAAATTTGGATTTGTACTTCTGTCTTGCCTAGTCTTTGAGGGAGGCAGCACCATGTCTGTAGGTTCCAAGACCATGGCTGTGGATTCCAAGAAGGCATCAACTGGAGGATCAAGCAAGGAAAGTAAGTGAGATGATGCACTAATTGATTTTAGAAGTAAGGAAGGAAGGAAGAGAATATAAACAAGACAATTTATATTTTAAAATGTTTAATACTAGTAACTCATCCCCCTCGCCGCATTTTCGCACCAGTGTCAGATCTACCGTACATCTTTGTCTGCTTCCAGGTCTGGAAAAGAGAGTCTTCATGCAAGCATCAGATGCCTCTAACTTTTTCAAGAAGCGAGGCAAAAGATCTACAAAATCTAGAGACGAGCTCAATGGTAAGACTGTTTGGAGACTGTTTATGTGAAGGTCTGATTTACTGAATACTCCTTTCATCTCTTGTTTTTTGGGACATTCCTTAGTTGTCTGCCACAGTCTATACTGATTTATTAACTAATCCACGATTCTGAGTAATATGGGATTACTTTTTGCCCTTGACATTAAGGCATTTATTGATTGCAACCTATTTATACAGTGGAGCCAGCACTGTTTATTTGAAAATAAATTAATAGCCAATTTTAGCTATTATTGTGAAAGACTGGTGAAAGGATAGGAAGAATACAAATGAAAAAAAAATGTAGAAATCAGAACAGGCAGGAATAAGGAACAACAAAAAGTTATGTCTGTTTTAAAAAGTAACCAGCCTATTTCTGAAAATGCATATTTATTGACAGCTAAATTCAATTAGCCAAGAGATTGATCTGAAAATGAAATTAGAATCATCTGCCAAATAAATATGTTTTAAAAGTAGGAAGATGTTTCTTGATGGCTTAAATTGCTTAAATCGTGGTCCAGGGAATGATTAGGAAGCTGTTGTGGGAGGCGCAGGACACCATGGTGAAATTAACATACCTACTGGCAATATAGAGGCTGCCAACTCATTTTGAGGGTTTCCTTAAGCTAAACAGGCTCTGAACTGAAGAACAGTTTTCAACCCTGCTTGGTAGATTAATTGGCAACAGCATTTGGAGAAAACCACATTTAATTTAAGAACAACAGGAAAAAAACAAAACAGTCTTTTTATTTCTCTGACTGATAAGAAGAGGAGGCAATCTACATGCCCAGCTATTTTTTAAAGCATCATTTCTGAGCAAACAGAGGTTTTTGTACCTCTTTTTAGGGCACCTGATGCAGCGTAACAAAGCTAGCTGACGCTAAAAAGATGAGGAAAAATATGGTTCATAGCTGAGAGTACTGTAACGGAGATCAGCAATCGCCAGCCACAGGATCAAAGAGGTGGATATAGTCATGGCACATGCAAGCAGCCATTGGTTTAATATTTCATATCATACGGTGGTGCAAAAAAGGAACTACAGAGCCCATCATTCTTATGGTTTGTTTTATGGGTATGTGTTTATGCCCATGAACATATCTCTGCTCTTTGATGTCTCAGAAACAAATACACCGTAAAAGACATGTTGGTTCCTTAGGTTTAACTCCACTCTCATTGTATTGTAAAGAGAGGTCTTATAGCACCTTTGAGACTGGTGCTACAAGATCTCTCTACATACTGATTCTACAGACTAACACGGCTATATCTTTGAATTCCACTTATTGTAAATAGGTTCAGCTATGGTAATCATGACCTCAGGGCTCTCTCTGCTGCGGCATGCTGGTTGTGGAACATCATTTCTTTAGACCCCTCATTGGTGCCAACATTGGTCTCATTCCAATGCCAAGTTAAAACAAGTCTTTTTACTAAAGTCTTGGGAACCTTATTGATTTCACCTGAATCTGCATGTGGGTGGGCATGGTTTTAAGTTGCCTTAAACTATGTTGTTTTAACTTGCTAAATTATTTAATATTCTTCTAGTATGTTTACATTATTCTCACTATTTAAACCAGGGGTAGGCAACCTAAGGCCCAGGGGCCGGATGCGACCCCCCCGAGGTCTTTAGACCAGCCCCAGGCCAGTCCTGCCACCGCCACCGCTGCTGCTGCCCACCATGATATTATTGTTGTTATTACTTGTGCTTGGGGTTTTCTTGGCAAAATCTCCACAGGGGTTTTGCCATGGCTTTTCTGGGGCTGAGAGAGTGTGCATGCATATTTTAAAAAAAAATTAAAATATTTATTTATTTATTTATTTATTTATTTATTTTCGGTGCTTCGGCCCCCCAATTATCTGAGGGACAGCAACCCGGCCCCCGGCTCAAAAAGGTTGCCTACCCCTGATTTAAACTGATTTTATAGTATACCACTCAGGGTATATCTACACTGTAGAAATAATATAGTTTGACACCACTTAGAATGCCATCGCTCCATCCTACAGAATGTAGCTTTGTGAGGCACCAGGTGAAAAAATCACCAGCTCCTGGAAGACCATCCATTTTTAACCCCTTTCGGATTCATTCCCACAGTACAGAACACATTGTGCTGAAAGCAGACTGCGGGTGCCTAAAAAGAATGGCATCTCAGGTCACCTCTGATGATGGAAGAGAGTGAGGCAAGCCATGCTATTAACTACAAGGCAAAGCAAAAAAAGATGCCTGCTCTCAAAACTACAAATTTGAATTTTGGAGGAACCTTCTGATTCCAAAGGAACATTACTAACCCTACAAGAATTTTTGTTTTTGCCTGTCTTTTTTTTTTTAGTTGGATTAACTTTAAAATGGCTGGGATTAATCCTATAATTGGAAGGTATTGGTTAATTTTATTTTTTGCTCTGAAAAAGGCACTCTGGAACTTATCCATGGCACATGGGCTGGAGGCTCTACTTTCCTGGTAAAGCTACAAGAAATGTCACTTAAAGGCTTATGCAAAAGTAAAAGGAGGTGATAAAAGATGAACTTTCAAGCAGATATGTGCAATAATAAAATAATATTAATCCTCATCATCCTTTGCTTTTCTCTTGAAGCCAGCTAGCTAACTCTATTTACATATTTTTATGCAGCGGAGACTCGCCAGATGCTGGCAGCAGATGAACAGAGGAGGGAGTACTATGAGGAGCAGAGGAATGAGTTCGAGAACTTTGTTGAGGAAGAGCGTGATGGTAAGAGCACAGTGAGGACAGGGAGCCTTACCTAAAAGAGTCTGCACATAGCAAAGCTCTCTCTCAACAGCATTACTTGCTGTAGGAATGCTTGTGCAGCTGGCATCCTGTTAGGATTGGCAGATCTCAGGGCCTGGCTTTTTCTTCTGTGGTCCTCGGGGACAAGAGAGAGGAATCTCAGGGTGAGAGTGCTGCCTTGAAAAAAGTGTCCTTATACAGTCGGCCCTCTCTATCCACAGATTCTTTAGCCATGGATTCAAGCATCCACGGCTTGAAAATATTCAAAAAAAGATAAAGAAACCTAGATTTTTGCCATTTTATATCATTTTACTATCCATTGTATTTAATGAGACTTGAGCATCCACAAATTTTGGTATCCATGGAGGGTCCTCGAACCAAACCCTGGCAGAGACCAAAGGCTATACATGAAACAATTGTGTTCCAGGACATTACTTCTTTAACAGTATATCTGGTACCAGAGGATGAAATAACATGAAATGAATAAGGATAGATTCTTATACCACAAAAAGGAAGAGCAATTTAGCAGGGTTTCAGCAAAAGTTTTATTCCAAACTAACAATATACACAGGTGGAACGAAACAAATGGAGTCCATTCATATTGTTCCGTTAAGGCACTATTATTTCACTTTAGGTGCCATAGTTCTATGCTAAGGAATCCTGGGATTGGCAGTGTGTGTGTATGTGCCTTCAAGTTGCATGGCGACTTATGGTGACCCCATGAATTTCATGGGGATTTCTTAGACAAGGAATACTCAGAGATAGTTTTGGCAGTTCCTTTCTCTGCAATGTAGCCTATAGCACCTGGTAAGTCATTGGTGGTCACCCGTCCAAGTACTAACCAAGGCTGATCCTGCTCAGCTTCCAAGATCACATGGGATCTGGTGCCTTTTGGAGTATTCAGGTGCTATTAGCAGTGTAGGGGTGGCATTTATAAATCTTAGCCAGAGGGCTCCTCTAGTGCCTCACCAAACTACAACCCCCAGGATTGCATAAGATCGAACCATGGCAGCTAAAGTGCTATAACTGTGTGGTGTAAATTGGATCCAGGTCAAGTAAGTCTTGCATAAGTAAGCAAAAACATTTTGAACTTTCTAGAGACTATTTAAAGTGGAATGATAGCACTATAATTGTATAGTGTGAAAGGGTCCCAGGAATTTCTTTGCACAACTTTATTCAGAGAGTGTGGCTTGGGGAGGAGGGACATTGCTTCTGTGGATCAGACAAAGCTCAAAGGTTAGAAGTTCTCCCCTGGAACACTGAAAGCACCAAAACCAACAAAAAAGGAGTTATTTGTTTCCGTACATCTCACATTGTTATGGGGAGGTTTTTAATATCTGTAAACTCCAAAGAATGTCAAAGGACAGATGTCGATATCCCTGTGATCTTAATGGCACAAAAGAGAGGAGGAGTGCCGTTAAATCTCTTGTGCAAATGCCTTGTGGATGTTGCTTTAGCCTCAAATGGGTTGGGATGATAGAAAGGCTCTTGTGGAAGGAAAGTAGCGCTGAGAAAGGAATCTTTTATTCCCTTTCAGGACATGGTTGCAAGCATCTGTTTCATGAGATTGTATCTGTAGTTTTGGGACACTGATTCTTAAAATGTCTGTCACTTAATACTGCTGCGACACACACAACAAGCTCCTTCTTGTCTAAGGTTACCAATTGTTCTGATTTAGTTAGAACAGTTCAAAAGTACACAACCGTGCCTAGAATTTTAAATAGAACTTGGAAAGCATTTTGGGAAGGAGAGGGGGAGGGAGACATATAATAATGGACTCTTTAGAAACATCCACTAAATATGGAAATGACTTTTCTAAAAGAGAGCTGCTCAGGAGTTTGGGTCCCAGGTTCCTGTACATAGGCAAAGTCTACCTGTGCAAAGTCTGGTAACCATTTTGGCAACTTGGGACTTATAATAGGTCTGATGCAGCTTCATATTCCTTCTCAAAAACCCCAAACATTTAAAACTAATGTTTCACATTTGGACAGCACTTTCTGTCACTGTCATCTGACTGTAGTGTCCAGGCTAACATAACAAAACACCTAGAATTGCTTCACATGCCCTCCAAAAAGCAGCATGGCATGTTCCTCAACACTCCCAGCCTGGTTGGAGCTCACCTTGGTCATACCTAAGGTTGCCACCATTTCTCAGCACAAACAACTAAATAACTTGTATTAGGCGAGAGAACTCTTGTGCTCATAACACATCCTCAATAGACTTGCCACCATCTTCTGCTAGGCCTGCTATGTACTGAAAGTTACCAGGCAGCAATTCAAGAGCTGCCGCTTATCCATTGCTGCATCTCCATGAAAAATAACATCTTACTGAAGATGTGTGTTGAACTTCAGTATTTTAAAGGGATAATAATGCTAACAAAGGAGATTATCACACCTCTCAAATAACCCGGTTTACCTCTTCCAAACTGAAGTCTAATTCGGGAGGCAACCGGGTCCTATTGCAAGGATTTTGTCGCCAAAGCTGCCAGGTTAGTCCAGCCCGGCTGCAGCCTGGGTCCCCGGCGCACTTCGGTGGCCATTTTTTCCAAGTTGGAAAGCTCCCGGTTTCGAAATAAGGCTGATGAAGCATGCTGGAGATCCGGGCTGCAGATGGACTGGATTCACCTGGTGGCTTCGGCAGCAAAATCCTTGTGATAGGACCCAGCTGCTTCCCGAATTAGACTTCAATTCGGAAAAGGTACACCAGGTTATTTGAGCAGAGCAATAAGGCTAAAAAAGATGTAACATTGGTTTGTCTTCTGGTACTCAAATGTTGTTGGTCCTCTCAACAAACTAAAGTTCCCAGGATTTTGCGGGGACAACATGGTTATTATAAAACCACCAGTACAAGTGAGGAGCAGAGAAGTGCTCTAAAGTAGGTTAGAGCAAGACTCAGTTGCAATTTACTTTATTATGGGGACCCAGAGGTGGTCTGGGTATATCCAAGTGAGATAAGAAAAGCCCCAGTTCTACTCACAGCCCAATATATGCGTTGGAAATTTACATTACTGTACATTCAAAAGTAGTATACAATGCAAGATGTTGAGGCTACTATTTGAGAAGGTTAGGTTCTGAACTTTTAGGTGTAAGGAACAAGGTAGGCTTGTGAGTGGTTCTTGGGATTAAAGTCTAGAAAATGAAACCTACTTTTAAGCTATTCCTAAAGACTGCTGTTAAGACCTAGGCACTGATTTGACATGGAATAACTATTTAATTTTCAGGAATGGGGGGAATCAGTGCAAATTTATGTTTTATTTACTCCTCTTAGCCAGAAATGAAAGTACTTCTTCCTATACATATTTTTTTCCTACCAGAAAATTATACTGCTTTACCAGCATGACCACATAATTTCCTACCACATCCACATTGGGCAGGGAACTGGGCACAAATGTGGGATGACATGTGCAGTCTAATTTTGTTCTCAGGAATTCCCAGCACTGTCCCCTGTATCTGGTATGAAGCAGAGTGAGAAAAATCCAGGTATTTTCTTCTCAGAGGCATCCTTTCTCTGTAATGGTGGGCAGTCCTAACATGTGTACACTTTATTATACATGGAGATTGAATAGACTTTGGAGAGGGATTGATCAGCTTCACCATCAATGTAGTTTTATGGTCTGAGCTGCACCCAACGCACTATAAGATAAACTTAGGGCCTTTGCAGACTGCCAGAAATAGTGCAAATTGAGTCCACTTTAACTGCCTTGACTCAGTGCTAGGGAATCATGGGAACTGTAGTTTATTGTGGCACCAGAGCTCTCTGACAGAGAAGGCTCAATGTCTCAGAAAAAAAATAATTCCCATGATTCCCTAGCACTGAGTCAGGGCAGTTAAAGTGGACTCAATTTGCACTATTCCTGGTAGTCTGCAAAGGCCCTTAGTTTTTTTTTTCCTGAGAAAATGAAAAGATGGATGGAAGGAATGAAAATAGAAATTGTCATGCAGTAAATCAAGACCTTTGTCCTAAGCACATCTACTGATTCGTTGAACTCAGTGGGGCTTACTTACATGTTTATGATTATGACACCATCAGTAAAGGAACCATGTATGATTTGGTATTTAAAAAGTAAAAGTTTTAAAAATTCTCCTCCTTTTACAGAGCAGGATGAAAGAAGCCGAGAACAGATTGAGCAATGGCGTGAATACCACTATGATGGCCTCTATCCACCGTATCTATACAATCGGCACATTGTCTAGAGCAAATGTGGAGAACTGTGCCAAACAATAAAAAATGGAAGTATCTGCTGAGTGCACTATTGGCAGGACTAAAAGCAAAGCACTATTTTTGACATCATGAGCCTATTATTGATCTTCTGTTCTGAATCTACTTCATCAACCTATCTCATATTAGCATTGAATTCACTGATAAGTACTGCTTTGCTTTGTATTTTGACGCACTAGTAAGTAGAAGCCTTCAAACCTTGATGCAGAGGGCAAATCAATGCAGATCTTTCAGATTTGTATATGTATATATAGTGTATATGAGCAACTCTGTTTAGAGCAAGCGGGCAATTATTATTTTAAAACAATCACTATATATTGCGGGAGGCACAGAAAACAAAGCCAGCTTGTGCTATAAGTAGAGTATTTTAAATGATTTTAGAATGCGGAGCAAAAATTAATGTCTTAGCATTTTTGCATCTGATGAGGTGGGTGTTAGTCTATGATAGCTTAGGCCAAATAAAATGTGCTGGTCTTCTAAGGTGCGATAAGATTTTTTGTCATATTAACATACATTATTAAAATATTTTAGCCACTTCAGTTGCTTTCCTTAGTTACTTGATAAATATTGAAAAAAATCAATTTAGTGTGTGCCTTCATGTCATCTTCAACTTATGGGGACCCTAAAGCATCCCCAACATGTTTTTTTCTGGGGCTGAGATTGTGTGACTCACCTATAGTTCCCCCAGTGGGTTTCCATGGCCAAATAGTAAATTGAACCCTGATCTCCAGAGTTGTAATCCAGCGATCAAGCCACTATGCCATGCTGGCATAATTACGAATAAGACCAAAACAAAAATGAATTTAATAGGTCAAACAATCTTTAATTTTGCACCTGAAATACTTTTGGCAAATCAAGTTAAACATTTCGAAATGTCTAAATATCACTTTTCCAAGGCACATTTCTGAGAGGAAACACATCATTGAGTTCAATGCATGGTGGGGGCGGGGAATCCTCATGTAGAAAGTCAGCATTTCAAGGAAGATACTAGTCTGAGGACCTATGGCTGTTTTTCCACCTGCAGGGAATTTTCGTCATTAAGTGATACAGGCCAAAACATAACTGCCTGCCTCCAGTCTGAAAAAGGGCTCTGTCTAAATTAGATTAAAGCCCAGGATCTGAAATCTAACTTCATTTAGTCATTTTGTGTGTGTGTGGAATTAGTACTATGTTAATACATATGATCCTCCGGAACAGAAAATTTGTTGAAATCCATTTCTCTGTATACAGAGCATGGTCCATGTTATCCAGCATCCTGTCTTTGCATGCAGCAACAGCTAAATATCCTAAGACATTTACCTGTGGCTTTGAAGATTTCCCTAGGAATTCCCCATGCATTTCAATGCCTATAATATTTTCAATCATTAGGGCTAGAGTAAATAAAAATGAAAGCAGAGATTTTCAGGGCAATGACTTCTGTGGCCATAGCAAGCCCTGTGGCTATCTAGCAATTGCAGAGTACTCCTATACCTGTCTCAAGCCATTGAGCCTGCACATCCCTCTCTTTGTAGGAAATGCACACAGCCATCCCACCCTCCTTTGCTCAGGGCTCTTCGCATAGCAAGAGCCCAAAGAGTGGCTCATTGCAAAATGGTTGGGCCATTCCAAGTAAGTGTACACAGCAGCATTTCATTTAGTAATGAAGGAAGCCTTTCATAAAGCCAATTTCTCTGCTGGAACTGCTGATGAAAATAATGTGTAGGTCACCATCCCAGGAGTGGTTTTACAGTCTTGCCAACCATCCCTATGACATGAATCAATAACAACAGTGCCAGCCAAGCACACAAAATTGGGTACTATTTACCAAGAGACAGAACAACATGAGAGAAGACGTTTCCACTATACATGCTTCAGTTACTACACTCCCATGATTTCTAACTAAAGTAGAATCTAGGTTTTTTTTGTGAGGGCAGTTGCCTAAGTTAGCGTTTTTAAGAAATTGCAGGTGCCTGCAAATGCTATCAAAATGTAGCACATTCAGCAGTTTAAACAAAAATGGGAAGAGAGTGAGACAGAGCAGGAAGCTTACAGTTGATATTGTTAAAGTGTTCCAGGCACAATGGGGAGAATTTCAAGGTTCAGAACAACACCGGAGAGCATCTAATGAAAACAAAATACGGTACTAATCAGACACGCAGTTGCTATGGAAAAGTTGGAATTCATCTTGGCTTTCAATATGGAAGTTTGGCAACCCAGTGCATAAGTAAATACTTCTTACTGAGGAATTCCATTACCAACTGGCTTGCTGCTTCATCTAACAAGAATACAACACAGCCTCTTGTAAAGCACATTTTAAACATACTGGATTTAATTTCAGACATGTTTATCTTAATGAGTCTGACTGCAATGCCAGGTCAGAAACCTCAGCATCTTTTATATTCTCCATTCATTGGGTTCTCAAAAGCAGGTACATTATTCTTTCTTTCCCTTCCCTGTTCTCTGGCCTGAGCTCCACACCAGTAGTTCCTTGTGGACACCTTATTTCTCATGCCCACCGCTTCTGGCTCTCTTAATACCGCACACGTTTGAAGCAACAACTCTTCTCAACTGCA
>CM034708.1:120012322-120036961 GCA_020142125.1 Phrynosoma platyrhinos
ACACACCTTTGGACCATCTAAAAATGTGCTTGAGAGTGTTTAAAGGGACTTTGCAACAGATAATGAAGATGTGGGGGAGGAAGACCACTTTGGTTTTCCTGAGAGGAATGGAACCACTGGATCTGACCCACACTTTTCTTTTTCCCCTGGAGAGACACAAACCAGCAGCTGCCTTGATACCTTTTGACTGCAATACAGTATTGCAATAGGGTTGCTGATTCAGCATATGTGGTAAGAGATTAACAGTTTTAGAGGCTGTTGTAGAAACAGCCCTGTCCATATTATTAAGAAATGATGGAAAATAAAAGAGAAAGGAATATTCTGATTCAAAACAATGAAATGTGTATTTGAATAGAATATGCAGTGTGACTTCTAACTTATATTAAGCTGGCCCAGAAACAATCTTACAGCAATGGCAACTCTCCTTTTATCAGTAAGTGAGCAAGAATTCTGTGGTCAGCAAACATGTTGTGTCAAAGCTTTTTAATGCAATGTTAGCACTTAAAGGGATTCTGGAATAGAACTAAACTTAAAAACAATGTTGCTTGGACCAGTGTTGCTGGAGGTTTTGTTTTTGTCTTTTTGTTGTTTTGTCTTTTTCCCATTTGTATTCACTTGTGGAATCGTTTTTTAAAAACCAATTTTATCTCTTTAACCCTTGCTTAAACCCAGGAATGTCCCACTCCCAAGTTATTTATTTATTTATGCTAAGAAGCAATATGTTATTAACTTCATGGACAGTTGTATTTTAGAATATTAATTATCACCTGGAATTATGGTACAATTATGGCACCTAATTAAAATTACGGCTACAATTGCGGCATTCAGGTTGAATATGGCATTTTGCCTCTTTCACTGCTCCTAAACCACTCTTACTCACCACTCGTAGGGCAAGTGGGGAGCAGAGTGTCCTGGCTTTTTAAAATGAGATTTTATCAGTCTTTATTGTAACAATACATCCCCATATGCCTAAGGGCCACATCATGCAAAAGATTTCAAGATCAAACGTGAAACATTCCAAAATGATAAACATTTTAATCACAGTATAGTGGTTGAATATTTACAATTCCCAATGCATTTCAGCAACTGCATGTGAAATAGAAAGTCTTGTTGATTAATCAAGAAATAATTTGGCATTCATAGTACATTTGGGCAAAACTAAAGGAAAGAAAATTAGTAGGTAACTGGTAAAACGCACATGGGTGAGAACATCATAGACATGTAACTCAGATTAACAAAACCAAATTACACCTCAAAGTAAAACAAGACAGTCAGCATGGGAGTTTTTCTGAATATATACATTGCATTGAAGTACACATTTGAATTCACACAAGGGGACATTCTAATTTTGGGTATTCTACTGTTTCTTGCTGTGCTTAGTAAGAAATACTATTGTCAGAGAAACCACCACTTGAAGAAAAGAAATGCAGGGCTTTCTGACTTTTCCTATAAAAGGCAATACTATAAAATAATACTCAATTCATTATTTGAAGTAGGCTGTACCTTATAAAATAATGTCAAGTTTTAAAAATGAAGACAACAAAACAAGGTAACTTGCCTTACTGAAGTTCCTCATCATTAGAATTAAGACTGCAAAAGAGAGTTCTCTTTTAGGAAACTATCTATTCAGGAAGCTGCATTAGTGTGGACATCACATTACCAAAATGAGGTATATAATAAGTGACATAATTTGTTCCTAGTTTTGGAAACTTAGTTAAACCTCCTAGCTAAGAACCATATTTTCACATATTATGAAACACTGTTCTCTCAATTCAGGATAATTCTGAAAAACATTTGAGGTAGTCCCAGACAATATAGTGACTGATGGTCAAAGCCACATTTGCAGAACCTCTCTAAGAATTCTTTGCCTTTATGGTGTAGTTCTAAGGCCCTAACTTCTAATTCCTTGTTAAAATTACAACGAGTATGCTATGAAACAGGTACCTGTTCCAAAATCAAAGGACAAGTAAATAATAATAATAACACAAAAGATTAGGATTTTCACTCTGAAAACTTCAGGTCAAATAAAGAAAACTCAAAACAGAAAGGATAATTTAGTTTTCATGGAAGAAGGATGCAGCATCTTAGCTGATTAAGAGGTGAAGCAGACTGGTACAATACGCCGGCTTGGGGGGGGCGGTGTGGGGTTTAGATGACACATGCCCTGACACTGCCCCCAAACTGGTGTCATGCCGCCCGCCCCGACGGCGGCCAGCATTTCAGAGGTGCGTTTGTACGCTGCACACTGCAGGAGCACCAAAAAGCCGCCCTTTTTCCAAGGCAAAAAGGAGCGGCATTCTGCCAATTCTTTTTGTGCTGGAAAAAAGCCAGATTGGGGCTGCAGTGTGCAGTTGCTGCGGCCCCAATCCGGCACTCACATGCACACACATCTGTTTCGGCCCTAAGTCTTTTAAGAAGGAATTTGTCCTTCATTTGAGCCACTGAATGTTACTAAAAACAGGAGACAAGTTCAAAAGACAAGTGCAAGGGTTAAAAGAGCTTTTCACACTCATTTCATGCTGTTGAGGAATTTGGCTTGTTCTTCTCCTCGTGGTAAAAGTGTTTCTGCACCAATCTTGGGACCCTTCTTCTCCTAGAAAGGGGAGATTTACAATGATATTGAGCTCTGATGCAAGGCAATAAAGGCCAGTTTTAACACCTTATCAGGAATCAAAACAAAGGGTGCATCTACACTGTAGACAATATTTACTAGTCTTTTAGGTGCTACAAAAAGCCTTGTTGTTACTTAAGGAGGCAGCTTACCTTTTAAGAGAAAACTCACTTACTATATACTGTCTACCTTAGCTTAACTGTTTAAACATCCACGCACATCTTGTACATTCATAGGACTGGGGGCGGGGAGAAGTCTACTTTCTGCTCATTACAGGACTAGACTAGATGATATTTTAGAGGGCATTTTTTGTAGAGGTGCACCTCCAAGTGATGAAAATGGTCTGTCAGGATTTTCCTTATCTATGTATCTTGCATTTAACATGCTTTGTTTTATGACAGGTCATTAAAAGAGAACAACTGGCTTAAGTTGCAAATCTGATCGCTGTGTCATGTTTTGTTGAGGAAATCTGATTGTGGGAGGGAAAAGAATCAATGATAGGGAACTGACGCCCCTCTTAACATCTAGTTAGCCTGACTGAGAGACCTCTACTCAACTGACCCTGGAACTGAGGGTAAGACTGATCTAACTCCACAAAGACCAAAGTCTGATGTGGGGTTGGAAAATTATCCCTGGCCAGCCAGAGCACACACAACAGTCAAATGTTACTGCAGGATAACATCTATTTTGGAGGTATTAATGGGATATTTAGGAAAATTAATTTATTATAAAATGTTGTGCTGGCCAAATGGCCGTAATAAAGATGTATGTATATACTATAAAATGTTAAAAGAAAAGGCACAGAGCTTTAGGGGCAAAGTGGAGTATAAATGAAATGAACAAATAAAGAAACAGAGGCTTCTCAGAATAATATGAAATTGATCATCAAATCAGTCCATCTCTCAACATTTTTCTCATTGGAAGTTCTGTGCTGTAAATAAATTGAGAAAGTCTGATTTTGGGAGATAGCTTTGAGTTTACTCTTACCTTCAGCATTCCATCACGCTCCCATTTAAAGAGGCCACAATTGCTGGAAAAGGAGGATACAAAAATCAAGATAGGTTCTGTTGATAACAGTGCTGGACCCTGCCCCCCACTTTTAAAAAAATGATATAGAATTTGAGGAAAAACCTACATTCCTCTCTCCAGGCTTGTATGAAGTCACTGTTTCCTGACAGCTACACTGTGTTACTTCAAATAGAAAGCACTTTCTCAACACCCTCATTCAATTCTGTCTCAGCTAATAGGTGCAGCTGAACTAGAAGCAGCATGCTTGCTAGCATTACTCTTGTGCTCAAAAGGTGCTCTTTCTGTGATGCTTAGTATAGACTAGTAAATAAAGTGTCATAGGGTTCAAGGAATGTGGAAATGTCTGTTTCACAAGACAACAGCAACCACTAAAACCAAGTCCTCCTACCTGCAGTGTTTTTTGGGAAGCTTGTCGAGAGATATGGCTCTGTTCCCACAAGGGCACTTGAAAAATCGCTTCACACCATCATGCCAGAGATAATCATGATTTTGCTCCACGCATGAATCCAGGAGTTTAAAATAGGTGTATTTACACTTCGGTGTAAAAAAGAGAGAGAGAAAGAGAAACACAAGGTTGGGGAGAAGAAGAAAAGAGAAATTCAGATAATGCTTTGAAGAAGTTGTAGTTTTTTATTTAAGAATTTTGATATAGGAGCTTATCGCTTGCCAAATTAAGCTGGTTTACCTCTTCCGGCTTCAATCCTGGATCCAGGATATCCTGGATATTATGAGACATAAATTGCTTCCGATTTAGCCGTGATGCCGCCGGCTGAATCCATCCTGGGTTGAAGCCTCACTGATTTTTGAGGTTGGAAGCTCCCCAATTTCGAAAAAGTGCCAGCTGAGTAAAGCTTTGACTTGGGATGGATTCAGCTGGTGGCATCGTGGCTAAATTGGCAGCGATTTATGTCTCATAACATCTGGGGGATTTCAGATCCAGGTTTGAAGTCGGAAGAGGTAAGCCGGCTTAATTTGGCGAGCGATAAGATCCATAGTTAAAACTTTGGGAAACACAACAAAGCAACTCCCCATAAAGTTACATTGGAGAGGACAGTCAGGAGGTGCTCTGTTTCACAGCTTGGAAAAGTTACTTTTTGAGGCTTTAACTCCTAAAACTGTAGCCTTGTAGGATTATAAAGCAGAAAATTCTGAGTCATTGTTCAAAAAGGAAACCCTTCCAAGTTCTGCATCTGCTTCCTCTCCCTCTTTATGACTGCTTTTTTTGGTCACCTTTGGTGTAATTCCTGGCAAAGCACAGAAAATAAAATAGAGTTCTGCATCACGTATTAGACAGTTAAGGAAAAATCCATGCATATGAATGATGGAACATGCTAACTATGCTGTGATTAAATATAGGTGGGCATTGATCACAAGCTTTTTTATACAGTGAAGAATTAAGTGTAATATGATATATTGAATGCTAGACTTGGACCAGGAAGATCTAGCCACTGGACAGTTTACTGACTTACCTCAAGAAGTAGCTGCAGTATCATCTCACCTACCTTGTGGGGTTATTGTGATAATAAAATGAAATTAAAAGTGGACCTGTACAAAGAATATGAGACTGTGATAGAACTGAAAGACTAGGTCTTTTGTTGTGGATATCTTTTTCTGGTGTGCAAGTGGTCTATGCTAATCTGCAATATGCACAAGTATTACATGAGTTAATAGTAAAGTAAAATGGTTTTGGGATACACATAAACTCAAGTGCTAATATATTTCAAATGTCAGAGCAATCTTTGAGAATGCAGCTTTTCAATGACTTGGCACAGCTCTGGCTACTTTCAAAACTCAGGTCATGTCATAATATGACCAAAACAAAACCAGGTGTCCAATCTCTGCTTGGAAAACTGAGTTTTGCCCCAGCATTTATTGAGTCTCATGACTAAATCATAACTGAAAACATGGAGTACATGAAGAGTTCAACTTCTGCAGTGTGCAACTGGATATATGGATATCTAGTTTGTTCTGTGTAAATGATGGTCCAGAACTCAATAGTAAATGCTGCTCAGGATCAGAGAATTTTGCCACCTGGGCAACAATCAAGCAGCTATTTTACTCACTGTTTTGCATGTTGCAACACGACATTTCACTTCTCTGATATTCCTCATCTTTTCTTCCATTTGCTCCTTTTTCACCAAGGGCTCAAAATAACGTTCCTGCAACTCAGCCTCAAACTATGATAGAAGAGAGAGATAGAATTTTAATATTGGTGTGCAACCTTTAATCTTGATGATATAATGCAGCATTTTAAAAATGGATTTAATGAATAGCTGTCAAGTCTTATTTGTTTTAATGTTATGTACACCAGCCTGATTTTCTAAAGTCTGCTTGAGGGCAGGATAAAAGCCAGTTCTAATATATTTGTGACACTCATGGCAGTACTAGTTATTTAATGTAACCATGCACGTGATTGTTCAAGATGAACCCAAGAGCACAATTCCAGCCAAAACCAAATGTCTTGCTCATGAGACTGGGGGCAGTCCCTTTTGCTGAAATCAATCCTTACAACTGAGTGAATTTCACACAATCTGGAATGTCATTGAGGGGTCTCACCAATTGCGTATCATAATACCCCCAACCAGAAGAATGCTGCAATCATAGTTTTTCAGCACCCCGGTCTGCAATGCCTGAGAAATTCTTCAGTTGAAGCGCTGGCAGGATTAAGAGGTAGGGCTTTGGAGGGTGACGTTGTCAGAAAGAGTCTATAACTATACTGTATTTGACAATGCAGCAGCTCAATCCTTGTACTTTCTTTCACCATATCATGAGGCAGGTGCCTTGAAAATTATCAGGCTTTTTTTCTGCAGCTGGACAAGATCCTTTTTTTCCCCACTTGTGGTCACGCACTTCCAGCACAGACCATCCCAAACAGCTAGTCTAGCTGTACTGCCAATTTATACTTGAAGTCACAAAACAGATTTTAAAAACAAAACAAAACCTAAAGATTTGTACAAGAAGTTACTGCTTTTCTGATAGGTTAGGGATTGGAGCACTGTCCGGAAAGTGGAACTGGTTGAAAAGTGGAACCCAGTTTTTTAAAGCTTGTAAATACGTTTTGGCTGCCATGTACTCAGCGCGCAGACTGAAGGAATACTGCCTATAATTTCCGAAGCACCACAAGATAAACACAGAGAGAAGGGGAAGGCGCCAAGTCTCCATAGTCAGTTTGGCACCTCCCCTCTGCTCACTTTGCAAGCAGCCCAAAGCGAGTCTCTGTAGGAAGCCCACTCTTTATATGCTTGCAAATTATAAAGACAAGTTCCATTAATTCAAAGAAATGTCTGCTCTTTCCATAGGCAAGGCATGGGAGCGCGTGCTGGTGAGCAGTCCCAAGCGAGCCTCAGAGGCAAGAAGAGCTGACAAAAAAGCGGATCCTTCATTTAATGAATAGAATCTGCCAGTAATTTGCAAGTGTTGAAAAACAGGGCATCGAAAAGTGGGGACTTCCTGTATGGTCGAAATTGCCTGATATAAGAACTCATCTTCCCAGCCACAAGTAATGGGGATGCCCCTATAGTATTTATTCATTTATTTACTATTACTAATACTACCACCACCACCACCCCCTGCCTTTTCCCTAATACAGGACTCAAGGTGTTTCAAAGGTTAAAAATAGACACAGTTTTAAAATCCATATCATACAAAAATTTAAAACATCATTAAACTAACAACAAAATTAAAAGCAGTTAAAAGCGAGATCATTAAAAAACAGCAACTAAAGAGTACACAGCATATTCTGAGAGGCCCCTTTCCCTCCAGCAATCAGCCATCAAAGCCCTGCCACAAGGAAAAGGCCTGCACTTGAGAATATGTAGACGCTTACCTCCTTAAGCACACCCATGTGTTTTGATCTTGCATTCAGGATCTCTTGAAATTCATCCGACTCTAAGTATGCAAGCTGTTGGCGCTGTTTCTTTTCTTCAGGTTCTGCACTAGCATCACTGCCTTCAAGAATGGAGAGAAAAAGAGACAGGATTAACCATTTATTAAAATTGATCATTTATTTCAATGCTTCTTCTTTATGGCAGTATCATGCCACCCGAGATCTTCCATCTTCTTCTAGTCTTTTGATTTATGCAATTTGCATTGTGAAGACTGCTCCAGATGAAAACCTTAGCGATATCCATTTGTATAAGATTCCCTGGGATAATGTGGCTGGCCACTTCTAAAGACAAGGGCCTAGATGAATCTTTGGTTGAATCAAACTAGACAATTCTCAAGGCAGTTCAACAGCATACAGTGAGAAGATAACACAGCTTAGCAAGGCATACTCTATCTTTGTTTAGATTAATTTTGTATATAAAAACTCTACCCTGTAAAAAGTGATCATTGCTTATATTTGAGTCTTAATTGTTAAACAATTCTGCCCAAGAAATAGATCTGTTGAGTTATTGCTAACATATGTGTCTGCCAAGACATCTTGAACATAAGCATCTCAAAATTAGCACAAGTTTGTGCATTTGTCTGGAGAAGATAGCTGTTAACAGTCTTTGAGGCCAGTCTGTTGCAGCATTGAGCAGAATGCATGCAACTCACTTTGATGTGAACCTGTGATGTGGGAATGAACAAAAATAAAAATATTCCATATTTTCCTTACCTTCTGAAACAAGTGTATTTTTCTCAACTCTCTCAGAAATATCTAGACTATCAAGATCAGATCGCTTTCGCTTGATGCTGTTTGGGTCCACTTTAGAAAGGATCCGACCTTTTTCCCGTAGTTTATTTATAGCAGCCATCTTTAAAAAATAAGGAAGGAAGGCATTAGATATATAGCTTGGGTCTCTGAATAAGGCTGGTATACAAAGCCAGCAAGGGGTTACTGAAGTTGAAGATCCCTTTGTTCCTCTCTATTCTGCTTGTCCAAACCAGGGTATTTTTACAAGGTTTGTAGTTGACATACTACCCTGCACAATTTTAAACTAACAAATTTGGAGAACATGATTTTATTTTTTTGTTTATATTATTATCCTCTTGCTTAATCAAAAACGTCCTGTCTTGAACTGAATCTGTACAGTCAAAAAACCACACACAGTTGAGTAGATCAACTTAAAGATGACATCCTGTTAACATTCTTTGAAGAATCTTCTATTGTCCATCATACTATGTTAAGAGATGGTAGCTCCCCACATCCCTGAAACCATCACAACTCAAGGTTGGATCCCCAGCCACACTGATAACAACAGAACTTAAATGATTTATATCAGTAAAATCCAGATAGCAGTACAGTTGGCCCTCAGTTTTCCAGATTTTTTATCCACAGATTCAAGCATTCATGGCTTACAAATATTTTAAAAATATATAAATTCCAAAAGCAAACCTTGATTTTGCCATTTTATATAAGAACATTATTCTACCACACCACTGTATTTAATGGGACTTGAGCATCCATAGATTTTGGTATCCACAGGGCATCCTAGAACCAAACCGCAATGGATACCAAGGGCCCACTGTATAAAGAATTTGAGGGGCTACTTACCTTTTTAGCTTCTGCTAAGGCATTTAGTTTGGGCGCTGGAGGAGGAAAATCATCAAAGAAGAGGATATCATCTCCTTCAGAGATGCCTGTACCAAGTCTAGGAGTTTGGGGGCTTGCCAGTTTTGCAGCTTTAGGAAACTCGGCCCCTGGAGCTGGAGATCGCAGTATAGATGATCTCAAAGATGGTATTACTGGTGTGCTTTCACTACTTGTATTTTGAAGAAATCTTAAATAGAAAGACAAAAAAGCATGATTATGTGAGATGAGCATGAAGGAAACAGTTTAAAGTCTAAAATTTATCAGATCTCCCAACAAAAGGGAAAATTCTATGGGGCTTACATCCTGATATTTTTTATTAAATTAGTTTGATCTGGTTTAGGAATGGGAAAAAGAGAAGTAAATTAAATGTACATGCTCAGTTGGATTCCATAGTTGAGACAGAAAAAAAAATCTTTGGAGTTCTTCTGCATTACCATAAATATAATTTATATAATTTCTAGTCTGGGCTAGTTACGATTCTTGTCTGAAACCCCTGAGAACCACTGCCAATCAGGACAGATGATATTGATCTAGATGGATTTGTATTATGACTCCATTTTTTGTCATTTACTTGACTTTATTTATTTATATCAATCCCAGGGCAATGAAAAAATAAAGACCAATTAAAGCAATACAAAGATAAAAACATTTTAAAAATGCATTAAAATGCCCTTTAAAAACTCCTAAAAGCAGTCTAAAACAATCCAAAATCCAGCTCTGAAACAGTTAAAACAGTAATTTCAAACACTGAATGCAATGAGGAACAGACTGTTTTGACTGCCTGCCAGAAGCTTACGGATTAGGCCAGCCTAACTCCTTGAGTAGGGAGTTCCACAGTTGAGGTGCTGCTACAGAGAAAGACCTGTTAAACGTACCCAGCAGTCTAACTTCACAAAGTGCTGGGATACACAACAGGGCCTCCTCTGGAGTTCTCAAACTTCTGGCAGACTCCTATAGGAGGAGGTGGTCTTTCAGATATCTTGGCTCCAAACTGTTTAAGGCAGGGGTAGGCAACCTTTCCCCTTTAAGAGCCGAGGGACTTCAGCTCCCAGAATCCCAGGAGCTATTGGCCAACATGGGACTATTAGCCAATATGGCTGAGGCTTCTGGGAGCTGAAGTCCCTCGGCCCTTAAAGAGGAAAGGTTGCCTATCCCTGGTTTAAGGCTTTGTAGGTCAGCAATAACAGCCTGAGTTTTGCTCAGAAGCAAACTGGAAGCCAGGGTAGTTCTTGCAGGACTGATGTTATACACTCTCTAAAATGCACACTTCACATCATTCTGGCTGTTGCATTTTCTACTAGCTGCAGCTTTTGAACACTTTTCAGTGGTGGCCCCATACATATCTCATTACATTAGTCTAATTGAGAGGTAACTAAAGCATGAACCATTGTGGTAAGATGTGTTTTCCATAAGAAAGGGTGTAGTGGGTGTACAGTCAAAACTGGGCAAAGGTGCTCCTGGCCATCATAACAACCTGGCTTTCTAGCAGTGCTGGGTCCAAGAGCGCTCCCAAGCTATGAACCTGATCTTTCAGAGGGAGAGCATTCCATCCAGCACAGGCTGTGATTCTAATCCCAAACTGGTTTTCCTACTGAACAGTAGCACTTCTGTCTTATCTGGATTAAGCTGGTCTATTCACCCACATCCAGTCCTTTACTGCACCCAGACAATTATTCAATACCACCACACTTGTGCATAGTACACAAATATCAATGTTCCCTGATATTATTTCTTCCTAACTGCTGGATGGATATTTAATGTTGGTTTTGCAATACTTTCAAGTATAGTAGTAAAAGAAGACGTCTGAACAAGTGTCCTCATGGATTAGTCTGTCACAAAACCCTATAATGGTGCTACCTCCTCTGTAGCTCTTCAGACTTTCTTTTCCTTGCTTCCAACATTTGCTGCTTTTGTTGCTTAAGCAAGGCTGAAGCAGAGATGGACTGGAAAGTTGGATGGTCCTTCCCACTGGATCCTAGGGAGAGAAAAATAAAGTTGTGGGCAAGGCAGTTTTATTCAGTAAATATTGAGTGTGTCATATTCTCCCTTCAGACATACCTGGTATATTGGCACTAGCCAAGTGTTTGTTTAGATTTCGTGCTCCAAAGGAGGGCATTGACAACAGTTCTTTGAACTCCTCTGAACAAGACAAAGGTTCCTTTGCCAAACCTAAAACATAACAGATAAGTAACAGTTTGGGGCCTTCATGACTAGCCTTCAGGGCTGCAAAGACAATTTTAAAAGTGAGCTGCTAACACTAACCTGCTTCAAGCCCTGCAAAGTTTCAGAAGATGAGGCAGCTAATTTAGCATAGTCATATGTAGTGAACAGTCAATTTCATACTATTCATTGCACAAAGAAGGCCAAAGCTAGGATACTATCAGCATGCAGGCGACTATAGTCTAACAATACTCTGCAAAACAGGATCATGTCCATGAGGCATATACTCATTCTGCCTTAGCCCATTCTGGAAATACATTCTTCCTCCTTCTCCTCTCTCCAAAACTTGCTTCGTCTCCCCTTGCCAGCATTAAGTATGGTTTCTTATTACTCTCTGCACTAAGGTCAACACTGACAATAATCATGTTATAATCCTCGCTTTGAAATGGGTTTGCAAACAATGGTTAAGAGAAAACATGATTGGTATTAACCATGTTTGTATCATTGCTCAGGTAACAAAAGTGCCAGAAGGAAAATGAGGAAGGGAGCTGGCTGCCAATTTGCAAACCACAATTTGCAGGGAAACTAGTGTAGTATTCATACTAGGCACTAGACACTGTAAAATGCAGGTTTTGAGGCTTTACACAAATATGTTGGTGAGAGACAGCTTGCTATTTCATCATAAAGGATCAGGTTTGCAGTGTGAGATTGTTCACAGATCCAACTGTCACAAGAAGCTCAAGTGGCTTGCATTTTGAGGAGACCCTTTCACTAGCTGAAGAACCTCCTGGACAGGGTCAATGTTACTGTGGACCTGATTCACATCCAGGTTCCCACCATCCTTTAAATGACCCAGAAGTACCTACTGCTGGGTTAAGAAAACAGTTGTAAATGACACTGGTACTTAGGAACAATGGAATATTGAAGAAAGCAGAAAAGAGTTACCCAATTTTTGCTTTGTTTCAAGAAGAACTGCATCAACTCCTTTCACAACCAAATTGGACAGAGTGGTTTGGATTTTCCTCTTAGGAGTGGCAGCTGATGCACTAAAGAAGGAATACAGAATGGAGTTTAGCAGCTTGCAACAGGCAGGTAGCCATGCTCAGTTCAGTATTTTCTAAATGTTATAATTAATTTCTATTCAATAGAAGGAACCTAGAATTTATCGTCAACAGAGACCTATTTTCCCATGTGTCATTTTTCCAGCATCATGAGCCCTGTAACTACCGTAATCTGCAAAGAGAGAGTAACCACAGGAGTATGTACTGAAATAGTGAAGGGAAATCCACCCTGACTGCAATTACAAGAATATTATAAAAGCCATCCAGCTGTAAGAAACTGTGCATTAAGTCAGTACTTCTTAGGCTATCTGCTGCAATTATCAATTTACCAGCAATTATCTTTTTCCAAAGTGCCAGGGACTGTCATGAAAGTTGTGTCCAATGGTTACAATTGTTTGTTTCTTTCTCAAAAACTTGCCAGGGACCAATCAGTACTGGTCCAGGGACCACCACTTTGAGTAGCAATCATAGAATCATAGAATCATAGAGTTGAAAGAGACCACAAGGGCCATCCAGTCCAACCCCCTGCCATGCAGGAACTCCCAATCAAAGCATCCCTGACAGATGGTTTGATTGGGAGTTCCTGTATTAAGTGATCCTTAGTATGAATTCTAGCCAGAATATGGCAATGTTACTTTTTGGATTACAATCATGCTAGCTGGGGAAATCTGGAATTTATAGTCCAAAAGATGACATGACCAAGTTCTGATCACACTACCCAGAGCTCTTTCACACTCTTCTGAACTTCCAGCTCATCTATCACAAATTGGAACAAAACCTATGCATCTAATGCCTCATTTGCTTCTCTCATCTACCATCACTCATCCTCCAGTTTCCTCTCCACTGCCAAATTTGAGAGCAGGGTGTTGGTGGAGAGACGGATCTTTCTGTTTCTGCCATCTGGTAACTCAAGATGTACTGCAGGGGTCAGCAACCTACGGCCTGCGGGCTGGGTCTGCCCCCCTGAGCCCTTTGGACCGGCCCCCGCTGTGCACTCACCATTTTGTTTTCCAAAATGGCGGCTGCAACTCGTTTGTAAATGCGCCAAGTTGCGCCGCCATTTTGTTTTCCAAAATGGTGGCCATGGCTCATTCGTGTGTGCGCAGGAGTACTGCGCATGCACAAATGAGGTGCGGCCGCCATTTTGGAAAACAAAATGGTGGCTGTGACGCGTGTGCCAGTCGCGCGTTATCATGCGCGCCGCCATTCCCCCCACCCCACCCTTGGAAGACCTGGAGGTCAGCGGACCGGCCCCAGGTAAGAAAAACTTGCTGACCCCTGATGTACTGGATTAATGCTTCTAACATGATGGGCTTGTAGGCAAAGACATGGGTGGGGGACGCCAGAGTAGAAAGGCCTGTTCCACAGCTTTGTCTCATCCAAAAATGCAATTCAGCAACAATATTTGCTCCATAAAAGATGACAGTGGCAGTTATTGTGGATGTAAAACACCCATACTATAGGTAAAAGTGTCAGCAAAAGATAGGATTTTAAACAGATCGAATAAAGTTGTGTTCAGACTAAGATAACTGTCAAAAATGGTTATCAAGAAGATAACACCCATGAAAAGGCATGGGAGATATCAGTTCTCTTACACAGAAGCTGCATAAGCTGCTGAGGAAACTCCTCCATAGTAAAACCCCTCCTGACAAAGCCTTTCCTTTAAGCCAAGGTTCTTCTTCACTGCCCGTTTTGGAGCCCGGTTACTTGAGAAAGTTGACTGAAGGTCCGATCGCTTTGAACTGAGCCTTCGATACTGAGATTGTATGTGATACTGGCAATACTCACATTCATTCTGAAGAAAAAGGGAAAGGGAGATCAGGATCAAGCCACAAAATCGTAGTAATCAAAGTCTACTGTGAAATATGAATAATGAGATCCATTTGTAGACAATGTAAGAGTTGTGCAGAAACTGTAAGGTTGCCAGGAAGATTTTTTCCCCAGGAATTCAAAAAGCCTGTCACCTTAAGAGCAACAATTAAAGCCTTAGGACAGGATTTTCAGCCATGAAACCAGGGTTTGCCTCAAGAGTGTGGACCCTTTAACCTTACAGATGTTTTGGACTACAAGTCCAAAAAGTGTTGGTCAGAACTTCAGAAGGGCCAAAAGTTCTGCTTTATTTTTTGTGGGGGTTCAGGGTTGATAAAAGGGTGCTGTGCCTTACAACCGAGAAGAGACAAAAACTGGAGAGCACCCAATAGAATCCACAGGATAAAAGAGAGATGCATCTCTAAGTGCTGAAGAGATGAATGTTTTACTTTAGAAAAAGCCCAACGTGTTTTAGCCTATATATATTTCTATGGCCTTCTTCAGATGCTACATAAAACAAAAAACAAAACAAAAAACAAAACAAAACAAAACAAAAAACTAAATGTAAATATGAATTTAAAATTTAAGAGGACAAAACATAATAAAACATGTATAATATAACACAGCAGATATCATTCTATTCTTTGTACTCTGCTTAAAACTTGTACATACTGATGAAATCTAACTACAGAAATTTCTGAAGCTGAGAATTCCATTCCATTTACTGGACAGAAAAAATGGGGAAAGAAAAGAAATAGTGGGAATGAGATAGCCTTTAAGGATGTATGATGCAAAAGGGCTGGGAAAAGTTTAGGGTGATTTACAAGAGTGGGAAGAGATCAAACTCTTTGTTTACTCTTCTAGGAACTAAAGACTTTAATTTAACAATTCAATCTGTTTATTTTTTTAATAGAATCTTCTCATCAGTATTATTTACTTCTTCTACAGTCAAAAATATGAGGTCTGTTGCAGGATTATGGCATTCCAAGAAATTACTTGCTAAGGGCGCTCCTGATTTATTATTTCTTGTATTTGAAGGGTGTTCTTTTATACATTTCTTGAAAAGTCTTGTTGTCTTTCCTACATAAATCATACACTTGCATTGTACAAGATAGATGATAAAACTATTTGCAAGTGGTAAAGTGGGCCAAGGTGTACCTGATTGTTAATTTGGTTTGGAAGTGTACCTGCAACAGACAAAATGGCCACAGGGCTCTAGATGCATCTGTCAAAAGTGTTCTTGGATTTTTGTTTCTGTTAATTGAACTTGCTATTCATCAAAATATCTCTAATGTTTTTGGTTCATTTGAAGGAAATCTTGGCCTTTTCTTGACAACCTGCTACATATTGGATAATATGCCAATGTTTTTTGATGGAACCCTATATATTATTGGTAATGCAGTCGGGCCTCTGCACCCATGGATCCTTTATCCATGGATTCAAGCATCCACGGCTTGAAAATATCCAAAAAAGTATACATTAGAAATAGCAAATCTTGATTTTGCTATTTATAAGGGACACTATTTTACTATGCCACTGTATTTAATGGGACTTTAGCATCCACTGATTTTGGTATCCACGGGGGTACCAAACCCCAGTGGATAACAAAGGTCTAGTGTATGATTGAAAGTGAGACTACAGTTGAGATGGCTGTATTGTTCTTTTTTTATTAGTTCAGAATGTGATATTTGAGATATCTTATGTAAACCCTGAGCCACCACAGTATGTGGACACCCTGTCAATCAGCTGATTGGTCAATATACAGGCTTCTTTTCTGAAGTCACTTACATTGGAACAATTTCGTATAGGTTTTAAGCGGTATACAAAGACCAGAATGATATATGTTATGTTATATTATGTATATCCTATTATATAATTATGTGTTGTCCTTTTAAATTTTATATTTACATTTATTTTTATGTTTTTATGTAGCTCTTAAAGAAGGTCATAGAAATATATGTGTACATGCCTTCAAGTTGTTTATTAACTTATAGTCACCTCATGAATTTCCATAGGATTTTCTTAGGCAAGGAATACTCAGAGGTGGTTTTGCCAATTCATTCCTCTGAAATAGAATCAGAATCATACAGCTGGAAGAAACCACAAGGCCAACCCCTTGCCTCGCAGGAACTCACAATAAAAGCTATATATTCATCCTATATAAACACACTGGGTTTTTTCTAAAATAAAACAACCATCTTTTGAGCACTTTGAGATATTTTTTAATTGGATTTACTGTTTAATTCTATTTTAGGGGATGGGAGAGTGGGGTTATGGGAAGAGGGAATGTCTTTTAACTTTGTTCTGTCTTTTAACTTGTTGTACCCCGCCCCGATTGCCACGCAGAGGGGCGGGTTATAAATAAAAATTTATTATATATTATTATTATTATATTTCTTTGGTTTTTCCTGTGGACCCTACAAACAACTGCCTCTGACCAGCTCAGTATTAGCCTCTTCTCTAGCTCTACTACTAACATCAGTGCTCAAATGTGGAGTGAGCATGGATTTGGAAATTTAGCAGTACTAATCGTGAGAGAGATGTGAAAGCAGGGATTCTAGGAATGGGAGAGAAGATAGCCCTGTCTGTTTGGGGAATTTAGAAGGCAAATTGGGAAAAGAGAGGCAAGCCACATGGGATTATGGGTATGCCAATCTGTTACTAAGAATCTAGTCACTTTCTCTCAGCAACAGTCCCTGTGCAGCAAGCTACTCCTGTTGAAAATAATTCCAGTTTGGAGGGATTCAAAACCAGACTTTAACAAGTCATGAAGCCCAAGGCCTCTGCATGTTTTGTCTTCTCTCACAGGCAGTTTGATTCACCAATTTGAGACTGACAAATGAAGTGAATCTGATGAGCCTCCCTTTGTCTTTGGCTGTATTAAAGTTTCCTGGCAGATAAACTCTTCATACCATGGGAGAAGAGTTACTATACACTAGTTAACATTATGTGGGTGAATATTATCCACAGATTCTGCATCCACAGATTCCACCATCCATGGCTTGAAAATATTCCAAACAAAATCCCAAAACAAAACAAAACAAAACATTCCAAAATGCTGTTTTATATAACGGACAACATTTTACTATGTCATTGTATATAATGGGATTTGAGCATCCATGGATTTTGGTATCCAAGGGGGTCCTGGAACCAACCCCCAATGGATACTTAAGGTCTAACGTACTGGGTATTTCTCTCATGGTATTCTTCAGTGCAACCATGTGTTATTGTGATCATATGTGCAAGAGAGAGAGAGAGAGAGAGAGAGAGAGAGAGAGAGAGAGAAGCCAATTAGGAACAATAGTAGGGCTAGTGAAGGCATTTCTACAGCCAAAATTTGGAAGCACAGTACAGCAACTAGGAGTTTTAGATGTTCTCATCAAATACAATGATTTTTTTAGTCAAAATATGATGGATGTGAGCTTTGGCCATATGCTGAGTAAGAAATCTGATTCTTCAACCTTTCTGAGTATACATCTGAGTTGTAAGTCACAACCAAAACCATTCTGAAACCTAAATTATTTACAGGTAACAACCAAATGAGTGCTCACTGGGCATGCAATCAACATAAAACTGAATTGAATACACATACCAAGTTGACCAACTGTGTACAGAGTTCTCCATTTTTCTTCCTAGACTTGCAGGTTCCCAAGTCCATGGCCTCACCCAAAAGCAAGATTTTCTGGGGGTTATCAACTGTCACACAAACCTACCATGAAAAAACAGACTGAGAGCTCAGCAGATTTATCTCAATGTCATTATCTTTACCTGGAGATATTGATCAAGTGTTGCAATTCAAATATCTAATAAATCAACAATCATGTTTATTCTTATTCTGTTCTACATATTAGATGCTTTCCTTTCTGGTCATCAAAACTGAATTTATAATCAACAAAGACAACCTAATATACTTTTCTTTCTTCAGTTTTTTATCCAGCCTTTTCATAGAGTATATATACAGGTACTACTTCACTTTAAGATTCCCAAGTAAAGAAAACCATCTCTGTACTTCCTGAGAAACAGAAGTTACTGCAGCTAAGAAGTGGCTGGCTGAAAAAAAAAAAAGGCAAAAAAGTATAATTTTCTCCACCAAAAAGATACATTATGCAAACTGCTTCAAAATATTTTCCAATGCAGCAATTAAGTAGCTTTTCTGCAACCCCTCTAAAGTCATATCTACCTCATCTGATCCTTCTTTTGGTTTCATGAGATTAGCATTGAGTAGGCCTATAACCATGCCTTGGTCTGTCTTCCAGTGATCCTTATGAACATCCCCAAATAGAAACAGTGACACACATCTACTGAAGTCACGTAAGTCATTCAACCGCCAGATGCTGAATGTTTTCCCCTAGAAGTGATATAGAAAGATAGATACAATAAAAACACCAACATTTCTTTGTTTGGATCATCCTTACAATAATGAACATTGCTATGAGTATACTATATACATGATGATATCTATCTGGAAGGATAACGGCGCAATCATAGGCGTATTTAGTTGTATTGCTACGTTCAGTGATGCTTATCTGCCAGTGAGTGTGTTTAGGGTTGCATTCCAGCCATACATAAGATATTCATACTGTCAAATTTTTATATATATGCTGAGAGACATTTTTAAAAATGGGCATTTACCATTAGATCTCTTGAAGATCAGCAAAGGATCCCAAATGTCTGTTCTCTAAAAGCATCACATAAAACCCCCTTCCAACCTAAATTATGGTGCAGGAAAAGAATACTTGAAGGGGCAGCTGGTTCTGGAGTGGCTTTTTGTATAAAAGTACTTGTGGATTTGGTTATGATGCTGATCAAAACACCTGGGCTGAGCAATGTATAGAAAAATAATACCACAGGCATAACAGGATCCAAGAATTAAGAGAGTAGGTTATATTTAAAAACAAGAATTTGAAGATAGTCAATAAGGTATGCAGAAACATATTTTCACCAGCAAAAGACAAAGAAAATAATGAGACCATTTACGTTATTGGAGCTCTGAGGAGTGACTTTCTTTATTATAACTCCAAATGTAACCCAGTCTGTTTCCCCAAGATTCACTGAAGCAAGTTTGTCTTGCAATTGAGAAAGTCTAATAAACTTCCGGCCTGACATTTTTCGTTCCATTTCAACTGAGGATACACGAGGTTTTCTAAATTGAAAACAAAGAGAAGACTATTAGAAAAACAAAATGATGGTAACTTTCTGCCACAACTTTGTGGTGGAAGCCAACTTAGCAACCTTCACTTATGGCAACAAGTTACTATGAAGTAGACAAATGGTAATGACTGAGGAGTTTTAGAATCTACAAAAAAGCTCATACTTCATATTGGATACAGAATTTAGCTTCTTAATAATTTTTGCTTTGACTTTTTAAAGTAAGAAAAAAAATCAACTTTTATCCCTTAAGACAGCAACCAAAATGTCTGAAAATATTTAAACAATCTCAGAATTTTACTTCTGAATAAGCTAAGGCTGTATTCTATCAAGGCCTTTCCCCATGAATATTATATCTTGAAAAAAAATTGTACATAATTTTGCATTATTTGTGCAGATTGCTGAATTTAACATTTCTTTCTGCAGAATTTTCGCTCCCCTCCCAGCATGATGCATAACAATGATGATGATGTTCTTAGACCATGAATTATACTCAAACAGCAAATTCAGTAATTTTTCCAGACAGCTTGCTGACCTTAACCTCAGCCCTGAGTAGACTTCCAAGGAGACTTCATGATTATTTACACTGGAACTCTTTGGCACTTGAGATTTCTGACTGACACCCATGCTGGGTCTGTTTCCAGTGACAGACTTAAGAGGTTGAGGCGAAAAATTGGGAGCTGGCTTTGAAACATGACTTCTATTCCCTAAGAAGAACCGGAAAAAGAACAAAGTCACAGTGTGTGAAAACAGAGTAGCAAAAATATAAGGAGTCAACATAAGAAATGGAAAATTCTATCAAGGTCAAAGAGTTCATTAATGGTTGCTAACAGAGGCAATTTCTCAAGGTGGACCTTTAAGGTTGCAATTCATCATACATCACACTTGAAGAATTTCTTTAAGAAATTAACAGCTATCATTAAACGTTAGGCATAGTTATGCAAAATTGCACTGGCCAGATTTACATTTTATATTCTTGTTGCAGAAATCATAAGACACCATACCTTAAGAAAGATTATCTTATGTACACTTCCTTCAGAAGTGCACAGTACCCTTTAAATAGAGGGAAACTATCTACTATACCAGAAAGAGAAGCTGGATTGTGACACTGAATTTTGGTGCGTGGGAAAGAAGAATTGTTGAGCTGGGTTGAAAAGCATGGTGACTCTTGAAGCTTTGGAGGCTTCCTTTCCTTTATCAAGGCAGCAGGTGATTTATCTGATCAACAAATGAAAGAATATTTGAAAGACGTACACTGCAATCCTTACATATTAAATAATCCTTTGCCTAGTGCAATTCTATACATATTAGAAAATTCAGATGCCATTCTGAAAGTGCTGATATATATTCCTAGAAATGTCATAGCACAGTGCTTCTCCGCACAGTGATGATCTGAGCCATTAGCGGCTGCTTTCCAGTAAAGCAGTTGAAGCCAATGGGCACATGTAAGGTACTGATCTCTGATATATTAGAAAAAAAATACTGCTTGCCCCCCCACATTGGATAGCCTGAGAAGCACTGCTCTAGCACTCCAACCAGACATGATACAAGCCTGTGATGGGGAAATAAGATGTTCACACTATCATTCCATACCATATGTGGTATGTCTTACATGTGTTGGAAATGTACTAAAAGTAATATTTAATACCCTGCATTTTCATTGTCAGATGTCAAGATACTCCATTCTGAATCTTTTAAAATAATATTATACCAACTTTTGGCTTTCTTGCTTTCTTACAAGAAATAATTTATTCATTTGGGAGTATACCATACGTCCCCATCTTGAACACTATAACAGTTCTAATAATCCGGACTCCCACTATATCATATAAAAACATTATAGGTGATGTGAAAGTAATCATTTTTAATATGCCCAGGAATACATCAGCAAACCTAAAGCATCTCTGTAGTAAATAAAATTGCAGAGGTAGCTGTATTGACCATAAAACAAAACCCCAAATCAATATTGTGGTGACAAAATCAATATTGTGTGATGTATTTTGCCTAATAATTGGCTGGCCTAATAAAAGTGTCACCACAATATGGACTTTGAATTCTGTAAGTAATGAGTTTTTCAATTTCCTTAATTAGGTTTTCAGAGCAGCAATAAAACAGAAGAATGTGTGACAATCAAATGTTTTCCCCCTTTACCATTTTTAATAACAGTTTGCTGTTATAACCTATGCATAAACAAGAAATTGGATGTAGCAAGGCAAAGTGCCTAATTACCGGAGGTTTTCTTGCTAGGGCCAGTACTAACTGCTTGTGCTATTGCTGTCATTTCTAATCGTTCCTGCAGTTTTTTCATTTGTTCTTGCAATTTTTTCAACTCATCTAGGAAAGAAAAAGAGTAAATTTTACATTTAAAAAAACCATATTCTGTTAAGCACAAGGTTAAATCAATATTGTCAGTTATGCCAGCGAACACAGACAAAAATAAAGAGGAAGCAAAAAAACAGATGACATCAAGAAATTTCAAATTCTGTGTTTCCCTTAATACAATTTGCTCCAATAATATCATACCATACTGCTTTCACAGATTCAGATCACCACTTCTAACCTGAAGAAAGCAAAATGTCTAAAGCAGGAGTAAGCAACTTTCTTTTCCTGTCAAAGACATCATTCCTTCAACACGGGGGTCACATGTTGGTGTGACCAAAGCCCAAAATTGGCAATTCTTTTCTTTCTGCCACTCACTTTCTTCTGTCTTTCTGCCAACCCTTTCTTTTCTCCCTTTTTCTTTCCTATCCAACAGGCTGCCAAGGAAGGTAAAGATCCTTCTTACCAGAGGTTTGGAGTGATCATTTCCACAGGGCTTTTGCAATTAGATTGAAAGTTGCACAGGGTTGCTCTTGGGCCACAAGTTGCTTATAGTGTCATGACAAGAGCACTAAGGATAGCAATGCCTGGATCAGATGATAGATGATACACTATAAGGGCCTTTGCAGACTGCCAGAAATAGTGCAAATTGAGTCTACTTTAAGGGTTAGGGAATCATGGGAACTGTATTTTATTGTGGCACCAGAGCTCTCTGACAGAGAAGGCTTAATGTCTCAGAAAAAAACAAAAAACAATTCCCATGATTCCCTAGCATTAACCCTAACCCTTAAAGTGGACTCAATTTGCACTTTTTCTGGCAGTCTGCAAAGGCCCTAACTCCCTCTGAATTGCCAGATAGGCTTATGACAAAAACCTCATATTTGAACAGCAGGTAACCTTAAGCCATCATAAATATAACAATATTTTAAGAAACCTTGCAGGGCCTGGTTGGTGGTCTCCTTTGCTTGATCAGCAGCTAGAGAAAGAGGTGTTCCCCGTGCAGCATCCTTCTCCTGCTCCTCTTCTGAGAGGTCTCCTACATCTCCAAACAATTCAGCCACATCTTCCTTGGAGCAACTGGATTCTCCTTTGTCGCCCTCCACCTCCTCAGTGTAGGATTCCTCATCTTCTTCATCAAAGAGCTTGTCATAGTCATCTGGCTCGCTAGTTGCAGCCATGTTATTGATGTCATTCTCTTCAGAAACATGCTCTGCAGCTGCATCATTCTCTTCCAAGAGGGAGGCTAACAGGTCTAAATTATCATTATCTGGAAATAATTTAAACAAACAAACAGGTCAATCTTCCAGCAAACCGAAACACAATACAGGCTTACTAGAAAACTGACAAAAGCTTAGTTTAGTTGCAATATTCAAGCCAGTTCAGAATGCCATTTGCTCTGAAAACAAATTACAGATGCCTCTCTGCTTTCACGGACTTTTAAGTCTACGTCCCTCGCCTATTCGTGGCAGGCAAATGGAGAGGGACAAAATGGGGCGCGTGTCTGTGGCGCATGCCTGCAGGCACCCACAGGCACGCACCCCCATTCAAGCTGATGGGGCTTGAATATTTGTGGTTTTCTGTTTTTGCGCTGGGGTGTGTGTGTCCGGAACGGATGCCTTGTGAAAACAGAGGGGCAACTGTACTAAGTGAATTACCATATTATTCTATTGAGTGAAGGTTTTCTCCTAAACTCTCTTTCAGCACAATATAGAGGGCCCTTGGTATTTGCTGGGGTTTGGTTCCAGGGCGCCCCTGGATACCAAAATCCGTGGATGCTCAAGTCCTGTTAAGTACAATGGATAGTAAAATGGTGTCCCTTATATAAAATGGCAATATCAAGATTTGCTTTTTGGAATTTATGAATATTTTTTGGATTTTTAAAAAATATTTTCAAAGTGTGGATGCTTGAATCTGTGTATAAAGACTCCGTGGATACAGAGGGCCAACTGTACAAGGAAAATGTACCTCTGCTCAGAAACTGCTAGGAATGCATGTGCAGAATTGCAGCCTTAAAGCCAAATGCTAGTCCCAACTAGAATACACTCACTGCTGAATGGTAAATAAACACTCATGTAAATTTCACTGTTTCAGTGGGTCTACTCTAACTGGAAATAGCAAATGGATTTAGGTCTTTCCCACCCTGATATATGGAATTTGATCCCTGTTGCAATTAAAGAACTGGATAAGTAGAGCTCTGATTGTAAGCCATCTATTCAGCTGCAAATCTCTGCTTTTCACCTCATGTAATTCCTCTGGTGGAAGACATGATGAGCCTTGTCTATAAGGAAAGGATTGAATGGATATAAAACACTGGAGCAATAGTTGGTTACACAGTTGGCTTTTTACATAAGCTTGACATTTCTCCAACTCTTCATGTCTGTTGAAGATTATCCTGTTCTTATTGGCAAGGCATAGGAACAACTGGAAATTGAAATTAAGGCTGCTTATTTCACAAACAAGGGAGTGTTACCTAACAAGTTGTTGGGCATGTTGAGGCATTAGCTTCACTCAGATTACAGAAGAGGGAGAGGAATCTGGTGGCATCTTGCCAATTGTAGCTGTCAATGAATGAGAGACGATGAATGACAGTCAATTTATCATCAACAGTCCTCCTCAGGTCTTGAAGACTCAGGGCCATGGTTTCCTTGAGTCCATCCATCTGTAATGTAATCTTCCTCTTTTCCTACTGCCTTCTACCTTACCAAGCATTACTGTCTTTTCTAGTAAGTCATATCTTCTCATGATATGGCCAGTCTCAAGTTTAGTAATATTGGCTTTTAGCGAGAGTTCAGGCTTGATTTGTTCTAGGACCCATTTGCTGATCTTTTTAGCAGATCACAGCATCCATAGAACTCTTCTTCCTATTAGTTTTCTTATTGTCCAGTTTTCATGCCACACATAGGCACTGGAAATACAATGGCATGGACAATTCTAACTTTAGTATTCAATAATATACAGTGGTACCTCTACTTACGAAATTAATC
>CM034708.1:120037061-120063432 GCA_020142125.1 Phrynosoma platyrhinos
CGAATTTTTCGTAAGAAGAAGCATTCGTAAGTAGAGGTACGACTGTATCATCATACTTCAGGATTTCGTCTAATTCATTCATACCTGCCCTTTCAGGTCCTCTCCTCATTTCATTCCTGCAGTCTCCATTCTGATTAATGACTGAGGGGGGTTGCAGACTGCCAGAAATAGTGCAAATTTGAGTCCACTTTTAGTGTTAGGGTTAGTGCTAGGGAATCATGGGAACTGTATTTTATTGTGGCACCAGAGCTCTCTGACAGAGAAGGCTCAATGTCTCAGAAAAACAACAACAATTCCCATAATTCCCTAGCACTAACCCTAACCCTTACAGTGGACTCAATTTGCACTATTTCTGGCAGTCTGCAACCCCCCTGAGTTAAGCTACAGAAAATCTTAAACTATTTCAATGTTTTAATTTTCAACTTTAAAGTTATGTAAATAATCTGTGATCATTCTTTATATTTTCTTAATTTTGAGCTGTAAATCTGCCTTTCCACATTCTTCCTTGACTTCAGTAATTGTTCCAAGCTTTTGCTAGTTTCTGCCAGTAGTACACTATCATCTGCATATCTGAAATTGTTGTTCTTTTCTTCATTTTTCACACCTCCTTCCTCCGAGTCGAATCCTGCTTTACATATGACATATTCAGCGTACAAGTTAAACAGACAGACTGATGAAATGCAGCCTTGCCTGATTCCATTTCCAAGTTGAAATAATATTCTGTCCTGATGGTAGCCTCTTATCATGAGCACAATGGACAATTAGGACAATCAAATGTTGTGCCACACTCATTTTTAGAGTGATCTATCATTTTTCATGATTCACACAATAAAAGGCTTTGCTATCACTGGCTGATTTTCTTCTGAAATTCTTTTGTGTGATCCATTTAACAATGTATGTTTGCAATATTATCCCTAGTGCCTCTTCCTTTCCTGAACCCAGTTTGAACATCTGCATTTCTTGCTCCATATTTGGTAAAGTTTTTGTTGTAGAATTAGCTTATATAGGAAATTAATGCAGTGGCCCTATGATTACTTCTACAATCCCTGGTGTCCACTTTCTTGGAGAGTGGAATATATGTTGAGCATTTTTAATCAGTGGGCCACTGTTTTGTTTTTCATATTTGTTGACAGATTTTAGTTAGAACTAGAATAAATTCTGTCTTTGTAGCTTGAAGCAGCTCTGTTGGTATGCTATCCATTCCTGGTGATTTATTTCTCCCAGGTGACCCGAGTACAGCTTCCACTTCCCTTTCTAAAATTGTAGGTTCATCTTCAAATGGTTTGTTCTTGAATGAATCTGTCATCCTTTCATCTCTTTTATATACTTCTTCAGTGTATTGTTTCCATTGGCTTTTTATTTCTACTTGGTTATAAAATATGTTCCCCTGCTGGTCACAGAGCAGTAGTTCCCAAATTTTGGTCCTCTATTTGAGACTTCAGCTCTCAGAAGCCCCAGACCACTTGGCCAATAATCAGGAATTCTGGGAGATGAAGTCCACATCATGTTTGGAAACAAGTGTCATAGAGCAATGGTTCTCATACTGTGGGAGTGGGACCCTTTCTGGGGGAGGCGCAAAAGTTGTTCAAGGGGGATGGGAGACTTGGATCCAAACACACTGCAGAAATAATCCAGTTTAAGGCCACTTTAACTCCCCCTGGCTCAATGGTAGGGAATTCTGGGAACTGTAGTTTTGTGAGACATTTAGCTGTCCCTGTCAGAGAGCTCTGGTCCCACAATAAGCTACAATTCCCAGGATTCCCTAGCACTGAGCCAGGGGAAGTTAAAGTGGTCTCAAACTGGATTATTTCTCCAGTGTTTTGGACCTTTGAGGCCCTGATGTACCCATCTCCTCCTCTACTTCCCAAACTTTTTTTACTCCTGGAGGGGAAGAGAAAGGCAAGGAAGGTGCTTGGAGTCTCTACCTGGGGGAGGAGAAGGACGAGAGCTATTTCCTTATAAAATGTTAAATTATTTGATACATATTTGATACACATTCAGTACATGAATGTGTGAATGAAAATAGTACACTAACTAAACAAAATATTTTTATTCATATATTATGTTGGGTGTGTGTGTGATGTCCACGTGTAGAGTTAAAGGAAGTCACAAGGGTAAAAAGTTTGAGAACCACTGTTGTAGAGGATCCTTTCTCTTGGTTTAAAATTCTCTTTGATTTCTTGGATCCTGGTGCAGAGGTCTCTTGTTCTTTCTTTTTGTTATCATCTACTATTTCTCTGCACTGATTATTATAGTAATTCTGTTTGTCTCTGCGTACAAGTTGTTGAACAGTTGCATTCAGGGTTGACATTATAGTTGTCATTTTTACTTTTGCTTCTTGACCGTCCATAAGTTCTTGAAGGGTTTCATCAGTCATCCATTGACACGTCCCTTTCTTTCTGGCTAAATATGCAGATAAGCTATGGATACCAACAAGAAAGAGACTATACAGTCACCCCTTTGTTTTTGCGGACTTGGAGTCTGCATCCCTCACCCGTTCATGGGCGGCAAACAGAGGGAGACAAAATGGGGTGCATGCCACCATTTCAAGTTGAATACTGGGACTTGAATACTGGTAATTTTCCGTTTTCGTGGGGTGGTGGTCCAAAACTGATCCCCCGTGAAAAAGGAGGGGTGACTGTATATAATTTAAATTTGAGAACCTTCTCTGCTCCTTTTAGCTCAAGTAGCTGAAACTACATTTGTGTAGTACCCAAATAGCACAGAGCTACAAGTCCCACATAATGGATATTTTAAAACCATAGATACAAAACTCACCATCCATATTATGAACAGCACCAGCAGAGACTTCACAAAAGAATTCTTGATCTCTAGACAAACATAAGGGCAACACAAATACATGAAACCTAATAAAATCAAGTTTTGCAGCTTTCATAAAAATATTAACAGTCAAAGTAACTTTTTTTTTAGTGGATCCCAACAATCAAATCCTTCATGTTGGTTATCTCTTCTCAGTTAGCTAACATAGTGCAATAGCTGAAAGTCAAATGAGCAGAAGTCTTAAGCATCCCACTGGTGTTTTTACAAGTACCTTATTTTCCTGCGTATAAGACTACTTTTTTTACCTGCAAAATCTGTGGCTAAAGTGGGGGGGGGGTCGTCTTATACGCCGGATATGAGGATAATGAGGATAGAGGTGCTAAAACTCTATATTTTGACTGGGAAAATGGGGGGGGTCGTCTTATACGCGGGTCGTCTTATACGCCGGAAAATGCAGTAGTTAAATTACAAACTGACTCAGGTTTGTAGGTAGCACCTTACATGTAGGAATTCAGTACAGTGAACATACCCTGCAACAAACCTTTGCACTCATCCAAAACTATCAGGGAACATTTGTGAAGGTCACTAATGTAGGGCAAATCCTCATTACATCTACAATAAAAAGGAATTAATTTCATTTAAAGAAAACAGCACCTGAGCTACTTTTATAACCACAAAGTAGTCAATTCTCTCGTGCCATTAAGGGTTCAACCTCGTATCCATTCTCTTGAGAGCAATTTCCGGAGAATTCAGTAAGCCCCATTGAATCCATCCCAAATAATTAATTGTACATGAGTTTGAGAATGTACATGCATGCTTTCTATTGCACACTAGTTTGATGTGGAAAATACATGTCTGTGTGCAACAAACATTTATTTCCTATAACTGTTAACCTGCCCTTGATATACTTAATCCAATCTTTTTTGAGAGGAGAAAAATTTAAGCTGGCATCAGAGAATTTTTAAAAAAAGCTATGACGATTAAGATTTATAGGTTGTATTTCAGAGGTATTTTCATATCCTTAGGGAACTCCAATATATTTCAGGAGATAAAAATGAAAGGTGCTCCACAATAACCAAACACCGAGAGCCAGAAAAAAAATGTTACAAGTTGTTGTGTTTTATATATATACGTTATATATAACTGAAAACAACACAAAACCGTTCTTGTGAACCGCTACCCAAACTGGGAAACAAGCTTATACCTTCGTCCTCCAGATGTTTTGGACTTCAGCTCCCACAATTCCTGTTGGCCAAGTTGACTGGGGTTTCTGGGAACTGAAGTCCAAAATATCTGGGGGACTAAAGTTTGAGAATTACTCTCTGAAAGGGACCAGATCTTGTCCGATCTTGGAAGCTAAGCAGGATCAGCTCTGGTTAGTAGCTGGATGGGAGGTCGCCAATGAATACCAGGTGTTGTAGGACATATTTCAGAGCAAGGAACTGGAAAAAATACCTTTGAGTATTCCTTGTCTACAAAACCCCCATGAAATTCATGGGATTGCCATACAATGACAGGCAATTTGAAAGCACCAGTATAGTGCTTTAAGAGATCAGGGTTCGATTCTGTGCTGGGTCACACTTGCTCAGCCTCAGAGGATGGCAATGGCAACTTCCTTCTGAAGAAATTTCCCAAGGAAACCCTATGATAAGGTCGCTATGAATCAGAAGCGACTTGGAGGCACACAACCACAACCACAACCACACATACACCTGAAACTGAGGGCCATTGTTTGAAGCCACTGATGTTACAGATGTCATAAAACACTAATATTGTGATCAGTGAAGTTGTTCTGATCAGATGCATAAGCCTGGCTGGCATTTAAGAAAACTTGCACGAGCGACAAACACAGCAATGGTGAAATTGTGAGTTTAAGAGTGTGGCTTCCCTTCTGTGCAAAGGGGGAAAAAAGCAACTTGAATATTTTGGTTTTCACAAGATCCTGCAGGAGTTCACAGCGCTGGCGTTGCCCCATTGATAAAAGCAGATCTCTGGGGTGAGCAGCTCCCAATACAGCAGCTTTTCATTAAAACCATCTGAACTGTTCCTAAATCCATGATCTCTGTGTTTGCATGTTAGTCACATCAATTCCAAGATGGTAGAATTCAAAGATTTAGGGCCTTTCCAGCCTGCCAGAAATAGTGCACATTAAATTGAGGCACTGCCCTGGCTCAGTGCTAGGGAGTCATGGGAATTGCATTTTTTTCTGGGACATTGAGCCTTCTCTGTCAGAGAGCTCTGGCGCCACAATAAACTACAGTTCCCATGATTCCCTAGCACTGAGTCAGGGCAGTTAAAGTGGACTCAATTTGCACTATGGAATCAATACGTAGAGAGATTTTGTAGCACCTTTGAGACTCACTGAAAGAAAGAAATTGGCAGCATGAGCTTTCGTACACTAAAGTCTACTTCCTCAGATGCATTTAGGAAATAGACCTAAGCCTACAAAAGCTGATGCTGCTTACTTCTTTCTTCGAAAGCTTGCAACAAGTATATTGTGCATTTTGGTTGGCCAATAAAGGTATCCCTGGTGGATTTTTGTAATGTTTTCTTTCTTTAGTGAGTTTCAAAGGTGCTACAAGATCTCTCTACATACATCATTTCCAAGAGTGTATTAAAATGTCTATTTATAATAAGGCCAATATTATTAACCTAAGCAGGAGAAGAGGAATTATACGTAAGTCAACAATTAAAGCTTGCCTTATCAAATAAAAACAGAATTCCAGTAATTAAATTACACCCCTCTTGCCATAGCTTTGGCCATTCAATAATCCTTCCTCTCACTGTTGACCACATTTTGTGTTTTTAGCAAAAGAAAATTGGATCCTCTCTGCCCAGTTTTATTTGGAATTAAGCCACAATAAATTAAGTGTGGCCTTAACATTATTATTCATTATTATTATTATTTTAAATTGACCTTTAATTCATTTTTCAGAATTTCAAGTAAACAGAGAGCAACCAGACTAGTCTGGGCTGGATAACCTTATTGTCTGAAACCTCCTCTCCCTTGGCTGCATCTGCACTGCAGAAATAACCCAGTTTGACACCGCTTTAACAGCCAGGGCTCCATCCTATGGAATCCTGGGATTTGTAGTGGCACCACAGAGAAAGCCAAATACCTGACGAAACTACAAATCCTAGAATGCCATAGCATAGAGCCAAGGCATGCCATGGGATCCTGGGATTTGCAGTTTCTTGTGGCACCAGAGCTCTCTGACAAAGAAGGCTGAATATCTCATAAATACTACAAAAACCTAGGATTGTGTAGGAAGGAGCCAGGGCTGTTAAAGCGGTATCGAACTGGGTTATTTTTATAGTGCAGATGCAGCCCACATTAACTTTCTTTTAGGTCCAAAACACATTGCAGAAATAACCCAGTTTGAGATCGCTTTAACTACCCTGGCTCAGTGCTAGGGAATCCTGGGAACTGTAGTTTTGGAAATTAAAGATATAGCTGTGTTAGTCTCTGGAATCAGTATTTAGAGAGATCTTGTAGCACCTTTGAGACTAAACTGAAAGGAAGAAGCTTTGGGCCTGTTCAGACTGCCAGAAATAATGCAGCATTAGACCACTTTAACTGCCCTGGCTCAGTGCTAGGGAATCATGGGAACTGTAGGTTATTGTGGCACCAGAGATCTCTGACAGAGAAGGTTCAATGTCCCAGAAAAAAATACATTTCCCATGATTCCCTAGCACTGAGCCAGGGCAGTTAAAACGGCCTCAAACTGGATTATTCCTGCAGTGTGTTTTGGACCTAAAAAAAAAGGTCAGTGCGGGCTGCATCTGCACTATAAAAACAACCCAGTTCGACACCGCTTTAGCTGCCCTGGCTCCTTCCTACCCAATCCTGGGTTTTTGTAGTATTTATGAGATATTCAGCCTTCTTTGTCAGAGAGCTCTGGTGCCACAAGAAACTACAAATCCCAGGATTCCATGGCATGCCATGACTCTAGGCCAGGGGTAGGCAACCTTTCCCCTTTAAGGGCCGAGGGACTTCAGCTCCCAGAATCCCAGGAGCTATTGGCCAGCATGGGACTATTGGCCAACGTGGCTGAGGCTTCTGGGAGCTGAAGTCCCTCGGCCCTTAAAGGGGAAAGGTTGCCTACCCCTGCTCTAGGCTATGGCATTCTAGGATTTGTAGTTTCATGAGGTGTCTAGCTTTCTCTGTGGTGCCACCGCAAATCCCAGGATTCCATAGGATGGAGCCCTGGCAGTTCAAGCGGTCTGAAACCGGGTTATTTCCCCAGTGTGGACGCAGCAGCTTCCCACAGCCAGCTCATGCTTTCCCTCTGCCTCATCCTCCATCTCGCCTTTCCCTTTTCCTGGGAAGCTCCTTTACCTGCCTTTGCCTCTCCTTCTCTTCCTCCTTCGACCAATAACCCGCCAAAATTCCAAATGGCCGACGCGCCGCCCAGCGACCTCAGAGGCCCAAAGCGCCGCCCTCTGCACTTCTATCTCTATGGAGCTGAGGGCGGGGACGGAACTGACGCCTAAGGCGCAATGCGCATGCCTGGAAGGGTTCTATTGGCCCATTTTGTGGGTCGCAGGACGATAGAGCTAGGAAAAGGTTCAAGTGGTTGCAGTACTATATTTTTAGGTGAAGACTTGAATGGTTTGAGCGTTGCGGGGTGGCCAGGCACGTCCTCCTTTCCCAGGACGTGCCCTCCATTTCAACCTTCAGTCCTCCATCCTTCCATTTCCTCCATTTTGGGCATGACTAAGGAGCATGGTTATATTTCTATGAGTGCTTTTCGGTTTTGTTTTGTCTTGTCCTACATTTTCTTTTCTTGAATGGTCTCCCTTTTGCAATGCCTTGTCCTCCTTTGCTAGGTGTTGTTTTGATACCATTGATGCAATGTTGTTGTTATGTGCCTTTGAGTTTGTTTCTGACTTATGGTGACCCTAAGGCAAGCCTATAATGGGGTTGTTTCTTGGCAAAGTGGGGTTTGTCACTGCCATCCTCTGAGGCTGAGAGAGTGTGACTTTCCCAAGGTCACCCACTGGGTTTCCATGGCTGAGACAGGATTCGAACCCAAGTCTCCAGAGTCATAGTTCTCTTGACTGCTGCTTTCAGCTAATGGGGCAGTTTATCTGCTCTTCCCTTTTCTCTTTTTTGCTGTTCCTACATGCTTAGCAAGGGATTCTTCAGGCAGCTGCTTTTATTATAGCAGGGCATGCATATAGCTACACTAGGATTGGCTAGAGCAGAATCCCACTCTGCTCCATCTCCAGCTTTAATAGACTGTGGACATACTGTTACAGCCTGACATCAGAAGGTCTTAGTTTCTGCAGCCATCCTTCAACACCCCTCCAATGCTAATGCTGCTTAAAAAAATCCAGCTCAAGAGAGGAAACAGAGGAAAAAGTTGGCTGTGGGCAAACAGAAGATGATTGTGTAAAAAAGGAACTTCATTAACCTCAGGTCTGCCTTGTAGCCTGCTAGTAAAGCACTTTTTCTAAAGAAATGCCAGCTGTCTTGACTTTGATGCATTTGTTAGGCTTATCTTGTTCTTACTTGGCCTTGATAAAAGAAGAGAAAATAAATAAATGTGAAAGGCCCAATTCTTAATAAAGGAGACTACCCAAAGAACAAATGGACAATAGTTACATTTCACACTCAAACAGGAAAGGAGTTACTTTTTAACATGATTTTATTTCTCTTACAGTGAAAACGCAATTAGCTATTGTCATAAATTTTCCTTTTTCAATCATAATTAGTCCAAGTGATTAAAAATACATTCTTTTTTTTTAAAAAAAAACATACACAAACACACATTCTCTTTTAAAAATGGCAAAGCAACATACCAGCAAAGTGGATATTTTAGAACCAATTCTAAAACTTAGGTTTCTTTTGGTTACAGCATAAGGTCCATATGACACTGAGTTTCAATTCTATAATTCTAACACTATTCTAAAGTGCCTCTGGGTAAAGAATACAGGTTCTGCTTCAGGTTTTCAATTATTAAAAATATATGTTAATCTCTGTTAGAAATTAGCCAAAACCATAAGTGAAATCAACACTAGATTTTATGTTCTTGATAACCCCTCCCAACACCTTTCTCTATTGCACTCATACCCTTAGCCATTAGTAAGAGCCCAAACAATGGAGATGATAGCTTCCACCTTGAAAAAAATGGGGCATGTACAGCAGCTGTTCTAGACTAAGTGGAATCACATTTCAGCAGATGTAAACAGACTTTCTACAAGAGTCACTATTTGAAACAGGACTTAATAGTTGAATCAAAAATGGCTGCTTCAGGACCTTGCTCCATCTTTCTTCTTAATGCAGAAGATCTTGCAGGCTTTTATTCACTTCTTCTCTTACACATATGTGTGTTTGTATGGCCTCAACTGAGCTCCCTGTGATTAGGCAGACCCAATATGCAGGTTTAGATACACTTGCATGTGCTCACAAGACTGCAAAATATATGCAATCATATTCATGAATGTAAACAAGAGCATCATTTCAACTATCAAAACTCATCTTTTCAAGTATCAAAAAGATAACATTTCTCAATATTGTTGCTCTTTTAAAATATTTCAGTTCAAGTCCTTATAATGCTGGCTTCCTCTATTTCAGCCTGTTAGAAAGACCAGCTGTATCTCTACTGCAAGACATATAGCTCTTCCCCAAGCTATATCTCTATTACACAGAACTAAAACCTGACAATTCCCATTGAAACCAATAGAAAAAGGGCTATAAAATCCTGAAGATCAGGTTTTCTAGTAGAGAGTGGGAATGGACACATCTGTTTAGAAAGTGCAGTTCTCATTTATGCTGACACTGTTTAGATGATACAGTCCATAACATGTATCTGAAGTGTGTCTAAATCAGGAAGAATCATTCCACACTTTGGGCAACAATGCACTGGGATATTCCTCTGTTGCTGCTGCCAATCCTCATCTTCTGTTCCTTGGGAAGGAGAAGAAAAGGAAAGAAAGAGGTGGTGGTTAAAAGAGACTTTTGTCATAGTACTTTTTAAACAATATAGAAGAGATGGATATTAATGGATCTTAAGATGGTCAGGTCAGATGATTTTGTAGAAAAATGTCTCCAAACACCAGAATGTTTATAACGCAGGCGTCCACTTGTTGCAACACCCTCTTTGTGGAATTTATTCATACATAAAATGCAACTGACCCTGACTTTACATTTGTTTCAACACTTGTTCAAACATTTCAGTTTGGAGCAACATTTTAAGTTGCTTCAACTTTAGGAATCCTATTGTATTTCCACTGCCAGCTTGGGTTGCTTTAGTAGCTGTCAGATCCTTTGATGTGATACCTATTGTTTATCACCCAGTATCTTTTGATGTAGGGCAGTTTACAAATATTTAAATAAATAGGCAAGCAAACAAGCAAGCTGAGCTACAAAACCTTCAAATTAAATTAGCAAATTCTGCCACTACTATCTTACATGCATCTGCTGATGTAGTTCATAATTTAATGAAAATCTTTTCAGTTATAAAAACCATAATGCTATCTATGAGTGCTCGTAATATCCTAAGGGCACCCCTCGAGTTCAGTGCTAAGCATATACAAGGATATGGATTATATTCCAATGTGCTTTAATAGGTCTCAACTATTGCGTCCTTCTTCAAGATTTCCAATTATGGTAGCATTGTTTCTGTCAACCTGCAAGATTGTGAAGTAATTCTCACACAACAGGCAGCCATCCATTATTATCATGTACATGAAAATAAATGAACAACCAGGATACTGATAAAGAGACTGAAGTCTAGTTCTCCTGTCCTGTGCGAGTTCACATGGCCCCCAAACCTCCTAATCTTATGTTTGTTGTGACACAGGCCTATGTGAGACCCTTCAAAATATAAATTATTCACCTGGATACAGAAGATTCCTTTTTTTGGTGTGTACATGTCCAACCATCCCCATGCCAGTCCCTTGGACCTATGAGTGTAAGCATAGTCAAAACCCAACTGCAGTCAAGCTTCATCTGCCAAAAAGGTGCTCTTACAAATCTGAAGGGTCCAATGATAAAAGCCTGGCTTTTTCTTGAGAACAAAGCACTGAACTCTAGATATAATAAAGTCCTCAGTTTGTCCTTTCAATCTTACCTTCTTGAGAAAAGTGAGATAAGTTTTCCTGATCTGATGGTAATCTTGTTCCATGGCGAGTTTGCATTTCTGCTAGTGAATCCCTGGGGGAAGAAGAGAATGAGAATATGACATACTTCACATTTCCTTTTAAGAGAACCGAATATGGAGAAAATGAGTGTTCCCTCAGGAGGAAAACATGGCTATCTTGTCTCCCTTTTCCTCCATTAGACAGGATTCTACTGGAAAACCTCTCTTTATGTATTTTTTACCTGCTCAGACCTTCACGGTGTGTTTCTGTTAGCAAGTATGTCAACTGCACAGCTAACTGTTCCTTTTCTTCATGGATCTTCTCTCGTGCAGCTCTTTCAGCATGGAAATCAGAACAATACACTTCCATCTGAGCAAGGAACAAAGCAGGAATAGCAATGGTCAGACCAGAATTGGGTTTAGTTGGGTCTAGGGGCCAGTGTGTTTTTGACCTTTTCTAATATGCTGGTGGTAGCTGGAAAGGTGGACTACTGTTATCTACTTGAGCAGGGGTAGGCAACCTAAGGCCCAGATGTGACCCCCCCGAGGCCTTTGGACTGGCCCCAGGCCGGTCCTGCCACCGCCGTCCCCGCCGCCCCCTGCCATGATGATATTAATTATTGTTGTTATTACTTGTTCTTGGGGTTTTCTTGGCAAAATCTCCACAGATTACTTGACTATACATTGAAAAAATTATGTTCCAAAATTGACCTTAAGATTCTGGTTTGACTTATATACAGGTCAATACAGTAATAATGGTTAAAAAGGTCCTAAAAGAAGCACCACCCCATGTGCCTTGGGAATGATTTCTGAAAGAGCTGCCCAAGGAGGAGTGTGTGTTTGGGTGTATGTGTGTGTGAGTGATGAAAGAGGTGACTCCCTCTTCCCATTCTCCTTCTCTGGATCTCTCTCCCCACCAAACACCCCATTTCCCTCCAGTGCTTTCCTTTCCCAATCCAATGTTAAAACCTCTTCCAGCCCCTGGGAAGTGGTGTTAGGTGGTCAGGAGAGGCCCACAGAACGAGAAAGAAGTGGTGTTTCCCTTTATATCCTTTGTTAGATGCCCCTAAATTTTACTCTCGATTTATCCATGGGTCACAGCAAAATGATCCTGAAGACAGATGCTGCTGCTGCTTACCTTGCCTTTTGTAGCCAGGCAAACAAAGCAACAGTAGAATTGGCTAATGTACAATCATACTCTTTCTTAGCTCTAGCTTTATTTCTGCTATAATCTGACATGGAGAGTCTTGTTTTTGCAGACCTCCTTCACTATCCTTTTTATTTTTAACTGATGCTGCTAAAAAACCCAACAACATCCTTCAACAAGACAAAGGATAAGGAAGGGCAAGCGTAAAAAAACCTTGTAAAAAGGACCTTCTTTGTTAGAAACTTTGTGACCTTTATGAAAGTGTGGAATTCTACAGTCTTCCATATTTTTCCTTGCCAAGAAAAAAAAGGATGACTTTTTGCAAGATTTTTTTTTAAAAAACTTTAGTGCTATTCTATACCCATTTACTCAAACTCCTGTTAAATGGAATTTACACCTGAGTAAGTGTGTGTAAACCCTGCAAGCCTCAATCTTCCACTACTCTTCTCTTTGAATTGGTATTAAACCATATTGACTGGGGCCCATACCTGAGCTCTGAGGACAGCCACGGTCTCAAGTTCTTCCTCCTGCTTGGCAATGGTTTGTTTCATTTCATCTATCTGGAGTTGCTTAGCAGCCAACGCCTTCTCTGCTAGGTCCAGCTTGTGAATTAGTTCCTCTGCCATGGCCTTATCTACTTTTTCAGCCTGCAGCAGGTTGAACCAGGGAAACAATATGGAAAAAGAGACATCCTTACTTAAAATTTATTTATTAGTCACTACATAAATGTATTCTTTAGACAATACACAAAGATAAAACACATTAAACTGTAACAATAAAACTATTAAAATCCTAAATGTCCCCCACCCAAATAAGAACATTAAATATAAGAACTATGTCATAACTGGACACTTCTAAAACCACCTCACAACTTAAAAGCTATCCAACTACCATTGAACAGCTACTTGAATTATAGAAGCAAAAGTAATTTGCTAATTTTTCTTACATCACTTTTGCATTACTTGCCTTGAATATATAAATACTTCTTGATGATCTCAAGTTCCTATGATAGGCGTGGAGAAATGATGGCAGGCCAGATGTTGGTGGATTGTGACTCCTATCTTCTTCCACCATTAGCTATGCTGACTTAGCCTGATGAGTCTTGTGGTCTAAAGGCATCTGGGGACCTACAAGTTCCCCAGCCCTGCCCTAAGAAAACTACAGCTGGAGAAGACAAATAGCCACTGAGAGCAGATGTGTGGAATGGAGGCCTTAAGCCTCAGAAGGCTGTGCCCCTTCCTCATGATACCACTATTGGCAGTTTAACTTGTACCTTTTCTCACTCAGCTGAAGCTGAAACATTTCTCTAGAGGTTCAGATACTGCAGCTAATTAGTGAAGTTACCTTTAAAGCAAAAGCTTTAAGGTTGGTAATGCTGATATTCTGGTCCCATTATTTTGCCTTTCACATGGTAAAGCTACTCCTGAACTGATCCACTTTAGACTGCATTTTATATCAATATTTCTACCTTTTCAACAATGTATACATCCTTGTATACATTGTATTCAATGATGTATTTCATTGTATACAATGTACTGGTTTGAGTGTTGGACTGCAATTCTGGAGACCAGGGTTTGATATCCTGTTCATCCATGGAACCCACTGGGTAGCCTCGGGCAACTCACATGCTCTCAGCCACAGAGGAAGCCTCCTATAAACAAATTTTGCCAAGAAAATCCCATGAAAGGTTCACCTGAGGGTTGCCACAAGTTGGAAATGACGTGAAGGCGCATAGCAACAGCAGCAGCAACAATACACTGTATGCTTCCAGAATGTGTAATTCAGTTGGGGGGGGGGGGAAATCACTGAGGGCCTTTACAGACTGTCAGAAATAATGCAGCTTGAGGCCACTTTAACTTTCCTGGCTCAGTGCTAGGGAAATCATGGGAATTGTATTTTTTTCTAGGACATTGAGCCTTCTCAATCAGAGAGTTCTGGTGCCATAATAAACTACAGTTCCCATGATTCCTTAGCACTGAGCCAAGACAGTTAAAGTGGCCTCAAGCTGCATTATTTCTGGCAGTCTGTAAAGGCCCTAAGTATTGGGTCATAAACTTTTACAACATGCTGTTGACCTTTTCTGTTTTTACATTTCACTGGAGCAAAGCTTACCTCTTTATCTTTTAATTCTTCAACTGTTTGCATTGCATTGGTCAATTCAGGGAGGAGCTTGCTGTATGCATCTTGCAGCTTGTTGAATCTGGCTCTGTTGGAAGACAGCCAAGGTAAGATATGAAATAGAACTTCTTTTCTCGAGAAGCTGACGTTCAGGCTTACTTGCACTTTCACTCACAATGAATTAACAATTCCTTATGGTTTGATAAAAATAAACTGAAGATGAACATAGGAAAACTATCTACAGATATGGTTATGCCTTAGAACTATTTTATACACTGCTGTTGAAAAACTAGGGTTTGGTGATGTACAGATAGCCACATCTTAATCTCAGATTAGTGCACCAGCTTTTTATTCACAATCTTAGGTATACAAAAGTTAAACATATAACTATGAAAACACAATGGATGAAGCAGTCCACAGATCTTTCTTGATGCCATAAATGATAAAGTTAAGGAGATTTCAGCCGTATAAAAGCATTCCCTGATTAAGAATAAGCTGGATTCTGGTCAGATTCTTCTCTGGAAATTCTTCTCTAGTTGTTCATCAATGACACAGAAAGGGAAAGACAAGAAAAAAAAATTGTCTTAATAACATCTGGGGATCTATTTGTGCTACATTCAATAGGCCATACTCACTTCTCCTCATTTGTTTTGGCCTGCTCCAGCCTGATCTCTGACTGCATGCTCTCCACCTGAAGTTCCAACTTCTTAATGGTGTATAAGAGATGCTGTTTTTCATCCTGATCTCCAGCGTTTGCACACTGCTGTCGTTCAAGAACCTGACACCTGACCAATAGAAGAGACAAAATTGGAGACCATTTCACAGTTCCTTGCTCCTAACAGCATTGCTGGAACACTGACTGCTCAACATTTCAGAACAGTGTTACCAGTTTTTGCATTTATAACAAGTATACTCAGATATTCTCCATACACAGTTCTAGTTTCAATTGTTGGGATCTCTCTCTGTGAAAGCTTAAGTCTATACTGCCAGAATCTCTGTGGTCTTACCCAGCAAGAATTCTAACAGAGGGAGGGTGCATTACACCAGCTAATTTAGACTTCCGCAAAAATCTGGAGTAATTTTTTTGTTTTGTTTTGAGAAAGCCTTGTTCTTTAGATCTGAATGACACTGGGGAGAGGTTTTTCTTGGTCAGGAACAGGAAAGTTTGGGAGTGAGACACATACTTTTCAATTTCTCTTCAATTTCTGCTCAGTTTGTTCTCTCCTGTTTCATGTAAATAGCTGCTTCCTTTCAGCAGTATCCTTTTTGCTCCCTTTTGCTAGTATTGTACTCCCAGAATTCAGCAGTAGAACCAGTTTCACTCAGCACCCTGAGAATATATTCCTTCTAAACACCTCCTGGACTAATTCTTTCAGACTGCAAATATATATTTTCAAGCACAAGAAATATTAGTTTTGTAAATAAGTTGACTGGCTGGATGGGAGAAGACTGACAGTGATATCAAATCTTCTTTCTAATTCTTACCCTTTGTCTATTCTCCAGACATATTTGCAAGTGGCTTTTCTGCATAATTTTCCCTTTTTAATAAGAAAAAAAGTCAACTCTTTTGTTTTGTCTTCTGGAGGTTTCATTAAGATAAAAGATAAAGCAAAAAAGGGGGGCTGTTGAGGTTAGTGAAAGGAGAAAAATTTTGTACAGTTTAATTTTGTGGGAAGGACAGGCTCCCACTTGTGTGGGGTGGAAAGGTGCTCTGCATATGTTCAGAGACATATTTAATATATACTTGCTAGCTAGTAGAAATAATTTTAGACAACTGTGCCTGGACATAATTTGTTTTTAAATGCAACCTATCTTAAGAACTATAGTAGAAAAAATGTGATATATATGGATCTCAGCCAAAGAGAAGCAGCAGAAGAGACTAGGACCATCAGCTGCACCCTTTCAGGAAGGCTGTGCCTCAAATTTTGAAATGTTCTTCATATCTATTCTGATCTTTCAATTCAAATAGCATCCTTACTTTTCTTGCAGCTTCTTCTGGATTACCTCAGCTTCTTTCAATTTGGCATGTGTCTCCTGAAGTTCTTTGAACAGGGCAGACACTTGAAGGTTTAGAGTTTCTACCTCATCACCCACCTGCAAGAAACAGATTAATCAAAACCACTTTAAAACCCCAACAACACAGTTTTATACTCTTTCTCCAGATTAAAACCTTTCTCCTTTTCAAAAAGCATGATAAGAAGAAAAATAGTAATTTGACTTCTTTGTATTATGACAAGATTACAGAATCTCCAGCCTTCAGGGCCCATTCTACGTGGCAACTTCTTCCTGGTATTATCTCTGACCACTAGACTGAAGATAAGGCAGCCTCCTTCCTCCCTCTCATGTTGCACTGCAGTTTTAGAAAAGCCTGCACTGATTGTACTGGATGATTTCAAAAGTCTATTCGCAACAAGGGTTAAACCTCTTCAACAGTACAACCTCCATTATCCTTTTTCTCATTGCAATTAGGTTTAAAAACAAAACAAAACAAAACTTCATTTGGTGTTAAGAGAAGCTTTTAAAAAGCCTGATTGCAGTGGCAAAGGAAGGGTATACGTGAGTGCACGGGAGAAGAAGTGCATGAATGAATTCTGGGCAATCAAGTCATGACTACATACCAGCAGTGTAGGCAGGGGAAATTCCCTGGGATGTGTGTGCATACAGCTCCCCTGTATGCTTATCTGGAAATAAACTGGCCCTTGAGAGAAAAAAAGAATCTTTGCTCCCCTCTAGACAATGCAGTCTGCTCAGAAAAGAGAACCCTTTATCAGTAGTTTCAGCAAGGTTGTCATGCCAAAAAAATACATATTCCCAACTCATTCTACAAAGTAAATGGATTCTACCTACCTTGAAGAAAGACTGACCTGTTTTAGTGGGAGCCATGCATGACAGAAAGGTTTGCCTAAACTCTATACAACAAAGCTGAACATGTCCTCTTAAGCCTAAAGTTTCTGCCCTTATTTATTTTTAATATTGTTTATTCTTCCAACAACTTTGTTCATGCCACTTTTAAGTCCATTTCAGAAGGGTAATGAATTAAGAAACAATTAAGTGGCCAAAGGCTTCCCAACAAATCCATGGTGGGCATGTTCTACTTCCTAACAGTAGAAAGAAAGGAAACTGCAAGCTGTCTTACACCACCCCAGACAGTGTAGGCAGCTGAATGAATTACACACATCAGTCACTCATCATGGCAACAAGCCAAGCTTGGAGAAGCAATGGATGGCTCCTTTCCCATCCTAAGGACCCCAACCTGCAAGGGATCCATGTTGGCTCCCCTTGCCTCCTTCATTTGCTGATTCTGTGGGCAGAGCTGGAATATCTGGGTCATTGCTGAAACCACAGATGTGGTGCCATCTGTTGCTCAAGTGAGGCCATGTCATTCTGCCTGATGGGAGTCTCACAGAGGCCAACTTGCAGCATCATACAGAATGTCACAATGAGACATTCCACGACACTATGTATCAGACCACTACTTGCATTAACAGACAGATGGCTGCAAATGAAGACAAGAGACGGAAGAAAAGTTCCCTCCACCCATTAGATTACAAGTTTCCTAGGGCCTACCGGTAGGAAGAATGATCTATGCAAAATCCGCTAGGGAGCATTTTTCTTTTGCATGCAGCTTACATAAAACATTTTGTCCTCACTTTTGCTTCTTCTTCGTCAGGTTCTGTCTGTGAGCCCCTCTCATCGGTTTTATGCTCCATCTTCAGTGCTCTGTGAAATGCAAGAATCTAATTCCAATTTAAGCATACTGGTTTGGATGCTTCTGTGGACAGAGATCTGGGATCTCATTACACCCCTCCTTCTATAGTAGTGCCCCCATGCTGCTTCTAGATGTGTCAGAATCCTGATAAACAGGTAGTCTATCCTCAAAAGGAACCTATTTGTTAGAGCGAAGTCAGCGGAACATAATGATCCTCAATGACATTTCCCAGATGCCCACCCCACTCCCCAAACAACACAATACATCTTTATTTGTCTCAAACTGTGGTACCTGTATACAGAAAGAACACTTTTGAGCAAGCAGTGCAGCTCACGAGTATTAGAGCTACTGGCCATTCCCTCCAACATGAGCAAAATGGACTACTGCCAGTGATATCAATGAAAGGAATTTTTTTCACTTTGAAAGCACATACCATTAATGGACATCTATTGAAACATTCCCTGTGCCAATTCTTGAGGTGTAATTTAGATCCCTAGGGTTTTAAGAAAAACAGGACCACTGTGTTGTACATAACTGTGACTCTATAGTTAAATCCTTTGAACACTCAGAAATATGCACTTTAAATATTGTTACAATGTGAAGTACAAGTATTAGTACCCTTGTTTGAGCTTTTCTAAGTTAGTCAAATTTAATGATAATTATAAACTTTTGGTACCTGTCCTTTAGTTCCTGCACTTCCTTTTCTAATGCTTCCCTCCTTTGAATCTCATTCCGAAGAGAATGAAGAAGTTGGCTGACAGTTATCTCTTCAGTTTCCAAGTACTTTTTTGTTTCATCCACGGATCTGCTCCTCCTTTGCACAACATTAAAACAAATAAGTAAAAACAGTGTACAGAAAAAGCAATTTCCAGTATTTGCACACCAGTTTCTTAATCTGTCATTAGCGTGACAACTGTGTGAACAGTTATAATGCCTTAACCTGGTAATTTAGGAGGGACCAATGTTTGAAGACTTTTGGAATTAAGATATGCCTCCCACCACACACACACACACACACACACACACACAGAGCTAGTATTGCTGCAGTTTTTCCTGTATATTCTCTTGGTTTTCCCCAAGATATTTCCACGGCCTAATTCCTTTTGTTGCTTCTTGTGGAATGTAAAGCTCTAGTCACTCTGTCCACATACTTCATAACTTTAAGCACCTATATTCTGTATTTTCCATCATTACCTGTTCTTATTTTTCCCTCAAGTGAAAAAATTCCACATCTCTTGTAGTCTCATTGTTTGACTCTTTGATTTTTTTAATAAGCAATGTATATTTATTCCAGGGTTGGCAGGTTTAAACCAGGTTGGTTTAAAACATTGGTTTAAACAAACTGACTTTGAAAAACAATAATCATTTTTTAAAAAAGATTATTTATATATATACATTTGAAAGTTGGGCCATTTTTACTATTTTCAACCCTCTTACTGGAAGAAGAATGTTTGAATTTAAACATTTTAACTTTAAAATCATCTGCACTGCCCCCCTCATATGCACAGACCTGCCAAAATGGGACATTTGCAGGTACAAGCTGTGCCATGGCATTGTTTTTTTATTCTACTGCAAATGAATGTGCATGAGTGCAAAGACACACTGCCAGCAGCTACATATTGCCACTCTTGCCCCACCCACCTGCCAACCCATTTGATGCCTCACACAACTGGCCATTTGATCTATCAACCATATGGCACATTGGGGTGCCCAGTGACACACTGCACAGCATGATCATGGAAGCTCCCTATACATGCTCCCTTCCCACCCCCATATCCCCTGTTGGACTGGCCAGTTTGTGAATGATATGATTAAATCCACTGTATTGGTGGCAAGATCTTGTGTTGGATGTCATTCCACTTCATTCAGTGTGTGATTGGTTGATGTTGCAGGTGGGTGACAAAAAAATGAGCAGCAATGGTGCCAGCGGCTCACCAGCCTGTTCTCCCATCTCTGCACTGCCATGCAGTCTGCACACATGTACAATAGTTCACACTTTCTATCTTGAACTGGAGAAAACTGGAATTATTTTGCACCGATATTTAGCCCTCGAACATGGTTTCATCCCCGATTCCTTCAGTATTGGCCATGTGCATTGTTTAAACAGGTAGGTTGTAAAATGAGACAAAACCGCATCTATGTGGACAACCCCTCAGTTTATCTTCTGATGAGATAAAAAATGAAAGCAGAAAAGGAAATAGAACCAAATGCAAGAAATGTGGGTATGAGCTGGAATCAAAACATCAATGCGTAAAAACTGGTTTAAACAAACAAAAACTTTTTTGTGTTTTTTGTTTTAAACCTGTTCCCCCAAAAAACCTGGATTTGTTCAAAGGTTTGTCCTCTTGAAACATGTAATGCACTGAACTGTTCTGCTGCCTTTTCTCTTCCATTTCCATCAATATGATACCCCCTTTTTAGATAGGACTACCAGAACTACAAGCAATTTTCCAAATGTGGCCATGTCAGAGATTTATATAACTTATTACTATACATGGTGACAATCTCTTTTCTCATAAGAGGTCTGTGGGTGAGAATAGGCAGGGCAAAACCCCCAAGGCCAGCCAGCCAGCCAACCAACCAACACCACAAGTATTAGCAATATCCCAAGTGCTTGACCTACGTGTAGGAGGCTATGTCACCCATTCTTTTGTTATTAAGATCTTGATTTTCCTTTAAAGCTCCATTTACTTCTCCTTCCTGCAGAGGAAAACAAGCAAATTTGTTAGTTATGCAGTACAGCTGAATTATGTCTTTTAACTGAATGTCTAGAAATATATACCAAAGGCACACAAATAAACACAAACTACTAAGAGTTTGATCCTCAAATCAGGGTTCTGGGATTTCAGTAATTTTCTTTCCCATTTTCTCTTTTAAACTGTGTAGGAATTCAGCACAACAATGAAGACAATCACTGCCAAAGTTGCCTAGCCAGATAAGGTGAGTCCTTCAATCCTAGTATGTTGGCTGAATGGTCTCTAGACTATCTATGGTCTTACATGTTATCAACACACTTTCTTCAAAAACTGCTACCACGCTGAACAAAGTAAACAGTAATGAGAATGAAACCAATGATATAAATTCAACTTCTAGTCCCAATTAAATGTTGGATTTACTTAAATGCTGATTTACCATCCACTACATGAATCAAAACTTATTTAGGACTAGCAACTGGATTTGGGCTGAGCACAGTCAAGTAACTGAGGTAACTGAAAAGGATACTAAGGGAGCCAAAATATTTCCAACATATAATATGATTCAGTATCCAGTATGCCAGAGGACATGTGATGTGATTTAAGGATAAACTGCACTTTCTGGAGACCAATGCTTCATTTTAATATACATTTGGAAGGGTGAGTGGCTCCAGAGGCCACAAAAAGAGGCCAGGCCAGTATGCTGCCCACCCTGGATGTACTGCACCTACAAAGCAAAGAATACAGTCTTTCACAGGATTCGCTGTATTCAGAAAGTTCAGTTTTCCCATCTAATCTCATTTTCCCATCTAGAGGGTAAAGCAGCAGCAGGACATGAACAAGAAAAATGGCACAGGAAGGCCTTAGAGATGGAAGACCAGATGCTAGTAGCCAGATTGAAACCTTGGTTTGCCCTGCTGACTATCCTTACTATATTAGAAGAGTAAGTGCACGTAGAACAAAACAGTACTAATAGCATCCCACCACAGAGCCCAGCTTCAACTGGAAAATTTAAACTCTTCATCTGAGTTTTTTGTGCAATGAATGGTTCTAGGCACAAATCCTAATGGAAAAGTCCAGCCTGACAGCACTTGTGTGATCTTTTTCTTTTTGGACGGGAGATACAAAAGCATCTTACGTGCATCCTGATCTCAACAAATGAATCTTCCGTAGTGCCACTGTTGAGTTTAAGCTGCAGCTCTGAAATTATGGCAACCAGATCTGCCTTTTCAGCCTGCAGCTTTGTCACCTGCAACTTCAGCTGCTCCAGTTCTTGTGCCATCTCCTTTTTGGAAACTGTACATCCCTAGAAGGAATCAAGAGACACGTTTAAGCAGTTCCAAGAGCAGCCAGGAATTATAGGAGAAGAGAATGAGGGGCATTCCACATATTATTCCAGTATGTCAATCTCAACATGTATCTGTCTGTACACTAAGATTTTCAGCAATGGCCATTCTTTAGCACACTTTCCATAATAAATAGGTGGATACTGGGGAAAGGTCTACCCTCCACTGAGGGTGCTCTTACTTTGGAATGTCAGTTGGCACTAGGCAAAATGTTAATGCTTACTGTCAAAGGTCCCAACCTGAAAAGTTGAAGGCTTTCACGGCTGGCAACCACATTTTTTGTGGGTTTTTTGGGCTATGTGGCCGTGTTCTAGAAGACTTTATTCCTGACATTTCCAACTTGGGTTTGGAGGTGCGTCAACCATCCTGGATGGGGTTACACTTCCCCTGAAAGACTCTGTTTGCAGCATTGGGGTGCTTCTGGATTTGCTGCTCCAAATGACACCTCAGACAGATGCGACAACCAGGAGTGCTTACTATCAGCTTTGACTGTTATGCCAACTGCACCTCTATCTAGATTTGGAGGACCTAAAGATGGTACTGCATGTGCTGGTAACCTCAAGGCTAGACTTTTGCAATGCGCTGTACATTGGGCTACCTCTGTACCAAGTCCAGAAACTTGAGTTAGTTATAAACATGACAGCGAGACTGATTACTGGGACATCCAGAAATGATCGTATTACACCAATATTAAAATCACTCTGCTGGCTGCCAATTAGTTTCTGGGCAAGGTACAAAGTGTTATTACCATTTAATCCCTACATGGTTTCGGTCCAGGTTACCTACAGGATCATCTCCTGCCATATAATCTGCCCTGTACACTCAGGCTTTCGACTGACATTTACTCCATCAGCCAGGACTAGGTTGGCAACTGTCAGCCAGAGGACTTTTTCTTCAGCCACCTCTAGACTGTGGAATGACCTGCCAGAAGAGATATGTCAGCTGTTTAAGCCATCTGAATTTAAAGGAGCATTAAAGAACAGTTTCTTCCAGCAGGCTTATCCAGGTGATATTTAAATTGCAAATTTTAAATGATGAACTTTAAATGTGGATTGTTTTAATATCTGCACATCTTATTTCTTTTAAATTGATGTATGTTTTAAACCAGGGGTAAGCAACCTTTCCCCTTTAAGGACCGAGAGACTTCAGCTCCCAGAAGCCTCAGCCATGTTGGCCAATAGTCCCATGTTGGCCAATAGCTCCTGGGATTCTGGCAGCTGAAGTCCCTCGGCCCTTAAAGGGGAAAGGTTGCCTACCCCTGTTTTAAACGATGTGTTTTTAACTGATGTTGTTTGTCTGTTAATTACTGCTGTTCCCTGCCTCAATCCATGGGGAGAGATCGGTAAGAAATAATAACAACAACAACCTCACTTAGCATGAGTAAAGAAAACTCTGGGACATTCTGATCATCAGTATCACATTGTCTCAGTACTCACAAGACAAGGAACAAGAATTTCTTGTATGCAAAGGGATCTTGTAGCGCCTTTGAAACTAATTGCTTGTTCACTGTTTGTATATCTTTGGTTGACCTAACAAAACGTTTCGATAAAGCTCCTGAAAAATACAGGCCATTTCCAGTTCAACTCTGAGCATGTTTACTGGGTTTAATGGGGCTAATGATTTCAGCCTTCGACAATTAGCTATTTATAGCATCTATGACTTGTTCATTCAACAGGCAACACACAGCCAGTTTTTCTAGCTACATCAGTTTTTCTCAGCATATCCAAATACATCCCACTGATTGACACTGACACACACATTTTACTTACATTTGTGGATTCTTCACCCTTTTCTTCAAGAGTTTGGAGCTGCTTTTTAAGTGTTTCATTCTCAACACATTTGGTTGCTAAGCACTGCTTGGCTTCCTTGAATTTAGTCTCATAAAACTCCCGTTCTTCCTTCAGCTTCACTCTCCATGCCGAAAGCTCCTCAAAGCGTTCCTTCATAGCTTGGTTATGCTGCCTCATGGCTTCTGTTTGATGTACAGAAACATAGCAATAGCATGTGTCAAAACATTACTTTCCCACTCTCTCCCCTCCCCTAAAACCTGAACAACTGTTTTTGTTTCTGGAGTTAAAACAGGCCTGGATTTTTCTTCTGTTTTGCATTGTTTGTTAGAGAAGGGTCCCTGGGAAAGATTCTTAAACTATAGTGGAAAATCAGGACCAATTCAAATGCTTACAGCACTCCTTTTCATTCAAGGATGGGAAACATGTGGCACTCTAGTTGGTGTTAAACTATCATTCTCTTTAGCACTGCCCAGGTGAAAGAGCTGCAACATCTCTGGATGGCCCAATGTTCTTCATTCCTATTTTAAGCTGAAAAGAAAATATACTAATAATGTGAATTTCTCACATCATCTGAATGGATTTCTTGTTACAGAAGACCAATCTGCTGGCAGCGGTTGCCACAGAATCTATTGCTTGCTATTATTTGCAGCAGTACAGAGTAGCATTTATTGCACTTCAAGGCTAATTTCACTCAACCAGAAGAGTGAAACTGTATCATGGGAACCGTAGTTTATTATGACACCAGAGCTCTCTGACAGAGAAGGCTCAACGTCTCAGAAAAAAATACAATTCCCATGATTCCCTAGCACTGAGCCAGGGCAGTTAAAGTGGACTCAATCTGCACTATTTCTAGCAGTCCGCAAAGGCCCTTAAGACAGTCTTCCTTGTATGTTATTAAGTGTGGCAGAGTTACCCATATATATTCAACTATAAGTTGGCTTCATGTATAAGTCGAGGGCAGGTTTTGGGGTCAAAATTATGGATTTTGATATGACCCGTGGATAAGTCGATAGCAAAACTTAGGGGCATGTGACTAAAATTTCTAGACTTATACATGAGTATATACCAGGAGTAGGAAACCTTTCCCCTTTAAGGGCTGAGGGACTTCAGCTGCCAGAATCCCAGGAGCTATTGGCCAACATGGGACTATTGGCCAACATGGCTGAGGCTTCTGGGAGTTGAAGTCCCTTGGCCCTTAAAGGGGAAAGGTTGCCTACCCCTGGTATATACAGTACGTTTTTGGACTACAGCTCTCAGAACTCTGTGCTGGTTGAGGGATTCTAAGAGTTCTAATCCAAAAGATAATTTTTCCAAGCTCAGATATACTTCACTGTCCACAAAGATCTGTTTCTGTACAAACAATCCCACTGCCCAAAAAGGACTGCCTCTAAAAATGAACAAGGAACCTTGCAAAGGAGTAATCAAAACCCACTAGTCATGTATCAAAGATGAAGGGGACAGTTCATAAGGGGAGTTATCTTCTGTTCAGATATCTCACACTACATATGTGCTATTTTATATGTTCAGCACTCAGCACTGCATGAGGGGGTGATCAGTTTGAGTAAATTGAGCATTCAAACCAGCAGCAATTTTACTTCAGCCCCAAGTTTAGTTCATAGCAAGGTCAGGGCTCTGAAGAAATCTCAAGCAATGTTAACTCCTCACCTTTAAGCTCATTATTCTCAGTAATGAGCTCTTTCATCTGCTGGACCATCTCTTCAACTGTTGTGGTCCCAAGCACAGGCGCTGGCACATTTGGGTGTCCATTTCCGACCTCAGTCTCACTGTGTTGCCCATTTTCAGCCAGACCATTTATGGGCTTCTTGGACATTGCTACAGCTACTTTGGAAAAGAGAAAAAGAATAGAATTAAAAATACATCTTCCAAGGTCAAGCATGCAATTTGTGTACATGCTGGCATGTGACACAGTATTTGTACTATTCTATTTTGTGCAGGCCCTCACCTGATTTTTAATAATTTTAAATAGTAATCAATATTGCTTCTGTACTTAGTGATAAGAACAATGGAGAACGTTTTTGACAGGTTTGCAACATTTTCCTTCCTCCACACATAAAATGAACACATGGAAGAGACCACATTTAGTGTTTCCCACATGCTGGCTCATTCACTAGCCATGGTTCCCCAGCAGTCATGTATTGGCATTCATGCGAAAGGGCTATACCTGCACAGAAGTCAGAAACATTTATAATAGTGTTGTTTGCCTTCAAGACATTTTTGATTTATGGCAACCCTAAGGCAAGGAATACTTCTTAAGGCACCTCACTGCATGTAGAGGAGGGCAGACCCCCCCCCTGCACCTATCATGGAATTTTTTTTGGCAAGTTTATTCAGAGCACGTTTGCCATTGCCATTTCCTGAGGCTGAGAGATTGTGACTTGGCCAAGGTCACCCAGTGGGTTTCCAAAGCTCAGCAAAGATTCGAACCCTGGTCTCCAGAGTCACAGTCTAATGTTCAAACCACTACACTAAAATTAAATTGTTAAAAGAAATTAATTTGTTAGTGTTAAACTTTTAATTAATAAAATTGTTTCATTTCTTACATGGCTAAATTGTTATTTAAAGGCCATGGTGACTAACAAAGTTTAACATTGCTGAATAATATTATTGAGAAATATTACTAAAATGGCATTGTTGGCATTTATCGATGAAAACAATGCAATCTGATTTTTTTTGGGGGGG
>CM034708.1:120064997-120087450 GCA_020142125.1 Phrynosoma platyrhinos
CACCCTCTGAGCTGGCTCTGCTCTGCTAGGCCCTGGACCCCGCCGCCATTTCGCGTCGCCTCAAGGAAAGGCTTACCGGCCCCCCAGCCCCGATGGCTTCTCCTCAGCAGGTTCCGTCGTCTCCCTCACAGCTTTTGGGCACCCAGCCGCTCCCTTCGCCGCCGCCGGAGGAGGAGGAGAAAGCGTTGTGTTTGTTTGGGAGCCCTTTTCCCTCCTGGGCCGGGCCCAGTCCGTCACCTGACGGGAGCAACGCCCTCCTCGGCCTTTCCAGAAAATGGCGGCGGCTTAGGCCTCTACAGGGCCTCAGAACGACGGAGCCTTATGAGGGGAGTTTTGAGGCGTTAGGAGCGCCCAGTTTGCTCTCCTCAGGCCTTGGCCTCCTACAGTTCTCCCTGTCTTTCTTTGGTTGGCATGGCACGACTTTCTGGACCTATTTGGACCCATGTTCCCCTCAGCCAGCGTGGTCAGGGATGATGGGAGTTGTATTCCACAACGTGCCCGGGTGACTAGATGTCCTCACCGCCAAGGAGGACAAGACACCGCAAAATGGAATATATATAACATATATATTCCAAGCAAACAAATGATTCAAAACATACATTCAACACAGAAAAAGAGAAAAAAACACACACCAAAAAACACCTAATCAACTAAAACAATTGACAGACAATTAAACTAACATTAACAACCATTAACCGTTCCCATTCATACGCGACTTCCCCTTGCTAACCCTTAAGCTGTTACACTGTAGCAATAAATCAAGCTTATCTTATATTCTGAACATAAAATATGACTACTCTCCATTCTAACCTTATTTGAAGTTTCTTTCTAACTAAATCCATTAAAAGAATTTTCCAATTTCCATGTTTTATATATCTCAAAATCTATCTTAAATTTCCCATTACTCCGCCCCTATAGTCAAGCTTATTATATTTCCCCAGTATTGCTGGAAATAATCGATTTAGGGGCTCCAATCTTCTAGATATTCATTTGTTGTCGTATATTTCACATATCTACTCAGCTTGTCTATCGCCATTAAGTTCAAGAGCTTAAAAGTCCATGCATCAATTGATGGAGACTCTTCTTTTTTCCACATTTGAGCATAGACCATTCTTGCTGCTGACAACATATAAAACAAGATTTTCTCATTATTCCCCCTAAATTAACATTTAACATATTCAGCAGAAAAATCTCTGGTTTTAACTCAATATTTTCTTTTATAACCTTCTTAATTTCATAATGTATTTGTTTCCAATATTTTACTGCTTTATCGCATGTCCATCACATGTGGTAAAGAGTACCTTTTTGTTTCCCGGATTTCCAACATTTACTATTATAATTTCTATACAATTTACATAGTTTTTCTGGTCTAAGATACCATCTAAAGTACATTTTGTAGTAGCTTTCTTTTATGCTCTGACAATATATATATTTTTTCATGTATATTCCACCTGGTCGAGGTCTAAAATGTATCCAAAATTTTGGGACCGTTTACCAGTAATCATATTTTCCTTTATGGTCTCCTCTTCCATGAATATATTCACAATACATTTATATAACCTCAACAGTGGACGTTCTCTATTTGACATTATCTCCGTCTCAAGATCAGTTCCATTATTCCCTATTCCCTCTTGTTTTCTGTTTATAATAAATCTCTCCTTCAGCTGTCTATATAAAAACCAGCTGCAGTTAATTCCTTGATCTCTCAAATTTTCCAGAGTTTTAAAATTATTTTCCTTCTTAGTGACATCCAACAGATCTTTATATCTTAACTAGTTTTCGTTTATCATCTGACTAGTTCTGTACAATGCTTCATGTGGGGAGGCCCACAATGGAATCTTTGAATAAATTCTCTTTATATTTGTTCTCTGTTCTCTGTCCTTTACTTTACTTTTCCTTGTCACTATGTTCCTGAAGTTCTTCTTCCTCTGACAATATTCCCTCTCCTTCTTCTTTTTCACTCTCTTGAGATATGTCCTCTGTCCTTCCAGTCTTGTTAGATTGTAAATTTTCTTGTTTTTCTATGTCTTCAAAATGTTGTTATTGCCTTTTGTTGCTCTTTTCATAATTATCATTACTTTTGTCTTTATTTTTGGGTTCTTTTCCGTGTACTATGTTCTTTCCATTCTTTTTCAAAAAGGCTTTAGGTTTTAGTATCGTATTTAGCTTGTACCATTTTTGGTTCCATTTAACTGATAAGCCTTCCAGTTTTTCCCACCTGTACAAGACTTTATGCCTATTCAATAATGTTGTAATAAATTTATAATTTTCTCTCTTTTTTAATATCCTTTTTGGAATATCATTAAAATTTTTGATCTCTTTGCCTTCAATTATTAAGCTTTTTTGATAACTGTAAAACAAAATTTTGTCCCTAATTTTTTTCTGAACAAAGTAAATGACCACATCTCTTGGGAGATTTTTTTCCCTTTGCTATTTGTGAGTTGATTTGGAAAGTCTTGTTTATTTCTTTACAAAAATCTTCACAGGGTGTTTCAATATATTCTGCCAAGGCTGGAATCAAATATTCATACAGATTTTCATATTTTTGATCTTTTAAACCCCCAATTTTCAAACAGTTCTCTCTTTGTTTTTGAGTTGCTCTATTGCTCTCATATATAGTTTTTCCCCCCTGTTGTTGCTTTATAAGATTTGTCAATTTTTCCAACGATTGTGTTCTTTCCACTAAACTATCTATTCTTGATAATGCTTGATTAATTGCTTTAATAACTTCTTCTAGGGAGTGTTTAATGCCTTTTAATTCTGATTTCAAATCTGATTTTATATCCTGTTTCAAATCTCTTATTAAATCTTTCATCTCCTGCTTCAGATTTGAGCACATTTATGTGAGCATAAACTTTTAAAAGCAAAAAACAAAGCACCTTCATTTATATACCGATTCATACCGCACTATGCAGTGTCTAAGCGGTTTACAACTGTAAGCTCATTGCCCCCCAACAGCTGGGTACTCATTTTAGTGACCTTGGAAGGATGCAGGCCTGAGTCAGTCCTGAGCCCTGGCTAGTATTGAACTCGCAACCTTGTAGTTTATGAGTGAGTGGCTGCAGTACAGGCATTTAACCACTGCGCCACCAGGGTTCAATTTATTTGTAATTGTTTCCCGTTATTATCACTAATTTTATGAACCTTATAAGTGGTAGTTTGTAGGTGAGGCACTGAATAAGGTAGTACTTGTCATGGAGTTGGAGTGAGGAGGGGGAAAAGGAGGATTCACCTGTTGAATCTCATCCTAACATGCTGTGTGCTAAAGCAAAGGCTTCCCAGCAGTGGTATAGTGGAAACTGTGTGAAGAGTCGAAGGCTAGGCACTTTTTTATGCTTAGTGGTTTGACTGTTTGACCATGGGCTCATTCCCACTAGGATATGAATTGATTTCCTGATTGATTTATATGTGTGTTGTTCATACTGGGAACTGTTTCAGACCCAACTGCATTCAGTTGGAGTTGCGTTAAAGTGAGACAAATAATAAAAAAAAACCCTGCTTTTTTCAGACACTAGTTTTTTGGTGGTTCTTTTGTAAAAAATCAATTCAGAGGAGTGTTCTAACAGTGGGAACGAGGGTGAAGTTGAGGGTGGTGAGCTGGGCTCCCTTGGCCTCACAAGCCCTCACCTGGGAGAGCAGGGCCCCACTTTCAGGGACCCGGCTTTGGGGTCACTGTGGTCATGGAGGAGGAGCTGCTAGGGCCCAAGCCTTCTTGCCATGCCACCTCCCCATTGTTGTTGTTGTTATTGTGTGCCTTCAAGCCATTTCCAACTTAAGGTGCCCCTGTTGTGGGGTTTTCTTGGCAAGGTTTGTTCAGAAGAAGTTTGCCTTTTCTTTTCTACTCCTCCTCCTCCCCACCGTCACGTCATTCCTCCTCTTCCTCCCCCTCCTGTCATTATCATCTCTCTGTGGCACCCATTCTTCCTCTTCCCCCCCTCCACATCAGTGTGAACAACAAAGAGGAGTAAATGGCCATGGAGAGATTTGATCACCAAAATAATCCGGCTTCCACATCAGATTATTTTGTAGTAGGAATGAGCCCTATGACTCTGGAGACCAGGGTTTGATTTCCATTTGGCCACAAAACCTACTGGGTGACCTTGGGCAAGTCACAGTTCCACTACTGATAGGGATGGAAAAAAATAGTTTAAAAAGTAGTTAAAAGCCATTTCATTCCATTTAACAGTATTACCTTATAATGATATAATGAATGTGCTGTGTTGTTAACATCACAACAGAGGAGAGCAATTTACAAACAGTTGTCACTGGGGCACTTCTGCTTAGCTGAAAGGGATTATACATCTTCACCAGTGCAGCGTGGATCAAATCCTGAAGTGTAAGAGTTCCTCTTCTAAAATTAGACTCTCTCTTAATACATCTTTTGTTGGACAACTGCTGTAGGTGGCAGCATTTCTTCTTCTTCAAATAAGCTGACTTATTGGAAACAGAATATTCTGAATTTTCTTTTTGTTTCTTTTCCCCTCTGCAATCAGAAAACACTAGTTGAAGATGGGTTTACCAGGTGGTGGAGGAGATATGTGGTGTTGTTACATGCCTTCAAGTTAATTCTCACTTACGTTGATCCTATCATGGGGTTTTCTTGACAAGCTGTATTTACCCTAAGGCGGAAAGACTAGCTTGTCCATGGTTTCCCTGTGGGTTTCCATGGCTCAGCAGGGACTCCAATCGTGGTTTCTCAGAGCACTAGTCCATTACTAAAAGTTGACCAGGGTAACCAGCCTCAAGTAGCCATCAAAGGACAGGAAATTGCTAGTTTAAAAGTCTGTTACTATATTTTTATTCCAGGAAACATATTCAGGGGTAGCCATGTTGGCCATACAGCAAAAATAAAATCCAAAATCCACAGAAGAGCAATACCTTTATTGGCCAAGCAAAATGCACAAAATACATCATGGATGAGAAGAAATTCTTGTAGGGTTTTCTGTCTCAGGTGCCAAAATAACTTGTCTTGCATTAGGTACATGCACTTGACCTGAGTACTTGGGGGAATACCATTTGCTGCTCTGCCTCAGGCAGTCAAATGTTTTGAGTCAGCACCCGCCCTCCCATTCCCCCCCTTTAAAAATTATGGCATGCACCTAGCTTCAGTGGGAGGAAGCATGGATCCAAGTTTATTAACGTTTCTTTTTTGGACTGGGTAAGTTGCAGAATCCCCCAGTCAGGAATTGTAATCCAAAAGGTAGCATTTTCAAGCTCTAGCATGGGTACTCAGAGGTCGAAAACATCCTGCGGAAATAATTCAATTTGAGACCACTTTAACTGCCCTGGCTCAATGGTAGGAACTCCTGGGAAGTGTAGTTTATTATGGCACCTGAGCGCTCCGACACAGAAGGCTAAATATCTCACAAAATGACAGTTCCCAGAATTTCCTAGCATTGAGCCAGGGCAGTTAAAGCAGTCTCAAACTGGATTATTTCTAAAGTGTGTTTTGGATCAGGGGTTGCCTTATCCTCAATGCTGGTCAATTTTGTTCTTCTCTTCAAAAGGGCCAGTTTGTCCGTTTATATGGCACAGAGGATTTTTCTTTGCTGCAGTTTGAATGTCATCCAAGTGAGCAAAGTCCCTTCCAGCTCTGCAGTGCTATGATTCTTCATCTGAAATGGAAAACTGCCTTGTGTTTTGCTGTAACTTGTAACATTACTTGCTGTAACTACATTATTCATTGTAGCTGCAGGTCTGCCTCCACTACTTCTGGGTTTTTTTTGGGGGGGGGGAGTTGGTTGATTGGTTTGCTTTTTACTTCTTTTGATCCAATGCCATGACTATATCCTTCAACACCAATGCTGCAGATTATGGCACATTAAATTAAAATAGCGCAGCACTTCAACCATCCTGACAAGTGCCTTACTTTTGTGGTCAGGTGTTTAAAGAGCCATTAGTTGGGCTATTGCAGAAGGATGGATATAGCTCCAAATCTCTTGGCTTCTTGCCAGGATAAATGCATAAACATTCACTGTGGATTAAAGTGTTGCTTCCAAGGGCCAGGTAATTTAAAAGACCATGAAGATTTGCCACTTGCAAAGTTTAAGAAGATTAAGTCTGAGGGGGGAGGGGAAGATTAACTCTGATGCTGGCTGCTTTTCTCAGCAGTATGATGCAGTGGATATTACCGTATCATGCAGAGTATGGTATCATTTATTAACTTTGCAAAATCATAGTTAACAGATGCTTGGTTTGGAATGGGAGTTTGGGTTCACTCACCCAACTCTGTTTTTACAAAGCAAATTCAAGCCTTGCCAAAGGCAAGGAGATTTTTTTCTGGGATTTTGAAGCATAGAATCATAGAATCATAGAATCATAGAGTTGGAAGAGACCACAAGGGCCATCCAGTCCAACCCCCTGCCATGCAGGAACTCCCAATCAAAGCATCCCTGACAGATGGTCATCCAGCCTCTGCTTAAAGACCTCCAAGGAAGGAGACTCCACTACTCTCCGAGGGAGTGTGTTCCACTGTCGAACCGCCCTTACTGTCAAGCAATACGTTTTGGTTGCAAAAGTGTTTTGATTTATTCTACAGTCAGTTAGGTATACAGAAGAATATACATAAATCATACCAAGCAAACATCTCTGTTCAGCTGTTGGGAGCCTTGAAATAGCAGTGGAGTGGACACCTTCTATAGCCAGGTCTGCAGGTCTGTGTTGAAGCTCTGACCTTGTGCCAATTTCTTAGGAGTTTTATAGATTTCTTCAAGATCATGTCACTCCTAGATCATACCCCTCCCAGGCCATCAATCAGATGGTTGTTTTCACAGGTGTTAGCCATGAGCCCAACACCACTTCAAAGCCTACTGTCTTTAGATTCCTCCTTACACTGTTCCAGTTAATGTTATGTCTCTGTTTGGATAAGCTTCTAGGTGTTTGGGTTCCTCCCTGTGCTTTTCCATATATGCATTATCTCTTGGTCTAGATCAGGGCTAGGCAACCTAAGGCCCGGGGGCCAGATGTGGCCCCCCGAGGCCTTTGGACCAGCCCCAGATTGGTCCTGCCACTGCCGCCCGCCATGATGATATTGATTATTATTGTTATTACTTGTTCTTGGGGTTTTCTTGGCAAAATCTCCACAGGGATTTTGCCATGGCTTTTCTGGGGCTGAGAGAGTGTGTATGCATATTTTAAAAAATTTTTAACATTTTTAATTCTTATTTATTTATTTATTTATTTTTGGTGCTTCGGCCCCCCAATTGTCTGAGGGACAGCATCCCGGGCCCTGGCTCAAAAAGGTTGCCTACCCCTGGTCTAGATCAGCTTGTTATTTCTTCTAAGTGTTTAGACTTCCCCCGTGCTTTCCCAAACACATGTTATCCTCTATAGCAGGGGTCAGCAACTTACGGCCCGCGGACCGCACCCGGCTTGCCGACCCCCGCCAAGCCCTGCCACCGCCTCATGCGCCACGCCCGCCATTTTGGCAAACAAAATGGTGGCCATGACTCGTTTGTGCATGCACAGTACTCTTGCGCATGTGCGAACAAGCCGTGGCTGCCATTTTGGAAAATGGCGGCAGCGGGGGTCAGTGGCAGCGGCAGTCAGGGGGGCCCATGCGTGCGCCGCCATTCCCCCCCAGCCCGATGGAAGACCTGGGGACCAGCGACCGGTCCCAGGTAAGTAAACCTGGCCGACCCCTGCTCTATAGACATTAGCAGATATACAAGATACATGATTTAGCATAATCAAAGCAAGGTTTTGCTCAAGGTAGTGGCATTCCCTGAGTGGGTGACACCTGGTGCAGGTGGTGGGACTTTTGGGGGGTGGGACTTCTGGGGGGACTTTCAGGACATGTGCCACATGGAGCAAGTGCTGTACTGGCGAGGCGCTCCTGTGCCAAAGAGACACCTGTGCGGCTCCAGGAAGGCCTGTGGAGGAGGCCTGCGGCCCCAAAAAGATCTGGGGAGCAGGCCTGTGGCCCTGGAAATGCCCCATGGGGGCAGGGGACTGACCAGGTGTCACCCCCATTTTTTGGGGTGTCATCCAGTGTGCCCCCCGTGATGCTACTAGCTCAAGGAAGTGAAAAGAGGCTCCATTTTGGTAGCATAGAAGAGAACAGTAACAGGCCACTATACCTCCTCAAGATACAATATGTCTTCCAGAGGTTGCCCGTATAATGACTAGGAGAACAATTACAAGTGGAAGTTGGACTACATAGTAGATGTGATTTCCAAATCCTGATCACTTCTGGCTCAGGATGACCAGAGCAGGAAGTGGAGAGGCAGTTCCCCCCCTTTTCCCCCTTCCTCTCTTTTAAAAAAACTGGCAGGTGTCTTATTGAAACATTTCCCTCCCATTAAAGCCAATGGGAAGAAAGATTATTATGCCAGCCTCAGGCTGGTGTGGTTTCAGGGCTAAATTTAGGGCCGTGTTGGGCAAGGGAACTTTGGCTCTAGTCATTAGAAAGTTTTCTCACTCCCAGAAGAGCACCAGAATTACTGCCCGAGGTCTGAGAGCTGCTGTGAGTCATCCAAGTGAACAATGTTGGACTAGTACAGATGGAATAATTTCATGCCTGGTACAAGGCACCTTCATTTGCAAAATACAGCCATACCTCACAAAGCCACTGAAAACCCTTTTCTTCCTTGTCCTCTGTTTAGCTGGATGTTTTCAGCACCATCAGCATTGGGAAAGAGGACTGAAAAAGAAGTACAGACTTTCATTTTGGTTTGCAGCAGCATGTCTGTAGTAAACAATTTAATTCTACTCTATCTTACTATAGCTGGGAGTGTCTGCCTATAATTGGCAAGGTAAATGGCAGCTGCCTCCAAATCTCTTACTGAGCATGTGTGAATAGTAAAATAGAGAAAAGAGGAGAGAAGATAAGCTGTTTTAGCAGCTACCCCCACCCAGCATGTTAAACAACAACAACAATAAACCATAGATCTAGAAGTTTGGCAACTTAGAATGGAAATCTCAAGAAAGGTGGAGGTTGAGGAAAGAACAAAAATCATTACTGAATGCATTTTGGAAGAAATACTGAAGGGGGTCTCTGGAAGGTTCAAAATGTTTTTGCTTGTTTATGCAAGGTTTAGCTGACCTGGTTGTTTGATTTTACATGAACATATTGTTAATTTTAAATTAAAGGTTTGCTGAAATATGTTAAACTGTGCTTCTTGTTTTGGTGCAGGAAACTGCCATGTTCTTTCCGTGTTCTTTCTATTTGGATATCAAATTTTCTGCTAAAGATGTAATACTCAAGGACACATCTCTGAAGTACACCTGGATTTCAGTGTTTGTGACAATTAGCATTTGTATTTCTTGAATTTTTCCAGCAGATGGCACTGAAGATCTTGCTAGGTCAGGAAGGTAGGTTGGATTTAGTAACTTGTCAACTTCCATATAACACAGACACACAACAAATCACCTCTATTCCTGATTTTTACTGCTCAGATTCATAGCATTTCAGTGTGCACTTCAGACTGTGGGTTACCTGATGAGTTGCCCCCCACATCCTACTCTGAGGCTTCTTAAAAGTTTTTGTTAGCATCACATTCAATTAAAAAAAGGAACCCAGGCTTTGTTGCTACCACACCTATTGGCACAAATGTTCCAAGCAGTAGATGCTGTGGATTTCTACCTTATAATCCAGTGACATTGGGACTGTCGAAAACCAGAGAGCCTGGAGAGAGGTTTACCTAAAATCATTGGTTAGGGTGCCCCTATTTGAAAAGTGAGCGTGTCTCTCATTTGTTTATCACATGGGATAATTCCTGCAGAAACTAGATTTAAAGTGAAAAAAACCGACTTTTGCAGGTTGTTTTTCACATGACGTTTGGGGCTAACCTGAACAGAAAGTAGAAAACCCCCCAAAATGCGGGTTGTTTTTCAGATGACGTTTGCGTGAAAGAGAAATAATGTGAAAATAACCCAAATGGAAAGCCGACAAAGCCTGTTCCTTTTTTACTTTCGGGAAATCCAAAAGTAGAAAGGAATAGTTTTTGTCAACTTTCCGTTCGGGTTATTTTTGCATTATTTCTCTTTCTGCCAACGCATCTGAAAAACAACCCACATTTGCAGGTGTTTACTGGATTTTAAAATCCTGTTTCTGTACGGGATTTGCCTCCGTGTCATAAACTCCTCTGTTGACCACTGAGAGGGTGGGAACATCAGGAATTGTATCATGAGAAGAGCTGGATGTGATGATCTTGTAAGGTTGCCACCTCTGTCTTTAGCTCTAAATGATCACAGTCTTACAAGTCTTTCCCACCAAAAATATTCCAGCTGTAGCATGAGTGGCTTTTTGCATCATTGTGGATTACAGACACGAGTCTCGGTGTGCATTTCACTGAGGCGTACATCAAAGCCACAGATGCCCTTCAACAAGGCTGCCATAACCATTAAGTGGAGTGAGGCAGCAGATACTAGGAGGTGACAGCAAGGGGCTGGAGAGAGCTGTGGACCATGCAGTCTGCTCTGATGTTTCAGCTGAACTGGAGGATGCTTTTCCATCTCTAGTGTTGAAGACAGCCCTGTCCTGCTGCTGTATCTTTATTATATCTAACCCTGCACTTGTTATTCATACTAATCCATGTATAATTGCCTTTTTACCTCAGGCAATACCTTTTTTCCTTCAGGATTTGCCTTACCCCAACCAAATCCACAGAGATCCACATCTCAGTAGTGAAGGCAGTTAGAGCTCCAAATGGGCAGAGTTAATGGATGTGATCCTTCACTTTGTTCTGTCTGCAAAGTGAAAAGCTTGGAATTTTTACTTTGTAGGCAACAGCATTGAAAATGGCTATTTAAAGTCTTTACACACTATTCAATCACCAGAAAAAAACAGCCCATACAGTAAGAATGAGTTTTCAGTGAACTTTCTTATTAACTATTTCTGATAGGTAATGTCAATAGGTTTGATAAGAAAGGAAAAAAACAAGGCATTAGTGATTATTCCCCCCCACCCCAGTATTAACTATAAATAGAGAAAATGCCATGGAAAAAACTGATAAGATGGCAGTACCCATACTGAAACAGCAAGTGTTAAAACCTTGTAATAATTCACATGTCAAGAAGGGTTTTACCCAAGAGACCTGTCATAAGTATAGGATGCTAAGATCTCCCTCAAATCATCCTAAATTCTCAATAAACATAAAGGGTAGGTGAGGCCTTCGATCTCAGAAAGATTACTTAAAGAGAGTTCATAACTTCCAGGATGTCAAAGTGAGAAAAACACTAAATATGGAGAAATGAAATTTGTGTATCAAAGAAGATTTAGGCAATAGATTTTGGCATAAATATTAGGTGGCATTCAGAATCAATACATCTCAAAATCCAAAGGGACAGTGCCAGAATGCAGTCACATGCCATGGATATCAAAAGTGTATATAAACGCCTGGAGAAAAGTTATAAAACACTCTTTTTCCAAACTGGAAAAGGTGTCAGGCACCTTGATACTAAGATCTGTAAGAGGGCTGAAGTTTTTAGATTTGGAGTTTTATATTACTTTGCGGAGGTCTATCTGTACTACCAGTTTCATCTGGTGGGAAGGCCATCTTGATGGCTGCTCCCAGACTCTGAAACTCCCTTCCCTAGAGAGGTTAGACTGGTACCTCCTTTTTATCCTTTTAGAGGTAAGTGAAGAACTTTTTTTCTTGGCAGACCTTTGATGGCTGACTGGAGATGGTGGGGGGCAGGAAATGCTGTTTCATATGCTGTCTTGTTTATTCTTGTTGTTCTTCTTTTTAATGGCTGTGCTTTTTACTGGTTTTAATAGTTTCACTACATTTTAAACTTTTGTATAATGTAAAATTTTTAGCTGGATATGTTTTAACTTTTGTAAGCAGCCTTGAGTCCCAGACTGAGAAAAAGGTGAGATATAAATAAATACTACAATAACAGCAACTGGTTTTACACACTGAGATTTTATACTGACCAATTTAAATTTTGTATTGCAAGTAAGACTGCCGTATTTTGGACATATCATGGGAGGACATGACTCACTAGAAAAGACAATAATGCTTGGTAAGGTGGAAGGCAAAAGGAAAAGAGGAAGATTGCATTCTAGTTGGATATCAAGGAAGCCACAGCCCTGAGTCTGCAAGACCTGAACAGGGCTACTGATGACAAGAGATTTTGAGATTTCTCATTCATAGGGTTTCCATAAGTATAAATCAACTTGATGGCACTTAACAACAACAAAAATTGGATGTAATATAGTATATGGTCTCACAAAGTATCCTGTGTAATGATGATAACTTCTGTTTTCCTCTTGCTTTGGTGAACATTAAAGTCCTTCCTAAGTGGTGTTAGATATTGCAGGACCACTTCAGGCCTCATGCTGGCAAAGACAATTGGATTTACCCTGAAAAAGTCCGGAACCTAGTCATATTCCATCACAAACTGTTGCCCAGATCTGAATTGTCTCCTTTCCCTTTAGCCGTGATTTGGTCCAATTTAAAGAGTGGGGTTCTGATTATGGATATAATGTTTTGTCCAGACATTCTTGGTTTCATACAGTCTTGAAATTAAAGGCATTCTCCCCATGAAGTGGGAGGTGTGAAGATATCTGGACAAAATGATTGAAATGTATGTGCTCTTATAATCTTAAATATTTTTTTAAAAATAATGAATAAATGGTATTTAACTCCTGGCAAATTAGCTAAAATGTATAAAAATTGCTCAACTATATGCTGGAAATGCAAAGAACAAAGAGGCACATTCTTATACTTATGGTGGAAGTGCAGGAAGGCAAAGAAATATTGGTATAAGATTAATAAATGATTAGGGAAAATTTTGGGTTGAGAATTGACTATAAGACCAGAATTCTATTTATTGAATATGATAAACCTTGATGATGAAAGAGAACAAGAATATAGAGTTTTGATAAGTTATCTAGTAACTGCAGCAAGATTAGTTTTTGCAAGGAAATGGAAAACTAGCAAAGCTCTAACATGTTTGGAATGGATGGAGAGAGCAATGGAAACGGCCCAATCTGATAAAAGGGGAAAACCAACAGAGATATATATGAAAACATGGGAACCATTTATAGAATACATTAAGCAGATAAGGGGAAATTAGTGTGCTCGGATTTAATAGCTAGATAATGAAGCTTTGTTCTGGTTTTTGTTGTGTTTTGTTTTCATGATTGTAGAATGGTTAATAAATGGAATGTAGATAATGATTAGTGAGTACATACTTAGACTACATAATAATAATAACATGTAGGAGAGGGAAATAGGGTTACTAAGGGCCAAAGCAGATGGACAGTAAGTGCTGGCTTCCCGGCAGCAAGGGGACATGGCGATCAGATGGTATACATCCCCATGCTGTCGGAAAGCCTCATGGCTGACTGCACATGCGCCGGCTTCATGGTGTTTTGGCAGCATGGTGTTTACACGCGCCATGCCACAAAAACACTGAAAAGCCATGGCAGCGGCAAAGCTGGCTTTTCCCCAGCTTTTCCCTGGCTCAAAAAGGAGTGTTTTTCTCCCACTTCTTTTTGAGCTGGTAAAACACTGGGTTGGGGACATGGCATGCGGTTGCCGCAGGGGTGGTGTGATGCCGCTCATTCAGGCCCATTTATTTCGGCCCTTAGTATGAATGCAGCTGAGGAATATGTGGGAAGTTGTCTCTAGTTGTCTCTTGTTTATTTTATTTTCTTATTTTCTCTCTCTCTCTGTATAAAGATATTTTCATTTCTTTTTCTTTACTTTTTTCCTTTTCCCTTTCCTTTTCTTCTCAACTAGGGAGGGAGGGAGGGGCAAAAGAAGATAGCTTTTTCTTTCTTTCTTTTCCTTTTTTTGTTCTCCCCCCTGTTCTTTTTGTATAAATGTATTGTTTGTGTTTAGATGTTTTCTTAATTACTCAATAAAAACTATTTAAATTTTTTTAAAAAGAGTGTCCAGTTAGGTCCCTAGACATTCTTGGTTTCATACAATCCTGAAATGAAAGGCAATCTCCCCATGAAGTGGGAGGTGTGCTACCATGAAAAAAACAAAACGAAACCCTTCACATAGCAGATGGTGGAAAAGCTGCCTGTCCAAACTGATCAGAGCTGTGATGTTGGGAAAGTAGATGTTTAATTCTCACCTGCTGCTTTCCTTTATAAAATGCCTTTTCCCAAAGTGGGTACTAAACTCAATGGAGGGGAAAAAATACTAGTGTTTGTTTTAATTTGTGAATATAGTGCTAGGAGAGATGGCAAAACACTCATTTTCCCAGCACTGTAGCTTAAATGAAAATCAGACTCTAACCCCCCCTCCAGCCCCATGTGCAACTAATTTAAAGAAAAAAGCACACCAAACACAATAAAACCAAGAGAGCTGATTGTGGTCTTGTTTGTCATGTATGATTTGCCCTTCACATTCTCCCACTTTCAGAAGAAGAAATAGTTTGGTATTTGATAACAGTATTCAGTTAAAAACACAACCACACACCATGAAATGTGAAAGAACCCACACAGGGTTATACAGGTTATGCTGGAAGATGAAAAAGATCATGCCGTTTTCTTGCTAGAAGTGCTTTGTCAGTTAACCTATACTGTAATGCTCATATTCCTTTATAACCAGCCAATCCTGATGACAGCATGTTACAGTCTGGTCTAAATGTACTCATCTTCTTTCAGATGACACACAATGAGCCTTTTACATCATCTCTTTATGAGCCCTCGTACATTTGATGCTTTGTCAAGTCTCCAAGGCCTCGTTCCCACTTACATTTAAACTGGTTCACTCCATGTTGGTGAATCGATTCCAAAAGGCCCATCATTCCCATTGGGAAAGCAGATCTTTTCATTATTCCCTTGTAATCGCTTCTTTTTTGGCATAATTGTTGTTCCCACTAGTTTGTGCCGCTTCAAAATGCATGTCAATCATCTATGTGTCATCAGTGATGCAAGCAGCAACAGGGTGAGATTGAGGCCAGAGTGGAGTGACTTTGGCTGTTCAAAAGTACACCATTTCCCCATTGAGAAGCCCAGTTTGGGACAATTTTTTTTTTAATTGATAGAAGATTCAATCTATTGCTATTGCAACTACTTGTCTCGCTGAGCTGCCATCGGCCCGATTGCCTGGCATGCTGCCAAATTGCAAAAACAATGGATTGTATATTTGGTAATTTGGTGTATATATACACCCATAGGCCACACAAGCACAAAGGCAGTGCTGAAAGGAGGGAAGGAATGGGGGATCTCCCAAAAACTCCTTCCCCTCCAGTATGATCCGATTCAGATCTGTCATTCCCACTTGTTGAACACACTTCAGAATTTATTCTTTTCAAAAGAACCACCAAAGAACTAGTGTCAGGAAACAGCGTTTTTTGTGTGTTTGCCTCACTTCATTGCAATTGCAGCTGAGCTCAATAGGACTGGAACTGGTTTCAAGTTGGAATGATGGTCATATAACCCGATCTGCAATTCACTTTAAATCATAGTGGGAATGAGGCCCAAGGCTGATTCAGTGAAATGTCTTTGCATTTGTGTTACATACACTCTGTCTTTCCTTAGCCTTCCCTAACTTGGTACCCTCCTCATGCCCATTGGTCATGTTGGATGGGGATGATAGAAGCTGGAATCCAATACATCCAGAGGGAACCAAGATGGGAAAGGTTGCTTGGACTGGTAGTAGTCAATGAATATTAATTAACACACGGTAGTTTATGTCACACTTCTGAAATGTGAGTCACAGCCTCACCTGCTCAGTTGGGATCAGTTTTGGATAGCAGGGGAAGCATAGTAAGTTTGAGATTTGGTGGTCAAATGAAGCATTTGGGAGTCTGAAGGTCCTACTGTGACTGAAGGTGCTTTGGAAGTATCACTATCTGCCTGTGCATTTATTTGAGAACTTGTGCAACCATTATATTTGCAAGTAGTTTAGAATAAAAACATTATAAGTAAGGCAGTTATATCCTATTTACTAGGCACAAAATGTCTTTTTAATGTCATAAGATATTCTCTGCAGCTGAAACAAATGAGTAGGACTTTATTGTTTTTATCTGTATGCTATTCTGCCCCAAGTTGGTTCATTGCTCTTAATTCTCTGACATTTTGTAAGAGCAAAGTCTCGTATGAATCATGGGTTGGATCCATACTTAGTCAGACTTAGAGTCATCTCATTGAAATCGATGGGCATTTGCAAGGGACCTCAGACACAAGTGTTTCATGCATTTTGAATTTATAATTATTAATTTTTAAAATTGGTTTATCTATTATTTTTTGTTCCCATTTCACCAGGTTCCTTTATTAAGAAAAAGGAGTGCTGTTCTCCTGAAAGACCAATAATTACTACTGTTAACAGGGATCTAACTAGTGCAACACTTCTTCCTGCTTCCTGTGGATAAGAGGATTAATCTCATTATAAAAGGGAAAAACAATTTTTATATTTGGTTTAGCACATAGTGGCACTAATAAGGGCTGGTGCTGCTTCCTTTTATATCATCCTTTTGAGTTTTAGTCAGGATGGATTCACATCTCTTAAAGGTACAAGAACCCTGTCCAACTTTCTGTCCTGGTAGACTGGCCTACCTTGCGAATTGTTCAGGCACACATCTGCTCAGATACAGATACTGAATATATTTAGCATCTAATATATTTAGTTGCTTGGAAATTTATATTTTCCACTACATGACCTAAATTTTAGCATAGAGGTGTATGTAGTATACTAAACTTTTAAAAAAACCTGTTAGGAAAATACCCACGGACCCACCTTTACATACAAGTGAACCCCTGTATCTGTTCTCCATTGGTGAAAAGACAAAATTATGGTCCTCCATATTCTTTCTCCATGTACAAGTAAAATCTTATATTTTTCTTCAGGGGGGAAATTTCAAGTGGGAAAAAACAACTGGAGGGGGAAAATGAGGCAGCCCACTCTCCTGATGCTTTTTCAGCTTAAACACTCATATTCCCAGGATACTTTTGGATTAAGAGAAAAGAAAAGAACAAAGAAATACATGTTGTTTCAGGTGGAGATGAACAGAATTTTGAGACAAGATCCAACAGCTGCCGAGGATGCCTGGAGCTCTATAAGCAATTATTCATTATGCAATCTATTGCGAAAGATTAATGTCAGAAGACCTTGGGTGCATCTACACTGTAGAAATAATGCAGTTTGACACCACTTTAGCTGCTATGGCTCCATCCTACAGAATCCTGAGATTTGTAGTTTTGTGAGGCACTAACACTCTTTGGCAGAGAAGGCTAAGGCCCTTGAAAAACTACAAATCCTCGGATTCCATAGGATGAAGTTACAGCACTTAAAGTGGTGTCAAACTGTATTTATTTCAACAGTGTAGATGCAGCCTTTCTCCTTGAAGAAAGGTTAAACGATGATTAACAGAGCAGTCCTATAGATATTTGCTCAGAAGTACTGACTTCAGTGGGGCTTCATAGTAGGAAATTGGGGCTAGAAGAGTAGTAGGTGGTTTGATTTCTATTGGTAGTCGCAATTACAGTGGATCCATTAAATCAGTGGATTTATGGAAGGACCTTATCACACGGAGGCAAACTGCTTAAATCCTGTGCAGAAATGGGATTTAAAAATCCAACCCCCCCCCCTGCAAAAGTGGGTTGTTTTCAGACACCTTGTGTAAAGGAGAAATTACATAACATTAACCCAATCGGAAAGTCAACAAACCCTACTCCTTTTTACTTTCGGAAGATCCTGAAAGTAAAAATGAGAGGGTTTTGTCGGCTTTCCGTTCAGTTTATTTTTGTGTAATTTCTCTTTCATGCAAACCTTGTCTGAAAAACAACCTGCAATTGTGGGTTTTGTCCATTTTCTGTTTGGGTTAACCCTGACCGTCATGTGAAAAACAACCTACAAAAGTGTGTTGTTTTCACTTTAAATCTAGTTTCCTCAAGGGATTTGTCCCATGTAATAAACTCTTAAGTGTTGATTTACTATTTAACCATTGATTCAGTGGGCTTACTCTAGATCAGGGGTAGGCAACCTAAGCCCTGGGGGCCGGATGCGGCCCCCCGAGGCCTTTGGACTGGCCCTAGGCCGGTCCTGCCGCCGCTGCTGCCCGCCATGATGATATTGATTATTGTTGTTATTACTTGTTCTTGGGGTTTTCTTGGCAAAATCTCCACAGGGGTTTTGCCATGGCTTTTCTGGGGCTGAGAGAGTGTGCATGCATATTTTTTGTAATTGTTAATTTTTTAAAAAAAATTTCATATTTATTTATTTATTTATTTATTTATTTATTTATTTATTGTGTTTCGGCCCCCCAATTGTCTGAGGGACAGCAACCCGGCCCCCTGGCTCAAAAAGGTTGCCTACCTCTGCTCTAGATGCAACTACTGATAAGATTCAAGCCTAGCCCCAGTCTCTCTCTCTCTCTCTCTGGGGTGGTTCATAGAGGGCAGTCAAAGAAAGGGAAGTACTTCACACAGCACATTGTTAAGCTGTGGAACCACTTGCACAAGATATAACAATAACTGCCATCTTGGATGGCTTTTAAAGGGGATTAGAGAACTGCATGGAGAAGCAGACTATCAGTGGCTACTAGTCATGATGGCTACATATTGCCTCCAGGATCACAGGAAGTATGTGTCAAAACCCATTGTTGAAGTTAGGAGAGAATTATTGTGTTCATGTCCTGCGTGTAAGTCTTCCTATAGGCATCCTGTTGATCACTGGAGGAAGAGAGCTCCGGACTAGGTAGGTCTTTGGTCTGATCCAGCACAACTGACATTGTTATCATGTTATAAAATTGTAAATTATGAGGAGAGCATAGCTAAACATTTTTCTTCCACTAATACTAGAACTTGGAGTCACAGAATGACATTTTTAGCAGTAGATTCAGAACTATTTCTCCACATCATTTAGTTTATAGAACACATTACCACTTGATTATTTTAAAGGGTAAATAGACAAATCTGTGGGAGCCAGATGGTGAAATGGTTTGAATTTTGGACTTAGGGAGACAAGGGTTTGAATCCCTGTTCAGCCATGGCTTGACCCTTGGTCAAGTCACCATCACTCCATCTAACAGGAAGGCAACAGCAAATCTTTGAATCAATGTTGCCAAGAAAACTCAGCTATAGGGTCCTCCTAAGTCCAAGGGTGTATTTATGTTGGTAGAAACAACACAGTTTGATACCACTTTAAGTACAGTAGCTCCATCCTATGGTATTCTGGGATTTGTAGCTTTACAAGGTCTTTAGCCTTAGTCAAAGAGCGCTGGTGTCCCACAAAACAACAAATCCCAGGATTCTGTAGGATGCAGCCATAGCAATTAGTGGTGTCAAACTGCATTATTTCTATAGTATAGATGCACCTGAAGTTGACTTGAAGGCACATAACAAATACAGAGACAAATCCATGGGGGACAATGGCTATTAGTCATGACAAAGACACTCTGCAGCAAGATGTCACAGTGCATCTGTGCTCCTAATATGAAAATTCCCTTTCAGGTTTCTAGCCAACCATTCTCTCCAAGGAGGCTATTTCACCTATTTCTTCAATATCCTTTGTCTATTAGCCATGCTTGGTCCTAACTGGATTGCTCCTACCCTCCTTCCATGTGTTCCAATAAGATTTTTGTACTTCTGCAAATCCTGGGGTTCCCTTAGTGTGTGCTGGTATCCTCAGTGGCACTGTTTTGATTCTGGTCCTGTCAGCTATCACTATCTGAGCAAACTATTAAAAAGAGTGGTAGATAAGTAGAGCTTACATTTGCAAAGGGAGCTGGGAAGCTAACCATTTGGGGTGTCTAAGTAAACTGCTTAGACATCCCATAGCGCGATATGAAGCAGTATATAAATGAAGCTGCTTTTGCTTTGCTTTTGTGGTATCCCTGAACAGGACTGTCTCCTGGGAGACAATTGTTTTCATACCCTGCTTATAAGTTTGATGAGGCCATCATTGGAAACAACATGCTGAACTAAGTTTGGGCTCTTTCATACTCCATAATTATATCACTCTGATACCACTTTTGTTGCTATGGCTCCATCCTACAAACCTCTGAGTTTTATAGTTCTGTGAGATATTTTGAATTGCCTCACCAAACATTGCACTTTTCACAGTCATGGCCACGGGGTGGGGTGGTGGTAGAGATGGCCCCAGCAAGAATATATTATAATCATCGAATCATAGAGTTGGAAGAGACCACAAGGGCCATCCAGTCCAACCCCCTGCCATGCAGGAACTCAAAATCAAATCATCCCTGACAGATGGCCATCCAGCCTCTGTTTAAAGACCTCGAAAGAAGGAGACTCCACTAACCTCTGAGAGAGTGTGTTGCACTGTTGAACAGCTCTCACTGTCAGGAAGTTCCTCCTAATGTTGAGGTGGAATCTCTTTTCATGTAGCTTGCAACTGTTGTTCCAGGTCCTGTTCTCTGGAGCAGCAGAAAACAAGCTACGGTAGAATATATTATAATCATAGAATCGTAGAGTTGGAAGAGACCACAAGGGCCATGAAGCCCAACCCCCTGACATGCAGAAACACAGAATCAAAGCACCCCTGACAGATGATGATCCAACCTCTGGACTCCACCGCTCTCCAAGGGAGTGTGTTCCACTGTTGAACAGCTCTTACTATCAGGAAGTTCTTCCTAATGTTGAGGTGGAATCTCTTTTCCTATTCTGAGCTAACCAAGTGTAGAATATTTATCTTGGGGCTCAAAATTTGCCAGTGCACCACTGACTAACACTAATACTCCCAGACTAAATGTCATGATAACAGCTGACCTGTTGTGGTACAAGGTCTCATAAACTTCCCCATTTTATGCAGCTCTCTAATCCCCTTTAAATGCCTGTACTGCAGCCACTCACTCATAGACCACAAGGTTGCGAGTTCAATACTACCCAGGGCTCAGGCTAGACTCATACCTGCATCCTTCTGAGGTTTCTAAAATGAGTACCCAGCTGTTGAGGGGCAATGAGCTTACAGTTGTAAACCACTTATACGCCCCATAGCGCAATATGAAGCGGTATATAAATGAAGCTGCTTTTGCTTTGCTTTTGTGGTATCCCTGAACGGGACTGTCTCCTCTGAAGAAGATGCCCACCATTAGGAATGTGACCTCTTGGATTCTTTTTTGGAAAGTTCTGTTGTCATTGATTCACTAAAGAAGCTGCTCAAGCACCATAAGAAACACAGCTTTGCATTTGCACACTCTTTGTTGGCCTGCAGGAGATCTTTTGCAGAACAGGAAGAAACTGGGTTAACTGAGCCTCTGGTGAGCTGCCAATGAATTCATGTTCCTGGAAGATAGGTTAACATATGGGGGAGTCTTGTGTGTAACAAAGGGTGTCACAGCAGGGAATAAAGTGGAGCATTCTCAAAGCTCCAATGGGCATGTCCTATATCCCACTGAGAAGTAATGGGATCCCCCTGGGAGGTGTGGGAGTTTAATTTTGTCAATTAGAGGCACATTTCAGAAGCTTTTGGAACTGACAAAAGGAATGCAGCCACACTGGTTCTGTTTTATGTGGCATATTCAAACCAAACCAAACCAAGTAAGAGTATGGAACATTACTTTGAGAAAACCAGGGATACGTTTATTTCAGTTGTTGGCTTTGCATGGAAGCTGGTGGCATAGGATGAATGTTTCTTGGAATATTTGTTGAAAGAATTATGTCGATGATAAAACAAAATCCATGCAAGAGTGACACTTTTTTTTTTTTTTTTTTTGGCCAGCCAAAATTCACAAAAGACATGATGCAAATTTTCAAAGCTCCACTGGTTTCTTCATTAAGCAAAAGAGGTTTTAAAAGATCATATGGGGGGAAAAAAGAAAAGTGAGGTGTTGGAGTCACAGGCCTACATTTTGTGTAGATGGTGTCTCTGCTGTAGTTTGTTTGGTTTGAAGGGTTCTTAATGCAGGTGGAGGCTGTACCTTTCATGGCCATGTGGGGACAGAGACAAAGGACAGTGAAATTTAAACTCTTTTAGCAGTCATAAAGTATATGATAGACAGAGAAGGACAGGGTCAGATGGCTAGACGTACATGACTTTTACCTGAGAGGAAATCAGAACTGAGAATAGGTAAGGAAGCAACCAACAAAGAATGGGAACATTTCCTGGAAGCCTTAACTACTTGTCAGTTCCTTTACTGTTCCTGTAGTTTATATTACTGAGCCTTTTCACATCCAGCATTAAAAGCAATCCTAACAACAGAAGCACATTCCAACAAGCCCAATGGAATATAGCAGATTTCTAACAGCTGCATAAATCTTAAGACTGAGCCAAAGTTATCCAGAGTTTACCATGGAAAGTGATAGTTGGGGGCAATCTGCTTTGATTGCAATGGCTGTACCAACCTTAGGGAGAAGATCAGTAGAAGATGGCTCTTAATGTTTTTGCTTATGAATACCCACACCCAAAAGATCATTAAAATAAGATACTCATTTTAATAAGCCATTGTTTTGTGTATGTGGACTGTGAGCTGTGATTTTGTTCCTCATCTACTCCACCACTGTTTCAGGTCAGCCCTATGGAATTTAATGATTCTATATATAGCATGGCATGTCATCTAAAACACAGAATTCAGCGTAGGTCAG
>CM034708.1:120099811-120118169 GCA_020142125.1 Phrynosoma platyrhinos
CTTTGAGACCCCCGTGTGATAACGTCCTGAGAGTTGTAATACAAAATCGTAACTTTTCCAAGCACTGGTCAGAATCTATTCTGTGCTGATATAGATCCCAGATGTGGGACTACATGGAAGCCATGAGATAAATATGGTTTTTTCTTCCTCCACAGTATTGCAACTTCCTCACTGAAGAGGGTTTTGTAAAAACAACAACAAACTAGCTAATCATACCCATCTCATGATACTTGTGTCAGTTTCCTCTAATCCCCTCTCTTATTTTCCCCTCCCTCTGTTGAAATGGAAGGTGTAGTAAGCGTTTTGGGGTAAATGTTTTATTTTCTTATTTTATCTTTTCCAATCATGATACTCTGAATTATTGAAGGCAAGCAAACAGATTGTTTTATTTCCCATTTCACTAAGATTTTGTTTCTGTATGGGTGATGCTGGATAGGCAGAAAAATACTACCAAGCCTCATTTTTCAAAAATAAGCTGCAAGTTTTTGTTGATGATGATGATGATGGCGATGGCGATGGCGATGGCTATTATTATTATTATTATTATTATTATTATTATTATTATTATTATTATTTCTTTCCCACCTTGCCTCAGACTGGAGGTGGGGTACACAACATATTAAAATACAAAATGCAATTAAAACACATAAACCCATAGTATAAAATCATTAAAATACACTCATAAGAATGCAAAAATCATGATTTAAAATTGAGTGGGTAGGCCTGCCAGGAGAGATATGTCTTTAATGCTGTTTTAAATGCAATCAGCATTTTCAGCTGTCATATCTCCTCTGACAGGTCATTCCACAGTCTGGGGGCAGCAGACAAAAAGGTCCTCTGGGAAACAGTTGCCAGTCTAGTCCTGGCCAGTTGGAGCAAACATTTCCTAGAGGATCTGAGTAGACAGGATAGATTGTATGAGAGAAGGCGATCCTGTAGGTAACCTGGACCAAACTATGTAGGGCTTTAAAGGTAATAACCAACATTTTGTACTTTGTCCGGAAACTGATTGACAGCCAGTGGAGTGATTTCAAGATCGGTGTAATATGATCACTCCTGGATGTACCCGTAATAATAATAATTTTTATCCCACCCCTCTGCGTAACACAACCGGGGCGGCCTACACCATTAAGATATACATTTCATATCCCACAATCCCACCCACCCCTTAAAATACTATTAAACATTGACAATTTAAAAACACACTTAAAATAATAGTACAAATAGACAGATGAACAATAGCTGCATCAGAATCAGGGGAGCAGGTTGGGCTGTCTCTTGAGGGCCGGGATATCTATTCAGGAAAGGCCTGCTGGAAGAGATCCATCTTAACAGCCTTTTTAAAGCTGTTCAAAGTAGTAATATGATGGATCTCATCTGGCAGGCCATTCCATAATCTGGGAGCGGTTTCTGAAAAGGTCCTCTGGGCGGATGCTGACAGTCTAGTTTTTATAGGCTGCAGCATATTCCTCCCAGAGGACCTGAGTGTGTGGGATGGATTGTATGAAAGGAGGCAGTTCCGGAGATAGGTTGGACCCAAGCCATTTGGGGCTTTAAAGGTGATAACCAACACTTTATACTGGGCCCGGAAACTAATAGGCAGCCAGTGGAGGGACTTTAACATCGGAATTATGTGGTCTCTCCTAGATGTTCCAGAGATCACTCTGGCTGCCATATTTTGTACTAGCTGAAGTTTCCGGACCAAGCACGAGGGTAGCCCCATGTAGAGCGCATTGCAGAAGTCCAGCCTTGAGGTTACCAGTGTGTGCGCTAACATCTCTAGTTCTTTTCATTCTAGCAAGGGGCACAGTTGGTGTATCAGCTATTGATGCCATTATTTGTATGACATATCTTACACCATAAATCAGTGCCTGCATACTACCAATTGAACTATCTTGTCTTTCCACCTCCCTCTAGCCACACATTTCTGTGAACAGTGATTTGGAAAAGGTTGGAAAAATTTCTGATGGGATACCCTCCCCTCTCCTGATAAACTAAAGTTCTCAAAATTCTTTTGAGAAAGTATATGTCTATTAAATGAGAATAAATCTGTGATGGACGTACATCCTTATAACAGAGCCTGGAATTTTTTTTTTTACTTCAGCTCCCAGACTCTTGCAGTCATCAGGTAAAATCCAAAAAAGCAATGTTCCCAAGCTCTGCCTTAGAAATCATCTGATGAAAGCTTTCAAACATCACAGCAACCAGAGTACAATTTGCCTGATGATTTCACTTCTGGTGTGCATTAACTAGGGTTTGTATCTGTCAGTGGAGAATTAATGAACCTCAAAGTAATCATGCATTCAGGTCCATGCCTAACAGCCTCCTTTCTCTCTGTGTCTCTTTTTTTTAAAGCTAACACCTGTGATTACCCTATTATGCCATTTTTCAGGTTTGTGGTAATTCTTGGGGGAATCAAAATGACAGATTTATACAGAGTTGTAGTTTAGAGGAATATGTGCCTCTGGGCAGCACTTTTATTGGATGCTTCCTTCCCCACACTAACCGTCCTGAAGGAAAAAACAGAAAGAAAAAAAAGAAAAATACTTTTTTAAAAAAGTTTGCAGCTGTTCCTAGCAGCTGGGATAAATTTAGTTACATTAGCAAAACTTCATCATTAGGAAGCATGTTAATTTTGGAACTACGTCTTCTGGCACATATATGGCTTTGAGCTGAGAGACAGGGGTATGGGGTTGGGATGTTAGACTGTTGAAACCAGCTATTAAAAACCATTTTAGGGGTGGAGTGGAGCCCAAAGAATTCCTGCCTCAGGACTTGGGTAGTTCTGAAAGCATTGGCAGAAGGGGCTTCACTCCCTCCTCTGTGCTGGGAAAGGGAACAGGGACTGAAGCCAGCTCCTGGTTGCATAGATCAACCAGCCTCTCTTCCTTCTGACCTGTGAAGGGAGTAGGACCTCAGGAAACCACCACAAGTCAATTGGGAGACTCTAGATGGACAGATTACAAGAGACCTGTGGCTCTGTTATTATTGTTATGTCCTTTCAAGTCAACTTGGAAGTAGAATGATCCTCTCATAGGGTTTTCTTGGTAAGAATTATTCAGAGGTTTGTCACTGCTGCCTTCTTAGACTGAGAAAATGTGACCTGAACAGGGTCACCCAATGGGTGTCCTGTCTGGAAGGCCAGCCAAGGGCAAAGTAAAGTCTGTTAGAGATGAGACAGTGACAGACTCAGTTGTGTACAGAAGCTTACCAGACAGTTACAATTCTCAGAGGTCCGGCAGTCCAAGTCAGTAAACCAAGAAAGCCAAGGCATCAGTCCAAGGGAGTGTCTCATAGCATGGTCAGTTTATAATGCAAGGTCCAAAGTTCTTAGAAACATAGGCCAGGAATCAAGAGACAAGAGTGTTGCTTCCTCATGAATGTTCACCCACTGGGTGACTCTGGTCAGATCACACTCTCAGTCATCAGCAACAACCTACCAAGGGAGTTGCTGGGCTATTTATGGCCTGGCAGCCTCTTGTAGCTGTTGCCAGATTAATGAACATTTTTCATATAAACTCAGAGCATTTTAAACCCTTACTTTCTTGTCTATGTTCCAATATGGTAAGTATTATTGGGTCAATGTCTCTGTGTTGTGGCTGCTGTGGAATGTCACTGTCTGTCTCAAGCAGTGGCATGCCTCTCTGTCTTTCTCTTTCCCTGTCTGTACTGTAGTCACTGATGTCCCTACCCGGGGTGTCACCTGGTGCAGAGAGGCAGGGTTTCTGGCGGTGGGGCTTCTGAGCCCCCTCAAATGGCACACCCCTCACCTTGCTGCTACATATGTAGAATAACACCTTGGCAGCAAAGTGGGGGGCATGCTCAGCCCTCTCAGCACCCCTCTGGCCTTCCGAGTCCTGTGTGGCCATGGTTGAATGGGACCCAGAAGGCAGCTGCCCGCTTCCCTTGTGTGTACACCACTACACCCTCCTAGTGATGCCACTGGGCATAGTCTGCACAAGGCATGTTCCCCTGTCCTTTTGCTTCACTGTCTGTGTCGGAGTCTGAACCTGGCTCCTGGGAACAAGGCTTGGCATTGGTTTTCCAGGGCTGAGCAGGGGTTTCAGCATTAGTCTCCTGGAGTCCTTGCCCAGCACTCAAACCATCACATTACACTGGCTCAGGCCCTGTTATACTTGTATATAATATATGGTCTTTTTCCCATACAATATGAGCTTTCATTGTTTTTCTTGACTGTAGGCTGTCTTGACTATAGTAGCATCAGAATATGAATTACAATAGTGTATTGAGAAATGGGTAGTTTTTTAAAATCTTTGTTTTTTCTGAGTCTCCAAAGTCTCAAAAACTACAGTTTCTTCAATGCAGCAGAACATTCTGATTTATCTGTTTCTCACTCTTTATATTCTCATTAACACAGCCCCCAAATGTCAGCTTCTCTTGAATTGCAGTGAAACAGAATATCTGCCCAAAGGGTAGACTTTAAAACAAAGCATGTACACAGTGCAGGACACATTGTCATCATCATTGCAGGTTACATAATTCATCACAGGGTGGAATAGGTGCTTATTTTAGATTACAAACTCCTGAATCCCCTAGCCACTGGCCATAATGACTGCAAGGGATTCTGGGAGTCATAGTCTCAAAAAGCTTTTTGCAAGCTCTGAAACTGAGGAGGCTGCTATGTTCTGGAAAGTTCACAAGAAACAGTCTATAAAGATAATTAACTTCTTAGAAATGGACCAATACTAGACACAGACCTACGCAAAGGCGTTTGAGACAGTATTATTGGAGACAGAAGTAGTATTGTGGGAATTGTGATTATTAACCTTTACCACTTAGTCTGATAGTTTAATTGCCCCACCAAGGACCTTATCGCATTAAAAAATAAAGCAACGTACCCTTGCTGGGATACAGTGGCTTACGGGATGCAATTGGGCATTATCACATGGAAGTTGCCACCGATGCTGCTGGGAGACTAAAATCCACATGAAACCTGGCTCCTTTGGGACCTTCCCGTTTTTGAAAAGTGGCTGGTTGAGCATGGCAGGGAGCCAGGTTTCATGTGGGTTTTAGTTGCCCGGCGGCATCATTGGCAACTTCCGTGCAATAATTCCTGATTGCATCCTCCAAGCCACTGTATCGTGGCAGGGTAAGTCACTTTATTTTTTAATGTGATAAGGTCCCAGAATGAAAATGGTCAGTTTGCCCTGTATTGTGGCATTTGACCACCCTCTTGCTTTTGCAGTTTCAAAGAGCCAGCAAAACCAGGTTTAATAGTCTCCCCATGAGCAGGTTAGTGGGACACAACGGCTTCTTCCTTTGCTACCAAGTTTAATGTATCTAAAAAAAGGTATATGCCGAGCTGTAGGGGCTTATTTAAATGCCTCTGAGGATAGGGTGTAAAACTGCATACATTCACTATAAACATAATCCTTTAAAAGTATGAGCAAATGAACAGACTTTTTTTGTTCACTGAAAGTTCCAGTAATTCCATAACCAATTTGGCATTCCAGTAATTCTAATTTCAGCAAAGAGAAGGCAAACCTAAAAAGGAAGCAGGGGAAAAAAATCAAATGAGGATCTGGTTGTGAAATTTGAGTATCCCCCCCCCCCCCCGCTGTTCAATTGCATAGTGTGTAAGGACGTTATCACACTGGGAAAATCCTGTGAGGAAATGGGGGTTTAAACTGAAAATAACCCACAAAAGCGGGTATATTTTCAGACGACGTCGCATTTAAAAGCAGGTTAATCCGAACGGAAAGTAGTTAGAAACTGCTTCTTTTTATTTTTGGGGATCTTCCGAAAATAAAAAGAAGCAGTTTCTGCCTACTTTCTGTTCGGAGTAACCTCCTTTTAAATGCTCAGGTGGTTTTCACACGGGGAAAGCCGGCTAATTAATTGCTTCCGCTTTTGCGGTAGCACTTTCACTTTAAAGCCGGCTTCTGTTCGGAGCTCCCCGTGTGATAATGTCCTAAGTTCTATCAAGACTACCTTTAATCAACATTTCTTCCCAGTGTTGAACAATTCCCTGCCAAAATGTATGAGAAAACACTGGCTTCTATAATAAATCAATTTCAACCTGTGTTACCTTAATTGTAGGGGGTCCCAAGAAGGCACCTGCAAATTGTATTCAATGAAGAAATTAATTTAGCTCAGTTAGGAACAGTGAGAGGGCTATGGTAACAATAGCTTGGATTTTGCCTATGTATAGTAGGTCCAAGAACGAGAACTCTCAGAGTGCAAAGTACAACAAAATATAACAGCAAAGGGGAAAATCACCATTCACATAATAAAATTCACACACACGCACACACAAGAACTAATGAAATTAAAGGTAGAAGCTTGTAGCAAGGTTGAAGTAAGGCAATACTTTACCAATAATGGTGCTCCAATCAGAGGATAATGGAAGTGACAGTAGCTCAACAAGGCTGCCTGAAATGTGGAGGGAGGCAGCCTGTATGAGGGGTCAATACGAGATCTGGTAACATTCCTGGCTGATTTCAAACTGAGCCCATATGTGAATGCCAAGGCAGGCTTTTTATAGAGTCTTGAGGCAACTTGGTAGATTTTCCAGGAATCTCAGAAATGATGAGATTCCCATCTGGTTGATGGTTTTAACTTTAGAATTACAAAAATTACAAGTTATTTGATGGCAGTGACATTAATTTAATCAAGTGGTAATAAGATCAGAACTACTCCAGGGAGTTAAGGATAGAGTAGGGTGTGAGAAACTACAATGAGGGCTAGGAGAAAGATTGGCTTAATGATTTAGGCTGCAAACCTTTGTCTGTGACCTTCAAGAAAAAATGCACACTACAGGAGGTGAGGAAGCAGCAATATTCACAACCATAAAGTTACAGGGGTCCTTTCCACATGCCCTCAGGTCTGTAACCAGTCATCAGAAGTTTAATTAATGGTCATCTGACATTTCTGGGTTCATGCTAATGGCTCTTTGTAACTGCTATTATAATAAAATATAACAAAATATGTGTACCCCAAAATAATGCAGGGAAAGCAGGGTGTGGTAACACTTGCATTTAAGAGTTTCTGAAGTTCCTTGATGAAGCTTGGTAGGGTTGTCATGCCTAGGTGCTGAGAAGGCTTCTGTTCCTGTTAGAGCTGCATGGATGGCAGGAATTTGCCAGCTGTGACTTTTCACATCACAGGGTGCAATGATGGGAGAAGCTACACCGGATGAAGTTTCTTCTTACGCTAAACTCTTAAAAGGGCAGAAATCTTCCCCTGTTCTCAGCCTCACAACTAATTCCAGGGTAAGACAGGAATGTAGCTTGGAAGGAGGACAAAATGAAGGCACCCCCCCAAAGAAGAATTCTCCTTTTCCCAATTGATTTTTCTCCTTCAGTCCTCAAATGTCTAGCATTGCAGAGAATGAATCACTGAAAGTCCTTCACGCTTAAAGTTGCTGTGTTCGCACTCCCTTGATAACTTTGCCTGCTCCTTTTAATTGGATGTCCAGACTTTACATCTAAATGCTCAACTGAAGTTTGAAGTTACTGCAATGCTAGAAATTTGGGGACTGAAGGGAGCTTTCATATGGGGGCAGAATTCTTATTTGGAATGACATAATACCCCTTATAGCTGTACTCAGGAGGTAAGGATAAATTCAGATGGCACTGTGCTCTGTTTTAATAAAGATCCAAATTGGGAAAAAATCACATATTTTCTGTGCATTTTTCTTGCTAGGAAATGCTTGGCAGCCATCCTGTGGAGGGTGCCAATTTTTCTCCATGTCAGAGGTTTGGAAATATTACTTTCTGGGCTGAAGCTGCCAGAATCTCTCTACAGTGTTCTGGCTGGGGATACTGGGACTTGTAATGCACACAGTAACAGTCTCCATCTCAGACTTTATGAATAGCTGGATGTAGCTTCAAAATTGCTAGCTGACACTTATTTGACAAGTTTCAGAAACAGCCAAACTTCTGCCTAGGCAAATGGCCAAGATGTCAGAAAGTTGTACTTCCAGAATGTTCTCATTCCCCCCCTCCCCCAGATTTTATATAGCTGCCCTGTGGGCCCCATGAGAGGAAGACATATTTTACTGTGCAGGTTATCAAAGGGAATTTCATTACATTTAGCTTTTTGTGGATGACAGAGAGATTCACAAGAGAACTCTTCATCACTTCATCTAGCATTTCTGCATTAACATAATCATTGTTTAATTTATAAAGTCATTAAGCACTCTCAACTTTTCTGAGTAATAACAAGTTTGAGGAGGTTTCATTTGCTTTGGATGAGAGAAAGCACTAGAGACTAATGGGGTCTTAGTTATATTTGTACTATGTCCCGCTTGTAGATTTGAAAATAAACAGATGTTATGTATTTTCTAGTGGAGAATGGAGCCAATGGACTTTGCATCATTTCCCCAAAAAACTGCACCCCAAGGAGACTTTGGTTCTAGCCAGGTTTCAGCTAAAAGCTCTGAAGTTTCTTTTTCTGAGTCCAGTTTCAAAGTGCAAACCCCTCCTAGCTGTTTTGCCATCATTTTCACAAAATATGATGGGTCTGACATCCCAAGGGACACCTACCAATCTTTGGTGGGGCGCAGATGGGCAGCTGTGGGCCGCCACAGAAAGTGGTGGATCAGGGCCACGGCTCGATCCTCTCTTTTTCTGCCCAAAAAGAGTGGCAAAATGCCGCTCCTTTTAGGGGTGGCAAAAGGGCACCCTAAGAGCCAGCGTGTGGCTTTTCTTCACATTTTCCGGTGTAGCGTGTCAGAATGCTGTGCCAGAAGGGCGTCCTGATGGCGTGTGCCATGTGTAACAGCATGCAGCATCAGGATGGTGTCAGCGTAGGGTTGGGGCGGCTGGCGTGCAGCTGCCGTACCCCATCTCTGCCTCCAGGCCAGCTCTTTGGGCTGGTCTGCAGAAGCCCTTTGTTACAATCAGGCATTCTAATAATCAGACAAAAGAGCAATCAGTTAATTCACTAAAAACACTGACAATCATAGGAGAAGAAAAGTTGTCAGGCCTTTATTTTTAAGGCCTTCTAAAGGTGTAATTTAGCCTAATACCTGGCATGCTTACTTTATCAAGGATTATAGTTTATACATGTGTGATTTCGGAATTTCTAACATTCTTGGAGCACAGAACATTTTGGACTGATATCAGCACTAAGAAGTCCTCCTAGGGATGCCATGCCAGCAGCAAGCAAGGGCACCCCATTTTCTCACATATTATTCAGATAACAGGAGGGTAAAAACAATTATTTCTGATCAGCAGGTGATGAGAAACAAGGGCTTATTAACCAGGGGAAGGCTCTTATCTTTGATCAGTTGCTAGTTGAAGATAAGAGCCTTGCCTTGCCTTCCCCTATTGCCCTTTGTCCCTGATTCCCACATGGCCAAGATATAGTATCCAAAATTAATTATTTAGGTCCAGCATATAATTTTGTGCAAATGAAGCACATACACAACACTCAATCCTAGATCCAGGAGTCTAAAAACAAGGGTAGTTCTGAGACTATCAGGACCCTGGACAGATCCCAGGGTACAAACTGTGTCCCAGACTATATTTGGTTTCAACAGAACTCTTATACGCCACTTGGGTCTCATAGCCCTTCTTAGACTCCACCCTATTAAATTTTAAAAAGAGAGCCTTAAAGGAGCAGTCTAATGGATTGGAGCATTGCACTTGATTGCCACTCTGGGCATGTTGGCTACACAGATAAATGAATCCCAAGAAGTATGAGACCCTTGGGGGTAGTTATGTTGGCCTTGTGGGTTGCAATTTTGGGAGGCTCTGGCTTCAGGTTTCAGTGCCAGTGCCCTCTGGAGTCTTTACTGGGGTGGTCCTACTGTTAGGATAGAATCAGCACCACTCACCTAACTGCCAATGCCTTTTCTACCCAGAAGGAGGTATGAGGCACACACAGAACATGCATGGAAGAGATGGGGTAGCAAACTATAAAGAAATGGCCCCACCTATGGCAGTCTCTTGGCTCTATCACTGGCTACAATAAATGGGAAATTGAAACCTTTGAATGGAATACTTGAATGGAGTTAGTAGAATGAACCAAGTGATTTATATAATGACACAGAGCCAGGTGAAGTATGGCTTGGCAATCCAGGGTCCACCCAAAAAGCAATTAAACCAACTTTATATAGAATTCTTATATATATATTATTTTAGTTTTATTGGAACATGGCTCAGAATGTTTTGTCTATTTTGATCTTAACTTGAGCTCACTAAGAGTAGATAATATTTTTGGTATCGTAAGTTGTTGTCACATTACAGATTCCATGCAGTTTGACACTGCTTTAACTGCCATGGCTTAATGCTATGGAATCTTAGGACTGGTAGTTTGCTGTGGCACAAGAGCTCTCTAACAGAGAAGGCAAAATATCTAGAAATCCCAGAATTCTATATCATTGAGTCATGACAGTGATTCTACAGTGTAGATGCACCCGAAGTAGAATCTTTCTTCCTTAGATCTTATGATCACCTTCTGACTTCTGTAATCCCATCTGATGCCTCACTACCCTCAGTGGGCTTTGGCAAGTATTGGTGTGCACCACTGATCCAAACAGCCCCTCTCCCTCTGCACAAGCAAGTGCCCTCATTGCTACTCATAGGACCTTATCACATGGGGTCCAAAGCAGACAGAATTCAAAAGAAATCCCGGCCTAATACGTACTATTTTTCCATGCGTTCACATGACGTCGCACAGAACTGCTAAGAACCCAGACAGAACCCCGAACGAATTCGAAACGAATTGAGATCTTTTGAATTTTGGTTTCTTTAGGAAGTACAAGTGCGCAACGGGAATCATTTCGCTATTGCCGTAAGTCCGATATACATATGAACAGGCAATACGTATTGGGGAGCATTTCCCCAATACGTATTGTGGAGCATTTCCCTGCCCCCACCTGCGCCGTGCCGGCTTGGGAAGGAGGGGTTTGGGTGACAGCCGGCTGTCAAACACACCTCTCCTTCCCAAGCCGGCGTGGGGCCTGGGCTCTGAGCAGGCGATGATGCTAGTTGCGTCTGATAGCCATTTACGTATTGGGGGGTTCCTTTTGGTTTAGTCCTGGATTTATTCTTATTTCGCTTTCTTATCGCTTTGTGGCCCGCATGTGATAAGGTTGTGGAAGCTATTAAATAATCTTCTAAATCCATTTTTAATTTATAACTGTAGTTTAATATGTTTTCAGTTCAATTAAGTATTTTATTGTTTTAAATTGTGTAACCTGTTTTAATGCTTTTTGTAAGCCACTCTGAGATCTTCGATATAGCACAAGGTATAAACATTTTAATTAATAAAATTTGTGGCCTTTCCCCATCCTTTTATGCAACTTGAGAGCTGTAAATTGCTATTCATATTATATATATTTATATAAAGGCATGTTTTAAAAATAAAGATCACTTATGAGAGAGGAATGTTTCATCTAAAAAGAAAATATACCTCCCCCAAAATAAAAATATATGAGAATATCAAAGTATGCGTGCCAAAAATGAAAGGAGATGGACTCTTTTATTTACAGTACGACCCACGTATCTACAGGGGTTATGTTCCAAGAGCCCCCATGATTACTTGAAACCACAGAAAGTAGGGAACCTTGTTATTTTAAATGAGATGAATGACTTCTAGCCCAAGCATCCCATTGAAATACACTGAAGGACCTAGAAATGACTATAGAGAACATTTTTCTAGGCATTCCAGGTCCTCCAGTGTGCTTCTATGGTACACTTGGGGAGGAAGTTAACCCCAGAATAGTACTGGAGGACTTAGAAATGCCTAGAGAGAACATATTTTTTCAGATGTGCATCAGTGAAACCGCAAATGACAAATTAATGGATATGAGGGTTACAATCATAGAGTTTGAAGAGACCACTAATGGCCATCCAGTCCAACCCCCTGCCATGCAGGAACTCAAAATCAAAGCATCCCCAACAGATGGCCATCGAGCCTCTGTTTAAAGGCCTCTAAAGAAGGAAACTCCACCAACCTCTGAGGGAATGTGTTTCACTGTCGAACAGCTCTCACTGTCAGGAAATTTCTCCTAATATTGAGGTGGAATCTCTTTTCCTGTAGCTTGCATCTGTTGTTCCATGTCCTATTCTCTGGAGTAGCAGAAAACAAGCTAGCCCCCTCCTCAATATGTCATCCCTTCAAATATTTAAACAGGGCTATCATATCACCTCTTAATTGTCTCTTCTCCAGGCTAAACATACCCAGCTCCCTAAGTCGTCCCTCATAGAGCATGGTTTTCAGACCCTTCACTATTTTAGTCGCCCTCCTCTGGACACACCAGTTTTTCTACATCCTTTTTGAATTATGGGGTCCAGAACTGGACACAGGTGGGTCTACTAGGACTCCTAGATCCTTCTCACATGTAGTTTCATTAAGCCAGGTGTACCCCATCTTATATCTATGTAGTACCTTACATTTCTCTGTGTTGACGTTCATTTTGTTAGCTTTGGTCCAGCTTTCTAATCTATTCAGGTCATTTTGAATGTTGATCCTCTCCTCTGGGTATTAGCTATTCCTCCTAATTTGGTGTCATCTGCGAATTTGAGAAGCATGCCCCATATTCTTTCATCCAAGTCATCCTGTTGAATAGCACTGGGTCCAGGACAGAAACCTGTGGCTCCCCACTGGTCACTTTTCTCCAGGATGGAGCCATTGCTGAGCACCCTTTGGGTTCGGTCAATCAACCAATTACTAATCCACCTAACATTTGTATTGCCTATTCCAAATTTTACTATCTTGTTTGCAATAATATCATGGGGGATCTTGTCAAAAGCCTTACTGAAATCAAGATATGCTATGTCTACCACATTTCCTTCTTCTATGAAGCTGATAATCTTATCGAAAAAAGAGATCAGATTAGTCTGGCATGACTTGTTTTTGAGAAACCCATGTTGACTTTTAGTGATTATGGCATTGCCTTCTAAATGTTCACAGACTCTCTGTTTAATGATCTGCTCTAGACTCTTTCCCAGTATTGATGTCAGACTAACTGGACGATAATTGTTGGGATCCTCTTTTTCCCCCTTGTATGACATTGATTTTTTTTTTTAATATGACTTCCTTTTATGATATTGACAACTCTAGTGATCCAGCTCTGTACAGTCTCAGGGTTAAAGCTGGTGAAGGGGGGATTTGCACTTGATATTTTGTTCTGCAGACTACAAAGGAATGGTGATGTATATAGAAATAAAAGACATCTGGATGGAGGTTTCAGGTCCCCATGCTCACCAGATAGACTTCAGCCTGTACCTGACTACTGTAATAATAATAATAATAATAATAATAATAATAATAATAATAATAATAATAATTATTTATAGCCCACCCAATCACAAGAAATCCGGGCAGGTTATAGCAATCAAAGTGCATGGAATACAATAAAATTCAAAATTTGTCCCTTCCCAATTCCCCCAACCCAATACTAGAATTACAATAAGCAATCACAATTTAAGAGCCAAAAATACAAAAAGATTTTTTAAAAAGGGGAGATAATTGGTGGATAGAGTGATGTAGATCACCTTGTGTGGAGAGAGGAGTTAAGTTGGGAAGGCCTGCCAGAAGAGATCCATCTTAAGAGCCTTTTTAAAGCCTGTAAGAATAGAGAGGTGATGGATCTCCTCCGGTAGGTCATTCCATAACTTTGGAGAAGCAGTGGAGAAGGCCTTCTGGCTAACCAAAGGTAGCCTATATTTTTTTCGGCTGTAGTAGGTTTATCTCCGAGGACCTTAGTGTGCGGGACAGACAATATGGAAGAAGGCGATCCCTTAAGTATTCTGGTCCCAAGCCATGTAGGGCATTAAAGGTAATAACCAACACCTTGTACCTTGCCCGGAAACTAATTGGCAACCAGTGAAGGGACTTCAGGACTGGTGTTATATGGTCATTATGAGAAGTACCTGTAATAAACCTGGCTGTCATATTTTGTACAACTGAATTTTCTGAACTTGGCACAAGGGTAGCCCCATGTAGAGCGCATTACAGAAGTCTAATTGAGAGGTGTTACCAGTGCATGTATTACTGTTTCAAGGTCTCCCTGCTCCAGGAAGGGGCACAGCTGGTGTATCAGCTGAAGCTGATAACAGGAATTCCTGATTGTCACATTCACCTGCGCTGTCAAGTGAAGCAACGCGTCAATGATCACCCCCAAGCTGCAGACAGAGTCCTTCAATGGAAGTGTGATCCCATCCAGAACTGGCTGACATATCTCCATTCCTGGGTTCGGGTTTCCTATGACAAGTACCTCCATTTTAGCTGGATTCAGCTTGAGTCGGTTTTCCCTCATCCAGTCGATTACCGCCCCAAGACAGACATTCAGAGGAGAGATGCCATCCTTAGTCACTACATCAGTCTGAGACATAGAGAAATATATTTGGGTGTAATCAATGTTCTGATAACACCCCACCCCATGCCTCCGGATGATCTCACCCAGTGGCTTCAACTGTCTTGTAGTTGATTGGTGGCTGCCCTCTCAATCACCTTGCTTAAAAATGGCAACAGTGAAACAGTTCTATAATTGTTTCTGTCCAGGGGGTCCAGAGAGGTCTTTTTAAAGAGTGGTCTAACCACTGTCTCCTTAAAATAAGAGGGCAGGGACCCCTCCCTGAAGGATGCATTAATTACATTTTTCAGCATCAACTTGATAGTATCACCCCCCCTGGACTGCCAGCCAAGTTGGGCAAGGGTCGAGAGGGCAGGTCATCTTTTTCAAACTACTAAGGAGCTTGTCCATGTCCTCAGTACTTACCGACTCAAATTGATCCAGTCTAACAGTCATAGTGGAGGTGCTGGATACCTCTCTAGTAGCTATTGACTTAAAGTTGGCATCCAGGTCAGTTCTTATCCAAGAGATTTTATATGTGAAATGATCATTAAGAGCATCACAGCAAGCTGTAGTTGGTTCTAATAGAGGGTTCTGGGTGGGAGGCAATTGAGTTAAATTCCTCACCACCTTGAACAGCTCAGCTGGACAGATTTTCACAGATGCGATAGATGCAGAATAGAAAGAGTTCTTAGCTGCATCTATCACCATTTGATAGGACCTAAGAAAAGTCCAATGAAGTGTCTTATTGGATAAGAGTTGAGACTTCAGCCAATGGCTCTCTAGTCATTGTCCAACCCGCTTCATTTGTTTAAGATCTTCAGTGTACCATGAATTATTTTGCAGGTTGGAAAGGATGCTTGGAAAGGACGCTGTACTTCTCTTGTGATGTACCTTGTCCTGCTGGCCAGCATCATGAAAGCACCAAATGAAAAGGTGCATTCCCATTCTTAAATCATCTTGTATTACTGTAGAAGTTGGGAGAAAAATGTTAAAGCCCTGTTGGGGGAAGAATTTTTCAGTTTACGTATGTATAAAAAGAAGAAGAAAATGTAGGAAAAGTAGTTCCTGCCTGAGAGGGTGTGAGTGTATGGGTGGGGGAAGGGTTTGTCTGTTTTCAACTTATCTGAGAAAAGGAAGTGAATGAATAAGCTCTGCATGCATGAATGGTTAAGAGCATAGGCCCAGCAGTAATTGGCTCTATTGAGTTTATTCTGATTAGCTAGTTTTGGCTACAGCTGCTTTGTCAGATCCATGCTGAGTTCAGATGCAAGGGGTGCATGGGGAGGGGGATTTCATGCCAGCTCCATAGAAGAATGTTTCAGATCATCCTTCAGATCCCCTGTGAAGGCACAGCAGACATAGGTTTTGAAAGATGTGAGCTTCTCAGTTGCTCTTTTTCTTTTTAAAAATTCCTTCCCTTGATATTACTACTACCTTGTTGTCTAAAGCTTGGAGAGGATGAAAAGAAACCTGTGAAGAACATAGAAAGCCTGTTACATTTTAATGTCTAACTAGGGGCAGGGGAGTGCCTATAATATGAATATGAGCCAAAATCCAAAAAATACATTTGCTGAAGGAGCTGCTTCTACCAATGGAATTGAGAGGGGCTGTTCTCCTCACTGCAAAACACACAAGTGTGCCCTGCAATAGTGGATATGGATTCTCCTTTTCCACTGAACTGCCACCATTGCCTCCCTTTCCTAGTCAGTAGCCTCACCAGACCCAGAAGGGGTTGCCAATGGCAGCAGCACCATTACCAGATGCCTGGCACACCTTGCCCTCCCTCCCTTTACTCCCGCTGCTCTGATCTACACTTCTTTCTGGGGCAGAGAGCTCAGAGCAGGGCAGTGGGTAGGAATGGAGGACAAGGCAGCTCACTGCAGTTGCTGGTTGGAGTGGAGAGTTGCTGCTGGTGGAGAGGTGGTGGTGGACTATAAGCAATTGCACCCTCCACAGCCCTCTAGTGATATCCCTGGTGCTTCAAGATGTACTGTCTAACAAAGGCATAAGTAACTATGCCCAGACAGAAAACCCAAGATCCAGTGCAACTGCTGAGTCAGAGGACTTGCTCTGGATCTATGTCCTTCGATTCCTGGCACACGCGAAGATGTCCACTCCTGTCTGTTCATTAGGGCCAGCCTAAGCGTCCATCTCATTGAGGTGGGAACCAAAGCACTCTCACATCACGTGGGGCTGGCCTCCACTTGGGTGTCCCCAATAGCAGCCAAGCAGTCAAATACTGGAACCTTGGTGGTGAAGGCACCAGCTCCCACCAGCAATCACTGCCAAGAGAGAGGCAGGTAACACTTGGGGTGATGGCACTTTTGCACTCTCTCTATCATGGGGATGGGTCAGTGAGGATAACAGGATGAAGATTATCATAGTTGTTCTAGGATCCCTCTTCCCTCCCACACCCTATGAAAGAGAGGAGGAAGCAGACAATGGCTCTGTGGAGGCCAGCTTTCCTTTTTTTAATGCTTTGCGTCTGAGAACTTTAGAGGAAAGATACTGTGAGAGAGATGAACACATAGCTGCCTTCACTTCCTGCCACCATATCAGTGCCTTGGCATTGCACCTCCTCTTTCTCTGCCTCTTCTGGTGGTTTGCAGAGGATGCCCTGCTGATGCAACCATCTACTTTTCCCTCTTCTTCATGGGAGGTAGGGTATGCAAATAACCTTGCCTCTCGCCGCCTTTTCTGGTGCTGCAGGAAAGTTGGCTCTGCTGTTTTGACTTTGAGGCATACACATGTTCTGTTTGTGTCTGTCTGTCTATGGACGTGAATGGGCTCTCCTGGATTGGGGATGAGGAGAGGCATATTTGCCATTCTCCTTTGTTCTGTTACCTGAGATGTTCACTTCACTGAGGCTTGCTATAGAACTAGTCGTGGTAGTCATCATCATGTTCAACAATTCAGTGATGTAACCCTTGTTGACTGTTATCATATTTCGTTCCGGAACTGGAAAGGATGACACTCAACTCTATCTCTCTTTTCTATGGAAACAGTTCAGAAACTACAGCGGGTCCAAAATGCTTCAGCCAGGTTGCTGACTGTGGCATTTTATAGGAGAGTTTAGGGAAGTTTATAGGGAGTATACATTTTCCTTGCTGAAATTACCGACTGCCAATCAATTTCTGGGCAGAATTCAAATTGCTGGGTATGACCTTTGAAGCTCTACACATCTTCAGTCTAGACAATTTGAAAAACTATCTCCCTATATGAACCTGCTGGTGCTCTAAGAAAGGAATAGGGAGAAAGGCTCTGTGGAGAAAGGCTTTCTCTTGGTCCCACCATCATCACAGGCTTACTTGGTGAGGACACAAGAGAATGCCTCCTTGTGCCTGCACATTGTGGAGCTGCCTTCCATGGGAGATCCAGTTAACTCCCTCCCTGATTCTTTCCACCACCAGCTAAAGACCTTTTTATTTAAGGAGTCATTTGGTTTTTAATATGTTGTAGCAGATAGAGCTTTTAATGGTAGATAATGGCAGATAGAGCTTTTAATGGGGGATGTGGTGTTTTATTTTATTATATTAAATATCTTTTTAATGCTGAATTACCTTGTTTGTAATTTGTATTTTTAAAATATTTTATTGATTATTCACACATAACACAAAGTACATGACATCCACTATCAAATATATCCACTCAAACTCATACAATACAGATTACATTACATACATAAATTACTTGAAACACTTATTTTCATATTGTTGTTTTTTCTGGAGAAAGGTTTACATAAACTTAATTTTTTTTTTTACATTTAGCTGTGTGAGAGAGAAAGAGAAAGAGACTCAGAAAATCTTTTAGTCAAATGTCTGGGTTGTGGGATTAGGTATGTGTGTTTAAGTTGACTTTGAAATTGTGTCTGTTATTTTTGTAATGTTAGTAATGTATGTAATGTAATGTATGTATTTTTGTAATGCTGGTAATGTGTGTTAAAATAAAGTTGTGGGAGTGTTGAAAAACAGTCCTTTAAAACCAAACATCCAAAACTGGAACTTTTCAGCAAGCTTCTTTACTGTAAAAGACAAAAGCAAAAACAAAACAAAATAATAACAATAATAGCATCTTCACTTTAGCCAA
>CM034708.1:120118269-120136265 GCA_020142125.1 Phrynosoma platyrhinos
TTCAACATTTTAACATTGACTCTATATCCCATCTAAACCTAACAATGTGTACTTAATGTTTTTAACTTAGATTTATTAAAGTTTAGTTTTAACTTTTGGACTAACAATTTAAACTCTATTGGGTTTTTAAAAACTTTGTACACTTCCTTGAATCCTATGCTGGGATAAAGGCAGGATAAAAAAAAATAAAATGAATAAAAAGCAAAACACATAAACATATAAACATATAAACATTCTTTGGCTCAGAAGAGATAAATGTGCAGCAACAACAAAATGGAAGAGACAGCTGCTCTGTGTTCATTCTTTCCTTTGCCAGCTTGTTCCCTATTGAAAGAATAATGGGTTACGGCACTGGTTCTCAAACTGTGGGGAAAGACTTCTGGGAAGGACATGGAAGTTGCTCAAGGGGTGTGTGAAACTTGGAGGCCCTGATGACCCCCTTCTTGCTCCTCTCCCCACCAAACTTTTGGAGGGGAAGAGAAAGTTGAGGAGGATGCTTGGAGCAGTTGGTGTGGGAGGAGGAGGAGGAGAGTGGGAAGATCATGGCTTCTGGTGGGGCACACCCCAAGCTGTCACTTCTTCTTCCCCTATCCATCTCATCGCTGCCCAGTTTTCAGGATGAGATGCTGCAGCAACCTCAATCATTGTGCCAGTCTAGTGCGCCTCAGGTGCACAGCATCAGAAAGACAGCCAGCATCCACAATGGCCCCTCGTGATGGAGGAGGCCAGTGGTGCCTCTTAAGTGTGGCTGCTGCCGTCATCTGCATGTGGATGGGCACCTTTAGAAGCAGAGGAGAAGCAGCCTCCATGGCTCCACTCCTGAATGGATGACACATTGGAATGGCCAGCAGCCACACCACCTCTTGTAAGCTGCTGGAGCAGAGTGTGTTCCTGGACCCACCACTGCCCTACATTGCCACCTCCATCCTTCTGGCCAGCCAGATGAGGAATCCCACTTGCAGGCTGAGGTGCATTACTAGCTGCTCATCTGGTCTGGTAAGCAGGCAGGTGGTTGGGGGCCAAGGAGAAGAAGAATGAATAAAGAGGCCTTTGGGCACCTGTTCAAGGTGGTGGAGGTGGTTTGGCGATTTGGAGGCCCAGCAGAATCAACTTCCAAGAGACTATGTTTTTCTGACCTCCTCCCCAACACTCTCACATGCACACTTCTCCTACACAGTCCAAATTGTTTCTCTCACTCTTTTTCTTTCACACACACACACTCACAGGGGTTCATTCACACAAATTCACATCAACTGTCTGATTCACTGACCAATTTATCTGAGAGTAATTGCTTTCAATCTCAAAAGGTGCTACACAAGATTCCTTTATCTCTTTGTGATACACACAGTGGCATCACTGGGGGTGTGGGAGGTATGATCTGTACCAGGTGACACCTCAGAAGAGGGGAATACACTCCCTTGGAGAGTGGTGGAGTCTCCTTCTTTGGAGGTCTTTAAACAGAGGCTGGATGACCATCTGTGGGGGGGGGCTTTGATTGTGGGTGCCTATATGGCGGGGTTGGACTAGATGGACCTTGTGGTCTCTTCCAATGCTATGATTCTAGGTGTGGCATCTGGTTCCGCTGTCTCCCTACCATGGATGGGGTGAGATGGGGTGAGCACATTCCTCTTGGCTTCACCATGACAGGAGCCTCCTCCTGAGGATGGACTCAGCAAAAGACAAGGGACAACGTGCCACTCCAGGCTTTGCCAAGGTGACAGCCTCCTCTTGAAGAGAGAGCTGCCATGGTGGCAAAGGACAAAGGCTAGTGTGCCCTTTGGGCCACCAATGTATCCACTGGCTGCCCCCTCCACATAATGTGACACACACACACACACACACATCTGGAGTAGGGCAAGGGGTAACCCCCAAACCGTCACTATTTCCCATCTCTGGATTAATCAGATCTGGGGAGTAGGAGTAGGTGTAAGGAGAAAGGAGTGAGGTTTTTACAGGAGTAGGAGTAGATGTAATATTAAGAAAAAATACCTTACTCTGGAGTAAGACAAGGAGTAACCCCAAAATCACCACTACTCCCCAGCTCTGGTGTGCATATCTGTGAACACAGGTGTATGTATGTGTGAAACAGTATACTTAAAATTTACATGTCTTAAGTATTGGAAATATTTAAATAAAAATATTCTAATTTGAACTAGGTTATTTCTTTATCAAATGTTAAAATTTGAATATGCATGAATGTGCAAACAAAAACACACACTCTAAGCAAAATATTTTTATTCATATACTATGTCAAGCTGGGGTGGGTGATGGCTACATGTAGGGGTAGGTCACTTGGTAAAAAGTTTGAGAACCATTAGGTTAATGGGTAGGAAGGGGAGCATCAACCAGTGGCCAGAAGATGTGGGGCCCACCTCTTTTGCAAGAAATAGCTCTGCTGAGTGCATTGTACCTGAAGCCATTATTGTCAGTACAGCTGAGGTTTACAGAGAATGACAAAACATGCTCCAGGTTCACATAAGACTATTGTGTGGAATCTTTGGCCTTCCAGATAGTTAGAACTACAACCCCCATAATTCTTTGCCATTGGACATGCTAACTGGGGCTTTTGGGATTTGAAGTTCAAAACTTTGGGAGGGCCATTAGTTTCCTACTCATGATCTAAGGAACAGCAGCTTTTGTCATATAAATTTATGGCCTTCGGGGGGGGGGGGAAGTACACAACATTGTGGGCTTTTTTTTTGGTAGTCATGCTTTAGAAATTATATGCAACGTGATTGTTTCTTAATGAGGGAAGGAATTAATTTTTCAAAAATACCCATGGTGCAGCTTCTATGATCAAGAATTTCCTGAGCATTATGAAATAATGTGTTTCTTGCCAAGGAATAAATTCATAAGAATGTCCGGCAGGGGCGGGTGGGGAGGGATGTGTTTAGCTAATTCCAGATTTAGGCAGAATAATAAAATGAGAGAACATAAGGCATTTGGGGTTTTTTTTCAGTTTAGAAAAAAAGATAATCTAATGGAGAGACCTAATAAACAACATATAAAATTATGGTGGTGTGAAAAGTGGGACTACATCTGTGTATGTGTGCATGTGTTTACAAGTATTTGTATTTCTCCTTTCCTCTCTCATATTGTTAAAATGCAGGGTCAATCACAGAAATTCAATATGATACATTCAGGAGAGAGAAAATAAACTACAAGTTTCGGTAGTATATCATTAACTTTTGGAACCTGCTGTTGCAAGATATAGTAATGGCTCCTAGCTTTCAGGTGATTAGACAAACTGGCAGCAGAAGACAACTGATAACTATTACTCATTAATCCTGATGAAAAATTTCTGGCATTTAGGATTATGGGGGCTACAATTCCCTCAGCTCCTTGCCACTATATAATTTTATATGTTGTCCCACCCTTTTTGCACCAACCCAGATATGAAAATGGTTGATGTAAGAGGATGCAATTCTTCACAAGTTTTATTTGGTCTTGACACTCCTTGCCTCAACACACTCCCTTCAAAACTATATATTTGTCACTAACCCCCCTTTTAAAGCTCCTATGTATTCTTTTCTCTTCTTTTTGCAGCATTTGCTTTGCTTAGATGAACTAATAATACCATGATTCATCTAACCCAGAGATGTTGTGTCTACCTGTGGCTGCTCAAGGACTCTTTCCCAACATACTTTCCAAGATCCTTTTCACTCCAGATACCAGGGACTGAACTAAGGATGCACACAATGCATCCACTCTACTGCTGAGTTTCAGCCTCTGTCAGACTCCCTTTCAGACGTGCCTTGCTTTATAATATTTGTTATGTTATTATTTGCCTTTATCCCACCTCACTTTCAGCTCCCTAACTCTGTACCACCCTGGCTTTCCTTGTTTAAAACAGTGTTTGAAGATTAATAATTTTGAAATTGCCTATTTTGGGGGACAGTTTTCAGCTTTCGCCTTTCTTTTGGGTTGTTTCACCCTTTTTTTTCATTTTATCTCTATGCAATAGATTGGGAGCCAATGAAGGGTTGCTCCTTTTCATTATTGTACAATCAGTGTTTAGCTGCAGCACTACAAAAATAAATGCATCTGAAGAAGTAGACTTAAGTCTACAAAAGCTCATGCTGCCAACTTCTTTCTTTCAGTTAGTCTCAAAGGTGCCACAAGATCTCTCTACATACTGATTCTACAGACTAACATGGCTATATCTTTGAATTCTACAAAGATAATGAACTGGACGATGAAACCACACAATGAAGAATACACAGCCTAGGTGCTTTTCTGCTGTTCTAACCCTTCTTTTCTTTTCAATTGAACAAAAAGTACATGATTTGTTTTGAAAAGCACATGTATAGAGGAGAATTCATCCCAACCCTTGTCTCTTAGTTTGGTGCAGATTGGGAAAAGTTACATTTTGGAATACAGTGCCCAGAGTCTACAAGTTGCCTGGGTAGGTGGTCAAGCTGGCTGAAGGATTATTGGAGTTGTCATCCAAAAAGGAACTTTCCCCAAGCTCTGGTGTGGGACACTCTGCAAATCTGATTCTGCCGCAGCTACTGCAACAGTCTGAGCACAGCACATGGGAGCATGTAACAACAACAGCAGACCTTCTCCTGTCTCTGGTTACTGCTCCTCCCTTCCTTTGATAAATGGATCCCATTGGTCTGCCTCTGAGCCACTGGTGAGCCTTAGGCCCCCAGCCACTTGCCAATCAGTTCTTGCATTTCACAGGGATCCAGTTTCATAAACTTAGCCTCAGGTTTTGAGCCTCTGTGTATGCGCGTGTGTGTATTTTAAAGCATCTGGGAAACTTTAGCATCCAGCGTGTAGACTGCTGCATCCAGCTCTCTCTCATCCATCATGCTGCAAAGCCTGCTGCTCTTGATGCTTGCCCTCCTGTGCCTTGGGAATCTGCTGCATCCAGGCATGGGCTGTCAGCTGCCCTCAGACTGGAGACCCCTGAGTGAAAGCTGTCGGGCTGAGCTGGCAGAAATCATTGTCTATGCCAAGGTCTTGGCCCTGCACCAGGACATGTACAGCATGTACAACTACTTGCCCTGGCAGTACGAAGCCACTGATGGAGGGCTCTTCTACTCTGCTGAGATTGAGATGCTGTGTGATCAGGCCTGGGGGAGCATGCTGGAAGTCCCTGCAGGGTCCAGGATGAACTTGACAGGGCTGGGGTATTTCTCCTGCCACTCTCACACCGTCATGCAGGATTACTCCTACTTCTTCTTCCTCAGGTGAGTACATCTACCAAACTCACCACAAACACCCCTCTCCACATATCTCAGAGTTTGGAAAAGTTTCTTTTTGGACTGCAGCTCTCAAGAGCCCCAGCAAGCATGGCCATGCCAAGCTCTGATGTGCGTATTATTGTGTGTTTGTGTATTTAAATAATTTGCATGGAGTTTAATCACACAAATCCAACAGCAATCATACTGAGCATTCTCATACATTGTAGTAGTAAAAACATTTTGTGTACTTTGTCTCAGTAGTCTTTACAAATGGGGTGAAGGCACACAACAACAACAACAACAACAACAACGGCAAAGGGTGGCCTTCCAGATGCTGTGGTACTGCAACTCCCAGTATCTGCCCCACCAGATATGCTGGCTAAAACTAATCTGAAGGGTAGCATGTTGCCCATCCCTAATTAACAACAACCTTACAAGGCAGGATGGTATTATTATCTCTGTGGTGGAGACAGAAAACTAAAAACTAGAAAATAGTGATTTGCCTGTTGAATTCACGGTGGGATGGAAAAAGACACATGGAGAGCTAGAGTTTTGGATAACTTATGAAAAATCAAGTGCAAGAGATCTTTATTGTATCACTTCAAGTTACAGATAGAAAGGAGAGTCATTTTTAATGTTCCCTAAACTAAAACAAAAATAAAAATCTCCACATCTTATACAGTTACAAACCAGAGAAAGGTCTGCCCCTCTTGCTGATGAGATAGTAACTGGTTCAAAGTTATCCAGTTAGCTGAGTGAGAATTTGAGTCCAAGTCTCTCTACTTCATGTCCTTTTACTTTACACTGCATTGCACCTTTCACTCTAGCCCTCTTCCCAGGTTTCCTAGGATGGTAAAATGGAAAACTCAATGTATTTTATGCTGCCTGAACTTCTTGGAGGAAAGATTTGTAGGATATGCATGTAACCTACAATGTTTAATTGCTTTGCTGTTAATGAAGCCTGCCTACCTAGCTTGCCTAAAAGAGCAACCATAGGTCAAAAGAGCAAAAGGACATAAAGGGTAAGTAAACTATTGTATTTGAGCATGTGAAAAATGCCTTTCTGCCATCACTGAATAATAACCAGATCCATACCACATGAATAAAGATTTCCAAAATAGAAGGTTGACCAAAACTGGGTCAAAGCCTGGCATGTTACAAATGTGTTTAAAAACTGCTAATTACAAATATGTTTAACAGAGAAAGTTGAAAGCTTATTTATTAGTGCTGTAACCTTTTGAGTACTGGAAACTTTAAATTACAGTTTAAACATTGTTTCTGACAATGTTTTATTTGTAACATATTTTGTTTGTATTGTGTTTACAACTGAGAAAAAAGTTGAGCACAGTACACTGATTTTTCTGCTACAAAGGTTGTCTATTTGGAATCAGCTATGTGATTTGTGTATATTTAATTGGTGCCAGTTTCCATAATTTAATGTCATCAGACAGCCAGTTCCAATGTAATATCTCAATAATTTGGTATGGAAATTGGTGTGTGAATGTTAGAAGATGCAGGCATTATATCACAATGGGATTCTTTTCTTGTTTCAAACAAGAAAGTAAGGTCCTGTGTTTCGAACTAGTGCATGTTGTGTTAATAACACATTTGCCACAAGTTTCATTTATGAAGGAGGTCAGGCCTGCTGTCATTTCATAATTCTGTAGAACAGGCATGGGGTTTGGTCCTCCAGATGTTCTGGGCTTCAGCTTCCAGAATCCTGGAAGTCAGAAACATGGCCAGTGACAAGGTATTATGGGAATTGTAACCCAGAAGTAGAGGATCAGCATGGTATAGTGGTTTGAGCCCTGGACTATGACTCTGGAGATCAGGGCTCTGCCATGGAAACATATGTGGTGACCTTGGTGAGTTGCACACTCACAGCCCCAGAAAACCCTGTGATAGGTTTACCTTAGTGTCATCATAAGTCAAAATGACTTGAAAGCACACAACAACATATTCTGAAACTCTTGAGATCTAATTATTCCCTGTCCCTCATGTAGAAAGCAGAGTAAGCACCACCTTTTCCCATTTGTTAAATTTACCCATCCAACCTCTTTGTTTTATGCAACTATTACAAAAGCCCTGTTCTAGTTTGGAACTAGTCACCTGATTGGTGCATGAAAAACACATACATTGCAAGTAAACTTATAAAGCACAGTGAAAAAAGGAAATGGCAGCTTGGATTTATGCTAACTAATCTCTTACTGCTACTTCTGCATGAAATTCTGTGTCCAAGGTGTAATTAAATTTGCCTGCAAAAAAAGTACAGTAAGTCTAGTGAGCTCAGTGGGGCTTAAGGCAGAACTTAGAAAGTTGCTATTAAGAAAAATGAGTAGAGTGATATGTTGAAACCAGCCATAACTCAACAGTGGCATGATGAAGCTCTCTCTCTCTCTGTGTGCCTTCAAGTCTCCTGTCAACTTATAGTGACTCCAAGAATTTCATAGGCTTTCCTTAGGCAAGGGGTGCTCAGAGGTGGCTTTCCCAGATCCTTCCTCTGAAATATATACTACAGCACCTGGTATTCCTTGGGGGTGTCCCATCCAAATACTATCCAGAGCTGACCCTGCTCAGTTTTCCAGATAAATGTGTCTAGGATTTTAGTTTTTGGCATTTCTTAAGTATTATTTAGCAACACTGATGTTTCATCTTAGAAATGTTCTCAGGAAATTGATATGCTCTTTAATTGTAGTTTTTAAAAGTGCCAATGCAGGTTTTTCAATCTCATATGGAAGAGAAAGTCAACACTGTCTTGGGAATGTTATACTATACCATCTGATGGCCAGATGCTGGTGTTCGATAGATATTAGAGCAGTGATGGTGAACCTTTTAGGGACCGAGTGCCCAAATTAAAAGGTGTTCTGGCACCGGGTGTTACTTGGTGCTGGGGGTGGGGGTGGGACTTTGAGTGGGGGGACGAGACTTCTTGGGAAGGTCTTCCACCCTCATGGGGGGAAACCTCTGCCTTCTGGGGGGTGGGATGTCTTCCCCCCACCCTCCTGGGCCTTCATCTGCCTCTCTAGAGACAGCTGAAGGCCCAGGAAGAGGAGGAACAAGTGTGTGCCTGTTCTTCCATCTGCTCTAGCACCCTCCTGGGCCTTCAGCTGCCTCTCTGGAGGCAACGGAAGGCCTGGGACAGCCAGAAAGATGAGGAACAGGTGTGCCCTGAAAAATTGCTTTGCACGCCATCTATGGGACATGTGCCACAGGTTCACCACCACAGTACTAGAGGAAGGATGAGCAACTTTCAACGTTCTGGAAAGCTGAACCTCCACTTTCACTGGAGTCACTGCTCCATTGGAGACCCTGTGCCCTCCTTGCTCCATCTCTCTCGCCCCCCGAAAATGCCCAATAAGGGCCACTAGAAAGCACAAACCCCATTGGTGTCCTTTGATCTCTTGGGCACGTGGGCTCCTTTTATCCACTCAAAGACTAGACAGTCACTTTGGATTCTGAAAAAAGTCCTCCACCAAACAATAGGTCAGAGGAGAGATGCATTCCCTAGAGGGCACTATTTATTTATTTATTTATTTATATTTGTTTGTTTTTTTAGTTGCGGGGACATGAGGCACAGACCACCATGAAAACATGGGAGAGAACCACATGTGGCATGCAGGTCAGACTGTAGCCACTCTTGGACTAAAGACTGACAAAGCTGAGGAAGGAGATGAACGTTCTTAGATCAGATTCTGTTAGTAAATGTGTGCAAGCTTCTCACAGACCTCTTTTGTGACAGCTGAAGCAGCAGAAATTACAACTTCTGTGAATAACTCATGTAGCACCTAAATAGGAGCCAGCATAGTGTACTGGTTTGAACATTAGCCTATGATTCTGGAGACTAGGGTTCGAATCTCCTGGGTGACTTTGGGAAAGTCACACTCCTTCAGCCTCAGAGGAAGGCAAAGGCAAAGGCAATGGCAAACCCCCTTTGAACAAATCTTGCCAAGAAAAACCAATGATAAGTTTGCTTTAGGGTCACTGTAAGTCAGAAACAACTTGAAGGCACACATCAGCAAATAACCAACCAGCTAAATACCCTGAAGTCACCAGATCCCATCTGTTCTTGAAAGCTAAGGTCATAGAATCATAGAATCATAGAGGTGGGTGGGGCTCTAAGGGCCACCTGGTCCAACCCACTGCTCAATGCAGGATCTCCAGCTAGAGCATCCCTGCAGCCTCTTCCACTTTGGAGTGTTTCAGCAGATAGAAAACCATTTGTTGGATGGGATGAAAAAGCTATGGAGTGGCAAGTGTGGGGGGAGGATGGCTAGTGTTTCTGATATCAGTGGGACAGTGAATCCATTCCAGGTTTTTAGGCCAAAATTTAAAGTTAAACCAGCTTCTTCACTCCATGAACTGGTTGGGTAGCCCACAAGGTTCCAAGAAGTGTCATTGTAGCCACCATCACATCTAATTTCAGCATCAGTACCACCGAACCCTTCTTTTGAAGACATAGTAGCTTGAGCTTAAAGACATTGCTGTGAAAATCCCACATTGCTTTTTTATCCCACATTTCTTTCAGAGGCCCAAACAGGTTTCTTTATCTTGTTCAATACACACCAGGCATGTGTTTATTTCTATAAATCACAGGTCCCATCCCCCCCCCCCTTGGGTCTGGCCTGGAAAAAAAAGTAACTTAGTGCACTAATTCCTTGGGCACTAACCTAAATTCTCCTTTCGAACTCAGTCAAACAGGAACAAGACAAATCCATGTGACGGTTCACAAAAGGGAAATGGTACTATTTGAGTAGTATCAACATGTTTTGGGAAAATAATGTGCAAGAGTCCAAAGTACATGTGAACATTCTGTACAGAACATGTGCAATCTCCTCTCCTGTGCATTTTGCTCATCTCTGCCAGCACTTGGATAAGTTACATTTTTGGACTTCAAATCCTGGAACACCTCAGCTAGCATGGCCATAGTAGTTGAGCAATTCTGGGAGCCATGGTATAAATAAAATAACTTTCCCAAGTTCTTATCTCCATTGCCTTGCTAAACATGATTGCATGGGATTCCCCCCAATAATGTCTTAGCATGGTTCCTTCACTCCCATTTAAATACGAATCCTGGAGTCATGGGCAGTAGTTAAGACATCCCAGCCTGATCTCACTTCTCACACATTTCCAAAGGGATGTGGAGCCAGGCTGCAGTTACCTCACATCCTGGTATGCTTTTGGCCTATGATCTATAATTGAATGAGTGTTAAATACTCTTAAAATAGGTTGTCAGAGAAGTCCCATTATTATCTTGTTTTGGGCTCATGCAATCTTGCATTAGAAGTCTTCTACAACATTTCTGCAAAACATCTCTAAAATCAACATTTGCACCCAAAAGAATTTCATGATTTTTGTTTGTTTCACCCCAGAGAGAAGAGGGATGCACTGAAATAATTTATGAGATTATTTTGGAAACTCTTATGCAACGCGGGTTTAAAAAACAACAACAAAACTTAAAAAACCCCAACCTCTAATGATTTCTTCCACTTTGCCTTGTAGCCCAAAAGAAGCTGTGAAGAAATGGCAGTAACCTGTGTACATTTCCCCACAAAGCTTAGTTCAAAAACATAAACTGGAAGGGAGTGTTAATGTAATATTAAATCCCAGGAAGCATTAAGGCATGGTCCTGCCCTCCTGAGTACACTATGCTTACTTAAGTAAGTCTTGCCCAGAACATTTTGCTGGCTGAGATGAAGGACCCTCCTCATCTGAGGTACAGAAGCAAATTGGATTGGGAATTGAAATGTAATTCAGGGCTGGCAGAGAGACTGTGTCCTTCATCACACATGGGGGCAGCAGGGTCACTTAGACAGTACGCATATGCCATGTGGTATATACAGCTCTGACCTTCCACTAAAGGAACAGCCAGAAATCCAGGAGGAATAGTTGGGAAGCTGCTGTCTGCTCTTAGATTTGCTACCTGAAACAATAATCTCACTCTGCCTAATGGTAGGGCTGGCCCTGTGCTTCAGTGGTCTCTATTGAGCTCATGGAGAGAAACTGCTATATAGTGAAGTATAGAAGGGCTTTATTATCACAGTGAAGTGTATTGCAATGAGTCTGCCACAACTGCAGCCCAATTTGCTGAGGAAAAGTGTTTCTTGCGCTGTACAGAGGGCTGAAAAGATCATGATATAAGTTAATTAACTGTTATGTCTGCTTTCCCTTTTCAGAATGGATGAGAATTATAACCTCCTTCCACATGGAGTAAATTTCCAGGATGCCATCTTTCCAGATACCCAGGAAAACAGACGGATGTTTTCTAGTCTCTTCCAGTTTTCCAACTGCACTCAAGGGCAACATGCCATAAGCTTCTCCAGTGACTGGGAGATACAAGAGGATAACAGAGTAAGCTTGTTTTGTTTTATTGGGGACAATTATCCAGTATGAAGAAATCTGACTTTCGAGTTTATCACATGGGGGAAATCCCATATAGAAACAGGATTTTAAATTAAAAACTCACACTAAAGACCCGGAAAAGCATGTTGATTTTCACATGATGTTGTTGATAAAGTGTTAACCCGAACGGAAAGTAGTCAAAAGCTGCTTCTTTTTACTTTCAGAAAATCCCGAAAGTAAAAAGGACCAGCTTTTGTCTACTTTCCGTTTGGGTTGACAATACTTTAACAGCGATGTGTGTGAAAATGAAACCACTTTTGCAGGTTTCTCCCAGCTTTTAAATCCCATTTCTGCATGGGATTTCCCCCGTGTGATAAACTCCATAGGGTCAGAGCAGCCAACATTGGTTTTTTACTTGCAAAGTTTGGGACAGCAGGTAATGCTAGAGTATCCAGAAACCTCAGGTAGCATGGCCAATGGTTTTGTGGATGGAAGATTCTGGGTGTTATTGTTAAAAAAAAAAAAGGAATAAAAGAGTAACTTTTCCAAAGTTTTCTTGGCCATGAAAACTTAGCTTTGTTTGAAAGTGGCATCATATTAGTAAACTTCCACAGTATCTCCTAAGGCAGAAAATGTGAACAAAATGAGTGGGATGGTGCCAGTCTTTCCTTTTACGATCTTCCCCTCATTATAGGTGGCGCCAAGTGCTGCAGCCTTGAGGACCACAGATGTCTCACATATTTTTAATCAACTTGTTTTCCAAATAGAGATATCAGTTGTGGGAATGTTTACACCCTCTGATTTTGGTACGCTTTTCTTCCTTGATGGATGAAAGAAGACTTTGAAACAGTAATGAGAAACTCTTGCTTGTAATTTTAGTGGAAGAGGAATGGTGGCATTGGGCTTACTTGTACTTATTTTAAGTATACTTATTTTACGTATACTCCTATTTGTCAATTATATAGCACCATCAATGCAGAAGGATATTTATGGTGCAAGGTAAAAAGGCAATCCCCTGCCCCAAGGAACTTACAGTCTTAAAATATAGACAGGCTGTGTGTGGAGAAAGGAAAAGATATTGGATATTTTCAGATGAGGCCTCCATGCATGGAATTGTGCGTTTGTGTGACTTGTAATCTTCTGTTTGCAAATCTTCTATGTTTTCCCACTGCTGTTTCTATTTGCCTTCTTACCACAGAAAATCCATTAAGGAGAAAAGATAGACTAGGTCTACAATGTCCTTTGAGTGGTAGTACTAGAAGCAGAGCATGGAAAAGTTATTTTGGACTACAGCTTCCAGCAACCTTCAGCTAGCATGTCCATTGATGATACTGGAGTGTGTGCATTTGTTTGGGAAATATAATCCCAAACAAGTAACAGTTCCAAGCTCTGGCTAGGACCCATCTCTTTGGAAGCGCCCATTGTCAGTACACTGAATTCATAGCGAATTGCAATCTTAATTTTTTTCAATTATTTCCCATCCCACCATCCTACAAAGCTCACCTAGGAGGGAACTTTGCTACAAGGATGCAACAGACTCCTATGTACAAGCCATGAATCAGCCCCATTAACTCAAGTAATAGAAGGCACATGTCAAAACTCCCAGTGGCAACACTGGAAACTGAGAAGCAAATGTGTTATAAGCCAAGTTGCAGCTGTCTTGCCCCCTGACCTCTTGCAGCTGTGAGTAGATTATAGAGTAGAGAGACGGCTGTTTGAATGGATATTTAAATAGTGATTCTTGGGAACATACTTGCAGTTCTTAAAGCACAGAGGTCATACTCATTTTACGTGTGAAAACATTTCCTTCAGAAATGCTTAGAGTCCATATCCAGAGCTGCTTTTCTTGTTTAAAATATATAAGAATATTTTTCTGCAGACGTTTTAAAAGTGGATTCCATGAGTGAATTACTATAGGAAGTAGCTGTATCAGATTCCACACTGGTAGGTCTATGTAATGAAGTGTAGAATTTAGAGGTTGGCAGCTATGTGGAAATTCCCCATTCAAATGCACTGCGAAAATGCTGCATGCTAGCCAGGATCCAGTGGGGTGGTTCCTAGGAAAATCTGAATGTCAGCAGAATTAAGAATATAGTACATTCAAAACCTGCTGGAAAACTCTCTGGAGTAGTTTTTTAGATTGCAGGAACAAGGGGACGAGAAGAAATATGGGTGCTAACATGACATGACATGAGACTTCTTTCACTGACTGTTATGCATCATTCTCATTGTTGGAGATCTACTGGGATTATGGTAAACTGTAGCGAAGACCTAATCTGCTTGCATTTACCAGAGAGCTTGTCAGGGGAAGAGTAAGGAGGAACACTTTCTTGGTTGTTTGCAAGCTGTGTGTGTGCGTGTGCGCGTGCATGCGCATGTGCTGGCATGGTGTTGGAGAGTGTGTGAGACCTTCACATTTCAGGATGGGACTACAGCCAGAACCATGAAGAAAGTTTTTCCATTACATTTTCCATATGCAGATACTTATCATTAAAAGATGTCGCAAGTAGCATAAAATCATGTTCTGAAGTACAAGGGACGCTAAGTTCCATGAACCTGCTTCTTTACCATGTGTTTAGGATTAAATTGCCAACTGACCAAAATAGAAAAAAAACTTGTCTGGTTTTTCGTGACCTCTGGAGAAGTTATTCCACCCACATTCATATGAAGCTTTCCTTAGCTCTTATACAAATCTACTGTGCAAATCAAACTGGGAATATTATGCGCAGTTTTGTGTGTGTGCACCCCAAAGTCATTTCTGACTTAGGGTGATGCTGAAGCAAACTTACCATGGGGTTTTCTTAGCAAGGTTTGTTCAGATGGATTTTTCCAATGTCTTCCTCTGAGGATGAGAGAGTGTGACTTGCCCAATGTCACCCAGTGGGTTTCCATGGCTTAGTGGGGATTTGAATCCTGGTCTTCAGAGTTCTAGTCCAACAATCAAACCACTACAAGACACTGGCACAGTTCTGGTCACCACACATTCCAAAGGATAGTGTAGACATGGGACACCAAAATAATCAGGGAGTGGAAAACTCCACTATGAGGAAATTAGCAACATTTTGGGGTGATTCACTTTAAAAGAAAGGTAGACAAGAAAGAAATATGTACAGTTATGCATGGTGTGGTACATTTGGACAGAAAGCATTTCTTCCCCTTCTCTCTCATAATACTAAAACCTGGGATCATCCAATGAGGGTATAATGTGGGAGATTCAGACCAAAGAAAAATAAGTTCTTCTTTAACTCTAGAATTGTTTCTGCAGGATGTGAGTGACAGTGGCCATCCACTTGGATGGCTTTAGAAAAGGATTAGAAAAAAGGATAAATGATACATCTTTCTGTGGCTACTGGTCATGATGACTGTATAGTGCCTCCAGGACCAGAAGCACTATGCCTCTGAATGTCAGTTCTCACCAAGAGGAAGAAGAATGTAGCCCTGATTTGTTGCTTCCCACTGCCATCTGGTTGTAGGAAATCAGAGGCTGGATTTGAGAAGGCATTTAATCTAAACCTGCAGATATTTTGAGATAACTATGCCAGCCTATCTGAGCAAAAGTTGCTGAAGTCTGGAATCTTTGATAGAATAATAATGTTTAGAGGTAGATACAAATTCAAATGCCCACCACAAAAGCTCACTGGATGGATCTTGAACCAGTCACCATCTTTCAACTTACCTCACAAGACCATTGTGAGGATTATATGCATGGATAAGTACACTGTTCTAACCTCCTTGGAAGGAGGGCGAGATAAAAATGGATGGGTCTGTATAGAATATTTTTAAAAGAAAAAAAGAGCAAATATAGCACTTGAATTGTGGAGAACATCTTCCCATCAGTTTTTATTGTAAGTTTTATTAACTCTCATCTGTTGGAATATGGATGGGTTATACAGTCAAAGGTGAAATGTAGAGATGTGTGTGTGGAATTTTCCTCATGAGAACAACATCTAGACAAACAAAGACAATTCGGTCCAGATAGCCAGGGAGTCATAACATGAACAGTTTTTAGCTGGGAAACAGGAGAAACAGATAATGAAAATTCAAAACAATATGAGATCATGGGAAAGGAGTCACATGGGTGGATGATGGACAACAAGGGGCTGGGTTAAAACACATCATACAGGCAACATCCAATCAGCGTAAGTAAGGTTAACACCCAGAAGGTGGAGTAAGGGCAGGGCCGAGAAATCTCTTTGTCTAGAATTGTTTATAATTCATGCCTTATTGTGTGTGTGTGTGATTGCAATGGTTTTAACCACGGAGTTAATTTCTGGACTATAATATGCTTATATTGCTTTTAAAATGTAACTTCTGGATCTGGAAACATGGATCTGTAACTCTTCTGTTCTACACATCAGCACGATGTGATCCTATGGTGGACTGTATATTTTTTTTTCTTTGCTTATTTTATTTTATGGAACAATAAAGCTCTACTTTGGATCTACATGATTTGTCTGCATGCTTTCAGCATGGGAAGGCTGATGAAGGAAGCTCTAAGACCCTGATAATTATAATTTTTCAGACAAGCTTATGTTTCCACAACAGAAAGCCAAATGAGTCAAATTGGCTGAAAATTCTCAGCTCTTTTCAAAAAGGTATTTCAAGAGGTCAAAGTTTATGATTCACCCTAGGATATGTAGACAAACATCTTCAAAAGTAATGAACATGTAGGTGATCCTGAAAGCTCAAGGGGCAAGTAGATCACAGAGCATAGCCACTTTGTGACTGAAGGTGGGAGTGGATGGAGGGAAGGTGCCCCCTCAATTCACAAATCATTCTTGCAACAAGAGAAATTTTGTGAGCACTTCAGGGAACTCCAGGAGAGTTAAACTGTCAAGTAAAATAATGGGTTACTCCATTTGTCTTTAGCAGTGCCAGTCAATTAAGGTGTCCAAACAGTTGCTTTTGCTAAAAGGAAGGTCAGGAATTCTTTTGACCCATTCAGGGAGCTGGGTAACACGGAACACCATCTTTTGCATTTGCTTGCACTTCTTCCAACTACTTCTGCCTCTCTTGTGAAGAACTATAGCAGTACAGCAAGGTATTATTTGTAAAGCCCTTATAATAAATGTCTAATCCTGCAGAAGCCCTTGTGTGATCAGCATAGTTTTTCGATAAGTGAACTGCTGAGCTTTTGAAACTGGATTTGTAGCAACCTACTACCCTTTCCATGGGCTTCTTCTTCATGCAATTTTATAATCCCAATTGAAGATCTCTTTGTTCATAGTTGTTGTTTCCTCTGTGTGCGTGTGCGTGTGCGTGGGAGCTTTTTGCTGGCTTGACTCCAGGATGGATTTGGGGGAAGATAACATACATTAGAAGTGCTGCTGTGTTTTTTTCTTTAGTAGCTGCTTTTTAAAAAAGAACAGATGTTTGGCTGTGGTATTTCCCCAAAGACTCTTAACTGTACCTGTGCGTGTGCATGCAGATGGGTCTATTATGCAGCAGGCTAAGGACTAAAGAGTGGGACACAAAAAGAACTCGATACTTCAAAGTAAAAATAATGATAAAATGTTTCACAGTTGTGATCATGCCACTAACTTTTATTCATGGTAGTTTCATGTACATCCTTTGGGGATATAACTCTCTCCAGTTTTTTATAGGCAATAACTATAAAAACATTGTACTGTAGAGAAATGATTCAAGTTAGAAAATCTATGAAACTTAGCATAAGAGCAGAGCTTTGGGTAGAAGGGTTGGTTCAGATTCATGTATGTGTATATGATGTGTGTATATATGAAAATGCTATATGTCATAGAGGTGTTTTAGGCAAGGAACATGCAAAATTTTGGAAGGACAGGGAGTAGGGAATTATGATGAGGAGAAAAATAGTTTCACTCTTTTTGTTTTGTTTTGTTAATTTGGCACAGAAAATGCAATAGCACAGAAAAAAATGATGGAAATTGTAGTTTTGTGAGACATTTAGCTTTCTCTGTCAGAGAACTCTGGTGCCATAACAAACTACAGTTATCAGAATTCCATAGCATTGAGCCATGACAGTCAAAATGGTGTCAACCTGGATTATTTCTGTCACGTGGATGCAGCCCTAGTCCAGTCCTCAAACCACTACACCACACTGGCACTCTCTAATCAAACACGACCATTTATTTATTTTTATTTATTTCATTTATATGCCACCTTTCTCCCAGAGTGGGATCCAAGGCAGCTTCCATTTCTGTTAAGTCTGTTTGTTTTAACAACCATTCCTCCATCATAGGTAATGCTTAATTCTTCCATTTTTGCAATACAACAATATTGATGCTGTGGTCATATATTTAAGTAATCTTCCATGGGTCTTCTCCAGCTGTACATCCAACAGTACCAAAAGAAGCAATTCCAGGTTCAACTGAATATTAGTCTTTAAAATCCTCTGCATCAACTTATGTATTTGAATCCCAATTTTTAAAGCTTTTTCACTTGCATCGGCACAAAGGACTCAAACGCATTAGTTTGGGTATAACACTT
>CM034708.1:120142952-120161145 GCA_020142125.1 Phrynosoma platyrhinos
CATCCCACTTTCTTGCCGCTTTCTGCCGCCAGTGTGGTAACGTCCTAGATGACATCTGGGCTTTTCAGCATCAACCATGGGATATACTCCTCTTACAACAGATTTTTAAAAAGTCCTTTGTCTTTCCAGATGTTCCCAAAAGATCCAGAGCCTTCTATTCTGGTGCAGGGTATCTGTTCACATGCACATCCCACTGTGCCGCCTGGTTCTGCTGCTACAGTGGGTTGCTTCACTCTGAGGTCAGAATGAAGGACCCAGCCATATGACTGAGGCTGAGCCCTTGTTCTGACTTCAGAATGAGTGACTTGTCGTAGCAGAGGCCACATCAGATGGCACAGCAAGATCCATGTGCAAACAACTGCATGGTATCCAAATAGAGGGCCTGTGCAATTGGAGAGGTTCAGGGCAGCTCTGAGACCAGGATACTCTGGGCTGGTCCTGGAGTATTCTGACCAGTGCAAACAACACCTTAGTGGCTTCTCCCGGGCTATAGAACTGCCTCCTATGCGAGGGCTAGTTGGCCTCCTCTCTGCTCTCTTTTCAGGCAAAGACCTTTTCATTTAATCAGGTCTTTTGCTCTAAACTCATGTGGCAGAAAGGTATTTTAATGTGTTGTGCTTTAACCTTCTAAATTGTGTTTTGCACTATTTTAACTTTGTTCTTTTGGTATTTTTTAAAAATCTTTTATATATAAGATTTCAGATCTACTTTGTTTTAATTTGTTGTAGGCAGTTCAAAAGCATGCAAATGCAGGTAGATAAATAGGTACCACTTTGGGGGAAAGGTAAACAACATTCTGTGCAGCCATGCTGGCCACATGATCACAGAGTCATCTCTGATAACGCTGGATCTTTGGCTTAGTAACAGAGATGAGCACCACCCCCTACAGTTGAACATGACTTGACAACCTTGTCAATGGGGAATACCTTTATCGTATCTTTTTAAGCCATCCTTGGATCCCATGATAGGAGAAAGGCAGGACATAAATTAAGTATATAAACATAAAATGCTGCTTTTGAACTACAGCCCTATTCTGCCTCAGGAGAACTACTTCTTCGGAGAGCTCACCACTGTGTAAAATGCACAGGATTGTAAAAACTCCTAGGAGGATGACTTAACTTTTTTGTGGGTTTTTCTTTATTTTCTTTTTTCTTTTCTTTTTTAAGAAAGTTTATTATTTAAAAACAGTTGACACACAATAACAACACCAAAACAAACAACACAATTCAGAAATACATAGATACCAATCAAAAATACAAATCCTCAAAAACAAACATACACAAAGAAAAAGAAAACAAAACCTAAACGTACAACAAAAACATAGACATACCCAGAGTTCCCAAGCCATAAGAGGAATATCTCCTCAGCTTCAAAACCTTTCTGAGCCAATAAATAAGAAAAAAAAGAAAATTATTATTTATTAAAAAAGAATTAAGTACAACAGGACCCAAATACCATTTTAACAAATTAAATCTTTTACCAGCTTTTTATGATCACTAACTTCCAAAATATTTGTTAAGGGCTCCCAAATCTTTCTTTGTTTCTCCCAGCTTTCTCCCCTAAGCAGTTGTGTGAGTTTATCTACACTTATACAATCTACCAATTTCTGTAACCACTCAGTGAACGTCGGCAAACTTTTACTTTTCCATCTAGCTGCGAAAACAATTCTTGCTGTTGTTGTTATATAGAATATTAGTTTGTGAAACCGCTTATCTATTTGCTGTTCATCATACATACCCAATAAATAAAATTTTGGATCCAAATGTTCAATTATGGGAATCATTTTAACAACCAAATTATGTATCTTTTTCCAATATTTTTTGGCAAATCTGCAATGCCACCACATATGAATAAACGAACCTTCTTTTCTTTAACATCTCCAACAAAGTTTACTGATGTTTTTATTCATCTTGGCTAACTTCAGAGATGTTAAGTACCAACGCAGTTGCATCTTATGCCAGTTCTCTCTTAGTTCATAACTGAGTGAATATTTTATCTACAAGACCATGACTTCTCCCATTGTTCAAATGGAATGGACTGTTTCAAGTCTTGGGCCCATCTAATCATATGAACCTTAATAGACTCATCCTCAAGCTCCAATTTTAAGAGCAGATCATAAAATTTGGATATTCTACATAATTTTTTATTTTCAAGAATTGTATCTAAGCCCTCCTCATTTCTTCCAATACCACAAGTAGCTCTATCTTTCAGAAACTTATCTTTAAGTTGCATATACAAAAACCACCCACAATCAAAACCTTTACCCAAAATTTCTTCACGAGTCAAAAGATCTAGTCTGCCAGAACTACCATCAACCTTCATAATATCGCGATAAGTGACCCAGTGCTCCTTGTCTAATCTCTCCCTTCCAAAGAGAGCTTCGTTTGTGGAGACCCACAATGGTACCTTCCTACAGAGAATATTTTTATATTTAAACCAAACCTAAGCCAAAGCTTTCCTAATAAAATGATTTTTTTTATTTTTAAAATGATTTTTTTTTTCCGGCAGGCCTTCCCGGAATAACTACCGGCTCATGGCCTCACTCCCTTTTGAAGATCCTCCCCCCTTCTATGGCTTTTCCGACCTTCTATGATCTCTATGATTAGGTCTCTATGAGCCAGTATATTTACTCTTGCCCGCACTTTCTTTCTTGTATGGGTTGTATTTGATTTTATGGAGGCTTTTACCTCCTTATAATTTGTTTAATTGTGAATGGTTTAATAACTTTTTAAGGGGGGGGAGGGGGGAATTGTTCTTAAATTGTTATGTGATGGATTTTTATGATGTAAGCCGCCCCGATTGTGCTCAGAGGGGCGGGGTATTAAATAAAAATTATTATTATTATTATTATTATTATTTTCAAAATCTTGATTGGCTTTGATTTTATCATAAAATAAATACTCGTGCAAACCAAATCTAACGCCTGCACATTCAATCGTTAAGGTTTCATTATTATTTAACAAAAAACAATCAGATAGCCAAACAAAACAGCAAGCATCATAATATATTTCCAAGTTAGGTAAAGCCAGGCCCCCTCTCTCAACCTTATCTTGTAGCACCTTGAGTCTAACTCTCGGTCTCTTGCCACTCCAAAGAAATTTAGATAAGTCATGGTGCCATTTCTTAAAAGGAGCTTTGTTTTTTATTATTGGCAAGTTCTGATATAGAAAAAGTATCTTGGGCAAAATTGTCATTTTAATGGTGGAGATTCTCCCTAACCAAGCTAGTCTCAAAGATGTCCACCTCTTTAAATCCTTCTTTATCTCCAACCATTTCTTTTCATAATTGTTCTTGAAAAGATCAACATTCTTCGTTGTAATTACAATACCCAAATATTTAACCTCCTTCCTAATTTGGAAACCCATAATCTTTTCTACCTCCAACTTCTCCTCTTCCATGAGGTTCATGGTTATTACCACAGTCTTGTTCTTATTAATTTTTAGACCTGAAACTTCAGCAAAGGAGTCTAGTTCTATCATTAGTTCTTTCAGATTTTCTGGGTTAGTAATTGTTAACACCAAGTCATCAGCATAAGCTCTCAATTTCATATGATAACCTTTCAACTTAATCCCCTCCACTTTCTTGTTCCTAATATTGTGATTAAGAAATTTCAAAACCATCAGAAACAAAAGAGGAGAGAGGGGGCACCCCTGCCTAGTTCCTTTTTCTACATTAAATGAATTAGTTTTTTCCACATTAACTATCACCCGTGCTTTTTGAAATTTATAAATAGCCTTTATCCAACCTAAAAAATTGGACCCCAAATCTATCTTCATCAGGCCATTCAACAAAAAATCCCAGTTTACACTGTCAAACGCCTTCTCAAAATCAATGAAAATCATAATCAGTTTCCAATTTATATCTTTTTTATGAAACTCGACGACATTCAGAATATGTCTGATATTATCCTTAATAGAGCATCCTGGTAAGAATCCATTTTGATCAGAAGGAACCCAATCAACTAACACCTTTTTTAACCTATCAGCCAAAATCATCGTGAAAATCTTATAATCCAGATTGAGTAAAAAAATTGGCCGGTAGTTTTTGATTAATGAATTATCTGTAATCTCCTTAGGTAGTAAAGTAATATGTGTGTCCGCCCAGGATTGCGGAACAGTCTTCTGCCCCACCTCATTGAACACAGCTGCCATGTAAGTTCTCAGTTCCTCTGAGAAGGTCTTATAATATTCTGCAGAGAAACCATCAGGGCCAGCCACTTTACCCACCTTATATTTTTTAATAGCCTCAGTGACTTCTTGGATAGAAATCTTTTTATTGAGTTCACTACACCGCTCTTCTGAAATCCGTGGAATATTGCAACAATCAATAAACTTTCCCATTTTCTGTCTATCCACATCAACTCTTTCATAAAGCTTACTATAGAACTCCCAAACCACCTGCTTCAATTTCTCTTGCTCAGAGACGATTTTATCATGAGCTTTTAAATTATGTATAACTCTATTAGCCTTCTGCTGTCGTAAATAGTTACTTAACAATCTGCCAGGTTTATTTAAACCCTCAAACATTTTTAGTTTAAGAAAATTCATATTTTTATTCACCTCTTCAGTTAATAATAGATTCAATCTGGATTCTAAACCTTTAATCTCCATCTTTAAATCGCTATTGCCAGGTTTACTTTTTAGCAAAAGCTCTTTTGTTTTCAAAGAATCATGTAATTCTTGAAATTTTGCCTCCTTTTCTCTTTTTAACTCATAACCATTTTTCATAAAGAGGCCCCTCATTACTGCCTTAGCCGTATCCCAAATTAAACTCATCTCCATGTCTTCAGTCCTATTCTCAATAAAGAAATTTTTCAGATGTGACCGAAATTCTGCCATTTTTTAATAAAGCCTTATTCAATGTCCAAAAGAAATCTTTCTGGCCTGAAATCAATTCAATAATGATCGGGTAGTGATCTGATACTGTCTTTGAGAGAGTCTCCATTTTCCTGATCTTGATGCAAATATTCTTAGTCACTAAAAACATATCTATACAAGCCAATGAACCATGACATTCTGAAAAGTACGTAAAATCTCTTCTATTTGCATACTTAGATCTCCAAACATCACACAGATCAAAATGATTCATAATATCAAAGAAATATCTGGGTAATTTCCCCTGGTTTTGTTTGATTGGTTTATCTGAACAATGATCCGACTGTGGTTCTATAACCCCATTGAAGTCGCCCATCAAAATCAGAGATTCACTATTTAGTTCTTTAATTTTATTTATTTTTTGTGGGTTTTTTGGCCTGTGTGGCCATGTTCTAGAAGAGTTTCTTTCTGACGTTTCGCCAGCATCTGAAGATGCCAGCCACAGATGCTGGCGAAACTTCAGAAAGAAACTCTTCTAGAATATGGCCACACAGGCCAAAAAACCCACAAAAAACTATGGATGCTGGCCATGAAAGCCTATGACTTCACATAGGATGACTTATTGGTCAGAAAAAGCATGTCACAGCTCAACATCTCTGCCTTCCTACTGTGCTCAGAAGAAATACTGGAAGTAAAAAAAAAAAAAAAAAAGATGAAGCTTGGGCAACAAGTTCTGGGCACATCCAAAATCTTCCCCTTGCATGTAGTAACAGTAATAATAATGATGATGATCCTGATGATGGTGATAGGGATAATTCCCAAAGGAACTTACAAAAGCACTCCTTCAGGTACATTTTCTCATTCCCACTCCACATTTACAGAAGGAATGTGACTCAAATAGCTTGGAGCATGAATGCAATATCAGAAGAGCGGGAACTCAACACACAAATGGTTAGTCGAAGGCTTTCACATCTGGCATTCATAGTTTTTTATGGGTTTTTCGGGCTATGTGACCATGTTCTGGAGGAATTTATCCCTGATGTTTTGCCTGCATCTGTGGTTCTGTGAACCGCTGAAGATGCCAGCCACAGATGCAGGCGAAACATCAGGGATAAATTCTTCCAGAACATGGCCATATAGTCCAAAAAACCCACAAAAAACTACACCAATGGTTGTTTAGAAGCGCATTCACCTGTTTCAGCAACAATCTACATTGCATACCAAAGGAGAATGAATAAAACGGCTAAGATCACTTTAACTTTAAAGATAACTTTAAAAGCTATAGTTGTACTGCAAAAGAGGTGAAGTTAACAGTCAGAATGTAACTTTTTTAAACCTCTGGTTTTTTTTTGGGGGGGGGGAATAACTAAATTAAAAGTAACTGACTATTTCTTAGTTAATTCCAAGTTCAGGCTGAGTCACACCCTCTTCTCTCCCCTGTTTCTATCCTTCTTTGGAAGATTTGTTTGGTTTTGCCTTAAATTTCCTTTTTGTTGCTATGGTTATTTGTGTTGTCTTTATATAAACTAAAAACTTGGGGCTTATCGCACCATCAAAAAACCCGGCTGCTCCCCAGTGGGATACAGCCAGGTGGCGGGAAGTAGGTGGGTATTACTGCAGGCAAACCACCATTGATTCTGCTGGGCAAGTGCAACCCATCTGCATCCCAGATCCCAGGCTGTTTTTCAAAGATGGCAAGTTCCCACCTGTGAAAAGTGGCCTCCGAAGCATGCCTGGGACCCAGGATGCAGCTGGGTTGCACTCGCCTGGTGGAATTGGTGGCGACTTGTGTGTGGTAAAACCTGTCTGTATCCCACAACCCATCTGCATCTTGTTAGAGAGCAGCCAGGTTTTTTGACAGTGCAATAAGCCCCCCCCCAGTAAAAATATTAAAAGACATGGGGCTGAATCCAGGTTATATTTCTATGAAATCAATAGTACTTCAGTTTGTCATGGCTAACTTAAGCCTCGCTTATTTAAATCAGTCTGCTTATAGGTATGGATATAATTAAATCTAGATCCAACTCAAATCTAGTGTCCACCATGGGCCAAGGCCTTTTCCCACTTAATTACAAATACTTCTCTCTCTCTCTCCCCCCCCCCCCAAGTTTATATAGTGTACAATAGTGTGTTTTACTGTAAATTGCTTTCTTTATAACTATATAGCTAAAAATATAAAAAAAAATTTTTAGCACCATGACACATCATTGTGCAATTGTTAAGAGTTGTTATACATTTGTAGTTGTTGTAATATTTACTTGTAAACCTGTTGTTATGATGGCAAGTTCTGTTCACAAGCTGTGGTTCTCTAAGAGCTGGGAGATCTCTTATGGAGCATTCCCAGGAGCACTTCAATAAATCTACAGTTCCCAGGGTTCCTTGGGGAAAACCTTGAGAGTTGAGTTGTCATAAATCAGTAGTGTGAAAGTGTCATTAGTATTGCAATGATACATGTGCCCCTTCTTCCAAAATTAAAAGAGTCCCATTTCTTTGAGCTATTCTTACATTAAAAAATTCATCTAATTAACATTTGCAAAAACTGCTGTCTTCTGCTGAATGCCGACAATCTGCATACCCCAAGACGGTTGTCCCCTTACATGAGTTATAAAGTTGGATGCTTCCTTTTCTGGACACAGCATTTATTTATATCTTCATCTGCTCCCACAGATGGAGATAATTAAAATGTATGGGATTGCCCAAATTGATTCTTCCCACACAATGTTTCTGGAGGCACTGATCAAGTTTTCACGCAAGGTTTTGAATGCAGTCTACGCTGGAGGAATGCAAATTCGCCTTGCAAATGGCTTGTCCATTCTACTCTGCTCAAGTCAATTTAGTATTGATGACACTTCTTTCCTGCCTTTCCACCTAATATTTTGGGGTGGCACACTTGAGATCAGGCCCTATCAAGAAATTTTTATGACACGAGCTGAAAGAGCAAATAGTGTCCCCTTCCCTAGTAAACAAAATCAAGGCCATCCAAGTTATTTTGCCAGACAATCTCAGCCTCTGAAACCCCAGTGACAGTTGGAAATGACCTGAAGGCACACAACAATAACAAACAACAACAATATAAAGCCTCCCACCCCAATGTTTGCTCTCCTTGGTATTAAAATGTAATAACAATTCAAATAATTATTTGTTGCCCTTTTTGGCCTTAAGGTAGATATCACCCACTCTATGCATAACTTATTTGTTATAGGTTAGTAATTTATTGTAGTTAAGGAAGCTGATCCACCACAAATGCAACAATAAGTGGACAGTAAATGGCAATTTTGGAAGCGGAAATGCAGCAGTTAAAGGCTGTCTTTTTGTAAAGAGGTGTAGGAGAGATTCTGTGTATGTCCACCTAAAAGATCTAAAAGATCTTCATGGTCAAAAATTTCTTTACTGTTAAAGAAACAGGAGTCCTGTTCCATATTCAGCCGAGCAACTCTACACATAGGTGGAAGAGAAATCTACTCAGTCAACATTTCAGTGTGAGCCAACCTTATGTATACTTCCTCAATCAACATAGGAATGAAAACATATCTCTACAGTTTTCACACATTTTTGAATTTTGCAATGCACTTCTCAAAGACAAGCAAACAAACAAAAGAACCCCATTGTATAGAAATGTACATCTTATATATAGGAAAGCATGCACATGAATCCATATATTAATGAAATATTAATGAAAAAATAATAATGAAAAATCCATTAGGGACCAGTGGGAAAAATTTTACCATGTTTTCCCCCTCAGCTTGTTTTAAGTTGCGAGAGATTTTTTTTCCAACCTTTCCAAGTGACTTCCAATCACTTGTTGTTTCATATTTTTGGCCTAAAACATATGCTCCCCCTCCAATATGGCAAAAAATATTTGCCTATGGCTCCTAGATAGTGCAGGGCTCAAGTTAAAATGTGCGGCTTGGAGTTTGATTGGGTTCAGTTTTCATGGACGTTGGCCATCTGTAAGGTGGATGAAAGTTATCACAAGAGATATGGTGTGGTGATCTACAAGAATTATTAGATATCTCAGATATGGGATATACAATAAAAAAGACAAATATGGGATATACAATAAAAACTGGGGACCCTACAAGAATAATTAGGGTCAGTAAGAGCAATTAGGGACAACAGACACTTGTGGAAGTTCCCTTCTAAACTCATACTGGGATATAAAGAATAATTGCAAATTGTCAATTGGCACAAGTTTTTTTTTTTGCCTTATATGAGAATAAACATTTAATTGCACTAGCAATAGCAAAAAAAAAATGTATTTTGCACAAAAACCATGATTTCTGCATGAAAAAAATGCATAACAATTATCACCACTTAAAGTATTATAATGCTAAAAGTGATAAAAATGCTTAATGCTCATAATCTTGTCTAATGGGGAGAAATCATTAAGAATTTTTGGTTGTTACATATGAAAATGAAATAAGGGAAAGTTTACATACTAAAATTCATTGCATGCACTGGAACACAGTTCATCAGAGTCGGGTACCAGATGTGATATAACATTTTGATGGACAGGGCAAGCTAGGGCTCTGCTCCATATATCTGGTAAAGTTGGCAAATGCTGTCTTACTGTAAATGCAACGGTTTGAGGATGTTTTGTATGCAGAGGCACTGGAGCGGCTGCTACCTACTTCCTGAGCATAAATCTGCAGCCTTCTTAGCTATTTGCCTGTGGGTACATCATTGCAGTAAACAATCTGTCACTTTTGGAATGTTTGCAATTTGCAGATCCAGCAGCCAAACAGATGACTTGCATGTGTGCCTGGGGCTCAAATGCACATACCAATGCTCCAGCTCTAAAGGATTAATTGAGAAATCATTTAATAAGTAGAGGGTGAATGGAGTTATGCTGCTTCATTGCTTGAGGCTGCTGCTGGTAATTGTCCAGAACTGCAGGTTGAACACTGTTCTGCCAAATGCACTTTGTCCTTCAAGGCCCTGTGGCATGATCTGCTTTATCTGATCTCCACAGAAGGGAAGCAGATAGGCAGACTGTGATGTAAGAGTCCTACCATTGCTTCAGGAACTCATTCATTCCATGGAGGCTTCCTCTTTATAATCACAGTGGTTAAGAAGCAAATGTCAAATGGGTTGGTTTTTCAGAATAAGATTCAGTTAGGGCTATCCATGCTTTAGATTCTAAACATATTCCCAAACTTTTAAATAGACTGAAGTTCTTCTTTTCCAACCCTCTGCCTCCAACTATAGCCAGCTAGAGAGACTCAGAAAACTTAATTTTGTCTTTAGCTTATCATAAAGTAAGGTGCTTTGTTTCCCTTCATGATGTGGTTTCCTTTCTAGCCACTATGACTAACATCTTGCAGAGTGTGGAAAAGATCCCTTTTGAGGTGACACTTCTGAGAATTCTCCAGCCATCGTGGAAACTGGGAATGCAGGGGATTGTAACTGAAGAATGTAGCTTTTCCAAGCTAAGGGCCCATTGCCATTTATATGTTCCATGGATTTATGAAAACCATCTTTACTTTTTAGAATGCTTCTAATCTCCATTTCACAGTCCTTTTCTGCTTCATTATGAGATCATATATAGGTCAAAAGATATTAGCCAAAGCTGTCCAGTGTGTTCCAAGGAGAATCAGGAATTTGTGCTTCCAAAGATCAAACCATTCAGTGCATCATCATCATCATGATGCCTCCTTTGCATTTTTTCCCTTTCATTCTGTCCAGCCTTGAAGTAAACAAAAAAATGTTACCCAGCAATTCAATGCATACATACACACATTAAAATGTGCCATGCAAATAATAAGGTTTTTCAAGATTCAACTTCCCCACCCACAACTCCTGTTCTTAGTGCCAAAATTAAGGCTCTTCTTTTATTCCAAAGCAGCAAGATGGGCCATGTATTTACTGAAAACAAATAAAAACACCCATAGCAATATAGGAAAAGGCAATATTTTGTTCCCGACAGCTTTTAAGATTTTACAGTATCAGCTTAAATACATGCATTCATATATTGCTGCATAATGCCAGCATGGTGTAGTGGTTTGAATGCTGGACTGTAACTATAAAAAGTAGAGTCTGAATCCCCACACAGCCATGAAAACCCATTGGGTGACCTTGGAGAAGTCACACTCTCTCAGCCTTAGAGGAAAGTAAAGGCAAACCTCTTCTGAATGAATCTTGCCAAGAAAAACTCATGATAGGTTTGTTTTTGTTATTGTGCACCTTCACGTCATTTCTGACTTATGGAGACCCTGAGGTGATTTTTCTTGGCAAGCTTTTTTCAAAAGGGGGTAACTTTTGCCTTCCTCTGAGTCTGAGAGTGTATGGCTTGCCCAAAGTCAGTCAGTGAGTTTCCATGGCGCAGCAGGGATTCGAACCCTAGTTTTCAGAGTTGCCATAAGTCGGAAACAACTTGAAGGCAGACAGCAGCAACAACAATAACAACAACTTCATACCAATACAAATGACCAGTTATCCATACTATCAGTGTGAACAGGATGGTCCAGGATTCTTGCTGCCTGATGCAGAAAAGCAAAGATCTACCTCCATTCTGCCACTACACTAAAATTTTCAGAATGAAAATCCAAAATCCATTAGAAACAAAACATCCTAAAATGTCAGCAAATGACAGGCACAGAAAAGGGGAATCTAATTTCTTGAGAAAGGATCTTCCATCTATTTCTACTAAATCTACCTCAGAAGGCAGTAACGTGAGTGTAAGTATCCCACATTTAGATCTGGGCAGATTCGTAAGGCAGGAAGTTATCTTTTACTGATACAGCTTCATAAGGGGAACTATCTGTGATCTGTGCTAGAGGTGATTGTAGCATTCTTAGAATGACCTTGAACTTGTCATAATATAGGACAACCTGTTACCACTCTAAGGGTACCATTATGGCCCATGTTGATACCTTAAATCTTTCTCACAGTTTATCTGGGGCAGAATTTGTGAGCATCCTTAGAAATGTGGCATGAGAAATTTACCTAGCTATAGTTTGTGACACCAAGGAGGATATAGGGATAAACACGTGGACGGATAGATGACTGCACATGGGGGAAAAACAACCCTTCAGATTTCATGTAATTTTAGGCAACATCTATAGAGTTCACTTAAGAGAGCTTCTGACTTTTAAAAAGAGCAACAACAGGGATTTACGGGTGACTTCTGATCAATTTCCTCTCTTGCTATTAGTGGGTCTCATGAGGATTCATCAATTGTTTCAAAATTTAGATGCCATATGAACAGAACATAGGCACATGTCCTTTGGCTGAAGATACACAGTCTCCTAAGATGGAGAGGAGAGTGTAAATTCTCATACATCAAAGTGAAATAAGGAAAAGTGTACATACTATATCTCATTGCAAGCACTGTAACACAATTCATCAGAATTGGGTACCAGATGTTAAATGAGGAGAATATCTCACTGCCTTTCCTCCTAGCCTCAACAGGGGCTGAAACTTTTGAAAACTTTTTAAAAACGTGTGTTATCACATGCCTCTGTGCCCAGGCCAGAGGCATCACATACCCAATCTGAACTTCTCTGGCACTTTTTGAAAAAAACAAGAGTTTCCCATTCTTTGCAAAGTATGTGAGAAGTAAGGATCAGGTACGGGATGCCAAGATCGAGTATGCAATGCCTCTGGACTGGGCATGGAGGTGTGCAATAACATCCATTTTAAAAAAGTTTTCAAAAGTTTCAGCCCACATTGAGGCTGGCAGGAAAGGCAGTGCGATAATCTCCTGACATTTTGTTGGACAGGGCAAGTAAAGACTTTGTTCTACAGTCATCCCTCCATATCCACAGATTCTTTATCCATGGATTCAAGCATACACAGCTTGAAAACATCTTTAAAAATATATAAATTCCAAAAAGCAAACTTTGATTTTGCTATTTTATATAAGAGACACTATTTCACTGTGCCATTTTATTTGATGGGATCCATGGATTTTGGTATCCAGGGTGGGTGGGTCCTGGAACCAAACCTCAGTGGATACCAAGGGCCCACTGTATATTGTTGGTAAAGTTGGCAAAAATTGTCTTACAGTATAATGCAATTTAGAGTTTGGGATGCTTTGTATGCAAAGGCATTGAATGGCTGCTACCCAAAAATCTGCAGCCATCTTAGCTTTACTCATGTTACAAAAGCATTGCTCTGTTCTTACTATGTGGTTTAGGTTCTTACTATGTGGTTTTCAGGTTACCCCAGTAGCCAGGAAGCAGTGGTATTCCTGCAGCTTCTGGGTCAGCAAGATGCAAAGATGACTGTGATTCAGACATTCCCAGGAAGTAGATCCTGAGACACACATGCTTCCCTTCCCACCTCTTCTGGATTCTTAAATGAATATAGGGAGATGCCTATCTGTCTTCACACTGTAAAACTACACATCTATTTCTTCCTGTATTAGTCATACAGGACATAGAAACATCAAAAGAAGCATCAGTTAGCTATGTTCCTTTCTTGCTACTTCTTTAGATTGTTGAGGCACTTCTCTAATCTCCCTTGTCTCTATTCATTGGTAGCAGGGAGGTTTGTACTGGTTTAAGGAGGCTTGGGAAAGCCAATGTGGTATATGGTTTGAATGTTGGACTATGACTTCAGGAAAACAGCCATGGGGACCCACTGGGTGATCACACTCTCTCAGGCTCAGAGTAAGGCAATGACACCCCTTCCCTGTACAAATCTCACCAAGAAAACTTGTGATAGGGTCACCATACAGTCACCAAAATTTGAAAATTATTTAAAGGCACACAACAAGGCTGCTTGATGTACTTCCGTATATTTGCCCACCAACACCACACCTGGTTTGGATGCCCCCATTCCTGAACCTACTGACCCTGGTCTAGTGTGAGTCATTACTAAGAATAGGCAAGTTGGGAGCAGGTCCCTGCTCAGACTGTGTTGATAGGATAAGGCATCTCTTTTGGCATCTGTGTATGGAAATGTGAAATATAACATTCAATCATAGGTTCAGTCACACATAGACAGGCCTGGTTTTCATTGCATTTGTATTGTTTCCCAAAGGTTTATATAAGAAGATGATCTTCTTGATATGTCTATTTAAAGAAAAGTACATGCTTATTTATTCTTTTAACAGATTGTTGAGAAATATCAAACAGCTTGAAAAACAATGCTGGTGCATGAGATGAACAGGAACACATATATTCTGCTTTTCCAGATGTGAAAATAAACAGGGATTCCACAAGACTTAAAATCACAGCCACCATAGTTGTCTTCTGTCCTAGTTTGCCCTATTTCCCTCCGTTATTTGCTTTGCCCTTTTAATGTGCTGAGAATTTGGAGAAGCCAAGAATACAGAGCAGATCATGCAGCTATGTGACTTATTCCTAACCGAGGACATCATAAAAAGGAAATTATTTGGGGTGATTTTGGAAACATTGTTCTCTAGTAGTCCAGGTTTTTAAGAGGTTCCGTCTGTATCTTCCATTAGCAACATCATATGTATGCCAAGCTGGATTGGAAGAGGTTTAAATAAATGTCAAAATACATACAGCAGAATAAAATATGTTTGGGGTTGAAAGATTGCATCTCCCTTAAGCCACAAAAAATGATCGGGTTACAGATGATACTGCAAGTCTTGTTTACCAGCAGCTGGCTGGATTTCAGTAGTTTTCAGAGACGCAATGTCCTGCTGTTTTTCACTAGATGCTCCGATACAGGCAAAAGGGACAAAACAATCCTTTGAACAGCCACAATAAAGCAATTAAGATACAAATTTTGTCTATAGTAAGCATGTCTTTCCATGTAGATGAGAGAAGGAAACACTTCAGCCCACCTTTCTCCAAACAAGTGCCTGAGATGTGTTACAGTTGACTGGGATGATGGGGAAATGGGAGGAAATACCACATTAGTCCCATAGCTGTGGTGTCATTAGGAGGGTGCGGGGGATGTGGCATGCACCAGGTGATATCCCAGAGGGAGGTGTCACCCAGCAGGGCAGGAGGGACTTGCAGGGCCACTGGGCAAGCAAGAAAGGGTATTTTCCGGTTCACCCAGCAGCCCCACAGGACCCTAAACAGGCCCTCTGGAGGACTCAGCACTGCCCTCTTAGAAGAGGTGGCTGCTGCTGGTGGGATGCCTTTAGGGTCCTGTGTGGTTGCAGCCATGTCAGACCCTAAAGACTTTTTTGGATGGGGGTGGTGGTTTGCCTTCAGGATCCAGCATGGTTGCAGCCACCCGGCTTTGCAAATCAGCTGGCTGAGCCCAGATTCTACCTGGAAGTTACTCAGGCTGCACCTGGCCAGCAGTGTCGGCGGAAAAATGCATCTGCTAATACCTGCATGCAGCCCAAATTGGAACTGAATTTGGCAGCAGTAAGTCACTTTTTTAAGCTGAACTCCTAACTGAAAGAAAGAGGTTGGTAGCATGAGCTTTTGTAGATTCAAGTCTGTGAAAGTTCATGCTACCAACCTTTCTGTTTCAGTTAGTCTAAAAGGTGCTACAAGATCCCTTTGCACAACAATACAGGTATATCTCAGTTAATGAAGTAGATGTGCTCCTGGGCATTATGTCTGCAGCAGAACATTTGGTACCAGGGGCTGAAATAATATGGAAAGAATAGGGATAGGTTTGTACACTACAAAATTGCAGGTTTCAGCAATTTTTTAAAATCCAAAATGAACAATAGGCACATGTGGAATGAAACAATCTGGTCAGTCAATCATTGCAGAAGTAAATGATAACATTTTGAACCTTCTAGAGACCACCTTAAGGCTTTCACCAAAATACACCCAGGGATTACTTTTTCCTTTATCAGCCTCCTTTAAATAAATAAATAAATATCTATTTGGTCACCAAACTTTGAGATCTATTTGTTTTTTAACAAGTTGGTGTAGGGGGTGACACAGGCTTATTTGTTCTCTCCTTTTATCTCTGTTTTACTGAACGCATATGCACAGTAAGGGATTTTGGAGGCAACTGCTGCTTACCTGCAGGCTTTATTGAACTTTGTACTGTAGATATTCTACTGCGACTTAGCCCCAAAAGTCAGAATTTCTCCAGCCTTCATTAACCACCAATTCAATGCTGATGCTACAAAAGAAACCTTCTAGTTAGACAGAGAACAAGGAGCTGATTGTGTATAAAAATATTTTCTAAAAAGGACCTTTATTGTTAGAAGTTTTGTTAACTGAGGTATGCCCATACTGTATTGTTGACTGTAATTTATTTTTAATGAAATATATTTTTGAGAATAATCTTTTTCCTTCATATTCTGAAAAGGGGAGAGTTAGAGAAAGACGGAAGTTCTGTAAAGCCTTCAAAATGATTAAAACATTAGCTGAATCAATAGTTCTGTATGTCCTCTATATACTGTATGGGAGAATCTCTGTCTCTGCCTATCATCGCTAATGCTCCATAGCTATTTAGAATCTTTTCCACTAAAATATTTATAGAATAAGTGTATCCAAATACAAAAAATGTTAAGATTCTTGAAGAAGGCAGGAGAGTTCTTTTTTTTAAATGAAAAAAGCAGTCCTCCCAAATCAAATAAATATTGAACCTTCCCTGCTTAGTTATAAAATAAATAAATAAATACCAGAAGAAGACATTATTCAGAAGGTAAGAAATGCTCTACCATATAAACGCATGTATAAGTTGTCAGGTTTGGGGGCCAAAATTATTTATTGTTGTATAACCCATGGATAAGTCGAAGGTAAAACTTAGGGGCATGTAAAGGATGTAAAGAAAGAAGCAAAGGAAAACAATGGCAAAGAACATTGCTATTTTCCCACCCAGGCATTCAAAAAGGCCAGAGGTGGTGCTGAGGTTGAGACAGTGGAGTGCTGGTGCTCCTTTTAGGTTCTCCTAGAATGGACTAATATCTCACCTTTTGCCTCTCTACTCGGAGAAGGGAATGCTTCCTATTTTGATAATAGTTAAGGCATTCACTTACACTGAGCCATGAATAAGTTGATTCAGTTTTTTGGGGTTGATTTTTTTTACTACAATTTCTAGATTTATATATACAGTAGTTCTTAGCATACTGCATTGTATGCAAGCCAGCCATTTAACAAATCTCCATTCCTTGCATAAAATTACCAACAACATAGAAACACCATTTCAACCTGATATCTTGGCAAACAGAACACAACGGGAAGGAGCAATGAACCAAACCAACACAAGAGAAAAAGAGCCAATGAGACATAAGAGTCTTGCTTTCATTCCCCAACATAGTGATAAGACATTAATATATTCCATTTATTTTGTTACCTGAGGCATTTAATTCCAAAGGCATGACAACTCACAATGTGTTCCCCTTTCAGAATAGCCAAGATATGCTGCCTGAGGCAGTAAGCTCCTAAGAAGTTGAAATTTGGAGCCCATTTCATTTTATCTGTAATTTTGGAAGTTACATTAACAAAACAATTAGTTACTATATTGTGATTCACGGCACACTGTGTAATTATGGTTATAGTTAGAATTTTTAAAAAGTAACTTTGATTTCCCCTTTGTCATAAGTAACTTGCATTCTTACTGTTAAGAACACATGTCTTCCCTTTGTGTTTTTCTCCTTTTAGGGGTGGCAAAAGGGAGGATTGGGGCCACGGTGTGCCCAGAGCCGCCCGTCTGCATAGCCTCTGAGACAATTTAAAAGCAGCTCAAAAGTGGGATGGCAGAGATTTAATTGGGTCATGCCAAATTGTGACAGTTGGAGGACTGGCACTATGGCACCTTTGTTCCTTCCTTATTTATGATTAGTACTCAGATTTTTCAAGGTCTGGCTTTTTAGCAAGATGCTTTTCTAACTAGACGGAATATCTCCATCAGGGGATGGGAAGGAATTTGGATGTCTGGTGGGACTGCTGGCTGAGTGGGAAAGCGAGTTGTTTCTCTCCTTCTCACCCAGCAGCTCCATCAGACCTGGAAAAGGGTGCCAGGCAGCAATAGCAGCTCATGCCCATCATGGCAGAGGTGTCCTGGCTGGCTGAAGGGGGTGTGTGGGGTGTGTGCCAAGCAGCATGGGGGTGACACTTAGTGATGCTACTGAAAAGGGCCATCCAGTCCAACCCCCTGCCATGCATAATCAAAGCACTTCTGGGTACACACAATCAAAACACTTCTGGGTAAATTTTCAGAGGGTGTGTCTGGCTTTGGCACTCCCTACCTGTTATAATTCTGTAATGTGAAAGCACCATATTTCTCTCAGACTATCCTATCTGTCTTCAGATCCTTTCAGCAATGCCAAAAAGAGCCAAAACAGGACTCATTGCTAATTTTGTTGATGAGGAGTGAATGTCACTTATTCCACTTCTGAAACACTAGGTTTAGGTGGTGACACACTTTGTTGTTGTTGTTAACTGCCTTTGCGTTGATCTCGACCCATGGCAACCCTAGAGATAAGACATCTGCAGGCCCCCCTGTCCTCTACTGCTCTGCCCAGCTCCTGAAAACTCATA
>CM034708.1:120174580-120187159 GCA_020142125.1 Phrynosoma platyrhinos
AGAGGAATTTAGGGCAGCCTCAGGTCCAGAATACTCTGGGAGCTCTTGAGCATATTCTGGCCAGTAGATCTGGTCTCAGATACTCTTCTTCCAGCTTATGCTTTGAATGTAGTAATGCACATGTAGGGAATGAATGCCCCCCAGGATGTTGCTAGACTGCAATTCCCAGAAGCTCCAGTGAGCATAAGGGATTCTGGGAGTTGAAATCCAACTCTTAAGGACCCATTGCTTGGGAATCACTGCACAATACACACCTGACTAATGCAGATTCAGTGTTAAATCCATGCTTTTCTGTTGATTCCCCTCAACCATCAGTCCTCAATCTGGAGCCTACCAGATGTGTCGGACTACAGCCGTCATAATTTCTGCTTAGCTTAATTAATAGAATTCACTTCTTAGAAAGGATTTGATGGTAACACTACTGCCATTGTGATGTTTTTATTAAGTCAAAAATAAGTTATAATGCTATGTATATTTTTGTTTGCACTTTTCCAGAAACAAACAAACAAACAAACAAAAATAACTATAGTGGAAAAGGCAACCAAAATGGTCTAGAGGCTGGAACACTTTATACATAAGGAAAATCAAATTCTTTTGGATTCCTTGTTGTGTGTGTGTGTGTGCTTTGAGTGAGGCATCAGAGGTTGAAAAAATGGCTTCGGGAAAATGTCTCAAGAGATTTCTTTCTTGTTCCCTCTTTCTTGTTCCCAATATTAACATTCAGGATTACTAATACAATTGATTGGCCATAGACATCAGTAAATTGATGTTTTCATATATATGAGGAGTGGACAATTTTGATATTTCTGGGGGCCTATGTTAACTTTCTCCTCCCACTCTGCAAAAGTGAATTTTCCCAATTCACCCAGAAGGGACCAGAGGTTCGGCTTTAAAAAAGGATGAACCAAAACATGCATTGCCAGTAAACCAAGGGAATGATCTTGCTGTACTGGAAAATTGTACCTCCAAGGGTGTGTGTGTCTTATAGAGAGCCCTGGTTCCCAATGGCAATGGGAGTTTGTGTCAGGGAGTCTCTTGAAGCCTCAACAATGGGAGAGGCTATATGAGGTCCCCAGGTCATGTGTCTCCCACGCCTGAATTACATGATGGTCACAGGATGTGCTGATGGCATCTAGCTGAGATGTTTTAAAAAAGAGATTGACAAAATATGCAGAGGACAGTCTGATGGTCTAGAGCAGGGGTAGGCAACCTTTCCCCTTTAAGGGCCAAGGGACTTCAGCTCCCAGAAGCCTCAGCCATGTTAGCCAATAGTCCCAAGTTGGCCAATAGCTCCTGGGATTCTGGGAGCTGAAGTCCCTTGGCCCTTAAAGGGGACAGGTTGCCTACCCCTGGTCTAGAGACACTGGGAGCCATGGAAGATAAGTAAAAAATATATTATTAGGATATGGGGTTAGGGAGGGGAGGAGAGCTGCTGCCCTCATGCTCCATGTTCTGGGCTTCTTTGAGTCATCTGTTTGCCCACTATGGGAAAAAGATTCTGACAAGCCTCTTCCATTCTCACTTTGCTTGAAGAGAAGGTATGATGACACACACGACTGCACTCTTAAGTTGGCCTTTGCAAAGGACAAGATGGCATCAGCCTTTCCATATGCAGAAGGCGATGAGACTGGCAGCTAGATCTTATTTTGACACTGTAGACGAGGAGTAGGCAACCTGTCCCCTTTAAGGGCCGAGGGACTTCAGCTCTCAGAAGCCTCAACCATGTTGGCCAATAGTCCCATGTTGGCCAATAGCTCCTGGGATTCTGGGAGCTGAAGTCCCTCAGCCCTTAAAGGGGACAGGTTGCCTACCCCTGCTGTAGACAGTCCAGCATCCTTCAGGGAACAGCAGGCTATATGATTCATACTGTCCTGTCTGAAACACCTTGATACCATTCCCCAAGTCTAGTGTCTTTCATCTGGAGCAACTGCCTCGCTCTGCCTAATGGCTGTACCGGCTCTTGTTATGCTGATATAGGAGGATTAATTTTATGGAATGCAGGCATTTGCTGTTCATTGCCACTTTATTTGTTCATCTCTTGGTATGGTAGATTTCAGGCTGCCGTAAAGAAAAACAACTTATTCCATATTGAGCTTCATACTTCAAAGTCTAATTAATTTTCACTCAAGTATAAGTGGTGCAGTGCTGAGATGCACTCAAACATGAATATCAAAGGAACAAGTTCAAAGCAGTACAGTAACTGATAGCTGTGACAAAATGGATGAAACATAGAAAGGAGTGTCAGGAAAAGAGAAGCACAGATTTGGCTTGTTTTCAGTGTGGTGTTGATATGAATAGTTAGTGAAGTCTAACGGGTGAAAATGATGAACCCGGTTCACAGCATCAGTACAATTAACACACTGGCCTGGCCTGCCTCCAGGACACCATACAGACTCTGGCACAGATAGTGAGTACTCAGATAGAGAGACAGAGTGACAGGAAAAAATGCCAGGGCCTGAGTCAGATGGTGAGACTCCACATCAGTCACAGCCTTCTGTTGGGACATGGACACAGATGGAGACACCGACCTGGCAGTACATATACCAGCAGAGCATCATTGACAGAAGGAGGGGTGGAGACACTCCAAGCATTTATATCTAAAATGCTCAGCAATCAAAAATCACCTGTGGGAGGCTGCCAGACCATAAATACCCCAGCCTCTCCCTCAGGAAGTTGTTGCTGACAACTGACATTTTTGGTGGAAGCAACATTCAAGCTTTGAGTTCCTGTTCATGCTTGCTGTTAGCCTTAGACATTGCTCTGTTTATTCTCTCCACTCTTGGATTTCCCTCTGGACCGTTGCTTGAATTGATGGATGGACAGTGTATGATCTGGACTAAAATGAATTTGCTGCTTCAACCTCCTTGCTGGTGAATCATGTTTCTTCTTGTGTTTCTCTCGGACTCTGGAGGATATGATACCTACCATCCAACAGGGCTGACATACTGACAAGCAGAGTGCATCATTCTGCTTCTCTATGTCATGGTTTGCTGAAAATACCATGACACTTTTCTTTTGTCCTAATATTTTACATTGCTTGGGACAGAAAGTTACAGCAAGGGCAAAAATCTGGCTCTTTAAAAATAATTGATTATTAAACTTTAAAAAAAATAACTACAGCTGGTTGAAGGACACTGTGCCTGTAAAGTCATAGAATGCCTGCATTGTAGGTCCAGTTCAGTGTGGATTCTGCAACAAAAATTGCAGAGACTAAAATGGGTTCCATATTGGGATAAAAGGTGGGATAAAGAATAAATAAAGCATGATGCAGTGGTTTGAAAGTTGGATTACACTAGAGCCAGGGTTTAAATCCCCACTCAGCCATGGAAATCCACTGGGTGACTTTGGGCAAGTCACACACTCTCAGTCTAAAAGGAAGGTAAATTCAAACCCCCTCTGAACAAATATTGCCAAGAAAACCCTGTGACAGGATTTCCTTAGAGTTGCTATGAATTGGATATGATTTGAAGGCACACAACAGCAACAATTACCGATAAAGCATTTCAGACTGCATCATAAAAAGAGAAATTTGCTAACATGAAAATGAACTAATTAACAAACTTTAAAAAATGTAGTAATACTGTGTGGCATGAAGGTTAAGGATAACTCAACTTCTTTTTTCTTCCTTTTGGTCTAGGATTCAAGAGCAGTGGGCTAACACCGACTATATAAACTCGCACAATTAGTCTGTTGCTTAACCAAGACCTTTATGAGGCATGAATAAAAATCACATTTTAACAGAGAGAGTGTTGGACAGAAGTGTGACATTTGCTCCCTCATAAACTCCTAGCTGAACTTCAGGGATTACAGCCTCTTCCCAGGCTCTCTTACTTCACTCCACATAAGTTCTGTTAACCACACAAATCCCTTTTGTCAATATATTCTAAGCAAGGGTTTCCCCAGACAGCCTCGCTTTTTCCTCACTGTCATGGTCCCTGCTCTTCTCTCTTGCTTTCTGATGTTGTTGTGTGCCTTCAAGTCATTTCTGACTAAGGGTGGCCCCTCAAGTACTTTCTGGTGTATAGTGACCTAAGGTGAACCTATCATGGGGTTTTCTTGGCAAGAATTGTTCAGAGGAGGTTTGTCATTGCCTTCCCCAGAGGCTGAGAGCATGTGGCTTGCCCAAGGTCACCCAATGGTTTTCATGGCTGAGCTGGGAATCAAACCTTGGTCTCCATAGTTGTAGCCCAATGCTCAAACCATTACGTCACATTGGCCTCTCCAAATGGGCTTTCCTGCCCTTAACCTCATTATTCACCCAGCACGCCTGCCTCTAAGCACAACACACACACTCCCAGACAGGGAGTAATGGTGTTTCTCGGCTAGGAGTTGAGTGGTGAGTAAAGTGTGCCAAGAAAGAAAAAAGAGCTGGAGAAGAACATAGTTATTCAAACATGCATATCTTCATTAATTCAGAGAAGGGGGGCAGTTTAAAGCAGGCAAATTCATAATATAAACTTCCTAGTTTCTACAAGAAAAGAATCCTGGTTGATGAATTTCAAGTAGCAGGTGTCAGTGAAGGAAACAATGACAATTCTTTCTCTCCTGCCCTTCCACCAATCCTTTGACCTCTTTAAGGCTGATAAATTTATTATAGTCCAATCTTCATGGGCTATCGTCAAGAAAAGTGCATGCTGTAATAAATCTGCAACTGGCTAGCATGGCTATCCCTTTGGATTGTATTATTCTCAATGTACTGATGTTTCCTAATCTCATAAAGGTGTTAGCAGGTAAAGAGAACACGCTGGTAAAATATCCTGGTTTTGAAAAATAATCTATCTAACTAACTAACTAACAAGCATTTCGCCTCTGTATGGAACAAATGAAGCTTCTAATCTTTATTTCTAATCATATCTAATAATTTCCAGAAGTTAAGAGTATTAATGTGGAAACACTCAAAGTATTGGAACAGATGTGGGAACATCCTACATTACTTTTTCCTTCCTTCCTTCCATTTTCCTGTCCTCTTTTGAAGTCTGTCCATTCAAAGTTCTATATGTTCTGCTCTTTTTTAAAAACTCAGTACTAAGAATAGCTGGATTCTGCTGCCTTTTATAAATAAGAGATTATGCTAGACTGTGGAGTTTTTTCCTGGTTTTGGTAATTGTGAGGAAAGCAAAAAATCTTGCAGGACATTAACAATTTAATTCTGGTTGCAAGCATTTTATTATCTATCCACCTTTCTTGCAATGAGATTTCACCAGGCAATCTCCATGCCCTTTCAGACTTATTTTCACTGTCATGAAGACTTTTTAAAAGTCCTGCTTTTGAAAAATTAGTGATGCAACTCTACTGTTGTTGTGTGCCCTCAAGTACTTTCTGATGTATAGTGACTCTAAGATGAACCTATCATGGGATTTTCTTGGCAATATTTGTATACCTACCAATGAAAAAGTAAGTCCCACTCAGTTGAATAGGGCTTTATCCCCAGTTTGTGGGTATAAGGTTACAGATTAAAACAGAGGTTCTACTTGGGTATCCTGTATTTATTTATTTACCTGAAATCCTATTGCAATTGCAGCATACACAATTGTAGATTATAACATACTATGGTTATATTACTGACCATGGTAGCTGTCAGATATTGTACCTTGCAGATATTACCTTACAGAGGGTAAACTTTAGATCTAAGACACTTGTCTGTTTTGCTTTCAAATCAGAAGATGCTCTTCTGCACATACACACAAATCAGAAACAACAACAAATTAAAATGTGTTATTTCAAGTATTTATGAAACTGCCAGCTGTATGATGGCCAATAAAAGTTGCAAGTGCATCTGAAGCATAAAACTCTATCTTGCATTAACACCTGCCAAAGAAAATACAAAACCATAGCCAGGCTGTCTTAATGGACTCCACATTATATCAGCTCAACTGTTTAAAACAAGGGTAAGGATGGCTAGTGCAGATGAGGATGCTAGCAAGAATCTCAATGCCAGCAGTTGGGCTGTGGTAGGGGAAAGAAAATCAATCTTCTTTGAGGAAAAGAGCTGTTAAGAGCTAACATCATATGAGATATGTATACATTGTCCTCCTGTGTGCTGTTAAAGGGAAAGGAGCTTTCAGTAATGAATTGTGCTGATGGACTGTTCAGCTGTTACTAAGTAGTACACAATACAGGAACTACTTGTCTAAGAAGCTGGCTTTTACTGAGTCAGGGCACTAGCCCATGCGTATAGTTTGGGATGTTTTAAATTATTTTTTTTGGACAGCAGCCTCCAGAATCCACCAGCCAGCAGGACTATTTTATAATGGTTATATTGTAATCTAAAAAAGGAAACTTTTCCAAGATCTAGGCAACTCTTCCAGCCAGGACTGTCTACTTTGCAGCAATGCAACAAAATCCAGGCAGAAAAACCTCCCCAGTCTTTGCAGAGGTGATAGGGTAGGAATAGTCAGGAAGCATACAACAGGCAAACAAAATGCTCCACCACACTGAGGCATGTGAGTGTTCCCCAAAAAGGTATGTGTGGGAAGTCCTACCAGCAATGACAACTTCTCCTTTAAAACACTGGGAAATATTAACTCAAATGGATACTTGGGAGAGGTTGGGTAACTTTGGAGATCTTTCATGCCTATGTATACCAGGAGCAAGCACAATGAGACTCCAGTTTCAAATAACTAAAAAGCTTTTAGAAATGTGCAAAAAGTATGCACACATACAAAAGAACAGAGTCAAACAACCAAGATTAACCCAAGGCTACAGAAGTAGAAAGCTGGAAGTTTATATGGAGACAATTAAGGGATAAAATGGGGGAATAACTACTTCTCTGTCCATAGAAGAATAGCAACAACTTAGCCAAGGGAACATCAATAAAAAGCAAATATGGAGAAAAACATTGAAAACCTGGGAAACAGCCCAGGAAATGACAAAGACAAGTGAACTTGGAAGATTAATGCAGCATCTGAAGAAGCATGGAGGGGGGGGAGAGGAATGCTGGGTGCTTGAGCAGCAGTCCAAGGGTACACCCAAAAGAGGTGAACTTGGAAAAATGCTAATGGCTCAGCAGTAGCTGAGAGAACACCCGTAAATGTGAACAAAGACAATTTGGATTTGGGCAGTTTTTATTCCCATAACTCATTAGTCAGGGCATGTTTGTGTATCCAAGATGGAATGGAAGAAGCTTTGATGTTGTTCCTTAGAATGGACAAACTCGTCCAGAAAACTTAGGGAATTTTATCATCAAGATATCAATTGTATTGGTAAGATCTGAAACAAATTATTTGATGATGAGAGAGACAGGGGAAATGGAAGGAGAACTTCAAAAAGGCAAGATGGGATCTGGTCTTTGTCAATCTTGACAAATATCTTCCTTCTGTTGTTTTCATTTTTTTCACCATTGGAAATACAAATAAATAAGTGACGGAACTGTCATGTTTAGCATAACCCATAATTGTAATATTTAGCTTGTCCTTTTGATCTATCTAGGCTTGGCATGTCCTAAGTCAAGTGACCCTGATACAGGTGTCTTTTACCTTTCTTGAGTCATTGGGAGCACCAAAACAATGTATCAGGTTCTCATCATGACTTTTAGTCATGCTCCACACTAGATATTAAATATGAATGCCTCATATTCAGGTGGAGGAGTGTTCGGGTATGCCAACATGAGTATAGCCCGGGATAGATCATGAAGCTAACTACGGTAAATAAACAGGGCAACATGATGCAGAGGACAACTTCCCTTACCTGGTTAAGAGAATTAATTTGACCTCCAGCCTTCCCCAACCCAGCTTTCTTCAGATGTCTTGGACTACAACATCTGCGAGGCAATATCTCAGCCCCTTTGGGCTGGGACTCATAGGCGTTATGGATCTGTGCTGGGGAAGGCTGTGGCCTCATGGAAGATTGTACTCATGGATTTTCACTTCTAGCTTTCTGTTTAACAAGCAGAAGGCTAATTGCCCCCACTGTGCAAAATATTTGCTGGTATATGTAGTTAATTTGTACCCAGCAGGGAGTTTATATCCAGCATTTTCTCCAGCTGTTTGGATATTTCTTCAGAAATCAGTGCTTTCCTGAATTGGTGTGAATAGAAACGAAACTTGATAGTATCTCAATGAAAAAAAAAAAAAAGTAAAGCACAAGGTTTTTCACTATCCAAGGTAGAAGAAGGTTTACGTCTCCATGCCAGTGCTTCGTAAACCCCCGTTTCTCCTTCTTAACTACATTTACTCAGACTTTAATTTCCCATGCACTTTGTTTCAAATGCTTTATTCTGAGAGGTGTCTCCTCAGAAAAAGACATTCTTGGTGGGGCTGGCTGTGGAGATTCTATTGTGATTCCTTTTGGTGACAGAGGCAGTGTGACTAGGAGGTCTAGGAGGACAATGACTCTTTTTCCCAGCTGCAAAACAGCAGCCAGGTGGTACCCTGGATCCCTCTCCCTCTGCCCCATCTCAGCCATCTACTGATCGACAGTTAAAACCTGTGCACCAGCTGTACCCATTCCTTGAGACGTCAGATCTGGCCATGATGCTACACATTGTAGTTACATCCCAGGTAGATTACTGTAACATGTTCTGCATGGGGCTGTCTTTGAAGAGAATTCAGAAACTTTAACTGGTACAAAGAGCTGCATAAAACACTGGCATCGGGATGGTGGGGATGTGGGGGCTGGTTACAACTCCCTTGTTGCAACAACTTCAGTGGTTGTTGGCCCATTTCTATACACAATTCAAAGTTCTGGTTATGTCCTTTAAAGCTGTATGTGGCTTAGGTCCAGATTATCTGAAAGACTTTTCCCTTATGAACCAGCTCATGCTTTGTGTGCTGCTAGGGATGTCCTTCTCTCTATCCCATTACAGGCACATCTTGTGGGAACACAGGAGTGGGAACTCAGTGGCTGCCCCCAAACTCTGGAATTTCTTTTCCAGAGGAGTTCAATTGGCACCCTCCTTACTTTCTTTTTGCAGAAAAGTAGATTTTTCTGTTTAGTCAGGTATTTGATGATTGACTATATAGGGCTCATCCCTCCAAAATAATATTGCTAATTGTTCTGATGGTGTGTACATGTGTGGTTAAAGATATGTGTTTTTTAAAATCTATTTTAAAATTGTTTTGATGGTGTAATCTTGTTTTAACTTATGTATCTTGTGGATTTTTAACAATATATATATATATATATATATATATATATATATATATATATATATATATATAGTGTTAAAAATATATATTGTTAATTTGTTGTAAACTGCTTTGAGTCCCAAATTGGGAAAAAGGCAGGATTAATAATAATAATAATAATAATAGGAGTGGAGGTAGCTGAAAATGAGACATGACAGACCCCATTGAAGGCCATGCTGCCAGAGTTTCTTCCATACAGCCCCCAGTGTTTATACATTTGTTTTATTTATACCTCACCTTTCTTCCAGTATGCTCACTTCCAATCTTTGAGGTATTTTCCTATATTAATTAATGTATGTATGTAAACGATGAGGCTGACTGGCATTTACCAGCCAGGATTTGCTCTGAATAATAACAAACCCCCAAAAGCGTTGTGGCTGCAACCTGCATGTGCAGATTCTCCACTGTGATTCCCAGTAAATGTCCATTTACTGTGGAGATGGTCAACATAGCCCAACATAACAAAATGATAAACCAAACCATGTGGAACTGTTGCTCATATGGTAAAGCATGCAAGTACAGAGAGTAGTGTGTGAATGTACATTGCCTCTATGCATTGCCTTTGTGGACTGCAGACTACAATTGTACAAAGGTTTATCAGCTGTGTGCCTTTACTGTTGATCGACATACATTGCACTACATTGGTATTCAGTGCAGGGTATTGGGGTATTCAGTATAGAGGCTTTGTAATCTGCTTGTGCATATTTACACTACATTGAAGCGATGTAGGATCTTAGCCCTTGTCTCCCAGAACAGTGTTTGCAACACATAATCTAATTGCTCATAAAGGCACTTCAACATGACTTTCTTTCTTTTAAATACTTTCTTTTAATCATGTTCTCTAATGAGCAATAATCTGTTGGCAAGCATCTGTGAATTTCCATTGAATGGTGGCAAGAAAGGCATAGGTCTTGGGGTGCCTGTTGTGGGTCATAGAAAAATGGCCAGGCTGTGTCTAACCTGTTCATGAGGAGTATGTTAACTCAGCTGCTGCAGCAGATGCCCGCTGCTAGAGCAAGGAATGTGTTTGCAGGTGGTGAACTGAGCAGGTGCCTTTTCCTCCCCTGAAGGCCCTTAGAGCAGTGAGCCAAAGAGAAGGAAAAATGAGAGGAATGTCATTGTCCCACCTCATGATCCATCCATCAGACAACAGGAAGCATGCTCTCCCTCTTTCCCTGCTCTCCCTTAGGTAAACATAGTTTATAATGATGTAAATGCTTTTAAACTGTTTTAATAGGATAGGATAGTTGATCTAGGAGTTTATCACACTGCTCTTTTTCCTGATCCAGGCATGGGCTGAAACCTTTTAAAAACATATTTTATCGCACACCTCCATGCCCAGGTAGGAGGCATCCTGTACCCAATCCGGACTTCTCCTGTACTTTGCAAAGAATGGGATTTCACTGTTTTTGAAAAGTGTTAGCATATGTGTTTTTTTCATAAAATTTTGGACACATGTGGAGTTTGCTCTATGACCTCGAACTGATCTCTGAGGAATGTCAGCCATAATCCCCTAGATGGCAGGTCATGTAGGCACTGAGAAATCTGCCCAGGAATACTGGAAAATTCCCTACCAGACAGGTTTGGGAGTTGCCAAAAGGGAAAAACCATTATACTGGAAAAGACACATAATAGTGTTTATTTGTCTTGAGTCTCACACTTAATGGGGCAGTGATCAGATTTGACTGCACCATTTTCTCTAGCCTCCCTTCCTTGGTAGTTCCGAAACCAAATGCATTGTTTAGAGACTATCCTCACACCTAGCTAAGACTATCAACGCCTTTGTCCTGGCTTCAGCCAAGCCGTTTAGTCAATAGCCAGAAGGCAGAAATTTCCTATAAGAACCCTTGGATTTCTAGACTCCATGTGCTATCTTGACTCCATGTGCTATCAAGTTTGAACTCTGATCATAGCTCCCTCAGCCATCTTACCCCCTCCCCATTTCGGCGACCGTGCTTCATCATCATTACCATTACCATCCATAGCAGATCCCGGAGAAAGCTATGGAAGTGAGTATTTCCCCTCAGCATGGTCCCTCTCAAATTATCCCCATTTTCATTCCCTTTACTTTTAGAGTGCTGTGTGTGTGTGTGCATGTTATATTCGTATGTGTGCAGCCTTTCCCCATTTGTAATTAATAAATATTTAGACTTTAATTGGAGAAGCCCACCTCTGCATCTTCCATTGAGGGATCTCTTAGTCCTCTGGTATACATAATGGTACATGATCCCGTGGTGTGTTGTTAGGGCCCCACTCTTGCATATTTTGAGCTAATTATGAATTCCCCTAATTAGATCCTTCCTAACAAAAGCTGCAGGATGAGTCTGGCTGGCATCTGGGCTGTATACAGGTTACATTTGCCTGGCCATGAGTGAATGCGATAACACCCATTTTGAAAATTAAACACGCCTCTATCCTGTTGGGGATAAGGCGATTTAAAGCCAATGCACTAATCTCCTAACATGGCTTTATCTTTGGATATTGCCACCTTTGTAAATGCCCATCTCCAAATGCACCTTAATAGCCAGCAGCTGCATTGGGTGAATGATGCCTGTTCAGCTACCAGTCAGGGTGCAAGGAGGATGACGTTTCTGTCCTCTCTCACCTGCAAACAAGGCTGTGACATCTGAAGCAGGTACTCTTGTCACAATTCCTCATTATAGCCTTATTATCTGGTGGAGGAGGTTGGAAACATTCTCCTTCTTGCAATCTGATTGGCAGCGAACAGACCGTTCTTGCCCATTGCAGGTGCTGCTGTTACTGTGGACCTGTGGCGTTGGGCCAGGAGATGTACAGCATGTAGTTATGCATACATAACTAAATAGCCAATGCAGAATATCTGCTATTGTGTTTTAGCTGTATTTAGTTTCAATCTGTGCTGTGATCCACTTTGAGTCCCATTTTGGGAGAAAGGCAACATATAAATAACATAAAATAAATAATTAAAAGGAGTGTGAGACACATGTCAAAAGTACTGTTTTGTCTGGAGAAACTTAAGCTGAACAGCCAACGCTAGGTGTTTTTTTTTTTTTTAAATAGACCATTAGGTGTGGAATGATCCATAGAATACTCTGAATGACTTCGAGCATATCTCCTTTGGGTAACAGTGTGATGTAATGGTTTGAGTGTTGAACTAAGATTCTGGGATACTTAAATTTCCAGCTCAGCCATGAAACCCACTGAGTGATCTTGGGCAAGTCATATGCTCTCAGCCACAGAGGAAGACAATGGCAAATCTCCTCTGAATAAATCTTGCCAAGAAAACCCTATGGCAGGGTTGCCATAATTTGAAGTTAGCTTAAATTCACATATCTACACTAAAACAGTTTGATACCACTGTCATGGCTGTGTCATATGGAATCCTGGGATTTGAAGTTTGATAAGATACTTAGAATTCTCTACTAAAGGGGCTACCCTTGTGCTTGACTCGGAAATTACAGCTGGTACAAAATAT
>CM034708.1:120201003-120222346 GCA_020142125.1 Phrynosoma platyrhinos
AGACACTGCAGACTGGGCCAGCCAGAAAAATCAGCAGTAGCAGAGCACTGTATAAACCATCCCAGGCATAAAATGCTATTTAAAAACACTGAAATTTTGGACCATGCCAACAACTATTGGGTCAGAATGCACCCAGATTTCCCCCATGTAATAACGTCCTAGGTCTCTGTTATCTTTAATAATAGCAACATTTGTGTTTTTTCTTTATTTTTCATATAATAACTAGTTTTTATTTTTACTGTTTTGCATTATTTATTTGTTCTGGCTTACTAGTGCTGGGACAATCTTGTTCACTTACCTGGTGAAAAAGGCATCATACACTTTCAACATCTTCAGCATATCAGCCAAAATCCTTCATGAGAGAAGTAGGTAGACAGACTGTAGCTGTGATCAGCTTCCCAGTCTGCTTCCCAGCTCCAGAATCCACTTTAGGAGTCAGGCAGCTGCACCAACCGAGGAGTTCTGAGGTGCTGGTACTGCTAAGGATGATAAAAAATACTGACCTATCTTACGATTGTTATAAGGACCGTAGAGGTATGTGAAGTACAGTACCTTGAATGCCTGAGTAACTATATAAAAATGAGGTATTATTGTATTATTTTGTCACATTTTTTGATAACAGTGTTTTAACATGTAACCTATTAATTGGAAAAACACCACCATGCACCTTGTGTACCAACACAACTTTTCTCATCTGAGTAGCGAAGTAAGTGCAGCATATGTACATTAATGCATTCTTTTCAGTAGTATCCCTAGGGTTGGTGTCACCCGGTGTGGAAATTCATGGTATCACCCCTTGCATTGACCTCCTCCCATTTCACACCATACAGAATCCTTAGTAATGCTTTTTTGCACTAATGTTACTCATAAATTGTAATTCCCATATTTCACTGAATGTAATGAATGTAAGATGTGACATAAAAAAGCTAGCAAAATTTAAATGATACTTTCAAATTACAATATCATACACACAACCTAAATGTATTTACATATACATAGTGAAGATTTGGTTAAAATGTGATGTTTTAAAAGATTTTTTTTTAAAAAAATTAAAAATTAAAATTTTTGAAATTTGAAATTTTTAATTTTAAAAAAATCATAGGCCCTCTCCTTTCGCCTTCTACTGAGCTTTGCCCCACTCCCACCATCTCTTAAAGCATTTTAAAGGGAAGCAGATGAATGCCACAGCTTGCTTCTGCCAAAAGGTAGGTGTTTGAGGAGCAGTGGTGTCACCCCCTCCCTTCGGGTGTCATCTAGTGCAGTGCACACTCCCTGCACCTTCCTAATGACACCACTGATCATTTTAGAGTGGCAAAAGAGGGAGAGTTAAATTAAATTTGAGTCAGAGGAGTCAGTCACAGGTAGCTTGAAATGAGCATGCATTTTTTTACATCTATACACACACTACTCCTTGAGAATTGCTTTCAAAAGCAGCTCCTGGAGTGGAATGGAGGTAGGGAGGGGATTTCTTTCAGAGATCTTAACTCATAGTAGATTAGGATGGCTGACAGTCAAAGTCATCATCTGTGAACTGTGATTCTGGTAGGCCATTCTATATAGAACATTCTTAGCTGCTGGTGATCATCCAAAACAAATGAATATTCCCTTTCTTCCCATCCCCAACACTTTGAGCTTCTCTGAAAATAATACAAAACAGAGAACAAAAAATAGACAGCACATGTAATAACTGACTATGAAAGCAAGAGAGAGCTTGCTGTTTTACATAGATCAGGGCCTTACAAAAAGATCAAATGAACCCAGTGGTAACTGATGACCAGTGGACCTGTTGAGGTGGATGGTGAGATCATCAGAGATCAGGTCAAGAGATCCCCCTAGAACAAGAGTGGACAACTGTGGAGGGGTTGGTGGTAATTTGTGCTCTTGTACACTATATTGCCAGAGATTAGCCTGCCATCATGAGAAGGCATGAATCATTGGAAAATACAATAATGTTAGGAAAGGTGGAGGGAAGTAAAGAGGAAGGCCACATGCTAAATGGATGGACTTTATTAAAGAGACCATGAATATGAGTTTGCAGGAGCTGGGCAGAGCAGTAGAGGACAGGGGGGCCTGGAGATGTCTCATCCATAGGGTTGCCATGGGTTGAGACGGATGCAAAGGCAGTTAACAACAACAACAACAACAAATGCTATATTGTCATCTGGCACTGAAAGTGACCAGAGGTGATATCACATCAAGTCTGATTTTGATTACAGATTTTTTTTTGCAGCAGTTATGACCAGTTGGAAAGGGCATTGTGTGAAAAATGACCTCCGAAAATTAATTATTTTGGTGAGTGGCTAGAGCAGGGGTAGGCAACCTAAGGCCCGGGGGCCTGATGCGGCCTCCCAAGGCCTTTGGACCAGCCCCAGGTTGGTGCTGCCGCGGCTGCCGCCGCCACTGCTGCCTGCCATGATGATATTGATTATTGTTGTTATTACTTGTTCTTGGGGTTTTCTTGGCAAAATCTCTACAGGGGTTTTGCCATAGCTTTTCTGGGGCTGAGAGAGTGTGCATATATATATATATATATATATATATATATATATATATATATATTTACCGGTAATTTTAATTTTAATTTTAATTAATTTATTTATTTATTGTGCTTTGGCCCCCAATTGTCTGAGGGACAGCAACCCAGCCCGCGGCTCAAAAAGGTTGCCTACCCCTGGATCTTCAGGGGTCCTTCAAGGACAACACTGTGGGCTATTCAGCCTCTTCCCATGCAAAGTTTAAGTACACCTTGTCTCCCCCTGCTGGTTGGGAAGAGTGTTAGCAATTAGGTAGACAGTGGCTTATGTGTCCCAAAAGTAATACTACCCCCTTTTGTACATATCAGAGCTATGTATCCACCTTCTCCTCCTTTATCTTTTCTTGAACAATCCTATTATGGGCACACCAGTCAGGAAGCTACCCCAAAATTACTTTTTGCCTTTTAATAAGCAAGAACAAAACAATGAACACAGAGGCACACAGAGGCAAATCCCGTGAAGGAACAGGATTTTAAAATCCACTAAACACCCACAAATGTGGGTTGTTTTTCAGACACGTTGGCAGAAAGAGAAATAACGTGAAAATAACCTGAACAGAAAGTCAACAAAAAACACTCCTTTCTACTTTCAGAATTTCATTAAAGTAAAAAGGAGCGGGTTTTGACAGCTTTCCGTTTGGGTTGTTTTCGCATTATTTCATTTTCATGCAAATGTCATCTGAAAAACAACCCGCATTTGCGTTTTTTTTCTACTTTCTGTTCAGGTTGTCCCCGTAAGTCATATGAAAAACAACCCACAAAAGCAGGTTGTTGTCACTTTAAATCTAGTTTCTGAACGGGATTCGTCCTGTGTGATAAACTCCTTAGTCAGGAAACCCCTGACTCCACCCAGATAAAACTAAGTCCAGCTCCATCTAGCAACTAAACCATAGAATGACACTATTTATTCAAATCCTTTTCATTTTTTTTAAGGGAAGTGGAATTTATAGAGCTGCAAGTGGTTCTCAAACCTTTCATTATAGGGACCTGCTAGTAGAATTTTCTAGGTTTGGTACACAGATATAACAGTCTGTTTCTCAGCCTAGAAAGGAAACAACCCAAGTACACCCACAGTTGTCTGCTTGACATGATCTACATAGATCAATATTAGCCATTTGTTGAGCCTATGTTTCTCAGAGGCAAGTTTCTGTGAGACAAATGATCTCTTATTTGTGTGTGTGTGGGCAGGATCATACCTCAGAAAAGTTCCCTTTTAGGGCTACAGCCCCAAGAATCCTCCACCCACCATAGCCAATAGCCATGCTATCTGGAGATTTCTGAGAGTTGCAGTCCTCCAAAGTAACTTTGCTAATCACTGGGAAGAGTTGAATCACAAGTGGTTGTGTCTCAACTGATGATAGTGGAAGTCATAGTAGAGGAAGTCATAATACAAAGAGGATATCCTAGTTTTCCCTCACTCCTTATTATTGTGTGCGCCTTCAAGTCATTTATGACTTATGGCAACCCTAAGGCTTGGGGTTTTCTTGGAAAAATTTGTTCAGAGGAGGTTTGCCATTGCCTTCCCCCGAGGCTGAGAGCATGTGACTTTCCCAAGGTCACCTGGTGAGTTTCATGGCCAAGCAAGGAATTGAACCTTGTTCTTCAGAGTCATAGTCCAACACTCAAACCAGTATATCACACTGGCTCTCATAGTTGACTCTGGTTACTTTCTGCTAGCTGCATTCAAACTGGGAAACTAGTTTTTGCTCTTGGTCATCAGTGGGGGCTTGGCCCGACCCTCTAGACCGCTGGTGAGTGCCATGCTATCCTACCACATGGATGTTTTTTACTGGTGGATGAACTCCACCCAGATCTTCTTCGTTTATATTTTCTTCTTGCCCTCTATTCTTTCTTTTCTTTCTGAAAGTACCCCTCACATCTTTTCAAGGGTCCCAAAACATGGACAAATTAGGCAACTTCTCTCCCTCCTGAGATTCCCTGTAGGACCTTGGCCCTGTGAGGCAATTAGCTTGGACAGAAGATGGGGAGGCCGTTTCTCCTGAGCTCTCCAACCATCCCCTTTGTTTGGAGACATCGGAGACTATCGCACGAGCCAGAAACCTCGAAAAGAGGCGCTAGGAGCGTCCCTTGGAGCAGCGATGGAGCTGGGCTGCAGCCGGGTGGTGATTTCAGTGGCTAAATGTGTGTGATACTATCAGGATGCCACCTGCTTCTAATTTTAAGCTGGCTCAGGTGACCCAGTTTATAAACTAGTACGATAGTCTCCATCTACGTGGAAGACATTAGTGCAACTGCACCCTCCATCTTACACTTGTCAGGAATTGATATATGGAGGGATGTTGCTTCTGGTAATTAGATCTACAACTGTTCTACTAACCAATGATGGTCTCATTCTCCATGACATTCTCCATTCTCCTCCAAGCTTGCAGCCATCACAGTCCCTCACTAGTGGATTCTGTTCAGTTCATCAGCCTAGAGGTCTGTGCTCTTAAATCAAATGGCATCCTGATTCAAAGAGAGGTGGTAGTTTATTTAGAGGCAGAAGTCACTCTTGTTCTTTCCTCTGCTCTACTCTCAGGGCAAACCAGGGCTGCATCTACACTGCAGAACTAATGCAGTTTGACTCTGCTTTAAATTCCATGGCTCAATGCTAGGGAATTCAGGGATCAGTAGTTTTATGTGATATCTAGTCTTCTCTGTCAGAGAGTTCTGGTGCCACACCATAGGATGAAAGCCACGGCAGATAAACCAGTGTCAACCTTCATTAATTCTGCCATGTGGCAGCAGCGTGAGCTAGATCCAAATTTTGAATGGTCCTGGTTTGGCTTTATGTGGGGATAATGGTCACTTTTTGAGGTACCAAAGTAACAGACAAAACTAGAAGAATATTATACTAAATGCAGTCACTTGTAAACAAACCTCATTTAGTTCAATGAAATGTATTTCCAAAGAAGTGAGGCATATGTTTGTGTGTTTGCAAAGACTTTAGATTAATACTAGGAATGTGGTCAGACTTTTTAATCACATTTTGGAGAACTATCAACAACTAACCACACAGGCAATCTTTGTGAGAGACAGGGCAGGAAATATACCATCAGCACTTACTCTAATTCTGAATATTTACTCCTACCTCTTTTACACCACCCAATTGAAGCTTTTTGCTTCCACTTTAACTGCCATGGCTGCATTCTACAGAATCTTGGGATTTGTAGTTTGGGGAGCCCCTAGAGCTCTCTGGCTGAGAATTTTAAATGTCCCTCCCTAAACTGCAAATTTCAGGATACTATGGGATGGATCCCTGGCACTTTAAAAAGTGCTATAATTTGTATAGTACGAAAGAGCAATTGCAAGAGAAGTAGGCTCTTGTACCATATACATATTTACCAGCTTTGAACTCCTACTTCTTTGTTTCCATAACAACTGTGCTTTGAAAGTGTGCAAAGAGAAAGAAGTAGAACAGAAGAATTTTACATTGATTTAATAATGGTTTAGGATGAGATGTCTCACTTAGTAAAGTTACGTTTTGGACTGCAGTGCTGGTAATCCTGGCAGTAATACTGGGCTGCAGATTCAAAAAAATGCTCTGAATTAAGAGTTTTCTTTACTTTTACTCTCCCCACTTGATGGTGAAGCTGTGTGTTACAAAGAACACAGGGCTGCCACTGAAAAGGATATCCACATTCTTTCACCCTCTATAATAAATAGGGATTTTCCTTGTTTCTGATTTGATCGTGTGTAGGATTCCATGACTTCTGCCAGTCATTCATGTTGTACAGGGACCTTACAATGGAGAAAAGCATATTTTCTATTGATGACATCAAGGCATAGGGAAAGCTTCACTGCATAATGGCTAGAATCCCATTGGCGAATATACTGGGAGTTATCTTTTAATGGTTGTTGCGGAAGGAGTCCTCCAGTACCTCTTTCATGCAACAACTCCTTACCTGCACAACCTACTTTCCCTGTGCTGGCACTTGCAACTCACAGCCATGACTTGGGGAGGCGATGCCTGGCTGTGTTTCTGCAGCTGGACATGCAAAAATGGTATCATCACACCAGATGTCATGAGGATCGATGGGAGTTCTGTGACACTGATGTCAACTTTATGTATCCAGCTACAGAAACAGAGCCAGAGGCTGCTTGGGCTCCCATTACCATTAAATAGTTGAGTAGCAGGAAGGTAAGTTGTATGTGGAGGGAGGGAGAGAAAGGAAGCAGAACTAGGCCTCTGGAGCTTTGTGCTCTACCAGGACTTGGCACGATCTTGGCCATTTCAGATGGAAACACCTAATTGATAAAGTGATGCAGTTTTCAGTGCCAGCCCACATTTCTTGTAACTTCGGCCTTAGTTACTCGATAACTAATACTCTTTTCAAAATCACTGTTAACAAGATACCACCAGTGGGAATGCCAGAGAAATGTGAAATAAAGAGAGAGAAAGAAATGAATCATATGGTCATTATAGGGGAAAGAAATACAGAACAGACTGAATCACTGCAGTAGGTTGTTGCAGAGGTGTTCAAGTAAGGCACTGTGGTACCATGCTGGCACATTTGTTTAAATATTTTTATTAATACACTTTTTAAAATGATTTGTTAATTAGTTCATTTTTAAACTTGCAAACTTTCTATCAAATCTCTCCTTTTGTTGCAGTTTAAAATACCCAGCTAACCAGCCAGACTCAGAAAAGTCCAGGGCTGGCTGGCCAGGCAGGATGATGAGACAGTGGGAAGGAAGGGAGGGTGGGTAACAATCTGCAATGTGGCATCCCCTTCTTCCATGCCCCTCCCTCTCCCCCTTTTCAGAGGTACCCTGGCTTGTGACAGGGGTGGCAGGTGAGATGGACAATGAGTGACCGTCCCCTTGGGTGTTCAACCCCCGCAAGCTGTTGTCAAGTGTAGTCCCTATCCCTTGCTACCCTATATTGATGCCCCTGCTTCTCAAGCCCAGGATTTATATATATATATATATATATATATATATATATATATATATATATATTTAAAAATCTGCACAGCAGAAGCTCAGTATATGAAATAATCAATCAATCTTTATTGCTTTTGGCCAATGGCCATTGCAAAGAGTATATGAAATAGGAGTATCTGATCTGAGGATGTGTAGCTGCTGAGACCACTGGAAGCACATGGGATTGCTAATACAAGTTAGGGCCAGCCCTACCATTAGGCAGAATGAATCAACCAATTCAGGAGACAGATGGTGCAGGGAATTCTCTTCTCTTGGAGGGCAGAGCTCTGCATGGCTGCATGGCTTGTGATATGTCCTACATCCCCTAAACGAAACAGCTCTCCTGAGGTGTGGTGGACAATGCTGTCACCATTATGCTTTCTTCCCAATTTATTCTCACTCCCCCTCCCTCTCCTGCAGCCAATATTTTACGATTTAAAATACAATTGGGCAGTAACAAGCAGAAACAAATGACAGCAACAGACAAAATCAATATCCCAAAGTGCTCCCTGTAAGAGAACATTTTGTGTCTCGAAGGTGGGCCATATTCAGAATTTAAATTTGTCTTTAGCAAGGCTCTTTTGTCTCCAGGAAGACAGAGTTTAAATGTTAATTTCTCCAGTAGTGCAAAGGTCCAAACTATCAAGCCAACAGAGGATGGATAAAACTTATAGATTTTTCCAAGTCCTCTCTATCTCTAACCTTGATGTAATATGGGTATAGCCTCCTTGTGCAATGTGTTTGCATTTGCCTTATCACAAATATACTTGCATTATTATAATAATAAAACAAAGAACTTTTACATTGTACAGTCTGATTAGTTATTTTATTAATTTATTATTTTATTAATCCAACTAAGAGCCTTGAACCAACTAAAAATCTACTGCTGAAGAAAGATTCAGTGCCATTCCAATTTACTTCTGTATATTCAGTGTGTGTATTTCCTTAGGCAGAATTTTTTTTGTGGTTTGCCCAAGACCAATAACACCCTTGGGATTAGCAGTTACAAGATCATAAAATGGATGTAACTGCTGAGGTTTAACATTTATGGTTGCTAATATGCAAACATGATCTCCAAAACCTACCCTTTCAGTCCTTCTGTGCTCCATTATGTAGCTCCTTCACTTTGTTTTTGTATAGCATTCACCTGTGCTCTGTCATTGCAGCTCATGTGCTCTTCAGTCCAAAAGGCCTTGTTTGATGAGGAAGACCATGTGAAGAAGCTCCAGCAAAAAGTTGCAACCCTGGAAAAGCGCAACAAGCAACTACGAGACCGGGTGAAGAAAGTCAAGAGGTCACTAAGGCAAGCCAGGAAGAATACCCGGCACATAGAGTTGATCAATCGAAAGCTTAGTGAGAAGCTGGCCTCTGCCGGAAGCCAGGGGCCACACATCAACTCCTTCAAGCAAGTCAACTCTCATGCCATGTATCTTAAAGTATAATGCCAAGTTGGTTTTGGCAGGCAAAATGGTGCTGTTGACTTTGTGATCACTTTTCCTCCTTATTTCATTTTGCAACCGGAAAGAGGCATGATAAGTTCGAGCCCCTTTTGACTGTTTGAATATAAATTGGATATATCAACTGAATTTAAGTTCAGCATAAACATGAATGGAAAAGGTCCAGATCTGTGTTCTGGGGGCAATGTGGACAGGAATAAACTACCTTCAAATAGCCACCTCTCTTTTTTAAAATGTCAATTTGAGACAAATTTGGACTGAGCTTTGGGAGAAGATATGAAGTCTACTTTAATGTGATTGATCTCAAAGGGCCCAAAAGTACAGCATATCTGATACTGAGCATGTTTGTTCCCAATTAGTGCCTGATGGAAGACCACCAAAGAGTAAGCCAGTCTCAAGGCAGGGGTGAGCTTGACAATGTAAAGAAAGTTCTATTCTGGCTGTACTGACAGCTGTCTCAGTGTAAATACAGCGATTTCAAAAAGACCTAGAACTGGGCCATGTTCAAACCTGTTTTCCAACCAAAGATGCCAAGACTCCAAAATGTTTTGCTTTGCTTCCCCACCTCCCAGGGAGCCCAATACAGAATGAAAATGCAAACTTTATGTCACTTCAATATTTCCCAAATGCAATCCAATTATATTTAAATATGCATTTACTTAGGTGGATAATGAATCTCCTAAACAGATCATCCACCCTTCTGTCTTAGGTCTGTATCGTTACCCTTCAGTCTAGAATTTCAAGCTGATTATGATGCTATTACTGGGAAGTGTAGTTGCAACTGTAAAAGCTACCCACATCTTCCAGGCACTTCAGCAGTCAACCATTTTGATTTTCATTTTTTAAAAAAAGCATCATAAGTAGGGAAAGACCTCTCTTTTATTTTTTTTAAATTTTTAATAAATTTTATTGTTGCTACTTTAAAACCATACATCAACAATCAAAAATAAAATCTGACAACAAACCATACAAACAAAACACATAACAAATCAATTAAACTACCCTAGACTAACACTCAACAAAAAAAAAGAAAAGAAAAAGCACACAATAATTAAATATCCAGCTCTGAAACAATTACAAACTTAAAGAAACTCAACAGTTACTCATCTTTTACAGCTAAATCTATATTATAATTTCCCTCCATCTTGTCTTCCCTCGTTCCATCCTTTCGTTGATATCCTTTCTACTTTTAATCATTTTTCTACTTCCATAACCATCTCTTTCATCGTCCATTTCCATTACCTTCTTTTATGTCCTTCAACCACCCTTACTTTTCTTACCCTCACCTTTAATTTGAGAGCTTGGAAACATTACTATTTGGGTTGCAACTCCTAAAATCCCCCCAACATTCTCTCTATACGCATCCTGGGAGATTCTGGGAAGTATAGTACCCCAAGATTCTCCTTTTTTTCAATTTGGTTTCCGCAGCAATTCTGACAATGCCTCTTTCTCATGATCCATCTTCTTTATTCTAGTGCCTCAGTTATGCTGGACAATTCTCTATATTTTTAGCTAGCATAGTCCTATCTTCTGTCTGGGGGTGCTGTGAGATGTGGCCCAATGTATCTGGAGACACCACATTGGGGAAGGCTGTTTGTGTTCTTTTCTTTATTCTATCATGGTTTGCTGGACAGTCTAGTGCTCTAATAGCTTCATCAGACTTGATATAACTTTGGCAGTAAGACTTCCTCAGCTAGTGGGATGATGGGTGACGACTAGACTGCAGTCTGGTAAAGTCTTTACCATCCATATGTGATCATGTATTTCAATCCACATTGTGCCATTATGTTCTGTACATTTCACATCAATATCATCAGGGTATTAAAAATTAAGGTGGCGTATATCTGTATATAATTTAAAATCCTATAGAAAATATTTTATTATATATTTGCTTTAGTCTAATTTCATAAAGTATGACATGAACATTGTTTCAAATGAAAATTGTGACGATTTCTCTGTTCTCTTGGTTAGGCTATTGCTTTTTCATTTGACAGTCAAGACTGATTATAAATTATGTTACTAAATACATGGATTTGGGTTATGGTAACACTGCTGATGGTTGATAAAGATGTCAGCTTTCTTTATATGACTAAAGCATAGGGTGAATTCCTTTGTAAACTGACGTAAATCAGATGTCATGAAAAGGAAAGGGGAAACTCAGAGCAAGATGCTCTGAACATTTTCCGATTTTGACAAATATTGTTTGCATATTTGGTTGCAAGCAATTTAATACCAAGAGCTGCCACCCTTTGCCATTCTTAGTACAAATGCGTGCAGACTTGGCCCAGCCATTGGTACCAAAGCTGGTAATAAATGACTCACTTCAAGCTTCCTTTTTATATAGAATTGCAATTAATAAAGACAGTTGATCACCCCATGTGTGAGTTTCTTTTCATCTATTTTTTCTCATGTTGCATAAATCACATTGAATCTAATAGGAACACTGTATACTGGGATATGTAGTCTTCAGAAACCACTTCACACATTCAATGTACTGGTAACCTTCTGTACACAGAACTGCGGAAGGCACATTCATTTCTTTTCCCTTGCTTCTCATAGTTTGATAAATATGATTCAAGGGTTATTGTGTACCAGCAGTTCCAACAATTCTCCTCCTTTTTTTGTAAGGGCAAGGACATTGGGAAATGATCTGAGTTTGGAAAAACTGCTTTTTTGACTACAGCTCCCAGAATTCCAGTGGCCATGCTGACATGGGATTCTGGTAATTGTAGTCCAAAGAGTAACCTTTTTATGCTCTGGAAATGGGCATATATGCCCAGCTGGTTGTAGTGTTTGTGTGCATTCAGTCCTAATGGCCCACAAAGGAGAGCAGGGTTAGATTGTTGGTTTGAAGTGCATCATCATAAGTTTCTAGTGCCCACTTTTGTTGAAGAGTGGCAACAAAATGCTCTCTTCTCTCTCTCCCCCCCCCCCAATGCTTTTGAGGCTACTAGAATCCCTCATCTCTACTAAATTAGATGTAAATTTGCATTTGTATATGTACAGGAGCTATCCTAAAATTAGGCAGAGTGGGGCAGCTCTCTTAGATATTGGATGATGGGAAGTAAGGAGCAACAGTGAAATCTTAGGTATGCACAGCTGTGCACATCCTAGCCTTCACCCTCGAAACCCATTTGCTGTCTTAAAATGTGAAGAACCCTATCCCATTACTATTGGTGAAGTAAAATTCAAATATCACTTTGATCAACTTCTGTAGCTTTGCCATTTTAACTTGTGCACCAAAATGTCTTATCCTGGCACTGTGCATGGAAATTATCCCAACACAGGGCTCATAAAGTTCAATAGGTAGTTATTTTACCTACATACTACAATTTTTTTTAGTCTGGTTCCTGTTGGTGGAACATGCAGTTTTCAGTGAAAAACAAAGTAGGGCTGAACCCACATGAGAACTATATCCCAGCCCCAGTGTCCAGTATTCTGCTCTGGTTTGACCCCATTAATGTCACAGTCACCTGTTTCAATCTGAACTCAAATTGGTTTGGAAAGCCACACAGTTCCCCAACTCTGAAGTCACCTTGGTACAAAAGGGCATTTCTATAATATTCACGTGTTCACCGTATTGAATTATGTTAAGTTCAATACATAACCACAGTGGCTGCAGGTTTTTTCCTTCCCAGCATGCATGCAGATATATGCATATTTGCATAGCCATATGCAAAACCGAAAGCATTACTTGTTTTCCTTTCATTCTTACCACCCATCTGCACTCCCATTGAATGGCTTGTATATGGCTCCGTTGCCCTGCTTTCCTTCTCTTTTCCCTCTGTAACCTCATGACTTCTCCATCCCAGTGTGTGTGTGCATAAATGTGTGTTTGTGTGTGTCTGTTGGGAGAATTAAATTCCTTCTCATTCAGTTTAGCCCATGTCCACGATTGGCAAGCATGGTGTCAAGATTTTTTAAAGTTCAGCGTATGTATGTAGCTATCCTCATATTCGAATATCTGAAGGGTCGCACAGCTTCTGAAATGGTATCATCCATTGAAATATTGAATATGTGGATATCTGCATACATACATAAACTAAATTTTAACAAAATGTCAACACCATGCCTGCCAGATGTGGATGTCAAGGTAAACCCATTTGGGACTTATCCCATCATGAACTTTGCCCACTTCCCATCCATAAATACACTGAATGTTTTTTAAAAATGGTGACACCACACTTGCTGGATTTAGATGGTTAACCTGTCCTATCTCCAACCACCCCACCCCCCTGAATCCACCCAAGTCTTGATTTGGGCCACAGGGCACATATTTCAAAAAGCTATTTTTCCTAGAAAATGCAGAGCAAAAAGGACTTTAAAAAATATAATTAAATCCCTCAAGTATCTAAAAGAAGTGCTTTCATTTTGAAACTGGGGGAATATCATGTGTTCAAACAGGACTGGGATTTAGGTATGGACAAATTATTTTGCAGGTGTGGATTCAGCCTAGATCTCACAAACCTGAAATCTGTGCCTAGAAGAGAAGCTATCTAATTTGTGTGTGCGTGTTCTGTGTATGGTACTAGAACAAAATCGGCAGAGGCCAGAGTAACTCCATGTGGATTGAACCTAGCAAGAATCAGCAACAGTTCTTTCTCTGAAATATCTTCTAGTTTCTTCTGAGTTTCAGTGGTGATCACTGTATTTCCTTATGAGCTTTCACAAATGCTCAGTTCTGGAATATAACCATTATTGTTTGCTGTCATCGCAACCTTCAGGATGGCTTGCTCCTGTTTTAGCACAACCTGAGCTGACATTATGATTCCTGAAAGAGTAACAGACTTTATGCTCCCTCGCAATTTTGAAACATATCAACAATTTTAACTTCAGGGAGAAGTATTCCACAGAGGATGACTGTCATGTTTGATAATATCGTTTCCAACCTGCTATAAACTTCTTTCATGTTATCACTATTTGAAGAAATAAACATGAACAGTTTACATGGTGTCTTTTCCATAAGTCTCTTATGATGGATTTTGAAAAACTGCACATTATAGTCTAAATTAGGAAAAAGTTAAGGCACTTATTGTACAGTTACACTGAAATTAGATAAATTTCTCAATCCCATTCTTGAAAAGCCGGACAATGAGCCCAGCTGGCATCTTTTTAAAAACCTGTTTTAAAAATAAATGTACTTTTATCCCATTGGGAATAAGGCACATTAAAAGAGAGTGTGCTAATCTCCGTTCTCAAACTAGTTGTTAAGGGGAATGCATATTCCCTGTGATTAAAATGTTTTCCCTCTAGGAATAGGAGAGACATGCCTCAGCATCTTCAGATTTTCAAATTAATGCTTGTGCTTACTTTTCAATGATCAATCATTGGAAACTGCTATCCTTCACCTATGCCAAAGCAGTTATTCAATAAGAAGTTTATTGAATAACACCACATTTGCTATTCCCCTTGGAAAAATTTGTCTTGTTGGCAGGCTGCCCTTGCTACAAAAAGGGGGACAGCATGGATCTTTCTAAAGTTCTTTTTTCCTAGGAGTAACAGCAGACAAGACATGCCCCCATAGCTCAGCACATGGTTGTTCCTCGGACGGGAAAAGCACAACAAATGTATTAGGCAATGGGCTGCTGGAGGTGTCAGTGTGTGGATGATGGGTGTTGCAGTGATGCTCTTTGACACCCAGCAGAATCTGCAGAACAAGCTGGCTGCTGTGATCCACAGCCACTTTGTATCTCTTACCATCAACTAGCTCAGCTTCTCTTCTTCAGGATTCTGTCTTCCTCAGTCAAGAAGACACATTGTAAAGTCCAAAAGTATAGTTTATTAATGCATAAAAAAGAAGACACATTGTAAAGTCCAAAAGTATAGTTTATTAATGCATTAAAAAAAAATAAGTAAAATCCATTGTGATGAACTTATCTAGTTCAGCCATGAGAGAATACATCTTTAACAGGAGGACACCATGCAAATGTTGAAAAGGGGTTTTCCCCTTAATTTCAGCACAGTCAACAAATGAAAGGAATAATTTAAATGTAGATTCAGTCAAGGGTTTCTTGCTAGTAAAGTACTGTTTTAAGCATCACAGTTTTATAAGTATATTGCAAGCCAACAAGACACTTTAATGAAGATAAGCATCAGAAAAATATGGTTGAGTACATAATAAAATACAGTATATATAATATAACTGTAAATGAACCATATGAAATGAATTCATATTAAGTGTTTTTGTTTTTTTTTGTTTTTAATGTCCTACATGTTTCTTGGATGTCCTACATTCTGTGGTGTCTTGTCCTCCTTTGTGGTTAGTCACTCTTTGCCTAAAGGATTACATTGCTTTCTAGAAGTGCAGGACTTCATTCAGCTGCATGCAGCAAAGGAAATACGTAAATGATCTATTTTAAAGAGCACCCCATCCCAATGCATGCCAACATGGTGAGGTTTCCTTCACAAAACTCTATGAGTGTCCACTTGATGATGTCCTCCATTTGTAACCTTCCCAGGTTGTCCCATCACTTCTAACTCTTTCCCTTCCAAACACTATTAAGGAAAATCAACAACAAAACAAAACAACTTAGTGTCTTTTGATTACTAGCATTAGGGAATCTATCTAATTTTTATTTTAATCAGAGAGACAAACCTAGGATGAAGCAACCATCCTAGTACGCATGATGTCGCAAGAAGAGCCAATCCCCAATGTCATTCAGTCATGTTAAGCATTTAAGAAGGTGCTCAGTGTTAGTAAAAGTCCTCAATTTTTCATATATATTTTGACTATGCGGAGTCTCCTATGATCCCTGCCTTACCCCTGAGAGATAGAAGCCATAATCCCCTAGATGTGAAGTCATGTAACCAAGTAAAGTTACAAAAGACCACAGGAACAGGCAGGCTATGGGAGTTGCCTTGGGGAATATCCCATTATGTTGGAAAAGATACCTAATGGTGTTTGTTTGTCTAAGGGCCTTTGCAGACTGCCAGAAATAGTGCACATTAAATTGAGGCACTGCCCTGGCTCAGTGCTAGGGAGTCATGGGAATTGTATTTTTTTCTGAGACATTGAGCCTTCTCTGTCAGAGAGCTCTGGTGCCACAATAAATTACAGTTCCCATGATTCCCTAGCACTGAGCCAGGTCAGTGCCTCAATTTAATGTGCACTATTTCTGGCAGTCTGCAAAGGCCCTTAGTCTCACACTTGATGAGACAGTGATTAGATTTGATGGCACCTCCTTTCTCTAGCTTCCTTTCCTTGATTGCTTTGATACCACATGCATTGTTTAGGCTATGCCCAGGCTTAAGTAAACCATGAAATGCCCATCACGCCTTTGTCTAGCTATTGTCTGGCCCATGGCTAGAAGGCAGAATTTCCCTATAAGAAACCCTGGATTTTAGCAACCATGTGCTACCTTGGAAGTGCATGCTGAAACTCTGTCGGTCTGCGCTCTGAGATAGTTCCTGCGACCCCCCTCTTGCCAACTGGGCCCCTTCCACGAAACTCATCTTCATTCACCACCAAAGCCCAGAGGAGTTGCTCGGGTGTAAGTATATCCTCTGTCCTGATCTTTCTCTCTTTGCCTTCCCCGCTCTCGCTCTTCCCCTGCTTATTCTTCTAGCATGTGTGTGTGTGTGTGTGTGTGTGTGTGCCGCGTTTGGATGTTTGCTTATTTTGTTAATAAAAGATTTCATACTTTAATTGGAGTTTGGTCCATTTCAGTGTCTTCCCTAGCCAGAATTCTTACGTCTCCAGTAGACAATTGAATAAGGTCCTAGAAGCAAAGTTGGGCGCTTCCCTCTCTCATTTGAGCTAATTATAAATTCCCCAAAATTAGGTCTTGGCTTCCCAACATCAGTAATCAAGTATTAGATGATTCAGGCAAGGAAGTAATCCTCAACTATTGGCCTCGAATGGCATACCCTCAGTTAATTAATTAATTTAACATTAATTACACTCAGTAGGGGAAAGAAGGGAAAATTTTGCCCTTTCCAGCAGGCTCAGGCAAAAGCAAACTATGGCAGTCTCTCCTTGCTTGTATTTTTAAAATTGTAAAGTAGGTTATTAAATTTATGGTGTTAGAAAAGCAATGCACAGAGCTCTATATTGGAGAAAAAATAAGTTGTATATTTTATAAATCCACATGAACCATATAAATAAGCAAACTTGCAAACACTTGGTAGGAAATGTCCAGCAGTAAAATCCAATTGTAAAGCTATTCAGAGGAGTCCATGTTTTCTTAAGAAGATATTCATTTCCCTTTGTTGTAGAGCAGGGGTAGGCAACCTTTTTGAGCTGGGGGCCGGTCCCCTGAAGTCGTTCCTTCTGGCGGGCCGAGGGGGGTTGGAATGGCGGCGCGCACAACCCCCCCACACACACTGCCACCGCTGCTGCCAGTGCCACTGCCACCACCGCTGCTGCGTGTGCTGCCACAACCACCTCAGTACATGTCGCGGCCACCATTTTGTTCTCCAAAATGGCGGCCGTAATGCATTTGTGCATGTGCAGGTTGCCGGCCCCTGTGTAGAGCTTCCAAATTCCTACTTGCTGGACTTCTAACACAGACAATAATTAATGAGTATAATTCAAGGACAGAGAGTAGTAGGACAACAGACCCTGGGAATTTCTAGGACCTTTACAGACTGCCAGAAATAGTGCAGCTTGAGGCCACTTTAACTGTCCTGGCTCAGTGCTAGGGAATCATGGGAATTGTATTTTTTTTCTGGGACATTAAGCCTTCTCTGTCAGAGAGCTCTGGTGCAACAATAAACTACAGTTCCCATGATTCTTTAACACTGATCCAGGGTAGTTAAAGTAGCCTCAAGCTGCATTATTTCTGGCAGTCTGTAAAGGCTCCTAGTCTCTGGAGACTATTGCATTATGTTATAATGCAGTTTACCTGAGCTGGCTTAAAATTATAAGTGGGCAGCATCCTGATAGTATCAGAAACATTTAGCCACCGAAATTGATGACCGGGTGTAGCCTGGCTCCTTCACTGCTCCAAGGGGTGCTCCTCATGCCTCTTTTCTAAGCCAGGAGTTTTGGATAACATCCAAATGGAATGAAGGTTTTATGTGTGTGGTTACTGAATTTAATGTGAAGTTTGATATTATTAACCCATTTCACAAAAGGCTCGATGGAAAGGGGATTGGAATATAAGATAAAAATATCATCAATGTATCTAGAGTAAAACAATATTTGGCTTCTGTATGGATTAGTGTCAGAATTGAGAATAAATCGGTTTTCGAAGCAAGACATATATAAGTTGGCTATGCTGGGAGCCACTGGGCTACCCATGGCAACCCCTTGTATCTGTAGGGAAAATTCCTTATCAAAACAAAAATAATTTTTCTCCAGTATAATGTCTAGCAAGCTTAATAAAAAATGAGTAGGTGGGGATAACACCTCCCTTTTGTTTAAAATATCCTCAATAATCTGTCTAGCCTCCTTATGAGGGATGGAAGTGTAAAGGGAATTGACATCCAGTGTCATTAACACTGTAGATGGTGGCACTATTTTATTTTCTGTTAAGGAAATAAATTGTCTGGTGTCTTTGATGAAAGATGGTGATAATGCAACAAATGGTGTTAAAAATGAATCCAAGTAAACTGCTAGAGGTTCCAAGAGAGAATTAGACCTGGACACAATGGGTCAACCTGGAGGAGGAAACCCAGGTTGATGTATTTTTGGAAGAACATAAAAAAACTGGCACTCTAGGATGGGAGTTGTACAAAAAAACCAGCAGTTTTCTCAATAATATAATTGAGAGCTTTGACCTCAATGTCTATACGTCTGTTGCACAATGGTGACTTTTTGGCCCTGCATGCATAGCAGCACTTATACGTATGGCGTCTCCTCCCTTGGAGGTCTTTAAACAGAGGCTGGTTGGCCATCTGTCTGGTATGCTTTGATTGAGAGTTTCTGAATGGCAGGGGGTTGGACTGGATGGCCCTTGTGGTCTCTTCCAACTCTATGATTCTATAATTTGTTCCTTGGTGGATGCTAATCTTTATATGTCAGTTCTGACCACCCTAGTTCTTCAGTGCCTTACATCTTTCACCTGTGAGACTTTTCCTCCCACTGCCATCACCTTGCTGGCTTGGTTTGTTAGAAAATGTAACTTGTATAGAAATGTACAGATATGTGAAAAAGACAACATGGGAAAGTTTGCCTGCAGGTGGAATACAAAAACAATCACAAGAGAAGATAGTCAAGGACAGTATGTGTCTGGGAACATGGAAAGCAAGTTGTAAACATATTAGATCATCATGTTTTGTGGGAACCATTATCCACGTGACTATGAGTCACAAGGAGAGGCTGGACTTTGAGGCTGTTTAGCAAGTGTCCACAAATGAATTAAGCCCTCAGCTTGGGGGTGGAGTTTTTTCTTTCTTTTGCTGGTTAGCTGGTTAGCTCTTATGATTCTTTTGCTCCTGCCTGCTGATGTTTTGATCTACTTGTAAATAGGTACTTTGTATTTACTGCAACTGGAGAATAAAATGTGTCTCTTTATATCTTCTGCCTCCGGTCTGTTTAATAGGAAGGCTGCATTCCTAGGTGGTAAGGTCAGCACCAGAGATGACTGGCATGGAGATCAACTCGCAGTGGAGGTTTCCACAAAGATTTATCTACTCTGCTCAACTTACAATAACATGGAATCCAACCTCAGGAAGGTATCTTTGGTGTTATAAAAATTCAGGCCTTTGGGTACCCAACACCAAAACAAACAAACAAACAAACAAACAAAAACACCTCAGTAATAATTCTGCCCAGCAGTGCCCTACAGTGAAACTTGGGGCCTTTGCAGACTGCCAGAAATAGTGCACATTAAATTGAGGCACTGCCCTGGCTTAGTGCTAGGGAGTCATGGGAATTGTATTTTTTTCTGAGACATTGAGCCTTCTCTGTCAGAGAGCTATGGTGCCACAATAAATTACAGTTCCCATGATTCCCTAGCACTGAGCCAGGGCAGTGCCTCAATTTAATGTGCACTATTTCTGGCAGTCTGCAAAGGCCTTTGGTAAGATTTGCTTAGTCATTGAACCAGATCCAGGAGCAGTGATTCTAAATCTGAAGCTCACCAGACTTCGTTGGATTACAAGTCCCATTATTCCTAGTGACCACACATGCAGCTAGGCTTGATGGAAATTAGAATGTAACAACATCTGGGGTTTCAGTTTCCACACCCTATTAGGCTATCATTCAGAGTCAAGCAGCACCAAATGGATTCTCTGGAAATTCAAAAGCCAGGCATAAAAATGGCCTTTCCCCCTTCCAAGCATCTGATATATATGTCTTTGTGTATCAAGGCTCATTTACTTTGTTAATAGGTACTGACAGATCTGGCAGACTGGGCCTCCATTAATTCATATTTGAAACCCTCTCTGAGACCATTACCACCTCATGCAGATTCTGTTTTGTTCTTGGATATCATTTCTTCTTTGTGTTATAGGTCTGCTTAAAAACAAATGAAACCATGGATCACTCAGCATGACATGCAACCAAGTCCTGGTTTTTCCTATTTCAACCACTGTCATCCTGCCATGTTTTATCATTTAAACTACACTGCTGCTGGCAGGTTCAAATCCCTACTGAGCTCTGTCCCTCTGAAGCAGCCATTATCTAATAGGCACACCGAGTTTATATAGCTTTCTACAGTCCACCAGCTTTGCAGTGCATGAATCTTAATGGATCATAAGTGAGCCAGGCAATGTATTCACAGACATGTCAAGACTCATGAAAATGGAACTATCCCATACAAGCAGTGGAGGGACAAGCAGACATAGTATGAAGTGAATTCTTAGCAGACAGATAACAAGGATGCACCATTTTCTCAAAATTACAGTTTCAAAGAGACTTTAGACATGACAACAGTTTTCTTATTATTTGTTAATGCTTGATGGAGGGAGAGGGAAGAAATCAAACCAAATGAAGAGAATTAAGCATTCTGCTAACACTGTATTTTGTAATTAGGCAGTGCAAGGCAAACCACCTCATGCATTTCAGACTGAACCACCATTAAATTAGGGCAGCGAATGATCAATTATTCAATTTACTATGATGTGTCTATCACCATGAAAGAGTGCCATTTGGACCTGCCTCCCTGCGGTTTCTGCAGGGAGTTCATTTCTATATATTGGGGATGGGGGTGCTTTTCCAGATAGCAGTTCCAAGGCCAGTACAATCGAACTTGGTCATGGATGATCACAGTCTATAAAAAGTTAGTGTTGCCTAGCAGTGAACAATTTGCTAGAATGGAGGATATGCCCTTGGATGCTCTGAGATGATCAGTGAAGATCAGTGAAGGAACAAATGTGCTGCTCTGAAGAATCCCTCAGGAGGTAGAGTGCTGGTGCTCCTTTATTTCTCCTGAATGCTCATGGGTCAGTAACATGATAAATTTATTGACAATAATAAAAGAGAATGCATGTCAAAGACTGAAACTTGGGACTGAACTTTACTGTTGCTGTGAGCTAAAATAGA
>CM034708.1:120243489-120260672 GCA_020142125.1 Phrynosoma platyrhinos
CATGAGAAGGCTGATGGAGAAAGAAGTTTTCCCTAGCTCTGCTGCATTTCAAATACACCACACCAATAAATCAACATTTAGCGCCTCTTCTGCTGCAGTGCATCAGGACACTGTGCTGGAAGGATGTTTTGATGTCACGCACCATGCATAATGGCACACGGCATCACAATGTCCACGGTATCCTTGGCGTAGGGTTGGGGTGCCCAGCATGTGGCTGCCCCTCTCCATCCCTGCCTCCAGGCTGGCCCTTTGGGCCAGTCTGTAGAGGCCCTGAGTCAACAATGGGGTGTCATCCGAAAAACCCAATGCAATTCTAGGCTACTTCAACAAGGGTGCAAATCATGTAGATCAGGGGCAGGCAACCTAAGGTCTGGGGGCCAGATGCAGCCCCCAGAGGCCTTTGGACCGGCCCAGGCTGGTCCTGCCGCCGCGGTCCCCCGCTGCCGCCCGCCATGATGATATTGATTATTGTTGTTATTACTTGTTCTTGGGGCTTTCTTGGCAAAATCTCCACAGGCTGAGAGAGTGTGCATGCATATTTTTAATTTTTTAATTTTAAAAAAAATTCATATTAATATTTATTTATTTATTTATTTTTGGTGCTTCATCCCCCCCAATTGTCTGAGGGACAGCAACCCAGCCCCTGTCTCAAAAAGGTTGCCTACCCCTGGTCTAGATCAAGGGAAAGAATAGTACCATTCTATTTTGCTTCAGGAGATTATCACATACATTTCCCACCTGATGCTGTTGCAGCTCTTGAAACACTTGAAATAGCAATGATTCTTATCACATTACCATGCAATTGTGAATTAATAACAGGTTGCCCATGAATCTTATTGCACTACCATTCTGTTTACTTGTCAGCTATTTAAGCTTAATCAGGAAATAGTCTTGCCTTTGGCAGTGGGATGTGTGCAGTGAAAGCTCTTTAAATCCTGCTTTTACTGCCCCAGATGAAATGGCTGCCTCATCAGCACTAAAAAGTCTTGCTTTCAATGGGAATGGGGTGTGTGTCCATGTGGTGAAACCCCTTTAAATCCCCCTTGTTCTGCCCAAGAGGGATTGCCTCCTCAGCAGTAAGAAGTCTTGCCTTCATTAGGAATGGGGAAGGGTTTAGCGAAGCTTGTTTTAATCCCCTTTTCTCTGAATTACTCCTGAATGACCTATCACACATACTTCAATAATGGGCTAACTGCGGGATTGACAGCTATTCATAGCATTTTCCTGTTCATTAAAAGCAGTGGCAGAAGCACGGATTGACTACAGGATATCTACTGCCTGGCCACGATATTGTGCAATAAGATCCATTGGATTACACTGTCAGTCAAACTTCTGTCCCACTATTGAAGAACCATGTGATAATCTCCTCAATCAGAAGCTTCTGCTTCTGGAGAGGGCAGCTGGGAATGAAACAAAATGTGTGCCAGTGAGAGGAGGAGGGCACAACAAAACGTTTCATTTTCTGTCCCATAACAAGTGCTTTGGTGAACCTGACAAATTTTGACAACCAGTTTGGGCAAAATGGTGTGAACCAGGTAAAAACTGATTGTAGTCCAAAGAAAATTTTCCAAAAAAAGTCTCCAATGGTCTGAAATCTCCAATAGTCTGAAAAAAAATAACATGGTACACTTTTAAAAGGCAACGCCCCTTAATGCTCCCCTTGGCCACATTTTCTTTCTTTTCACAAGTTTGGGAATTCTTTCTTGCATCTCAGATCAGAATCAGAATAATGGTCATGATCAAGATCACAACTACAACCATTCTACTTATTATCCACCAAATATTTTCATGGGAACAGAGGAGATAATAGTAGGGCTCTTAATCCTCAGGCACAGAGGAAAGTGGCTAGGCCGTGGGCTTCAATATGAAGAATGCTATGTTACCCTAAATGTGTGAGGTTAGTAGAGCCTCCACAAACAGTAGGAAGCTATCTTTGATTAGTTTGGGGAACACTCAATTTGGCTATGTGAGAGGGTGTAACATAATTTGCAGGATCCAGCACCAGCTATACTGGTAATTACTGATAGAGGCCCCAGACATGTGAAACTATATGATCTTTTCTTAGAAGAAACTTAAACAACACGCACACAAAGATAACTCATTCAAACAAACAACACAGAGAGCTCACCAAATAGGGGGCGAAATGGGACAGCAGATTTAGAGATTTGGGAGAGGGATGCAGTTATCTATCCTGAAGGAAGGATCCCCAGAAAACCGGAAAGTAGAAAGCTCAAACTACAAGGATTGAGAGAGCAGCTTCAGGAGGTGGATGGAGTGGTCAAAGGAACTCAGGCTGAAGCCCGAGAATGGGGACTATTGCATGAAGCTTCCCTCCCAATGCTGTTGCAGACTTTTAAACAGCCGAAACAGCAACAATTCTTTTCATATTACCATGCAATTGTGAATTGATAACAGGTTGGTGATGCCTCTTATCAAACTACGGTTTCATTTACTCATCAGCTATCCAAGATTAAGTAAGGGGCATTGCAGACTGGCCTAAAGGGCTGGCCTGGGGGTGGAGTTGGGGTGGGGCGGCCGCATGCCAGCCGCCCCAACCCCAGCCTGACACCGTCCTAACTCTGCACGCCCGTACTCATGCCGTGCAGTGTCAAGACACCCTTCTGGCACAGTGTGTAGACATGCTACACCGATAGGGCGTGGAACAGCCGCAGCGCTGGCTCTTAGGGCGGCTTTTTGCCACCCCTAAAAGGAGCAGCATTTTGACAGTCTTTTAGGGGTGGCAAAAGGGAGGATCAGGGCTGCAGGTGGCCCTGATCTGCTGCTAGCAGGGGTGGCCTAGAGCTGCCTATCTGCATAGTGCCTAAGTAAAGTAGTCTTGCCTTCATTGGGAGTGGGGTGTGTGGAGTGAAACTGGCTTAAATCCCCTTTCTGCTGCCTAAGATGAAATGATTGCCTCCTTGAGAGTAACAAAATCTTGCTTTCATTGGGAATGGGGTGCATGATCAGTGAAATTGGTTTAAATCCACTTTCTCCTGTCCAAGACAAAGTGATTGACTCCTCAGAAGTAAGAAGTCTTGCTTTTATTGGAAATGGTGTGTATGTGCAGTGAAACTGGTTTAAATCCCTTTCTTTTGCCCAAGATGAAATGATTGCATCCTCAGGAGTAAGAAGTCTTGCCTTCATTAGGAAATGGGGAGGGGATGCAGTGAAACCTGTTTAAATCCCCTTTTCTCTGAAATACCCCTGAATGATCTATGGCACATACTTCAATAAGGGGTTAACTGCACAATTGACAGTTATTAATTTGATTTTCCCATTCATTAAAAGCAGCGACAGAAGTATGGTCTGACTACAGGATACCTACTGCCTAGCCACAACATAGTGCGGTAAGATCTCGCAATTACAGTTACAATCCCACTTCTATCCCACTACTTAAGAACAGTGCAATAATCTCCAGAATCCACAGTAGCCAGTTCAGTCCAAGGTTGGGGCAGCCAGAAGGTAACAAGCTTCCAGTCCATTCCGAATTCAAAGGTTCACAGCACACAAGGGTTCCAAAGAGCCAGTGCTGACAGTATCCCACAAGGGAACTGCAATAAGCTCTGGCACTGAGTGTTCCTCTCCCAGGTGATTAAGTAGGAGATTCCCTCCTCCATGCCAGCTGAAGCTTGTTAGTCAATTGCCTCTCTGCAAGCCTCCTTGACCAACGCATGCAAGCACTCTCTGCCCTGCGTTGTCTGAAGGAAGGCACTTCCACACTTGTTTCTTCCTGATCCCTACCACTAGGCTGCTGTGTCTCCATAGGGATCCTACTAGTGCTAGGACCTGGCTGCTCTTCCTCCTCTGGGGCTGGGAGGACACGGCTGGGATCTAGCAGGGCAGGATTAGGACCTGGTAGAGCCTCCCTTTCCTCCTGCACTGGAGTAGGCTCATCCTCCTCCTCATTCTCCGAGTCCAGCTCCTGACTGACCATGACAGCTACCCCTCTTCATGTGATGTAGAGAAGGGTTCAATTTTCAATCCTCATTGCAAGTGGAGATGAAATGCTCATGTCTAATTGCTTTCCTGAATGTGTGTACCTTGTTTTCCATTATTGTTCCTGGACTGGAGCTTCTCTGTGAGCAGAACTAATCAGTGATTAAAGGTTCTCATGAGAAAATAATAATAATAATAATAATAATAATAATAATAATAATAATAATAATAATAATTTATACCCCGCCCTCTGAAATATCAATCTGGGCGGCTTACAATTAAAAATGTATACATCAATAAAACATATATATATACAGTAACCCCCCCACCCCCTTTAAAACCGTATTAAATCAGGTAAATTTTAAAACAACATGAAAGCACACTATTTAAAATAAATAAAATGAAATAAAATGAAATAAAATGAAATGAAATAAAATAAAATAAAATAAAATAAAATAAAATGAAATGAAATAAAATAAAATAAAATAAAATAAATAAAATGAAATAAACATGAAAACATTTATTCCTTTTTAAATAATGGCTGAGATGCTACATTGCAGTCTATTTTTTGTAACTTTATGAACCCATACCTACTAGTGAATTGCGAAGATGCACATCCACTGGCAAGAGTGTTCTGATTCATATTAGGTGCTTCCAATAGTATTGGATGCTCCTGGTGAGGATCAAGCACTTTTGATGTTCCTTGGGCTGTTTATGCACTTTGGGTACTTCTGATGTATATTGGACACTTCTAGTTCACATCAGACACTTCTGATGCACATTGGGTGCTTCTGTTGTGATCCATTATTCAAAAGCCAGTGTCCAATTGCCTCAGTGCTCATTGCACATTATGGCTATGGCATCTCAGTTACTCCACTGGTTACCATTGAACAACAGATGCCCTATGTTGTAACTTCACAGCAGTCTCTAGATGAATATGAACATTATGAAACTACTGAATTCTATTTCTCACATACATAAGTCCATTTACAAGATGTAGGTCCCATGCTGATTTCCAGCCAATATCTTTGGCATAAAACTCTCTTGCTGTCTGAAGCCTATATCTGTATCTATACAGTGGGCCCGTGGTATCTGTGGAGGTTTCGTTTCCCACCTTCCCACTTTCTCACAAGGAAGCCTTTGCCATAATTTAAACTGCCCCACTCCATTTTCCACTTTCTCATAAGGAATAAGAGCTTTGTGATGTGAAGAAGGGAAAGAGAGTGAGGAAGAGGTTTAAGTTCTGACTGTGGCTTTGTGCTGGGATTGACTTCCATGGGGGAGGAAGACATTGACTTGCCTGGGTCTTGCACGGCAACCTCCACTATTGCCCTGGGACTGCTTCTCAGCCTGGCCATTACAGGTTAAATTTTTTTTCTTCATTTCAATCCATAGGTCCTCATATCTGTGCATATGACCAGCAGATACAAAAGGCCCACTGTATACAGAAAAAGCCATCTTTCTCTAAATCCTGTTTTTTTCCTTCCAAGTACATAATGGAGTTTAAACCAGCTCTTTGCCCTGTTCATAGTCCAAATTTCTATCTAAATTTTAAGGTAACCCCATGAAAAAAAAAGTTGCAGAATCAAAAGCTGAAAGGAGGGTCCTAATTTCAGTCATTAGCAATGCCACTGTCTGTAACTGATACCAGCCATCCCACTCAATTATAGTCTAAATATATTAACATTACATTTCTGCATTTATGAAGTCAGTCTTACAAAATGAATTCAACATTTTCTTCTACAGTGGGTGACAAGGCATAAGCCTTTGTGGACTCTCTGCATCGTCCTCGTGCCATCAGAGAGAAAATGGCTCCCTCACAAACCACAGCTTCTGTCATATTTGAAAAGGCAGCATACTTGAAAAGAAAAGCAAAATGGGATGAAGTCATGCTCCATTAGGCAAACATATTGTGCCTCTATTGAGTCTGTTCAAATTAAGCAGACGGACATACTTCATTTCTTTGTATTTAATAAGAAAAACAAAAGTCTGGGGGCTAGAGCCTTCAACATATGATGTTGTAGCACAGTTTCTGTAATTCTGTCCTAAAAATGTACAAAATTGTCCAACTATAACACCCAAACTCTATAGCATAGTCCCTTGTCTAACTGGGAAAAGGAAGATAAATTGCTGTGGCTTTACATAACATTTCCTAGCTTGCTTCACACTGTTTATACAGTTTCATCATTTATATTTGAGATCAGCTAGTTTTGGACAATTGGAGTGTACGTAATGAATTTGTACAGAAAAAAAAAAAAAAAGCTGAGAAAGTAGAGTTGGAGAGACAGAAATGGACAGAGTAAAGGGAGTAGAACCACAAGAAAAAAAAAGAAAGAAAGAAATAACTTGGGCCATTTAAAAACAGTTGATAATTTTGCTATGAAATACTAATCCTGCCATATCTTCCATTCCAGTTTCTCCAATTTCTCCAGTTTCCATTCAGCGTGCTTTTATCTTATTTATCAGCATGCAAAGACAAAATTATTAGTATGCCGAGGATGAACACATTGTTGCTGGTTCCAGGAAAGTGCTGTGTGGGAGAAAGATAGAGGCTATGCGTCCCAGATAAGAGGATCTACATTCAGGGGGGGAAACTTTTTAAACGATTCTATTTCTCTTCAGAAGAGCTTCAAAGAAGCCTGGTGCCTGCCTCAGGATATCCCTGCCTTAGCATACCTAAGTGGGATGCCCAACACTTCTCCAGTCCTTCATTCCAGCATTATGGGTGAGGAATCTGGGGGGATGTACAGTGGGTGGCAAAGGGATTGGACACTCCTGCCAGATTCCCATCAGAGCCTGGGACTAAGGTGTTATAAATAATGTAACATTCTTTTGAAAGGACACAAAGGCAGAATGAATTTTCATTTCAAGGGAAACATGAAAAGTGGGACCATTCAATTTTGGCATAATAAATAACATTTTCTAATTATTTAATTAGAAAATTAATTAATTTAGGGTAATTTTTAGAAATATTTTTAGTTGAAATTTTTAAGTTTCATTCAATTCTCTTATTGATCCTAAAGTTTGACTCCACCACAGCAAATTACCTACTAAAAAGAAATAATAACATATTTCTTTCAAGATAACTTATTGGGAGGCTTCTTTTCCATTACGTTACATGACACTTTACTTTTAAAATCTTACTTTCTAGCTTCTGGTTCTCACTAATCTCTTCACATGTTCAGTACTACAAGTGCTGAATACCTAGATTAGACTGGACATTCTATATTGTAGTGAAAATAGTTAGAATATACACATTCACTGCATTATGAAGCAATGGTTTTAAGTTCTGCAGATGTGTTTTCAAACTACTTCTAGTTCTATCACACTTAATGATTCCTGCCAATCTTCATACCTCATGGCAGTTAGTGAGGGTGATCAGATTGCTCAGATGGAAGGATTTTTTCAAACAGGTGGTTTCTGAGAACTGGTTTGAAAGAAATGAGAGGCAGCACCATCAAAATATTTCAGGAAGAATTTGATGGCAATGGGAACAAATGAAGAAATTCATTTAATGGTGCAGGAGACCAGTTGATGATTCCATTAATGATGACCAATGAAATCTAGTTCACAAAACAAAATATTTTCATAATGAGGAACACATGTAATGCAAATACTGCTAAGTACAGGATACAGCTATGTAGACATCATATCATCTTTTGCAGAATAAGAAGGTAATTGCTGGAAATCTGTTGTTGTTGTTGTTGTTGTTGTTGTTGTTGTTAAACACAATTCTGACTCATGGCAACTCTGTGAAACATCTCCAGTACTTCTTGTCTTCCACTGCTCTGCTTAGGTCATGTAAATTCATGTCTGTGGGCTCCTTAACAGCGTCTATCCATCTGGCATGCAGTCTTCCTGTCTTTCTACATCCCTTCACCTTTCCTAGCATTATTGTTTTTTCCCAGTGAGTTGTCATGATGGGACAAAAGTATGGCAACCTCAACCTTATCATCTTCGCTTCCAGGGAGATTTCAGGCCTGATCTGCTCTAGGACCTATTGGTTTATCTTTTTACCTGTCCATGGAATCCTCAGCACTCTTCTCCAGCACCTCAAATCTCAAATGAATCTCAAATGAATTGATTTCCCCCCTATCTGCCTTCCTCACTGTCCAGCTCTTGCAACTGTAGAAGGGAAAACAATGGCTTGTACAATTCTAACTTTCATACTTGGTGGTATATCTTTACATTTTAGGATCTTTTCTCATTCTTTCATAGCTCCCCTCCCCATTCCTAGTCTTCTTATTTTGTGACTGCAGTCCCCATTCTGATCAATGTTTGACCCAATGTTTGAGTACAGGAACTCTTTTACCTTTATTTACCATAAATTTTATGTATACTTAGCTAAGTAGCAGAGGCCCTAATAAACCCTGTTAGTGAATTATATCAGTATTTTGGCAAGAGTGTACCACATCAGTGCCTGCTATGTCATAATGTAACAGCAGCACTTTATTGGATACAGATATTACAAAAATGACCAGTTCTGATTCCCACACATGTAAGTCCACTTATGAAGAAGACGTAACTGCCATACAAGATTTCAGCTGTTATTTACAAAACAGATTTAATCAGTTGTTCTCTCATAATTGATGGAGTTGCTCTGACTGCATGTGTATGTGTGCAGATAAAGTGTATGTGTGTATGCATGTATGCATGTATGAGATGAACCTGAGGTGTTTTGTATGTGTTAACTTATGAACTTTTCTTCTCATGTTGCATTTTTCAATAAAAATGAAACTGTCACTCTTATGGAGCTTTTCAAATTGGCCCCCATAGAAAACCAGTTCCTCTGTTCAAAAGAAGCTTCTAATTAAAAGGCAGCTTTTTGGTAGGGGCTATGCAGCCATGTTTTTGAGCAGGATTGTTGTTGTTGTTGCTCATAATGCATTGGATTTCCTGTTTGTTAATCAATTCCATTTTTGGTCCTATGACTCACTCCCTGAAAATGGAAAATAAATGTTGCTGCTTTTTTTTGCAATGGTGCCAGAAGTTCCTGAACCTTTTACAAGAAGGATGCTTCTTTTCCATGTGCCGGGGATAAACAAGAGCTGAATGCTGCTAGGATCAGAGTTATGGCAAATGTTAAAGAGAGCAGGTTTCCTTATAGCATTTAGGTCCATCATATGCATTAAAGGAATGCCATTGTTGCTGTTTCCACTTTGCTAGATCCCACAGCACTGCACTCCAGTCACTTTGGACAGCTGAGTCATATGGAGATGCTAGGAACTTGTGGGTATTACTCATTTCATTTGGGAGCCTGAATTTGGAGAGGCGATGCTTTGCCTATTAAAAACTGGCCTCTCATTCAGAAGACCTCTGCCATAATAATACAGGTGGAAACCCTAAGAATAACTGTGTCTCATTTCAAATATACATAGTGATGACAGTGAGATTATGCACAAGATGATTCTCAGGCTGCACTCTTCATCTGATTTCAATGGGCTAGTCTACTGAAACAAGCCTTTTTGAAGGCATCTTCCTACTGTGCCTATGCTCACAAGATAGCCTTTGGCATTTCCCACAGATCAGAAGGTTGCAATTAAGAAGAAATGAATGTGAAACATCTTTGCAATGAGACGACAGTTATTATTGTATTCATACTTCTTCCTGCTATTGCCTTAACTTGCAAGCACTTGTCACTAGTTAATTAGTATGAATCTGTACCTAAGGAAGCATAAACTGATTCAGCAGAAGGAGATTTTGTGGCATGACATTTACTTTAGGAATGCATCTCAGGGAGCAGTGTGTGTTTAAATCCTACAAATCAAAAATCAGAGTGGAAAGTAAAAAATCAACATTATCCATAACTACAAAGAAATCAGAGGAGCTGTGTGGTTATGTGAAGCAGCCAGAACATGTTTGGTCAAGAGTGCTAGTTTCTGGAACAGAGCCAATCAAGATGCTGCTAGAGTAAACAGAAATTCCTATAGGAAGGGGGTAACTAGGGGGTTATTCGGATGCTGGGTGTTTTTAGTGTGACAATCCAAAGAATCTCACTCAACACATTCCAGTTTTGTTGTTCACACTATTTTTTAAAATCAGAACCACATCTCTGCACATCTCTGTGAGTTCTGTTGCTCACACATATCAGCACTTGAATAAAGAAGGAGTTGATGATGTGGGTGTATTTGAAACATATTCAAGGTGTGTAGAGTTTTATCCTGATTTATCCCAGGTCTATTCACATCAGTTATTCACACAGCCGACAATGTGAATCTTTTAGGAAAACTCACAGAAAAACCTAAGATTAATGTGGGTTAATGTGGGGAGGGGATGTTGCAGCCACACACACCCCAAACTTACTTGGGTGCATTTGAAATGCATATGAACAACAAAGATTCAATCCACATTGTACCAGGATTATTTCCACCTTCTGAATAACCCCTAGGCTTCTTTATAGCCTGATGTTTCCCTGTTGTTTCACACACACACACACACACACACACCCCTGTGTGTATGATCTCATAAACCACAAAGAGAAAATATAATTTAAGGCACCCGTTTTCCAATCAACAAGGTCCATCCCTACAAGATGCCAGTCATATTTGTGCTTGCCTATCCCTGGATATTCTAAAAATGCTGGCACAGAATACTGTACATTCCAGAATAAGGACAACTGGCAAATGCTACTGTTCAAAAACAGTCAAGCTAATGATCAGTGCAAACATAATGACAGTGTTTGGTGAGGAAGAGTTCTTTTGTCTTTCTTATGAGAGACATTCATATGTTACATTCAACACAGGTACAATCTGTGTACACATGTACACAGATGGTTAATCTGTATGCTCATATCATTATTCCCATACAGTTTTCAATATATGTCCACTCTATAGTATACTTGTACAATTATTCCCATGGAGCATGCCCATGTTCATAAATGGTTTACATTGCTGCTGTAAGATGCACACCTCTTGGGTAACAAACTAGTCTGTGCTAAGCAAGGATCACTGGTAAAGGTAACAGAATATTTTATTGCCTTTGTGACAAAAATTAATTTAGCAATAACTATGGAACATGTTCACAATTCTGTAACATTTAAAAAAAAAAGGAGTGGCATACCTTTGCATACACTCAACACTTTAGGTTAAAGATGAGAACTCGTATGCCTCTTCTTTTGTGCAAGTAAATGCCTCTCCATAGAAAATTAGATGTCAGAAAGAAGAGTTTTGTGGCATAAAGGCAGACTGTTGCATTAGGACTGGGATATCTGTGTGCTATCCCCAGCTGAGATATTAAGCTCACTTTTAGCTTGACATACCTCACAGAGTTGTTGCAAGTACAAAAGCCTGGGGGAAAGCCATGTCGGCTGTCTTGAGCTCATTGGAAGAAAGATATGATATAAGCGTACACCAGTATTCTATATTGACTACTTAGTAACATGTACAACTAAGTGAAATCTCCTGGTTTGACCACCCCCAGCCCACCTTAAGATCCAGCAGCTGGATTGGGTGAAGAAGGTTGGTCCAGCTGGCAAATGGGGTACAAAGTGGATGACATTTCCATCCCCTCCCAACAGGCAGTGAGGTTGAAACAAGGACTTGTAATGGAGGTCTTGCTTCTGCTTGTCACAGTCTTACTTGCTAGTAAGAGCAGGGTGGAAACATCATCCTCTTGGTCTCCTTTGCCTGATCCAGCTGATGACTCAAGTAGTCTTACAGGTAGTCTTACTGAATACAGAGCAGTTAACGGATCCGTAACTCTAGGTTACAAATTCATAGCTGCAATACTGAGCCATAGTTAAAAGGTAACCATTAGTGTGACATTTCTAGCTTTATCTGTGTAGGGGATCATTATTTATAACCACTTGTATTGGAGTAGCATCCAGTAATATGAGGCACCATCTATAGTCTGGAGTGCTACAGCACAGACACAAATGTAGAAGGCCCTATGTCTTGGTCTTCAGCATGTTGTAAAGGAAGAAAAGCCATTTGCAATGCTTCCCTCAGTGAAACTAACCTGTTTTTCTTTAGCCCCTTCAGTTTAGGTTTTGTTAATATAAATTAAGGGCTTGAAGGCCGGAACATCTACTTCCTTAGCTATGTTCTGTGAAAATATGCAGAGCTTTTTTTCTTCTCTCCAAAAGCTAACATTTCTCTCAGCCTGAAGCTGAATTATTGTGTGGTTTCATCTCAGTGTGAAGCCAAAACTTTTCTCTGATGGAATTTTATAGCCTGTGCTTATTTTTATTAGTGTGAAGGCGAAGTAGCAGTTTGGATTTTCCAGATCGCTTTCTGTTCACAGTCTGAAGCTAGGATGAGAACATTTACCAATGAGAAATTATATTAGTGGGAAATAGCTGCTTCTGTATGGCAAAAGCCAGGAAACCGTGTTTCTTTCCCTAGCAAGAATGGCAGGGTGTAATTCCATCTCTAACTTGTACAACAAACCAATCTTTGAAATGAACAAGAACTTTGATGGGGAGAAATGGGAGAGGCAAAAGTAAGTTAAAGTGCAATCATAGCATGATCATCGTGCTGTATAAAGGGCCCCTGGAAAAAGTATGATTGCTAGCATGGGGCACTGATAGGAACCAGGACTGATTGTCTTTGCACAGTTTCTATGATGGGAACCTACAAAAGGGGCAGGGTTGGTAACTGGAACTTCCTGTCTGTTCAGCCTAAAAACCCTAGTAGATGTAATGCTCTGAACAGTCCCTGATACAGTTTTCAGTCCAGATACAGTTTGATGCAATATTAAGGTGCCAGCTTCCACTACCCTGATGATCCATACCATAGGAAGAAATCCTGCTCAAAAATATCAAGTTAGACCACAAGGGCACCTGATGCCCCCCCTAAATACCTGCCAGTTCAGCACTGGCCTGCTTGTGCACATAGGAGATTTACGCTTGGGACCTCCATCAGCCCACCCTATGGACTGCCACAGGGGGCAATCCATGCATGTCGGCAGCTGTTGCAGCTCTGATGCAGAAAGAGTGAGTAGAAAAGTGGTCGGGACAATCCAACTTGAGGAATGGTCATCTTAAAAACAGTCTAGAATTGAAATTGAGTTAAAGGCATACCAGATGCATGAACGAAAAGACAACCCAGGACAGATGGACATATCTTTAGATACTGCTCAACTGCCCTAACTGGGCACACCTGTTCAACCAGAGCCCTGTTCAGGAAAATGGACTGTTCCTTTCCGTACTGGTCAGTCTTGGAGCACCGGAAGTGGATTAATATGCCTATATTGGATATTGAGAGATCATTTACCTGGATGGCCCTTCCTGACTTATCAGCCTTGGACTTAGGCAGGAGTTTGCTAATGCAAGTAGTGGCAAAAAAGGCAACAGTGAAAGCAGTCTGGAATAAGATAGTCTCAAAAGTGGAGCTGTATACTGATGATAGGGCAGACAGCATCTGTAAAACCAATTTGGAAACTAGAAGTTGAGAATCCAGGAGGGGAGTACCTCCATGGCCCACTCCTCAGAACCCTGTGCACCCGAAAATCACCCGTGGGATCAGGGAAACCACTAGTCTTGGAATAAAATGCTAAGGCTGCAAGCTGACCCCGGATGGTGCAGGTAAACAAACCAGCTTCTTTGAGGTGAATGGCAAAGCGGACAGTCATGTCCACTGGTACTGGCCACTCCTCCCTTGCACCTACTGTCACCAGCAACCTTTGGAATATGAGCCAACTGTGATGGTACACTGCCCACATTGACGGAGCCAATGAGAGAAGGATGGCCAGCTCCACCTCTATCTGCCAAGAGTCCATAGGTGCACTGGGACTTCCAATGGCTGAGGAGAAGGCTGTGGGGCCAGAACCTGAAAGCTGTCAAATTGAAAACAGGAGAGAGCATCCATTATTGAATTTGAGGCCCCCAACACATGCTGAGTCTGGAAGACAATGTTATTTCTCAGGTACTGTAGGACCATGCATCTTATCAAGTTCATAAGTCTGGGTGATTTAGAGCTCTGCAAGTTGACCACTTGGACTACAGCCTGATTGTCACACCAGAACAGCACCAACTTGTTAGCAAATTTATCAGCCCATAAGTGTATTGCGACTATAATGGGCTTTAGAAATGTTAGATCCCTGTCCAGTCCCACACTTACCCAGTCTTCTGGCCACCTTTCAGTGCACCATGGCCTTGCCAGTAGAGACCAAACTGTGAGCACCCAAACATCCAAGTGAACTTGGAGAGCCATCTGAAGGAGCAGTTCAGTTCTCTAAATGAAGGCCCATTCTAATCCCTCAGAAAAGACAGCCACACACCCAAGTCCTCCCGTCTTTCTTTAGTTGTCCTAATGTGATGATGAGGTGAACCAATGCCACGTATAACTTTGTACAGTCATGCATTGAACGTTCATCCAGGCACTACCATATTACAAGCAAAGTTCAACAAGCCAGCCAGTACCTGGAAATCCCACAACATAGCCTCACTCCTAGCCCCTGTAACCTGATGCATCATTGCTGTGAGTTTCTTACTGGGTAAGCAGAAGATACCAGCAACTGTATCCAACTCTATCCCCAGAAAAGTTAGCTTCATATCTGGCCCCTCTGTCTTCTCTTGTGCGAGTAGAACACCAAGCTCCTCAGCCAAATCCTGGAAAGATCTTAAAGTGGAGGCACAAGTCGAGGTCCCAGCCCCCCCCCCCCAGCAAAAAGGAAATCATCCAGGTAATGTATAATTGCTTTATTGCCTTTTTTTTTTTACTGCACAGTGGATGTGCATCTTTGCAATTCACTCTAGAAATGTGCAGAACTGTACAAAAGCAAAGCAGGATATCGAGCAGCCCATGGGCATGGCTTTATCATAATAATATGACCCTTCAAATCTGAAGCCCAAGAGATCAAAGTCCTCAGGGTGCACCAGGAGAAGCAGAAATACTGATTTAATGTCACATTTAGCCATAAGAGCCCCCTTGCCCAAATCCCTAATCATCCTAACTACAGCATCAGAGGAAGCATACTTAAATGAGCAAAGGAAAGGCTCTATAGCAGGGACCGGCAACCTATGGCCCGGGGGCCGGTTAAGGCCCTGGGCCCTGTACTTACTGGCCCAGGCCGGAGGTTGCCGCGCGCCGGCACCGCTGGAGCGCGTTTTCAGCCGCGCTCATGGCGATCGCCATTTTGTAAGTCAAAATGGCGGTCGCGGCGCATTTGCACATGCGCAGTACTCTTGCGCAGGCGCAAACGCATCGTGACCATCATTTTGATTTACAAAATGGTGGCCATGGCACGCACCGTGGAGGCTGGTGCCGCGCGCGCTACAATGGCGGCCGTGGTAGTGGACGCCACGTGTGCGCGGGGCTCGCACACGGAGGCAGAGGGTGCACACGCGCGCATGAGCGTGCACACTGCCACTCCCCCCTCCTCGGCCCAGCTGGGACCTGGGTGACGGAAGACCGGCACAGGTCCAGAAAAGGTTGCCTGTCGCTGCTCTATAGTGTCATTAACTGAATCCTTCTCGGGGAAGGAAAGGTTGTGGATTAGCCTATACTCACTGGGAGTCTTTTTTGACACAACCCCCAATGGGAAAGATGAAGCATTGGTATGGGAAGCATCTCACGCGGCCTGGAAATTCTACCTGAAATCATTTCTTTGTGAAGTTTCCCCCTCACAACATCAATCAAACTATCAACGGAGTAGGAAATGGGAGCAAAATGAAATGTTCTTTCCCCTGAATATGGAATATGGAAACTATCTGAGAAACTATTTAAAATATACTCTGCACTCCTCCACCTTGGGTACAATGCCAACCAAGCAAAGAGTGGGGCCAGCTTAATGGGAGTTGCCGCTCCTGGATCCCTGTGCCTCCCCCTCCATGGGCCACCTCTACCTCCCCGCTTACCTTTGAAGCAAAAGAAGTTGGGATGATTGCCATAGCAGGAGATACACCAGTGTTCCATTTTTATTGGAAGCAGGCCTCACAAAAGCCCGTTTTGACTGGCTGCCATTTGGCACATAACCACTGTCACAGGTTGTAAGGGAAGGGCCAATTGCACACCATAATATTGGATCATAACTCCAAATATTTTTGGTGCCAAGATAGTGCTGGGTTGGTCACTTTACGCATGCAGAATTCGTCATCATACTGCAGCCAAGCTGAACCTCTGACTGAGTTGTGTGATCTAAAAATAATGTCCTGGTACGTCAGGAGCTGTCTACCCACCACAACGACAATTAGGTTCAGATTCAGTTAGTACTCCTCCATAAATGCCCCACCCTGCCAACCTGTTAAGGAAATTCCTGTCCAACTTAAGCCACTTGAATTGCTCCAATTCCCTAGGGAGGTTAATGACCACCCCATCTTTGACTAAGACTTGAGGCCCCAGATCTCAGAAAACCAGGGAGAAAAGGTCCACATATTCACCTTTCAAAATGTGCTCCTTCATAGCCAGGAGCAGGTGCTCCCCCAGTAGGGAGGAGACCTCCAAATATGGGTTACAATCTACCGAGCAAGCATCTACCTGTCCAGCTGGAGTCACTGTAGAGCCACCCTAGTTGCCCTCCCCAAATGGAGTGCTAGGAACTCCCAACACCCCAGAACCCAGAGGAGGGGCTTCCCTACATGAGCTTGAGTAGTGACCCGCTGTTGTTTCTGGCTCCGGGTTCACCTCATCTCTTTTGCCACTGGACTGAGTAATACTTGATTCCCCTGAAGTTGAAATTGGCTCTGACCCAACTGACGGTCCCACCTCTGGAGGATCCATGGTTGAGGACCACTCTGCACCTGACCAAGCCTGCGCCAGACCTGTGAAACTGATGTACCTGTAGTTGCAGCTGAGGTGGATGCACCCACATTAAACACCAACTGCTGGCTCATGCCTGCCTCCACTTCCAGAACAGTCTGGAACAGGGGTAGGCAACCTGTCCCCTTTAAGGGCCGAGGGACTTCAGCTCCCAGAAGCCTCAGCCATGTTGGCCAATAGTCCCATGTTGGCCAATAGCTCCTGGGATTCTGGGAGCTAAAGTCCCTCAGCCCTTAAAGGGGAAAGGTTGCCTACCCTTGGTCTGGAAGGTCCTTGCTGTGAATGTGGATTCAACCTCCTGCAATGTGTTAGCACCTTGGGGAATCAAGGACCCTGCCACATTCCTTGGTGCCTCCGTCCCAGTCCCACCAGTTCCCTGGTTGGCCCTGACCCACTTAGTCAATTCATATAGCTCTGCTAGGATTGGCTGGACATGAGCAACCCCCATCTGCCCTGGGGGGGGCAGTAACTTGTAAATATCAGTCAGTGAAGGCTGATTCCTCCATTTCAAACTGGCTTTAGGGCGGGATTTGGAGTTGAGACTGCCAT
>CM034708.1:120260772-120298615 GCA_020142125.1 Phrynosoma platyrhinos
TTATTATTATTATTATTATTATTATTATTATTATTATTACACCAACTGGGCATTCACCAACAAGTTCCCAGGGGACTGGTAGCTGAGGTGCAGGGACTGTGGTACTCGTGGCCCCAATGGCTGCTCGCTCAGCAGCCTGCTCAGACTCCATGGCCGCCATTCTGGTGGACAGCTGCTCCAACTGTGCCACCACACCATCACCCTGCTTGGCTTTTTTACTCATATGGCTACAGCTCTTTTGGGCTGTTGAAATGGAGACTGACCTTTTGGGCTTACTCCATGGCATGATACACCTGCGGGGACAAGTGAAGCAAAACAGCATAATTAGCAGTGAGTGGGCAAGTGGTTAGGTATAGCAAGCAGACAGAAAGGCAGCATGAGGGGGCCCTCATGAGCATACAGCAGACTCCCAATGGCTCCACTTATATGAAGTGCATAAAGCAAATGCGCTAATGGCAACAGACTCTTGGATCTGTCCATGTGTTAGCAAACCTTACAGCTGTCCATAGAACTGAAAAGCAGAGAGACCACTGAAACCAGGCCACCAAAGGTGACATAACATATTTGCACCGAGCTAGAGCAGTAAAGTAAAGCAGTCCAAGACACATCCATTCAGCAAGTATGGCAAAAGCATGAGAGAAGGGAATGGTGGGAAGGGAATAGCAGGGAGCAGGGGGAAAGGAAGGATGAAAGAATGAAACAGTGGAGGAAAAAAACACCAAGGACGGAGGATGAGAAACACAAAATAGAAGAGAGAGGTAAAGAAAGGAGCCGGAGAGGAGAGAAGGAACATTCTGATAGAAAATTAGCCAAGGGGGAAGAGAAGAAACAAACCAGAAATGGGATTGAGGAGAAGAAAAATCACAATCATTCAATGTGAAAGGGGTAGCCCCGTGGCCTGGGCTACCTAGAGGGATCAGGCATGGCCCAAGGTGCTCTCCAACCCCCAACAAGGGCGCCCTCCCCCCAGGAGATGGGGGCAGCCAATCCATTGCCCCCTTTATCTGTGTTCCCAACCTTGCAACAAACCTGTATAGGAGGTCGGGCTGCTAGGCCTCACCAAGCTCCAAGCCTCACAGACTGACCTTCTCAATTGGTTGCCAGGCTGCGAATGGCCACAGCCATGTGGCACCAGCCTATATAAGGCTGGGCCATCCATGAAGAAGTCTTGCAAGACCAGGAAACCCTGCGAGACTGCCTGAGAGCCAGGGAAGATTTCAGCCCCCAGCTCTCAGAGTAAGCCCCGTGAGACCCTCTGGCCTTGCTAGGGCTGTCCTGCCTCTATGCAGCTGTATGGAGAGTCCAAACAGTGTGATCCTGGCTCTCCAGGGTGCCCACTGCAATATGGCCCCCTCCTGAATGTCAGGGTGAGTCATCTGTATAGAATTTGGAAAAGTTATTTCTTTGGGTGAGGACTCCTAGCATTCCTCAGCCATCATGATCAGTAGGGATTCTGGGAGGTGTAAGGCCAAGAATTGCTTTTCCAGTGTTAAGAGTCTCTAAATATACTTCCTAGACCAATTAGAGAAACCACGTGGAAATGAGATTTTCTTCCTTGAAGGACAATTTTATTCCAGACTTTGTACAAATAAATCAATGTGGTTCACTATGGAAGTACTCTCACTCTAATACATTAAGGTGAACAATTTCCTTCCAGAATCAAGTTTAAGGAAAATTGATTCTATGAGTTTGCACATAAACCAGCACTGATTGACTAGTTCCTGTGATATCATAAACCCACTTTCCTAGCCAGTCCCTAAAGTAGTTTAGCAACTTTTTCAAAATCATCTTAGCTTTAAAGAAAACTGACAAATGATTGATTAAATTAATAGCATGGCATATATAAAAATAACAAGAAAGACAGTCAATCTAAAGCATGAGGAGTGGGGAGATAAAACCAGCGACTGAACTGTTGTTCAGACTGCTAATAGATATGCATCTGTCTTACATGTAGTGAAGGCAGGAGGAAGCTGGGCTCATTTTGTGTGAGAGAGAAAAAATACAACTGCAACTCCTGTTTAATGTTATATTTGTTTGCAGCTGTTGCTAAAGGCAATTAATTCCCATTGAAATCAAAGACACTTAAGTGCAATAAATTGTGCTGCAGGAATCAAATTTTGTTATAAAAATAGACAAAGCTGATTCTCACATTACTTTTGAAACACACGTATATCTCAAGATTCATGGCAATAACACATAAGTCTACTTCAAACTGAAAATGCACTTCAAGTCAGATGGAAGTTCTGGAACATGCCTGTTTTCTGAAATAGAGGCTGTGCATTCTGAATTGTGTCTGAATTCTTCAGGGATATTCTGAGCTCCTGTCTTCATTTTTTATCTTCATTATAAGACAAGAGAAGGAAGGGGAGGAGAAGCGGGGGAGAGTGAATCACCCATTTTCTTAGGAAAGATAGAAGGAGAATGTGAAGACATTATTCCATCTAATAGTCCAGAAGACACGAACCTGTTCCAAGATTCCATATTTTGTTTTGTTTAGTGAAGGCATTGGGATATATAAGTAGAGGTTATCTTTTATTTTTATTGCAATTATCTTTGTAAATGAATTTTAAATAAACAAGGAGACCATACTGATGTGTTTTCTATACACAATTGATTCAAGATTCCCAATATGTATTCAAACAAGATAGATAGATAGATAGATAGATAGATAGATAGATAGATAGATAGATAGATAGATAGATAGATAGGCAGATAAATAGAAAACCATATAGCAATAGCAAGTAAATCTCTATGCTGCTTATCAGTGAATAAGCACTCCTTAAGAGGTTTACAGTTTGTAAGCTAATTGCCCCTTACAAGCTGGGTACTCAAATAGAAACACTGGCAAATAGTCAGACTGACAGATATACTTCCTAAGGTCATCCTTTTCAGTTTTAAAAGTTGTGTGACCTGTGTTGAAACACTTGGGAGCATCCAGATAATACTTGCCATTTCTTAATGAATGTGGATGACCTTTAACTAGGGATGGGGGAGATATTAGGTCACATTTTTCAGTGTTAGCATACCTAATTCACAATTCCTGAACCAATATGGCGGTTAGGAATGGAAATTGTCTGGCCTATTTGTTCCTGAGAGTGAATCATGGTAAATATTTTTCTTTTCTTTTCTGTGCAGCTGTAGATGTAGGGAAACTAATAAAAGGTATGCTATGCAAACTACTTGTGCCTTGTGTGCATAGACATGAATGCAAAGACATGAATGCACAGACATTAATGCAAGCAGGGACATGTACCAGTTGTTTTTTTAACATGGTCTGCAGAGGCTTTCAAGCAGATATTATTTTTTTCACATGGTGCCCACCATGCAGTGTTACCCTTGCCTTGGTAGTGCAAAGTAGGAACTAGTTTACATGGTCACCTACTTCCACTACCTTCTTCCCCCAGCTCACAGATTAAAATGGCAGAAAGGCAGTCCCACCTTCTCTTTTTGGGAATTCTCTCTTCTGGTGAAACATCTTGATGGATCTTGAGTCTTTGAACATTCCTGTCTGTTCATTCTATTGGCAACTAGAGCCTGGATCCTTGCCTGTAGTTTTTGGTTTCACCCTGCCATATCTCACTCATCTATTACCACAGTAAGTGGATTAAATCATTTTAATGGTTCTGATGATCTCTCTGAAGATAAAAGGGGGAACTACTCTGGGGGGAGCAATTCTGTGTTTGGCAAGGCAAGGAGCTTGAATCTAACCCAGTTCCCTGTATAGCTTTATATAGGGCCTTAGCAGACTGCCAGAAATAGTGCAAACTGAGTCCACTTTAAGGGTTAGGGTTAGTGCTAGGGAATCATGGGAATTGTTTTTTTTCTGAGACATTGAGCCTTCTCTGTCAGAGAGCTCTGGTGCCACAATAAAATACAGTTCCCATGATTCCCTAACCCTAACCCTAACCCTTAAAGTGAACTCAATTTGCACTATTTCTAGCAGTCTGAAAAGGCCTATGTTGGTTATTCCCACCCCTTCTCTCCACAGCATAAAAAGGAGAAACAAAGCACCAACCACTCTTGCCCACTTCCTCCTGTCCTTCCTGGCCAATATCCTCTTTTCAACATTAAAAAAAATACCAAGAGAAATTCCCTTAGGACGTTATCCACGTGGGCCAGAAAGCAAAAAATAAAGTGGAAATGAGGCATTCCGAAAATAAACGGAAAATAAACCTTGATTCCGCAAATGGCTTTCACACATAATTACCTTAATTGCAAATTTACAGTAAGCGCATTTAACATTCACACACAAGTGAGAAAAGCCTGTAAATGTACTAGAAATGAGCTTCTTGCACATGCGCAGATAGAGGAATGGGAAAAGCAGGGAAATGCTCCCAAATTTGCATTTGCTTTTCACATTATGGTAAATGCGAAATTACCTTAATTTCGCATTTGCATTTCCTTCAAACAACTGAATTTCAAAAGATCTCGGTTAACACCAGTTTCTGTCTACTTTCTGTCCAGTTTCTGTGTGACGTCGTGTGAAAACGCGGGGCACAAATCCAGTTTCTGTTTGGGATTTGTGTGGATTAACGCAGATTTGCCCTCATGTGATAACGTCCTTAGACTTTGCTATGCAAATTAAAGGTATAGGAGAAGCAGAGTTAGCCTGTTCTTTTGAACAGGCTTTCTGGGAAGGAGAAAAGTTCACTTTGTTGAATGTTGTGATATAGTTTTCTTGTAGGACAATGTGTTGAAATGCATATATTAGGTGCTATTGTACCAAAAAAAAAAAAAAAAGAAGAAGAAGAAAAGAAAAGAAAAGAAAAGAAAAAAGAAAAGAAAAGAAAAGAGAACGAAAGAAAGGAAGAAAGAAAAGAAAAGAAAAGAAAAAATTAAATTAATACAAAATGTATTATATTGAAGGAAACTGCCTGCAAACCTGTGGCCAAAATTCCATATGATACAACTACAGGTAGCTATGAAGTTGTACTTATGTTCAGTCTCCCAATCTGACCCCCTAAAGCTCACCTTAAAAGCCAAGCTAGCAGGGCACTGTAGGATGGTGCACTGAACCCCTTCCACCAGCAAAGCATTCCTTATCACACGATTGCTTGCTGATGGGAAGGGCTGGATAGGGGATAGGGATGGGATAGCGAGCTGGATATTTTTATCCTGGATAAGAGAAGCTTAAGTGATGCTATGATATCCCTGTTTAAATATATGAAGGGATGCCATATTGAGGATGGGGCAAGCTTGTTTTCTGCTGTTCCAGAGATTAGAACATGGAACAATGGATGCAAGCTACAGGAAAAGAGATTCCACCTCAACATTAGGAGGAACGACTTGACATTAAGAGCTGTTCGACAGTGGAACACACTCCCTTGGAATGTGCTGGAGTCTCCTTCTTTTGGAGGCTTTTAAGCAGAGACTGGATGGCCATCTGTCAGTGGTGCTTTGATTGTGTATTCCTGCATGGCAGGGGGGTTGGACTGGATGGCCCTTGTGATCTCTTACAACTCTATCATTTTATGATACTATGATCCTTCAGTGGTTCACTCACCAGCATCACAGAACTCCTTTGCTCAGTAAGGCCACATGGTTGTTAAGTGGCAATGGTGCCACAATCATGAATGTGAATACAAAACAGTTAAAAAGTCATAGGTTTATTTCTCTGAAGATGCCAGCCACAGATGCTGGTGAAACGTCAGAAAGAAATTCTTCTAGAAAATGGCCACACAGCCTGGAAAACCCACAAAAAACTAGTCATAGGTTTAGTTTACAACATCATAACTTTCTGTAGGATGACAGCCAGGGACTAGAAAAAAACTTGTGTAAAAATGTGTACATTAGGAGAAATGTAGATGCCAATTTTTGCTAATTTTGATGCAAAAATGAATGAAATCAGTTTAAAGCTGGGGAAAAGAAATCAGAAATAGGGTAAAACTGGAACCATCCGTTCTTATCTTTAACATACTCTTAAGCAAATGTAAGGCTTGTGGGTGTAAAGTGGATATAATGAAACCCTTATCGAGTGACAGTGTTCTCTTATTGGTATGCTTTTATTAACAAGTGGTGCCACTTTGAGGGAGGGTGGGTGGGAAGGGATTACAGAAGTCAATTGCTTGCAATGAAGTGAGACGAACTGTTTAAATATCATATGACTCAAATAATTCACAATCAAAACTTATTGGTACACAACTGTCTTCTTTAGTCACATTAAAATATTATTTTCCATATGCCTTGAAAGTCTCTTATTAGGGCACCAAAAAGATACCCCCCTCCTCATTGATTGTCATTAGCATTTGGCAATCCAAGTTATGCCACATCTAAAACATGAAGGTTCTACCTTCAATCCTTATGGTCAATGATCTTGGATTTGTCTAATTTTTCAAAAAAACTGACTAAAGCTTGGAGGCCATCACCATATGCTGTGAATCCCATGAATATGTTATTTATATGTTAATAAAACAATACTTCCTTTATCTATTCAGCACCAGCTATGGGCTATGTACATGTGACTGTGACTGAAAACATAACTTATTATATTATTTTACATAGCAAAATGAAAGTAGCCCCAAGAAATGAATAGCTGTATACTTAACATTCACCTTTCCCAGTTACTTGCCCTCTTTGAGTTCAACAGACCAGCACAGATTAATGAACTCAGGTTGCAGTTCCTATGCACAACAAAGACCAACTGCAGTCAATGCATCTTACTTTGGAACAAATTCAACTTGATTAACTGAATGACTAAACCAGGGGTAGGCAACCTTTCCCCTTTAAGGGCCGAGGGACTTCAGCTCCCAGAAGCCTCAGCCATGTTGGCCAATAGTCCCATGTTGGCCAATAGCTCCTGGGATTCTGGGAGCTGAAGTCCCTCGGCCCTTAAAGGGGAAAGGTTGCCTATCCCTGGACTAAACCGATTAAAGCTTGTGGCTTATAGATTCACTTGGAACAGACCATCCACAAGTAGTCATGAGTTGAGGATGCATGCCTCAGGCAGAAGTTTCTGAGTGTCATGAAATGAAGATTATTACGTGTTTAATTTATTATTGTATTTTTACTGCTAGGATGAGGACCATGTGCTCTGGTTTTTCCCCAGTCTCAGCTGCCAAAATAACATGACCAGCCTTGGGCACTCTTCACCTTAACTTGAGAAATAGAAAGTCATCTGCTATGCAACCTCAGGCAGCAAAATTACCCACTCCAGCCTTGCCAAAGCATCAAAAACATAAGGCTCCATCCAAGAATTTAAGATTGCTTGCTGTCAGAGACAAGATGTTGATGTCATGGTTTCCAAACCATTTGAGCATCCCCAAGCATAATTTTAAAAAAGAGAAGTGAAGAAAGATTTATCTAGGACAGCTATTAAAATCCTGGGCATCAGGCCAGTTGGCTGGTGTCAAATAAAAATGACTGTTCACTCAAAAACTCTCCTTAGTCATACTGTGTTTGGGTTTTAGTTTAGTGCAGTATAAACAAACCATCCTAAAATTCTTTCCCATCATGTTAGCTATAGTTGAGCCTGAAGCTCCTGTTGTCTCTGGCTCAAGTTTTTACAATGAGGAGAATTACAGATACATACATCCTGCAACCTTCTATCTTCAGCCACTTTTCCGTTCACATCAGGGTTAGGAGGGCTACAGGCAGGATTTTCAGCTGAAAACTATGAGGGAGAGGAGGGCACTTAATAGTTTCCCTCATCAATCAGTTTCCCAGCAACTCTTTGCTACCAGTAGGGTTGCCAGAGTGAAAATGGGGGTGTGCAAAAGAGGGAAATTCAGCAGGTGTGGTTTGTTATCTGGTTAGCATTATGCTCCAGACTGGTCCTGGACCAACCACAATGGTGACTACATGCACTGAGCTGAATCTAGTACAACACTGCACCTTTGTGCACATGGGAAGACACCACATCAGCCTGTCTAGCTCATCCACTTGGTGACACCATTGCTGAAGCTTTTCTGGTCAAGCAGCTCTCTATGCAAGGCTCTCTGTGCGCCATTACTTCTTCTGAAGCCAGAACAGAATATCTTGTTATCTGCCACGAGATAACAAGGAAGAGTTGATCTATCTTCTAGTTCAGGGGTAGGCAAACTGTCTCCTTTAAGGGACGAGGGACTTCAGCTCCCAGAATCCCAGGAGCTATTGGCCATCATGGCACTATTGGCCAACATGGCTGAGGCTTCTGGGAGCTGAAGTCCCTCGGCCCTTAAAGGGGACAGTTTGCCTACCCCTGCTCTAGTTGATCATATGGGAGCCCTGTTATGACCTCAGCAGATGCATTGGTGCACTAGGCAGGCTTTACAGAGCTTCTCTCTGCAAGGAAGTGACAGCAGTGGCTTCAAAAACAGGCCACTGACACTAGTTCACAGGCAAGAGCTCCTTTGTTGATCACATGGCGTGGAACTCCATTCTGACCTCAGAAGAGGCAACTTCACACCGGGAAGGCTCTCACAGGGAGCTGTTTGGCTGGCAAGGTTGCAGAGTCAGTGGTGGCAACACTGAGGGGGATGGACCAACGAGGCTGATGTGGTGTCAGCCTGATTGGTGTTGCACTGGTTTCAGCTTGGTACGTGTGGTCGCCATCATGGTTGGTCTAGATGGGGCTTAACACTCCAAATGGCCCCAGAGTAAGTGACCAAAGTAGATGTGCCCTTACTTTTTATAATGTTGTGAGCCATTTTGAAAGCTCTAGTTGGGAGAAAAGCAGGAACAGAAGTTTAATGAACAAACCAACAGGTACCGCCATTTATACCCTTCTCATCATTTCTCATTCATGCAGAATGTAGCCGATATGAAAATAAAATGGCTCAGAATGAGATGGTTTAATTTTATTTATTGGAGGAAAATCATTCTCATTATCCCTTAAATTATCATTATGATAGAAATCTTGATATGTATACATGATTGTCAAGGCAGAGAATAATTTGCAACAGAGCCCCATAAACATTTTGCAGCATCGCAAACTCCTTATGCAGGGTAAACATTTTGCAATGTCTTGTTACATGCACTGAGTAAATATACATTTTCCCTTCTCCTGGAACAAGGATGGTATTATGGGACTGAACTATCACAAGATGTATAATATTAGGCACACTGACATTCCTGGGTTAAATTGGTAAGCTTTGTTTCTCTTAAATTTATTTTATAAAACATGCTTGCATCATTGTTTGTATATCTGTGTGTATGGTTAAAAAATTTAAAATAATAAATGTTTCCAGTAAGTGTTGTTTTAAGATTAATTCTAAGGTGGTTTTCTTCTCTATGATAACTGAAATTTTAAAATCCCAAATGAATGCATGTGTACATGAAATGCTGATTCTTGATTATAAACTGTAATACCTGCCAAATTTAGGCCACAAGCCATTGGTCATAAACACGTGGCTCTAGATGAAAAAGCACTTTGAAAGAAGCACCTGGCCAGTTTAATGGGGCCTAGCGATGGTCAGATTCTGGAAAAGTTACTTACTTGGACTATAGTTCCCAGCCAACATGGGCAATGGACATGATGGTTGAGGATGACATGCAAACTGCAGTCTGAATAAATAGCTTTCCCATGCTCCGGCAATGGGAACATGCATCTTCACCTGTACTGGGCAACATGTAAAGATGTGTCTTCAGTACTTAGATCCCCCTTGCTATGTTGAGGCCAAAAGCTGGCATCAAGATTAAGGATGCAAACTTACTTGGGATCAGATCTCACTGAACATAAGGAAACTGTTCAGTCAACATGCATAGAACTGTACTGAGCCCTCAATCACCCACCACTACCTGGGATATAGTAACAACCAAGGAGGACCTACTTCAAGTTCCAATTTATTTGTAGGCTGGAGTAGTCTTCTCAGGGCATGTCTACATGGGCTATTTACATTGGTTTCCCTCACCCGCATGTCACTGTGTCTTCATGACACAGGGCCACAGCCCCCATTTGTCTATGACTGTCTTCATGAGGGCATCAAATTTGGGCCATACCTGACTTAAATTACATTTTAGACTCACTGTTTGCATGAACATCCAGAGCTCTCTGGAATGATGCCAGGTGGCTGTTTAGACAAGTGTCCTGCTGTGCCACCCACTGCTGCTGGTCATTACCTCTCAGGTCACCAATGCTGGGTGCCTTGTTTTTGATCTCAGAGGAAGCAACTCAAGCCAGTGGCAGCAATGCCAGGTGGCACAGCAGGATGTTCATATTGAAGCTGACTGGTGTTGCTCCAGAGTATACAAGTGAAGGAGGGAATTTGGGGAAACTTCAGGGTCAGAATACTGTAGGAGCAGCCCAGAGTATTCTGGCCAGTGTAGACCTGCCTTCAGTTGCCTCTCAGACACTGCTGTTTCTATCTATAGGATGTTCTCTTGAAATCTGTACCTTTTGAAATCCCAGAATTACCCAGTCAGTATAGTGGCCATGCTGGCTAGGAGATTCTGGGAGCTGGAGTAAAAACCCTACCATTTTTATCACTTTCACCAGAGTACAATTTCCAGAGTTCTCTGTGGCAATCCATGATAGTTAACTTACTTTGTTTATTATATGTAGCTTTCCCCCAAATCAGAATTATTCAGCTCTTGGTTCTCTGGTGACTCTTTAATACATGTGAAGTGGGTTACGCTCTTTCAAATGGATCCATAGTACTGGCTCACTTCACTTTTTTCCTACTCCAGGACTTGTCTATACAATTGTGAATACTCTAAACTGCTCCCAGAGTATTCTGCTCCCAGGGTTGCCCTGGATCCCCCTGGTTACTTCTCTGTAGGGATGCTAGGCAGCTGACTACACACATGTCCCCACTGTATTGCCTGCTGCCACTGTGAGTTGCTCCCTTTGAGGTAAGAAACCAGATGCCCAATGTTGATCACATGGCTGGGTGTCTCACTGTGATCTCAGAGAGAGTGACTTGCACCAGTGATGGTGATGTTGGGTGACACACTGGGGACACATGTGTAGACAGTTTCCTGGTGTTGATACAGTGTTCCCAGTTTTTCTGCAAAATCTGAACCAAAAGGTAAGTTTTTAAAAATGGGTTGAAGAGAGGAATAGGGCAGATCTGGTGTGGAACTGACCGTACATTGTGAAGACAGTTCACTATTGGGGATTTGGCCCTGCATTGTGAAGACAGGGTGCCCTGAAGATGGTTTGAGACTATTTTATTTGGCTCATGTAGATGAGCCTTTAAAGCGCACATTTAAGCCTTCTTGGCTTAAAAACTTACAACAACTTCTCAGCAAATTGGTTAACCATTAAACTGCAGAACTCAGTTTCATATTACATGGAATGGCATAGTTGCTGTAATCTTTGAGGATTGCTCCCACTTTCCTCTGGGTGACATGTTCCCACTCAGCTAGTTAGAGCTGGTAGATACCATGCTGGTATAATAGAAAAGCACGATATCATGTAAATTGTGTGAGTGGGACCATACAAAGTGCAATGTACGGTGGTAGCACTGGTAGTTGCCGCAGTTGCACTACTTGAAGGATGATGACTGAGGCTGAAGTAGAGATATACTTTTTACATGCATTTTTAGTTACATGCCTCCTATTGGTTCTGAAGGTAGAGTTCCAAAGAGTTAATGTGCATTGAACTCCCAACAATCAGAGATTACACGAACTCATTTACTTCCAGCTGTCTCCGGGGCTGGGGGGGGAAGATACAAGAGAGAAACAATGCAAGGAAACTTCTAAACTAGGAGGCTGGAAATATAGTGGAGTCTTTCATTGAGATACATGAGAAAGACTTTCTGAAGTGTAACAGAAATTGATTAATTAAAAATTTAAAATTAAAAAGATATTCATATCTTTGATGCAAAATGCTCCAGCCCTTGGTTTCACAGTTTGTAATTGTTTCATGCTTGCAAACTCTTATGCAGGCTTGGTTCTATAGATATAGCACATTCTGTTAGATAAATGATAACTTTCCAGGGCAGCTGCTCCCTAGGAAAAGAATTAAAAATGTACATGGTTTCAATTGAGTAGAGGCTTTCAAACCCTGAGGAGTCTCCTTCAAGTCTATTCGGCTATGAGGAAACCACTGTGCATTGGTTGAGGAAACACTGCACACTGCAAAGGATTCTGGAGCATGTCTTGGGGAACCGATGCATTTGCATGAAGGTCTGCTTGCCTGGCCAGATGAGCTTAGGTATTACTCTGAGGGAGTAACTGAGGGAGAATCCTAAGACATTCCCATCATTTTTCTGGACTACTGCAAGGGAAGAGTGGTAAACTCTCTTGTTCCGCTCCTTCTTCTCATCAAGAAAAAAACAGCTCAAATGGGAGACTGACACTTTGGGCCTGGCACTATGTTGTAGAGTGTTTCTACTTGCAAAGCCAGAGTGATGGGTTGACGTAACACACTGTATTGGTGTACATTTTGTCCTCCACATCCTAAACATTTCTCTGCTGATGCTGCAAATCTTATGATTGGGCTGTTTGCCAGAACATCTGCTTTCTTTAGCAGCCCTATAAATCTTACCTCAAGGAAGGCAAATTGCAGATGAGATCTGCTGAAACTTCTTGTTTTAAATGCAGACTTGGTGGAAATGTCTTTCCTCAATCTCTCTCAATCTTCCTCAATCTGGACCAGTGCATAGATAAAAACCTCTCTAAATAACTGATTATCTTAAAAAAAAAAAAAGAACAGATCCAGAAAGGTGTGTGTGTGTGTGTGTGTTTGTGTGGTAAAGTTATTAACCATTGTCATACTTTCTTCATAAAAAATAACTTTTGCATTTAGCTGCAGTAAACGATGGGCCATATTTTATGGAACCAGATAATTTTTACATTGAGATCACAGACAAAAGCTTACAACTTTGGAAAATGTTAACATAAAGTTAAGCTCAGAAAGGTAATTTTAGAAACAGCATACAATTGAAAAGATGCTGTGCAGTTTTATGCATTTATTGGACATTTTTGTGTCACTGTTAGTCCAGCAGTGATTCCTATTTGAAAACCAACATATGGGGTTCCCATGTTTGTCCTTCACCATCTTTTATGGGGTGTGTGTGTGCATGTGCGTGCGTGAAACTCTAACCAAACAGGAACCCTCTGCTGTCTGTGGCTGAAGACAGCTGTAACATCTGTAGAGAACGGGAGAAAATTTGATACTTTAGTCACTTTTCACTCCTTCCCTCCCTCCCTCCTTCCTTCCTTCCTCCTCCTCCCTCTTTCTTGTGGTGGGCTCTGGCTAAACTACCTTTCAGCATGTTTTAACATGACCGGGAAAGAAATCCCTTTTTCAGGAACAACAATTTCTAGAAATAGATGTATGGGGCATCTATTGGCTAGTGCCCATGCTGGTAAAAGAAACAAGGAATATGTGTATTCCTTTCTCTCAGCTCATTCTAGAGAACCTTTAAAAATAACACTTAAAAACTTTTATGAAGATGAAGAATGATGTTACTCTAAATGTTACACCTTGTTACATCCTAATGTAAAAAAAAAAAAAGAAGTATACATTTCAGCTATTTGGACTCTGACACTTAGTAGTGTTCAGATTCTAAAGTGTAAATGTTATCAGTGATATAAAGAATTAGCCTTAATTGGAGAACCTTTGTTTTAGGGAAAACCGAGACATGAATATAATTTCTGTGCAAAAAAAAAAGGAAGAACTAAAGCATATCACTAAGCTGACATGGGTTTTTAAAATATAAGAGAAATTTATCAGCCACAGACCCTTGTCTATTACTCAGATTATATGAAAATGACATAGGTAGCTTTTACATTTTAATGCCTTGGAATAAAGAAAAGCAATAAGCTGTGAAGAGTGTAGGAAGGGCTCTGCTCTTGACACAGAAGTCACAATTAAACACTTCTCAGATACATCAATTTCAATGGGAAGCACTTCAACACATGGACTGCTATCCCATTGATACCAATAGTATAAGCACTACTAACTTTTTCATTGTGACACTTAGCCTTGGATGGATTGTTCCCTAATTTTGGTTGATTTGCTGATATCTGCTGGATGGGTTTACTGGTCTATCTTTTAATCACCGAGAGATCTTGGCATGGGAATTTTGTGTGATATTCACACTAGAATCAACATCATAGTTCTGGGTGGCACTAAGCTACATAAAGCAGAACTACATGTATTTTGGAAGGACAGGATACAAATATTTGGTTATTTCTATTTTTTTACTCCCTAGAATACTCAGTTTATATGTGCAGGGGATACTTCATGAAGAGCTTTCAAATGCTGAGTTCCTTTCCAATGGTCTAGAGAAAACCACAGCACAGCAATACCTAAAGTTATGTCACCTGGAGTTTCATTTGCTTTTAGCTCTAAATCCATAACATGTGGTTTTGAGTTTGGCAATGGAGGTATGGAGGGATGTATTCAGTTTATGGGAGAATCCAAGATTTAATTACTGGGGCTGTTTTATGCAGTCAAAGCAGCATTAAGGAGATGTTATTGTAATTTTCATTTGTCTGAAAATCCCCAGTGCCCTGAATTAAATGGTAAGAAGAACTGCAGGGGAAAAAGAGTTTCTCAAGAATCCATATGCCAGCTGGTATAATCTGTTGTCAGATTTACAAAGTCATACATCTTAAGTATTAAATATCCACAATGAAAAAGTGAGCTGCATGTTAAGAAACTCTTGTTCAGTCATTGGAGATCGCAGTTCTGAGCAAGGCGGAATATAATATTGTGACTGCTGGACATTTTTTGAGGAAATGGGTTGTATAATAGCTGCAAATCATGAACAGGTCAATACTGAGATATCTCATGGGCAATATCTTATGAGGGTGTAAATGACATAAGGCCTGTGTTGAACGCCGAAATCCATCACAAAACATTTATTTGCTGTTGTATAAATTCAGAAGTGTTTTGTTCAGGTGGAATGAAGCTCAAAGTACCAGATTTTCAAGATAAAAAACAAAGCAAGGCCTTTACCCTGATGATTTCCTGTGGAAGAGCCAGAAGTATCAGTATGGAAACAGCATATGCAATGAGTTGGACCACTGATCTAGGCAACAAGAGAATTCTTACTGTTCTGGACAACACAGGCCAGCCTGTTATGTGACTTATGAAAATACCTTATACCAAGTCAGACCATTGACCAATCTAGCCTAAGAATTTTCTCTAAAATAACTGATGGCAGTTGTCCAAAACTGAATCTAATCCTGTTATCAAAGAAAGCTAGGGGTGAAGGTGTTGTGGCTCTCCAGATATAGTATGGCTCTAAATCTCATCACCCTTGCTGAGTTAGGCCTAATGGGAATTGCAGTTAAAGAACATTTGAGGGCCACAAATTACCCTCTTTTGTTTTAACCAGATGACAATCATGAATCTGAAACATCATTATTTAGATCAGGGCTGCCAATTTCATCCCCAAATTGGCTTTTCCTTCCTTGGACATATCCAGCAGTAGTGCTGGGGTGCCCTCCCCCCCCCACTGCAGTAAAAACAGGAGGAAATCAAAGCCAGAAGTAGACATTCAGTTATTTGTTTAAGCTTCCCCTCCCTTTTTGTAACTTCTGGGTCTCATGCAGCACACAGTGAGGGGTTGGGAATGAAAGTCTGGGGCTATGCCACCAATGTCCCCCAACCCTCATTCAAAGTATGTCCTTCACTGAAGAGCGTCAGGTACACTGAAGAGCATCTGGGGCTATGCCACCAATGTCCCCCAACCCTCATTCAAAGTATGTCCTTCACTGAAGAGCGTCAGGAACAGATGTGGGCTATAATCAGGGTCAGAGGATAAACCTTATGATCCCAAAATGTGGTACACTGTGGTAATTTGGTACACTGTGGTAGGTGGTGATTCATCTTGGCACAAAACGTGCCATGATGAATCACCACCTACAGGGACACATCATATGTGTCTATTACCATTCCTATTCATGCAGTTCAGCCCTTTCCTTAAATCTAGACCTACATGCTACAGCCCTTGGTGCAGTGAGAATTAACAGTAACATTTACTGCATTTCCATTGCACTTTTATCAGAGATGATAACAATAGAGGTTTAATACAGCTTAAAAGGAAGAACTTTCAGAGGCCATTTCTAAAATTTCAGTGTACAGGATTTTTTTTTAAATGTTGCTTTGGATGATTGAGAACAAGTGAAGAGAAGAAGCATGGATATTTGTGTTCCTGCTCTTGATTTTCAACCCCAAAAGGAGCTACTCATTCTCAGTGCTGGGGCAGACTTATGCACCTTCCTAAAGAGAACAGGTCCTTCATGAGGCCTGAGATCCTATGAAGAGGACACACAAATCTCCAACATCCCTGCCCTTCAGGTAAACCACCTGCAGAATACAACACAAATGCACACCAGCACATCCAATGAGAAGTGCTGACACTCAATGCTATTGACTTGCCATGGTATGCCCCTTCTGATTAGGAGACTCTGGGGGGTTGCAGACTGCTAAAAATAGTGCAAATTGAGTCCACTTTTAGGATTAGGGTTAGGGAATCATGGGAACTGTATTTTATTGTTGCACCAGAGCTCTCTGACAGAGAAGGCTCAATGTCTCAGAAAAAAAACAACAATTCCCATGATTCCCTAGCACTAACTCTAACCCTAAAAGTGGACTCAATTTGCACTATTTCTGGCAGTCTGCAACCCCCCTCTAAAATGTTATAGCTGGCCTGACTTGTGACAAGAGACAGCCAGAATAGTCAACTTGCTGCTCACTCCATTGTTTGAACGCCCATATAATCTAGCTAGCATGGTCAGTGATAATGGATTATGGGAACTCATATAGCCCAAAACATCAGCAGGGAATAAAGTTGGTTACCTCTGAGTTAACAATAATCTGGGCCAATTCATACAACCATTCTGTCAAAACATGATTAATTCACAGCAACTAATGCTGTGCATACTCCAGCATCATCATAAATAGCAGCTCTCCTCCCACTAATGACTTTCTAGGAGACTTTGACAGAACTGTCACAGAAATGTTAGAGCATTCATAAGACTGGTTTCCATACCATGAGGATCTATTTATGGCATCACCAAGAAGTCAGTATGGTCACATGAACACATTCAAACAAAATACAGGTAAGATTACTCACCTGACTCAAATGGGCTCAGTAAGGACTACTTCACATCCCTATGTACATGCATGTAAGGGAGAGATGGAAATAATTGGGAGTCTGGCAGGCAGCATGGTGCCATTTCAGCCCCCTCTGGAGTGCTGCACTATGCTGCTATAGTCACCATTTTGGTGTTGTGCAGCATTTCAAGGTGGTTTTTAGGCATTTGAACACATTTTTCAGCATCTCTGGGGGGATGCATGAGGCCTTTGAGGGTTTTTTTAAAGGTTTCTATTGGACCCCCAAAAGTGATATTGTGGGCTGCCCAATTCCTACCCCTAGTCTGTAGAAATAAATAACTGTAAATGGTAATGAGATGATCACACATGTTTCTTCCACTTCTTTGCAGAGCATAGTCTCTCCTGGCCCCTCACCAAAGAAGGCTGTGCCTTGGGATGATGTGGGATGAAATGGTATTGGTATATAAGAGGTTAAGGTTGGACTAAGGATGTAACATGAAGCTTATATGGAATTGGCAGAACCTACCATGAATGCTGACTAAAGAGAGCATAAGTCATGGCCAACCATTTGCCCCAGTCCATTGTGCCTCACTACCTTGTCCCTCTTACTCAGTGGCTAGCTCTTGGCTGTGGGTTCACAGCAGCACTCAGAATCAGTGAACTGCAGAGCAAATCTTCATTTGATCCAACGGGAACCAATCCTTATACCCATATCCATTTTCTCAAGAAGAAGTGGAGAAAATCAGTTTTCACCATCACTACAAGATCCAGATAAGTTTGCGATCCAATGTTAGGAACTATATATTGATTTGAAAGATTAATGCAAAATTCTGTATACTCTCTACCCTGAATAAAACCAACATAGCTGGAAATATGAAGAAAAAGCTTGGAAATTGCCTCTAGTTAAATAATCCAGTTGAAACTTTCTGTTAATGGAAAAAAGAGCACGTACTGTTACCTACGTTGAGAATAAAGTAAATCATTGAGAAATTAACATGAAAGTCCATTAGCTAGAACATTCCTAGATTCACTGCCCCAGCACCAGATACTGTTAGATCTGTCCCACAGCCCTTTCCCTCCCCAAATGCTCAGAGTCACTGCAGTTTGTGATAAATGCAACATTTCAGAATTGCAGTATAAAATATGGCCATTTTAAAAAATCGTCTTTCCTTCTGGTCCTTTGCTGAGTTTTCAATGCAGGATGAAATCACCCAGGAGAAGGTTTGACTGCCTGCCTTCTTGCCCACCTGGGCATTTCCCCCCATCTCTGACCTCTTCTTTGGGGGATGGGTGGGATGCAGGGAAAGCTCTGGTTCACTTGGTCCCTGTATGCACCGTTGTTACTGTAGTTGGCCTTGGTCTCCTCTCTCCTACAGCAGAAATGCCAGCTGAAGCTGATGATGCAAAACTACAGAGAGTGGATGGTGACATACCTGAAAGGGAACAAAACATAAGCTTCAATCAGCAAACATGCAGCCAGGGTGATGTACTGATAATAGTAAAGGTGAGGAATCAAGATGATCCAGATTTAAACCTTCACTCAGAGAAAAACTAAACTTTATGATGAACTTCGGATTACACCTGTCCCAGATGGCAGCCCTATATTAAACTGCTTCACTCCTACCCTCTTCCCTTCTGTAATGTTTAATAATAATTATTATGATAATAACTTATATTTCTTTTCCGCTTCTCCTCAAGGCAGGGTGCAACATATTAAAATACAAAACACAATTAAAAACACATAAATCTACAGTTAAAATACAAGATTATAAAATCATTAATATATGCATATACAATTAAAAATCATGATTTAAAATTGACAGGGTAGGCCTGTCGGAAGAGACATGTCTTTAATGTTGTTTTAAAAGTAGTCAGCATTTTCAGCTGTCGTATCTCCTCTGACAGGTCAGTCCACAGTCTGAGGGCAGTAGGCGAAAAAGTCTTCTGCGAAACCATTGCCAGTCTAGTCTTGGCCAGTTGGAACAAACATTTCCCAGAGGACCTGAGTGTACAGGGTGGATTGTATAATAGAAGGTGATCCAGGAGATAATCTGGACTCATCATGTAGGGCTTTAAAAGTAATAACCAACACTTTGTATATTGTGATCCTGATGCAAAGAAGGGAGCACAACGGTAGGCTCCCATTTTTGTGGCAATTTCACAGAAAGCAGAAGAGGGCAATTTCCCTAGGGATGGGAGTTGTACATGGTTGCTTGTAGGAAGTGTCTTTCCCCCAAAAAACAGGAAGTAACTATATATCACTTATCAACAATATAGCACAATATGCAAGATCTGTTCCCCTTTAGCAACCAGTCTTCAGTCTGAGGGGGGGAGAGGGGGAAGGGGGAGATGGTCTTCACCTGCCTGAAAAAAATATATAGCAAGGATACCAGTCTAACCTCTCTAGGAAGGGAGTTCTGGAATCTGGAAGCAGCCATCAAGAAGGCTCTTTCTTGATTCCCAACAAATGTACCTGTGATGGTGGTGGGAGAGAAGGAAGGGCCTCCCTGAAAGATTTCAAAACACAGGCCCATTCATATGGGAGACTATGGTCCTTCAGATAATCTGGACCTGAGCCATTTTGGCCTTTATAGGTCATAACCAGCATTTTGAATTGTGCCTGAAAATGGGCAAGCAGCCAGTGGAGTTATAATAGTGACAGCATTCCTATCATCCTGAAGAGTCAAAAAGGTCTGCAAAGAAAAGTTTGGTTTCTAGCCAGCCATTCCTCAGGATCACTGCCTTTAAAGTGAATATGAAAAGCAATTGGAATGACAGTCCACATGTCTCACTCATCCTCCCAGCAGCTGGGGATGCAGTGGGGCATGCTCTCCCCACCTGTGCTTCCCTGCAGAGAGCAGGGTGAATTCATGCATTCCTCACAAAGCAAACAGACCCAGTGAGTGTATAAAACTTTACTCTCCTGCAATTCTCTCAGGGACCGACTCTGATCTCCCATTTAATCATAAATATACCCAGGAGTATACTTTTGTAATTGCATCCATGAAGCTATTAACATTTTGATATTTTAACATTCTATTATTTGGAAGTCTTTACTTCATTTCCACAGATGCACTTGCTCTTTAATTGTAAGATCTATCATTTTGTTGTCTTTCTTGCTGTAATCTGCCCTGAGGGTATTGCAGAATAATGTAAGTAAATCAACTAAATAAATACATAACACAAACCCTTTTCATGCCTTAAATGGAAAGTCTTGGTGTCTGATGTCAGAATCTTTTGCAGAAAGACCACCAAAGCCTTGCATTATTTTGCATAAATGAACTAGGGGGACAAAGCTTACCTTAAGGCAGGGATCGGCAACCTACGGCCCGCAGGCTGGACCCAGCCTGCCGAGGCCTTGGAACCAGCCTGTGGCTGCTCCCCCCCCCACCGCCATGCACACCAGTGCGCCGCCAGCGCTTGTGCACGCATGCGTATGGCAGTGGGCACCATTTTGGAATGCCCAATGCACCGGCGTCCATTCCAAAATGGCACCCACTACCGTGCGCATGTGTGCGCAAGTGCCAGCGCCATTTTGGATGCTTGCGTGTGCATGTGCACGGCAGCGGGCACCATTTCGGAAGACCTCACAGTGGCTGCGCCGCGCAAATTCCAATGCCCCACTGGGCTTGCACCGTGCGAATTCGCATGGTGCCTTCCAAAATGGCGCTTCCCACATGCACGTGCATGCTCACGACAGCGGGCGGTGTGCACATGCGCGCGTGGGGGAGCACGCGTGTGCCCGCCCCCCGCCCCATTTCCCCCTCTCCCAGCCCTCCGGCAACAAAGGTTGCCGACTCCTGCCTTAAGGGGTCACAGGCACTCTCGCATAATAATTAATTTGAGATCTGAAGTAGGCATGCAATGTTCACAGACTTCATAGTTTATGCTCTTCCAGGACTTACACTTTTCTTACATTTCCTTACATTCTTCTTTTCACTTGCTACACTACTGATTCTACTACAGTGCTGAACTGAAAGGGAGAGTTGTACTTAGGGGGCATAATGTATCTTGCAATACACTTAATGTTTCCCCATGTTGGTGAGAATCCTTGCCAAAGTAATAACAGCTTTGTCAGCCACATGCCCTAATCAAGGATCTGGCCATTAGCCTCTAGTTACATTTTGATCTTGTGAACTTTTTAATATCCAAGGAGTTCAATGTGTTTTGGTGCACATTCCAACAATTATTTCAATATATTTGAAAGACTGGTTGAATATATTCAAATGCACTGGAGAAAGACAAGTACAGGGTGATTAAAAAAGGACGGTGCAAAAGTAAAGCTGTTTGCACTATCCTTTTGTATCATCCTCTATAATTGATCTGCAACTGTACAGAAACCAATCAAATGAATATATATGAAGAGAAATTCTATGCAAAAACTCTGTACTTTCAGTTCTACTTGCTCCCAATTAAGTGTACATGGGATTACATTTTTAACAGAACTTGTTCAAGCTTTTCATGGATCCATTATTGTTCCATACATGAGAATGTACTCCTAAACCTATCCAGTACCTCCCTCTGTAGCCAGAGCATATCACTGAGGGAGGGGGCAAACTTGTCTGTAAGGAACGTGCCTTCTCTGTTATTAATTTTCTAATTAAGGAACTCTGGTAAGCTTCCCAGGAATCCCAGACAGACCAGTTTGAAGACCTTTGAGTAACAGTAAACCTGAAGGAAAAATTGAACCACCCTGAAAACCAACTTGTTTGGGCTCCTTTTTCCAACATTCTTTGCAAATATTTTTAATTTAGGTTTTCCAAAGAGGAGCTCCCAAAATGAGCAAGTAGCAAAAAGCTCTTAAGGTTTTAGCATGAAATATTTGGAATCGTTCACTGTCTTAAATTACAGCAGCCAAAGAGATTATGAACCTATTAACCTGCTTAATCAGTCATTCTACAGCCTTCTGTTGTCAATTTACCATTGCATATTTTGGATAATGGCAAACGTTTAAAATAATGCATGCTTTTCCTTTCTTATTCCTTATCCTGCTCTACTGTCTATAATATGGTCAAACACTATTATTGTCATTTAAGAATGTGTAATAGTTCAGAAGGAAAGGGAGAGGAAGATACCCTTCTTCCAAAGACTCAGATTCTCTCTTGGGTTTGTATTCAGATGCTGCATTACAAAGTGGAATAAATCTTCAGGTATTTATGGCATGAGCTCGCTAGAGGTCCGAGCTGTTGACAAGATACCAGCACATAAATGTTTTCGCTTCAGAGAGTAAGCAGTGTTTGCAGATAAGAGACATCCTGTCATTCAGATATAAGTGGCGGTTGTGTGATCCAAGTTGACCACCAGGGAGACGTGCTGTGCTTTTATGAGCAAGAGGCTTTGGCACTGGGTTAGATCCCAGTGCTGTTAAGAGATACACACTTCAGTTATAATCCTTCAAAAATGTTTTATGGTGAGGAGCCATAGCTCAGTGGTGGAGCATGGCATTTGAATGCAAAAGGCCACGTCTTCACTCTCTGACATTTCCTGTTAAAAAATCAGATGGAAGGTGATGAGAGAGAACTACTTCTCATATTTTGGAGGAGTGCTTACCGGTAGACAATACTGGACAGGATGGGCAAAAAGCCTGAAACTCCAAGGCCATTTCCTAATGTGGGGAAAGGATACTGCTGTGTCCTGGTGGTGGACTCCTCACAGGAAATTGGCTAATTTCTTTATTTCAGTTAGTCTCAAAGATGCTACAAGATCTCTTTATATACTGATTCTACAGACTAACATGGCTATATCTTTGAATTCTAACACAGGTAACTGATTAGCCACTATGTGAAGAAAGTTTGACTAAATAGGTCTTGGGGTCTGGTACAGCCCTATTCTTTGTACATGTTCTTTATATATATACAGTATTTATCTTTGTTGTTCTGTGTCTTCAAGTAATTTTGAACTCATGGCAACCCTAAGGCGACCCCATCAAAGTGTTTCTGGGTCTGAGAGACTGTAACTTGAGCAAGATGATCCAGTGAGTTTGCAAGGCTGAGCAGGATATCGAACTCTGATCTGCACGCCACAGACCAATACTCAAACCCCTACGGCAAGAGGCTCTCATATTTAACTCCCATAGATAATAGTTTTTAAAATCTCGCATGCATCTATTTGTCTAATCTTTTAGACATGTGGCCATGAACTCTTCAAATCATAAGGACACTGTAAAGTCCACATTAGAGCACTACTAAAGTCAGAGAGGACTTCACTGACTGCTTACTTAATTTTTATCAACTTGAGCCATTCTTGAAGGAAACAATTGCAGCTTTAGGCTCAGAAGCATAGTTTTGCATCATCCTATCAAGTGGAATAGATGGAAAGGAGTTTTAACCTAGGCTTCCAGTTTCTGAAAAGGAATTCAGGCAAATTAGGAGATGATAACAGAAGATGGCCTTCAAATGACTGCTGAGAGCAAGTGGTTTAGTATGTACTCACAGTCTTTCCTGGCTGTTCCATCAGATAGTGGGTTGGCCAGACTGAGGGAGCTTGACACACTTACACTTGAACTATCCAAACTGCTGCCGAGATGTAACTTTCTCATGTGCCTCACAACTGCTGTGGCGTTAAAGGCTTGCTGAAAAAGTTGAGAAAAATAATTCAATAAATAGAAATTTATTTATGTTTAAAATAAATAAATAAATGGAAGTTGGGCATTTATATGACCTCTGAAATATTATGAAGGGAAATAGGTGGCACCCCTAGAAAATATCATCAAACACAAAACACAATGAGCCCTTTCATAAGATTTGGCATCCTGCTGTCCTAAAATGTCATTGAGTGACTGTCATAATGATGATTTCAAATGATTACTTTCAAAACACTTATTTTCATACAATACTGAAGAAAAGTTTTCACATTGTGAAGCCATAAACAATATGCACATTTCTATTGTCAAATGTTTCACATCCAAATGCAAAAGCTTTGAGAGTTTAAGTCAGGGGAAGGAACTGTGTGTGCTCCTTCTGCTCCCACACAGCCCTTTGTGGAGGTCCAGTGCAGTCCTTGGGATCACCAGTAACCTCTGAAAAAATCCTGAAAGATAATTCCTAAAGCTCCAAACATGCTTAAAAGGCTGTTTCATGGGTGCGTCACCCCCTCCCACAAATCTTATAGGCAACTGATGATATGACATCACTTCTGGTGGCTCCAAATGGTGGGTGCTACATGATGGCATGTAAAAATTTAAGTGCAGCCCTCTGGAGTATATCCTTCTTTGCAAAGCTGTGATTTCTAGTATCCACATAGGGCAGACTGAACCATGCCAATTGTTGCTGGATTGTGTTTGAAGCATATGACTCAAGGATATGAAAAATTATAACTTCATCAATATCTTCTATGCTTCTGGGGTAAAAAAAAAAAGCCTCCTTCCTTCCAACTCTTCATCATAGATCTAAGGGCCAATTGTATGTGCAATTACAATCACACTGTCTATCTCTAGAAAATGGTAAGTACACACCTTAGCCATCTGTAACATTATTACCACAGAAGACCACTTCCTATCAGAGAGCCGCAAGAAACGGCAAGTGAAACCAGAATATCAGATACAAATTCATTACATACCAGAAACAAGTTCATACTTATTTCTATTTCAGGGAAAGTTCATTATAAAAAATGTTTTTCTGTGGGTTTTGGGGGCTATGTGGCCGTGTTCTAGAAGAGTTTATTCCTGATGTTTTGCCAGCATCCGTGGCTGGCATCTTCAGCAGTTGGCATCTTCACCAGCCACAGAAACATTAGGAATAAACTCTTCTAGAACATGGCCAAATAGCCCCCCAAACTCACAAAAAAACCATGGATGCCAGCCGTGAAAGCCTTCGACTTCACAATTATACAAAAGTATGATTGAAATTAATCAGCTATGTTAATTTTCATTTACTTAAGTGACATTAAGGGTTTAAACTTCACTTAGTTTTATTTGGATCAAGGCTAGTGGCAAATATGTCCTTTTGCACTTAAATAGATGTCATTGGAAGTGCAGTATTGGGGAAGGGAGGAGAACAAGACTGGGATATACCACCCCACCACCCTGCCAAGTTGTAAAGCAAAAGGAAAAAGAGAACAGAAAATAGCATGGTTTTGTTATCTCTGAAGACCTTTCCCAGGACTTAGGAATTTCTTCACAAAAGAATGACACTGCTCTGCTAGGCTAAACCTTTGCACTGAAAAGAAAAGGGATTCTTCTAGAAAAGGGCAGGGGAATGTTCATGTTCAACTCCATAACAGATTCTACTATAACATTAAAAGTCAGCTCCATCCAACAGTGTAGACCAGGGGTAGGCAACTGAAAACAAAACAACTTACTCTCCATTTGCTTTTTGCAAAGTTCTTGCGAATCTGAGCACTGACAGATTCATGGATATTTTTACTAAGTGCTGTGTCCCCAGCAATCCTGAAAGAAAAGAGGGGAAAGGTAAAGGAGGCATTTGACAGGATGCTTCTTTCAAAATCTCTCTCTCTCTCTTTTTCTCTTTTCTTCACTTTACAATAGGGTAGACAACTGTGGCGCTTTTGATCTTGTTGTATTGCAACTCCTATCAGGGCTAGTCAGCATGATCATTGGAGCTGCTGTTCAAACACACCTGAAACTCCACGGCTGCCTGCCCTGCTTTACAAAAAGAGAAAGGTGCAATCCATGTCTGTTAAAATCAAATGAATTTTAAACAAACAAATGAATAAATAGAGTGATTATGTTCATACTTACCAAGGAAATATAAACTTAAGCATATCCTTATACTTTATTATCTACTGCAAAATGCCCATAGCTTAAGTTCAAGCTGGGTCATACCCAGACTTGACTCTCAGAAAAGCTAATACATGGAGTAAATCCAGAGCTAGCTGGCCAGACCCAGCGACAGCTCTTAGGCTGAAATGCTTGCACTGATTTTGGCCTTGGCTGATTGTAAAAGATTATTTTTCTTTTTACTATCTGAATCAAATTATACTGCTGATGGTAAGGTAAAGGTATTTCCCACTGACAAGGTTGTCAAGTCGTGTCCAGCTGTAGGGGGTAATGATCATCTCTGTTTCTAAGCCGAAGAGCCAGCATTGTCCGAGGACTTCTCTGTGATCATGTGGCCAGCATGATTGCACAGAACGCTGTTTACCTTCCCACCGAAGTGGTACCTATTTATTTACTTGCATTTGCATGCTTTCAAACTGCTAGGTTGGCAGAAGCTGGGACTAGTGACAGGAGCTCACCCATCATGCAGCACCTGGGTCTTGAACTGCCAACCTGCTGATCTTGCAATCAACAGAGTCAGTGTCTTAACCACTTGAGCCATTGCATTTCTGAACAAGTGTCTAAATTTGATTATGGGCTTGGTGTAACCTATAAACTGAAGCTGAATCCTCCTGAGAAGATGGTACTGTGAGTACAGGGTCCCCAGTTCAGTAACTGGATATGCAACCTGTTGGATACAAGGTTGTACTTCTTCTAAGGCTGCACCTACACCATGCCACAACTACAGATCCCAGGATTCCATATCACTGAACTGTGGCAGTTAAAGTGGTGTAAAATTGCATTATTTCTGCAGTGCAGATGCAGCCTAAAAGAGCAAATACCTAGAATATTTCTGAGTTAACATGGTCACTTGTTCCTGGTATCTTTGGTAACATTGAGTTTCTTTTACCAGCTTCAGTTACTTTGCCAGAGGTGACCATTCCTGGAAAGAAATGTAGTGGCCATATAATCCATGTTCTGTTCTAACCATTTTGAAATTATTTTTCTTGATGTTTTATTGTTTTTTATTGTATCCTTTTATTTAATTTTGGTACTGTTAGTCTCAGTCATCCTTTTTATATTTTGTTGTTCTTATGTATCTTCAGGTCAGCTATAGCAAACCTATCCTAGAGTTGTCAAGATTTCCTCCAGTTGGCCATCATCTCAGGATGAGAAAGTGTGACCAGGGGGCTTCCATGCCTGAGAAGGGGAATCGAATCCTGGTCTCTGGGAGTCCCAGTCCAACAATGAAATCCCCACCCCACCCCTTCAGTATTTGTACTGATGAAGGATGACTTAAAATATTTTCAGATGTTCATTTGAAAGTAAATCATAACAATTAAAATAATTATCACTGATGGAGGAGTATATGTACATGTATTTTGCGGGGTAATGCAAGCAAAGAAAAAAGGGCTTTCCTCTGAGAAATGTACACTGACTGAACTGTAAAGAAAGGAAAAAAGGAAGAAGCGGGGAACAGAAGCACGGGTGATAAGAACTAGAAGTGAATATGAGCAAATGCTGATACACACATTTAGCATTTGTGTGTTTTGGATGGGAATGATGAGCCTCTTAACCACATCTTCAGCTTAGCAACTTGTTGTTTTTTCTTTCCTTGCAAAAACATTGGAACCAGTATATCTTTGGACAGCTTCCTGCTGGGCCAAAAAGTGGCAGGTGAAACTTTTCTTATCTCTATTTTCCAGCCATCCTTCTATTAAAAGCATAAGAACAATGGCTGAAAGTCAATGGCAAGGCCCTTAGTGAAATCCAGTTTCTTTCTTTTGACCTAAGCTCAGCCAGTTAGCCTGCTAATCATTTTTCTTTCTCAAGACATGTAGCCATTAGCCAAAAGCACTCAAGATCTATTTGTGCTGGAGAGAGTCCCTTGGCACTGAAAGGACTAACCATGCCTATCTTTTAATCAAAACTAGCAATGGACATCTGAGATTTCACTAGGGAAGCACAAACTGTGCAAGATAGCCCAGTCTGAATGGGATGCCCTCTGACATCATTCTAGTCCTTACATTAATGATTTAATGCACACAAAGGGATAAATTAAAGCCTTGTGTGGTAATATCACTCTAAATCAATGAAATTTAAGATGGCTGATGCAGCCATCAATGGAATACTAAAACAAGCAACCACAAGTTCTAACCAGTGGAAAATATCAGGGAGAAGGGGTTGATGATGGAAGAAAGAAATGCTGCTGTTGTGGCCCATGATAAAGTTACCAGACTCTTTCCCAGCTCTTTCAGATACCTTGGGATACAGGGCACAAGGAGAGGGCTTCTATAGTGACCCATAAAATACCAGTAAATCTAGCATGAGAACATCCTAAATTCACAAGAAAGCCTTTTCTTTTTGCTTCTCTAAAACTTTGATGGAGCGGCATATATATATATATTAAAAAATGACGCACTATGCACCCAGTGCTCAGGTGATGGGTGGGATATGCTCCCCCCTTTAAGGTGCTACTTGCTGGAATGCTCCCTCTGCTTCAGTCCCTGTGGACATCCCACTGCCTGCTGGAGAAACTTTGACGGATGTGAGTCTCATCTTATGTTCTTTAGGCACTGGGTTGAAGGATTCCCTGTTCTTTCCAGCCACACTGGGCTGAAGAACTAAGTGCCTAGAAATGTATGGATCTTGATTGGATGATTATTTATTTTGTTTCTTGGCCTCTTGGGCTTTTTTTTTATATGGTCAAATCCTACCAATGGAATTTGTCAGCTTTGATTCAAGGAGTAATGCTCAGAAGCAACATTCACTTTTGTGAATACAGTGGGCCCTTTGTATATGCGGATGATCCATTCTGGACACACCCACATCCTTACAGCAAAAAATGCAGGACCTCAAGTCCTGTTCGTTTCAATGGCTGTGCACTCCTGCATGCAGCACTGTACATGCGCCATAGGTGCGTGGTCCATTGTAACATCCGGAGCTTGCTTTCCACATAAGCTTATAGCCGCGCATGGCAAGCCTGTATATTGGGCGTGCATGCTGTACATTAAAATCAAATCTATGGCAGTCATGTGGAGTTTTCCCTCTTCTTGCTCAGAGACATAGGGGGGAAGCAGATGGCTAAAAGGGCTGTCTTGGGGGCAAGGAAGGGGAGGGGCAGCCGCACGGTGGGCGCCCCAACCCCTTCCCGAAGTCATCGTCAGAGCGCCAGCCCCTCCGCATGGCCAGCGCTCCGACAATGACTTCCCACTGCAGCATTCGCAAACGCTGTGGCGGAAGAGTCACCGAAGGTGCGCCGCCAGCCTTTTGCGGCGCACCATCAGCGACTTGTGGAAGGATCACTATTTTAGCGCTCCTTCCAGGGGCGGCGAAGCTGTGCTGCAGGGTCAAGGTGTGGGGATACCTAGGCCCTGCAGTGCAGCTTCCCGGGGTGGCCCATGGCCGCCCATCTGCTTAGCCCCTAAATTTAAGTTCTCCTTGCTGATGGTGGTTGAACAGATAGTCCTCATTTTTTCACAGTTCCTCAGGTGAGCATCTTTAGGATGCAGTTTAACAATCTCATCTCTTGGCTATGAACCAGTGACTATGAACCTCTGAACCAGCAGGCTAGGTCTTATATTCTTAAGATTAGTAATGGTAGAGAGGAAATAGGGAACCTTGCCCATCATTATTGGTCTTCATGTTGGAGAATCCTTGATAAGCTCCTGAAAAACAGTATTTTTTAGAATATAGTTTAAAAACTGGGGAATTAGATGACCAGGGATTTCGAGGACATGGGACTGGCCATGACAGTAAGCTTCCCCTTCAAATCACAACAAAAAGCAAGCGCTAGGCCCATTTTCAGTTCACCCAGTCCAACAGAATCTTATAATACACATAATACAGGCAACACTCCCTAAAACACATCTCTCTAACATATCTTTCAGAATGCTACAAGGAAATTTCTTAAAGTTTATCTCTCTCTAGAGAGCAATTAGATGGCATAGCTGAAGTTACATTTACACTTTTCTTTATCTCTTTGTGCCTCTGTAGTCCCACCCCACCTTTCCTTCAGGTATGTCAGATTAATTTCCTATTATTCCTCTGTATCTAAAGAGAAAAATGAATGCCATTATTCCCCAGGTGCACAGTAAACAATCATCCTTTCTCCTTTCCCCATGAGTGGTGGTTTGATTTAACCTTAGTGTCTAACGTTCCAATAATCCCTCAAACAGTCTGCTATTTGGTGAAAGATTAGCTATTTAAAAACTGGTGAAAAGTTTGATATGATATTGGTCTGGTTTAAGGCAGCTGTTTTTTTCTTTTGATTTTTATACCATATTTTATTCTGCTTTAAAGTCAATTTTACAGTACAATTTTATGCTTGTATACTTAAAAGTCCCATTGACATCAATGGAACATAAAGTTGGTTTAAGATTGCAGTTTTCCAGAGCAATTCAATGCATCTTCATTTGGAAGTGAGTCCTAATGGGACTTACTTTTTAGTAGGTGTGTTTAGAATTGTGTATTTAGGTTTCATTCTGTGATCTAACTCAGAATAACTCCATAGACTAAATTCAGTAGGACTTACTTCTAAATAGGTATCTATAGGCTTTTTCTCTTAATATTTTAAGCATTTTGTAAACCTCTTTTGGCACATGTCTAAAATGAGGAGAACCAACATTTTTATAAAACAAACTTGTTGGAAATCCTATGCAGCTAAAGCAAACAGAATGAGGTTTACTGGGATTGCTTTATGAGCTGTGACCAAAACAATCTTTTTTATTGGGTCACTAACCTTAACCCAACCTGCTTCTCCAGGTGACAAATGAAGGATTAACTTCAGACCAAAAAGCTTTTTGATACTATTATTAATGGAGACGTGACTACAAAACCAATAACACTAATCATCTCCTTACCTGACAGTTTCAATAGGATGAACAAGTCACAGGAGATCTATTTGAAACACCACTCACAATACATAGGGTAAGCAGCATGTTGAGTCTTGTGTAGAATGCCCAGAGGCACCTGAGAATGGGTTGTAAGGCTCAAGCATCACAGAATCATAGAGTTGGAAGAGACCACAAGGGACATCCAGTCCAACCCCCTGCCATAGAGGAATATACAATCAAAGCACAATTGCTGAGCCAATCCCCTCCAAAAGCTGGCTGCTGTGTGAAGGTGTTGGTAGCTGCGATTGCTGCAAGGAGAAGGGGGGAAGGAGAGCAGGACTGCTGAGAATTGCTGAGCAGGACCCATCCACCCCATGTGATTTCCGAAAAACAGGACTGCAGTGGAAGGAACTTATTGTACGAAGGTAGTCAAGAACAGCAGGGAAATTGAGAGCCTATTGATGGGTTTTGCCCATCAATGAAAAGGTGGACTACAGTAATGAATAGAAAGCAGGCAGCAGCAGGACGGACACGATGTTGTGCGATAACTACCAGCCAAAGACACTTATACTGTGTTAAAATTCCACTTTTCTAGCCAGTGTGATAAAGTAATTTATTTTAATGTAGTATTTTAAATTATCTTAATTCTGCTGTTAGTTTTAATCTCAGCTTTTGTATATTTTAAACCAGGGGTCCCCACACTTTTTGAGCCAGGGGCTGGTTCGCTGGCCCCAGATCTTCTGAGGGCCAGAGGTGCATGCGCATGTGCGCATGCACAATACTTGGATGCCATTTTGTGTTCCAAAATGGCACCTGGAGTCGTGCGCATGCGCTCGGCATTGTGCGCGCATGTGCATTACTCTGGGCACCATTTTGGAACACAAAATGGAGCCCGAGTACTGCGCATGCACGCGCGATGCCAGGCACTATTCTGTGTTCCAAAGTGGCGCCTGGAGTCGTGCGCATGCGCCTGGTGTCACATGTGCATGCGCACGCAATGCCGTGCGCCATTTTGGAACACAAAATGGTGCCCCGCATTGCGCGGCAGCAGGACTAGCCACGGCCAGTTCAAAGGCCTCAACAGGCTGGGTTCGGCCCGCGGTCCATAGTTTGGGGACCCCTGACTAAGATTAATGAAAACAAGCTAGCTTCATAAACAAGCTAACTTGGTAAATGATGGCTTAAAGTTGACTTCTTTCATTAACCAGAGTTAAAATTAATCACAGTTTGTCTAGGTTTGGACTACATGATTCAAAAAGAGAATCAAAACTACAGATAATTTTAAAATGGAAGTTTAAAAGTTTCCTTTCATCTGTTTTGAAAGATGCTTAGATGTATACCTCAGATGTATATGATTTAGTCTTGATCTCTGTATATAACATGAGTAATCTGTAGATGTACAGAAAAGGGAACACTGTTGTTTGTTAAACATTACAAGCAGATGAAAGGGGGACTGTTTTTTTTTGTCCATAGCCCTTTTTGGGGTATAAATGTTCGTTTCTGTCCCAGTATGCCTAGTAGTACTGCATTGCATTCTCAACTGCCTTGTTTTCAGAACCTTCTTGTTCTGTGCATTACAAAAATGGCATTTAAGAAGAAGCCATGACAAATAAAACACTGGTGATTGTTTAAAGTCACTTCTTTTTGCAACCAATGGTTTATTTTAAAATTACATTACCAAAAAACAAACACAGCCCTACAAAAAAAACTTTATGCTGGTCAAAGCTCCTTTGAATCCACCATTTGGATGATAGGAAATATGAAGCTTGTTTAATGGATAATTCATCAGGAACATAACTGCTGAGACATATATACATCCAGTACCAATGGGATTCCAAAATAAACAGAGTACTAGGATAGGCCATATAAAAGCTTAAACTAATGTTATAAACATCACCAGTTTTCATCAGGGAGTCATTTCACACTACATAGGATTGTCTGGGAATCAAGCTCCTCTGTAAATCAACTTTTTGTTTTACAGAATGACAGATCTAATCCTTTCACATAAACAGTTATTAATGATGCAAACATAAAACTAAGGGCTCTGCTATGTCAAGTATCAGTGAGACTCTGACAGAAATGAAATTGGGCCTTGGTTCACCAGGTATTTTTCCCCAGAGTCTTTGAATGAAATGTTTCTTGTATCACTCTGATCCTATGGAGTATTTCCTTTTTTAAAAAAATTATGCCCAGCCCTTTAACAATGCTTCTTCTTCTCTCTCTCATTCATTAAACTCTGAATTGCATAGTTTACTGCAGGAGTCTGCCATGAATACACCTACTTAATCAAAGTAATTGGTCATTTACTAACACAGATGGAGCATGAAAGAAAAACAAATATTAAAAACACTTATCAGCCCCAGTAAATCACTTCATGTTTCTGCTTACACTGATTTTCCATGTCAAAGCAATGTAGGAGGTAGACCATATTTTCTCCCTTCAGAAGGAGTAAAACCTTTAGAAAGAGGCAGTGCTCTGATGGATATAATTGCTGCAGATGGTACCATAAATCACCTGCATAAATCAGCCACATAAAACGGGCAGATTATGTCAAATGACATAGCTGGTTACAACAGGGCTTCCCCATTTGGCTGCTTTTGTGGCCCACTGTGGACCCCATGCCTGCTCTAATGCCAGATGCAGGGGGATGCAAAAACTACACAAGTGTATATATTTCTATAGCTGAAATATTGTAGAACTGTCAAGCAGCAACTTTGAGATTTCCTCATGATACCTGCCTCTCTGCTCCCGATTCCCTTCCTGCTGCCAGTTTTATGGCTTGCCTGTTGTAGAATTTCTGTCAATGTACAGCCTTAATTTCATCACAATACTAGCACAATTAACTTTCAGTGAATCAAAGGAATGGACATTACAAGCAAAAGTCATTCTAGTGAAAGCCTATATGTGTAACTAATGGTCTGTGTTAACAGTCTAAATCCTGGGTAAAACCCTGGGAGAAAAAATATTGTCTGGTCCCCATGAACATTTTTAAAATGCTGGTTGGGAACTGGCTGGGTTATGTGAAAGAAGGGCACGAAATTTATTAAAGTTTATGTTGTTTTACAAAGACTTTCAACGTCTTCAAATGCAATAACGTTTCCACATTTTCTTTGTTTCATCTTTTATTCCAGGAACAGAAATAATCTTCCATACTACTGTTCAGCAGTGCACATCTTGTGTATATTGGATAACACATTTTGGGGAGAAAAATTCCCTTCAAAAATATTTAAAAGGAGACCCATTTTTCTGCCAGTAGGTATGTTCCTAATCATTTGCTTTGTATTTGAAATTATCACTTTTATGACTTATTTTTCTGAGGCTTATGCCAAAATGATGTCACTCAAATATACACAGTTCCTCCCTCCTCCTCTGGAAATTTCTGATATATAGTGAAAGGTTTTTCAATGTTCTTTTCTTTGGAAATAGTTCTGGATGGAACTGAAAGGTATTTCAGTGCTGTATTTTGGTATCTCCAGAGGTGTTCATTTACATATTTATAGAAGTATTTATGTAGCACTTTGGGACCTTTAAGGGCCACAAGGCAGTTCATGTTGGCATTTCCCTACTGAAAAGGCTACTAGAGTAAGTCTCTGTCAAGAAAATGTTATAGCATTGGGAGGAAGGTTGGGCATAAAATTACTAAGAGGGAGATGGTGGAGATATGTTCACTTATGCATGAAGTGGAGAAAGGGGTTTAACAAGACATTATTTTTTACCTTTTCATGACCCAGTGAAGGTGAATGATGGGGGAACCTAATCAGACAAAAGCAAGTACTTTACACAGAACACAGAATTCACTTTCATACTATATGATGATGGCCACCAACTTAGGGCATTTCTGCAGAGAGGAAAAGGAACATTTCTGCCCCATTCCTGCCCTGCCCTGTTTAGAGCAAGCATGGGGCCAAAATGGGAAGAAGGTCCAATCTGTGCTCCAGGGTGATTATTCAGAATATAAAGAGTCACCTTTTGCCCTAAATCAGGCCAGAAACTTTGGAGACTCCCCTAGGCATACAAGCTGCATGCCGGTGCAAGGATGGAGGAGAAGAGTCTGTGGGTACATGGAAGAGGTCAGGGGAAGATGGTCTGGGTCAGGTGAGCTGCTGATCTGGGGGACTGCATAGACAGTGCTGCTGCAATCAGCTTGTTCTGGGTACTGTTTGTAGAGACAGCTTGTCATCCCCATGGATCTAGAAGCCCTGATGGGATTTCCTGTCAGTGCAGACATGGCCCTAGACTGTTTTAAGGGGGAATTAGACAAAATCATGGAGTATAAGATTATTAAAATGGCTATTAGTCATGTTACACCATTGAAGATGAGCAGCAGCATGTGTCTAATTACCAGTTATTAGTAAATAACAGTAGGAAAGGGTTATTGCATTCATGGCCTGCTTGTGGACTTCTTACAAGCCTCAAGCTACCCAATTTGGGAAATAGTATGTTGTGTCAGATAAGGATCTTTTGTCTCATCCAGTACAACCCTCCTGTGATTATTATATTAACAGTTTAAACGGGCAGTCTATTTTTTCCATAATGAGTTACAGCAATGAGGAAAAATATTATATTTGATGTGTTTAAAAATATTTTATTATACACCTTGAGGTATTCTGAGATATGGCAAGTGGTCTATAAATATATGAATGCAGATTATAACACATATGGCAAATGGTGATTGAAGTTGGCTTGAATCCCATTTTGAGAGAAAGGCACCATATAAATTCAATAAATAAATCAAATAAATAGCAGCAACAGCAGCTCCATTTATATACCACTTCATACCATGCTATGCAGTCTCTGAGCAGTTTACAACTGTAAGCTAATTGCCCCCAACAAGCTGGGTATTTATTTTAGCGACCTCAGAAGGATGCAAGCCTGAGTCAATATTGACCCCTGCTCCACCTCAACTTGCTAGCTGTAATACTGAAATACTGCATATGTACATATGTTCCGGTGTAAATAGGTCCACCATGCATCACCAACTCACACTGCACCACAAGCCTTAGGGTAAAATGTTATTGGGTTTATGCACTTTGCAATGCACAAATATATAAATAAACATCTTATGGTGGAGGCATTGTGCACGGGGAAGTATTTCTGTTCCACTAACTACACAGGGCCCTCTATGGTCAGCATACCCAGTTTGTCTTATGGAGGAATAGTCCTTCTTCTATTGAGAACAAGAATTCTCTGCTTCTGGTCTCCATTAATATTCCTCCTTGCCAGCAAAGAGCAAGCATCAAACCTTGGTGTATAGTTTCATTGCAATCGCAGCTTAATGCTGCTGAGGGCCTGAAATCAATGTCTGTCCTAGGTCATAACAACATGAAGGCATCTGCCTAACATCTCCTATTGTTTTTCTCCTATTTGGTTTGTAACATCTTGCCTGATGAAGAAGCCCATGGAGCTTAGAAAGCTTGCATCAAGTATATTGTGCATTTTGGTTGGCCAATAAAGGTACCTCTGATGGATTTTTGAATTCGCTAAATGGCCAACACAGCTACCTCTGAATGTTTTATGTATTGTGAGATACCGCATTGTATCTGCAACAGGGGAACCAGGAAGAATAGCCTGTGGACTGGGAACTTCAACCAAGGTAAAACATTTTTCTTCTTCTTAAATTTGGACTGAATTTGAATGTTTTACTTCTACATCCATCAAAATATAGAAGAATATAGAAGAATATGCAAAAACATGGAGACTTCTTGAAGAATCCATTGTTCTCTGCCACAAAGAGGCTTGTGGCCTCACTGAAATGGAGACATATTGGATTGCAAAAGAGGGGTCCCTGTTGAGATGCAAATGGTTTTAAATTTCTTGGACTTTGAGAATCTCCCTATAGCCACAGGGCCAGGAGGAGGAGGAGCCTGCCTGAAAAAGATATCCTCCCCACCATAGACCATCTCAATTAAAAATTGAAAAAAACATGTAGGCATTTAACTAACATCTGCAATTGTTTTTCTCCTGTTTGGTTTGTAACATCTTGCCTGATGAAGAAAGCCCATGGAGCTCTGAAAGCTTATAACAAGTATATTGTGCATTTTGGGTGGCCAATAAAGGTATCTCTGATGGATTTTGTTTGAACTAGGTCATAACTGATGACTCAAGATTTGCAGGGTAATTTCTACCCCACCATTTCATTTACTTCCTTGAAGCAAGACTTTGGTACCATCAATTAACTATGTTGACAAACAGTGCTGAATATGGCAATCAACTAAAGAGCTGCTTACCATGGATGTCGGACTGCCTGCTCACATGTATATCTTTTGTTGGGATCTTTCTCCATCAAATTCCGGATAAAATCTTTAGCTATTTTCAGGGAAGGGAAGAGTAGGGAGAAAAAAATATATTGGATGCCTGAAGCAGCAAATACACAGAGTGTTATCAACATATCTAATTCTCTAAAACAGCATGACACTATTCTACTGAGGTTGTTGTTCTGTGCCTTCAAGTGGTTTTCAACTTATGGTGACCCTATGTTGAACCTATCATGGGTTTTTCTGAGGTTGACATTGTGTGATTTGCCCCAGATCACCCAGTAGGTTTCCATGGCCAAGCAGGGATGTGAACCCTAGTCTCCAGAGTTGTAGTCCAATAGTAAAACCACTACGGCAGTCAGTTCTTCACTATTCTACTAGGATGCATTAAAAATGAAACATATATCTTTTAGCAGATATAACCAGGAATGTTATACATATAGGGCATTATACTAGTAATAAGGAAATTGATCAACTGAATGACCAGGTATAACATAATTCAATTATATATTGTTTCCCCAGCTTCCTGTATTTATTCATAAATCTGTGTCTTACATATTGAATTATGATACTATAGTAAGATTTCTTCTACATGATAGTAACTATTCTTTTAAATAACTGTTAATGGGTTGCATTCAAATGTTTAGAACAGCTTCAGCCATTCTGTTGGCTGAACCACAGCCTAGGCTATGTCTTCTAAAAATCCACCCTTAAAATTCTGTAACAGGACCAGCAAATTCCTCACCAAGATAAGCATGACTCCATATATTTAATTTTTTTAAAATATGCAGATGTGCATAGTTCCTCTTATTTGGATCATTTACTCTGGTTCTGGTAGTCTGGAGAGCACTAAGGCACAATCCAAGACAATTAAGCTATGACCCTAAACACTGGAAATGTTATCTCTCCTCCAGATTTTGAGATTTAATAGAAATACTAACTTCATAACTGTAGGGTTTTGTACATACCTGGCAGGTTTTTGTTTTTAAAAAGTAACCTAGGATTCTAAGAACTGAGCACTGTACTCTGTTGTCTGCATCACATTCTGAACAGATTGCCAGCACACACAAATACACTCATCCTTTATCATAGGGCCTTATCACAC
>CM034708.1:120309170-120349384 GCA_020142125.1 Phrynosoma platyrhinos
GCAGAGGGGCGGGCTATAAATAAACATTTATTATTATTATTATTATTAACAAACCATGGAGTAGTTTGTTGCCAACTGGCTTATTATGGCCTGATGTGGCTTGTTAATCAGATACCAACCAGTCTGAATCAGATTTCTGTTGGCTTCTGGCTTGTTGAAACCATAGCTTGTTGAGACTTTCAAACCTGTGCTTGTAGATTGTCTTAGGCAATCTTACCTGTTGAAATAGAACCTGTTTGTGTGCAACATTTAATTTGTGTGCAAAATTTATTTCATTGTATATTTTAATCTCAATGAAATGGCAAAGCTCATTTTTTGTTTTGTTTTGTTTTAAAGTATGTTTTATGGGTGGGAAAGACCCCAAGGAATGGATAAAAAGAGCAGGAGAGAAGCAAACCAGAATGCGGATGACATGTCATGATTTCTTTTGATATCTGGCAAGCAATTCATGGTTTAAGTCTGTGTTGGTGAATGCATGGCATGTGTGCCATCTGTGGCACATGGTGTGATATTGTTGTGCACGTGGTGGCCACAGAAAGGAGGGATGGGGAGGCTTGCCAGATATCAATCAGTATTAATCAGTTTCCGGGCACAGTACAAGGTGTTGGTTTTAACCTTTAAAGCCCTACATGGCTTGGGTCCATCTTATCTTAGGGACCGCCTCTTCCCGTATGACCCCCCCCCCGCGCCCTTCGGTCCTCTGGGAGGAACATGTTACAGCCAATAAAAACTAGGTTGTCTCAGACCTCCCAGAGGACTTTCTCTGCGACCGCTCCCAGACTCTGGAATGGCCTGCTGGAAGAGATCCGTCATATTACCACTCTTGCTGCTTTCAAGAAAGCAGTAAAGACAGATCTCTTTCGGCAGGCCTTCCCGGAATAACTTTCCGGCTTCAGGAGACAACTACAGTGCCTTTTCTCCAGCTGCTCATTTTGTATTATTTATTTATTCTGTTTTTTTACTTTGGAGCATGTTGTTTTAATTCATAATTAGTTTAATATTGTTTTAAGGGGTGGGAGGGTTGGGTGGGCATGTGAATGTTTTTAACTTGTGTATTTTAATTGATGTAACCCGCCCCGATTGCTCCGCAGAGGGGCGGGCTATAAATAAAATGTATTATTATTATTATTATTATTATTATTATTATTATTATTATTATTATTGCACAGTCAGCCCAGTTCCTTGCTGTTCCCCTATTCTCCCATGGAAAACTGAGCCATAACGAGGAGGGGTGAAAGCCCTGACCCTTCCAGCCAGAAGCCCCGCATCAACATGAGGCAAATCCTGGGGGATGCCATTTCCTTCTGCTTCACCTCCGCCTCCCAGACTGGTGTGTGTGTGTGTGTGTGCTGTGTGCCTTTAAGTCATTTTGGAGACCCTCTCCGGGGCTTTTCTGGACAAGTTTCATCAGAGGAGGTTTGCCACTGCTGTTCTCTGAGACTGAGAGAGTGTGGTTTTTGGGGGGTGGGGGTTGTGTGTGCCTTTAAGTCATTTTTGGTGACCCTTTCCTGGGGTTTTCTTGGCAAGTTTTGTCAAAGGAGGCTTGCCATTGCCTTCCCCTGAGGTTGAGGGTGTGTGACTTGTCCAGGGTCACCCACTGGGTTTCATATAGCTGAGAGGGAATTGAACCCTAATCTCCAGAGTAACAATCCAACACCCAAACCAGTACATCACCAGGTAGCTTGTTCGCCTTTCTGGTTAGGCAACCAGATGTCCTCCTTTTCCAGGATACATCCTACGTTTCAACCTTTTGTCCAGGAACTTGATGAAGAAGCATTCATTTCTATGTATATTAAGTGTTTTTAGTTTAAGTTTCATATTAAATTTTTTTTTAGTCCTACATTGTTCTTGAATGCCCTCTATTTTGTGGTGGCTTGTCCTTCTCTGTGGCTAGGGCAATATCTGGTCACCCTGCCTTAAATGCCATTGCAAGAAACAGCAAGGATAACATAGGAATGTCTACATTTGTGTGTTGTGTGGGGCAGTGAGTGCGAACATGCCTAGAAGGCCAGACACCTCATGTCTTATGGCTTGCCAAAGAGGATGCACAATAGATAGAAACTGTTGCCTCTAAAAGGCAGTTGCGCTCTTGTGCCATTTCCCCATGCTCCTTCGTGTGGCATGTGGAGGAGTGATATGTGTGTGTGTGGTTTTTTTTTTTTTTTTTTTTTTTGCCAATGAGGAGTGCAAACAGTGCACAGTGCACAGCACAAAGCTGGAGACATGTGGTAGCCTGGAGCTGAGAGAGTGATCCTTGACTGCGTCTCCCTTGGCTAACTTTAGCTAGCTAAGTTGGGAGCCCAAATGAGCATCATGGCTTCTCTTTGTTGCTAATTCTGACCCATCTAATTTATTTTAATTTTTATTTTAAAGTCCTGCTGAATGAGATGACCAGTTGTTGTCCCAACCAAAAGGAGGACAAGGCACTGCAAAATGTTGGACATTCAAGAAATAATGTAGGACATGATAAAAAAAAGCTAGAAACATTTACTATGAATTCATGCTTCTTAGTGATGCTCCAAATGGAGGACATTCTGAAATTCCTTCTGGGCAGAAGGTTGAAATGTAGTATCTGTCCTGGAAAAGGAGTATGCCTGGCTACCTAAGCACAAAGGAGGACAAGGCCTTGCAAAATGTCAAACATGCAGAAAAAATGTAGGTCATGAGCAAAGGAGGACAAGGCACCACAAAATGTTGGACATTCAAGAAAAATGTTGGACTAAAAAACACTTAATATAAAACTTAAGCTACAAATACTTACTGTATATACTCGACTATAAGTCGACCTCATGTATAAGTTGAAGGCAAGTCTTGGGGCCAAAATTATGGATTTTGATATGACTTGTGGATAAGTTGGGGCTAAAACTTAGGGGCATGCAACAAAGGATGTAAAGAATGAAGTTTATTGTCTTCATACAGAAATGTCTTATTCAGATCCTTCTAAGCCCAATTCTTCTTGGCACTCTTTTGAGGGGAAGCACCAAAGAGGTGCCACCACTGCCATTTTCCCACCCAAGCATTCAAAAAGGCCAGAAGCAGCATCATAATAGAAGTTTGAAATGTAGGACGTACAAATGTAGATTTGTTCAGAGGGGGCTGCCATTGCCTTTTGAGGCTGAGTGAGTGTGATTTGCCCAAGTTTCTGTGGCTTCATGGGGAACTGAACCCTCCCAGAGGACTAGTTCAACACTCAAACCACTACACCACACTGGTGTCCCAAACACAACAAATCTGTTACAGGATTTTCTTAGCAAGATTTGTTCAGAGGGGGTTGCCTTTGACATCCCCAAGAGTGTGACTTGCCCAAAGTCAGCCAGTGGGTTTCTAGCCCAAGCAAGGAATTGAACCCTGGTCTCCTGAATCATAGTCCAACATTCAAACCACTACACCACACTGGCTTTTTTTGGCCATACAGCAAAATACAGCAACACCCAAAATCCACAATTCAGCCACTGGTGTTAAGGCTACATCTGCATTGCAGAAATAATCCAGTTTGGTACCGCTTTAACTGCCAGGGCTGAATGCTATAGGATCCTGCGATTTGTAGGTTGGTGAGATATTTAGCTGGAGAGCTCTAGTGTCATAATAAACCACAATTCCCAGGATTCCCTAGCACTGAGACAGGGCAGTTAAAGTGGTCTCAGACAGAATTATTTCTGCAGCGTGTTTTGGACCGGAGATAGATTGTGCTGATAAGAGAGCGTATCTCTGTTCTCCACTAAGCTATGATAAAAATATATATTTCCCATGATGAATTTGGGACTTGGTCTCTAAAAGGTTCACCATCACTGGTTTAAGTGATAAATCATAATGAGCACAAGCCATGGCTTTGGGGATGTGTGAAGTGGATACTGACTTAAACTACCCACTTTAAGGGGCTAAGCAGACGAGCGGCCATGGGCCGCCCTGGGAAGCTGCACCGCCCCTGAAAGGAGCGCTAAATCAGCGCTCCTTTCACAAGTCACCGAAAGTGCACCGCAAAAGGTTGTGGTGCACTTTCGGCGACTTTTCCGCCGCAGTGTTTGTGAATGCTGCGGCGGGAGGTCCTCCTCAGAGCGCCGGCCGTGTGGAGGGCCAGCTGCTCCAAGGACAACCCCCTTCCCTGCCCCGAAGACGGCCTTTTAAGCCGTCTGCTTATGCCCTTAGTCTTTAATTTAATAGTGATTTCCTCTTCTCAGGGAAACTTGAGAACTATAGATCTATGAGCTTTAGAAGTATCCTTCTGCCTCAAGTGTGTTGCGTAATGATTATGTTAATGCTAATTTATTGGCAATCTTCCCTCCAATTGGCCAGTAGTCTCTGTGGTCTGATTTGCTCCAAATAATCTAAACTGTATCAAATTTAAAATATGAGATGTTTTTTACATTATAATTTTACAATTTCAATAAAAAATAGAAAAAAAGTGCATTGCCTAATGCATTTGCTCTTCCCCTCTGCTCTGGGATTCAGGAAGAGTTTGAGGTCTACTCAGTAGCCTGTCCCTGCCGAACATCAGAGGAGCCTCCAAAAGATTTTCCTAGGAGTAGCAGGCAAGATTCACCCCCATAGCACAGGGCACGTTTCTTGGAGGGGAACAGCAAATGTGCCTCTCCGCATGATGTCGTAACACTTCTGTTCTCTTCTCCAAGGAGACAACTGTAAAAGCATGCCTTTTGCCATGCTGGAAAAAATCTATTTGACAAAAGGCACAGTTTTACAAACATCTCCCTCCGGAAGGAAAACAAAAATGCTCCGAGGGCAAGCAGAGAGGCACAGAGAAAGCCAGTACTTTCCCATTCTGTTTCATATTTCTTTTCTCATGGGATAAGGCTCTCAGACAAAAGTTAGCTAGTTTACACTCAGAAATATATGTACATGTTAGCTATTCTCTTTGTTCTACTAACGTGAACTGTGTTGTGTCAGATGCGGGGACTTTCCCGATATCACCCTCCCACTTGAAATGTTGGTCAAGTGAAGAAGTATCCTTTTCATAAAAGAGGCACTGCAAGACATCGGCAGATAAGATACTGAAATTTAAAAAGCTGGATCAGCTTGTGGAAGAAGGCTATACTTGTGGATGGTTGCTTTATAAACAGCTTAAAGAAATATTTTTAGTTGATGTTAAAGAAAAAGATATAGGAGCCAGGCACATTAAATTCGAAGAGATTTTGAAATCGGATAACCCACATAAAATTGCCTTATTCTGTAAATGCTTGTTAGAACTTGAATTGGAGGAAGAGGTTATCAAAGAGCCAATGATTAAGTGGGCCAAGACTTTAAACGAAATGTCAGGTTAGATCAATGGAAAAAAACATGGAATAGAAGATTAAAATTTACTGCCTGTTATGAGTTGAGGGAAAATTTCTTTAAAATGCAATATAGATCGTATTTGACGCCAACCAAATTAGCTAAAATATATATAGGACTTTTAAATAAATGTTAGAAATGTAAGCAAGAGGTAGGTTCCTTTTACCATATCTGGTGGAAATGTAAATGTGGAAAAAAAAATTGGGCTAAAATTCATGGGACAGTAAAGAAAATCTTGCAAATTCAGCTACCAAAAGATCCTAAACTTTATCTACTAAGTATATGTGATAATGACAAAATTGAATATAAATATGGAAAACTTTTGTTCTATATTACCACTAGCGCTAGGATAATATACGCTTGTAAGTGGAAAGCTGCAAATTTCCCCTCTGTGGAAGAATGGCTATGGAAATTAGTGGATTTAGTTCAGACGGATAAGCTTACTATTCTCCTAAGAGGCCAAGACTGGGAAAAATATGGCGAGATCTGGAAACCACTATATGAATATTTAAATTAAAAAAAGGTTAGAGAGGATGGTTAAGACCCATAAGATAACATTAGAGGATAAAGTTTTCAACTACATTGAAGGATGCAAAATAGAAAACGTAAAGAAAGAAGTGGTATTGGATTATATTAATTTATGCTATGATATAGATTTGCTTTTTGTTAAACTGATATACTGTAATAGCCTATAACTGGAAAAACATAAGCACAGAATGGCAATAAAGAAGTTATAATTTATGACTTGGTCAGAGTTCAGGAAGTCATAATTAAAGTTGATGATGGTGAAATGTTAGAGTTCTCATTTGTTAACTTGATTATAGGTGTGTCATCATTTGTGAAGTTACATGTTTTTATGTGTCTATATTAATGTTAGTGTTATTGTATTTTTTGTCGATGTATATATGGATATGTCTTGCTTATATTAGCTTAATAAAATACTTTAAAAAAATAAAATAAAAGGCACTGCAACTTCATGCAAGTTCCTTCCTCCAGTGTTGTACCACCATGTGAGTAGACCACTGAGTAAGTAGATGTTCTTGAGCATTAAGTGGCTGAAATATTGCATGATGAGACTATCCAAATAGATGTCCTTTTTCTCACCTTTAGTACTGCTACCTCATGCTAAGTCAGATCACTAGTCTATTTAGCTGGGTGCTCTCTGTATCAACTGGCAGTGGCTCTCCAGGGCTGTAGATGCAACTCATGTGTAGCCCTATCTTGAGAGCCTAAGTGTTGAACCTGGGACTTTCTGCATGAAAAGCCACTGAGCTCCTCCTCTACTTCAGATGATCCCAGACATTTAGCCATGGCATCAGGAGAGCAGAGAGAGACACACACAGAGAAATAAGGGGGAAATCTGTACATTTGGGAAATGTGCAATGTGAAACAGGAAGTTACAAAGATAGCTGGTGGCAATTACTGTTATAACAAAAGCACAACCACTATGAAACTTGCAAATGTGGAACATTTTGATTCTTCAGAGAAGGGAAAAATCAAAGATAGCGATCAACTGTGATCCTCCCAGACTTTGGAAAATTTATTTCTGACCATAAATAAATAAATAAATAAATAAATAAATAAATAAATGTTCAAGAATCTCCCAGCTGGCATGACTCCATGCTGGCTGGGGGATTCTAGGTGATGTAGTCAAAAAGGTATCTTCTGCAAGGTCTGTTCCCCCCATCCCAAATGTTTAGGAACAAACAGCTCACAGATGGGTGAAGGAAGCCTATAATCTACCTGTTAATGGCTGTGAGCCACCTCTGATTGCCACCTTCCTGGCCCGAGCCCCCACATTGACAATGTGAAATGTTAAGATTTTAAAGAGCTTTTATTTTTAAAGTGTGAATCATATTCATAAACGTCATCTGTCAGATCAAAGCACTGCAAATAAAAACAAGAATGATGGAATGCCATTGATTTCTTGCCAAAGAGAGGGGAGAAAAAACCCTGAAAACAAAACCCAAAACTTTGGGAAACTTGAAAAAGAAGTGTTTCACCACAACTCTAATTCATATGGATCACCCCACAAATCCTGACAGCTCCATAGCAGTCTGCTGCCAAATGGAAGCTTTTGGGAGGAAAGAAGAATCTAGTGCAGCGTGTCACCATGATGTGTTACCTCTCCCGCAAGGAGATCCGAGCAAGACAGCTATCACTGCCTGTCTAGCAAACTGATTAATAAAGTGCCATGGTTGTCAGAGACAGGACTAGCTGCCTGGTATTCTGGTTCAATTATGCTAGAGGAAAAGATCAGTCCTAAGCAAAAAGTTGTCTAAGAATGCTAGGGATGTTGTGGGGCAGGGGGAATCCTATGCCTTTATTTTTCTACATGATTCCTACAAGCTGGCATTCTATATTCAAGACAATCTGCAATGGCCAATATTACTACTGCTGCTGCTACTGGCTGTAGTTTATTATATAATGTTATTTATGCACATGTTGCTTTATAAAGAATGAGAATAAAGGCCCTTGCCTCACAGAACTTATACCTAGACGAGGTAGACGCAATACTGACAAGAGGAAAGGAGAAGTGAAATGGAGGCAACGACAAACAGGAAAAGATTGTGTATATTTTAGTTAAGTCCACTATGCGCTCTTTTCCTGCTACATATTAGAACAATTCTAGAATACCTGCTTCAAGGCTCACATTTATCTTAACTATTTAAGTCATTCACTGTTTCACAGTTAAAAGTGGAGATGCTTCACCAACCAGTGTGATGCAGATATGAATCACTGTTGCACATTATAATATCAGGTAGCTTTGCAGCCTATTCCATCCTCTCAGCAGGTAGCTTATAGAGGAAATACTGATCCAGTTTAGAAAACCAATAAAAGCTTTATTTGTCAACTCCTTCTCATACAAAACCAGATCTCTCTCCGTAACTCTTTGTCCAAGCCTCTCTCCAGAAAACAGTGCCTCCTCCCTCTTATCTTCTCTGCCCATAAACCATTCTTCAGTTTCTGGGATCTCCCTGGCCTTCAGGGCCCATCATTCCACATGCACCTCTTCTCTCCAAAGCTACCAAATCTCCAAAGGTTACTGATGACATTTTACCCAATGGACTGTACACTATAGGATTTTTTGTCTGTTAATATAATTTTACTTAAGATGAAGGAATGTACAAAAGCAGCTTTCTTGTATGAAAGTTTAGAGAACCAAGCAGCATATCTCCATATCTTCTATTTGTAAATGCTTAGCACTGCATTTTGATGCCCCATGAATCAAAGACTCAAATCATTTTTAATGAAGGATGAAGTAGCTATTGAATTTCAAAGAAAAAAAAATGTTGGCTTATAGTTTGAATATTTATAAAAGCTACCTTGTCAACAACTGACAGTTTTATGAGCTATGAAAAACATTTGTACTAAACACTCCCATAGGGTTGCCATACTCTAGTTTCTTATAGCCAGGTAGCCTAATTTTATAGCATACAAATTTGCAGATTTGCAAGTTAACTGTACTATGAAAATTGGCATATTATGCAATTTGAATGTTACATTGTTTTTCTATCAATATGTTTCAGCCTTAACACCATTTATACAGTATGAGAGAGCCAGTATAGTGGCACAGTTAGACTTGGAACTAGGAAAGCCATATTCAGACCCATACTTAGACCTTAAAGACCATATTTCTACACTGTAGAATTAAAGCAGTTTGACATCACTTTAATGGCCATAACTTTATTCTACAAAATCCTGGGATTTGTAGCTTGGTGAGGTGTTAGAGCTCTCTGAATACCACACAAAACTATAAATGCCAGGATTCTATATGACAGCAGTAGTGCTTTTCTCACTTCAGATGGCAAGAGTACTGTGGATTCTAGTATCCACAAACACCCATGCCCAATAAAACTTTTAATCTTTAAGGGAGCATGAGACTCATTTGTTTGTTTTGCTGCAACAGCCTAGTGTGGCTACTTCCCTGGAAAGTTCAAAAGGTGTTCATTTCTGTAAGGAAGGAAGAAAAAATAGATCTTTCAAGGCACTAATCTGATGTGGCAGACCCATTTTTATTCTTGACAATACTACCTCCCGCATTTATTTTCCACCTCTTCTCAGTATGAATCCCTCCTAATCTCTACACACCCAGCAACTGCTATTTGGTCTTCTAGTCCCTGCTATGTGTCACAAGAAGAAATGGAGTGGGTTGCACCAGACAATGGTGGGGGGATTCCTAATAAATACAAATATATAAATATCCTGTGTGCATACACATAGATGTAACACCCATTTAATTTAATATGACATTCACCAGTTCAAACTGCTATATCATATAACTAAAACAAGTAAATGTGAATTCCAAAAGGACTTTATAATTTCTTTGTTCTTTGAAACCACTTTCCAGAAATATAAGATCCACAGCAAACATCTATCTACCTCAACAAGTTTCTGCCCATCTCTATTGTAGCCCTTCCTCTTGCTTACCTCCAACTCCTCCTTTCCTCCTGGTAGCACATAAGTAAGCTCACATAGGTTTGAGAAAGATAAAATGGAACTTGGATATTTGTGCACACTGATTTGACTGAAGTGTTTTAAGTGATACGTGAGAAGGAAGTAGGGAAGGAAGTGATAGAAGGGATCACTTACATTAACCACTTGTTTCAAATCAGCTGGAACAGGACTGGCAGACAGAATAACAGGATCTACTGGTAGAACTCTGGTTGATTGGGGGGGGGAATACTAATTCATTCTTAGAACTTTAATTCTTAGCACATAGCCATCTGCCACATTGTTTTGAACCTGGATCCAGTTAGTGGAGCTCAGAGTTCTAATAGTAGACCTTGCAAGCCAGTTTGGGAGAATTATCACCAAATGGAGCCATTATGGATGTCAATGGTTAACAGATAATTGAGTTCTTTAACAGATAACTGGTGACTATATCCTACCAACAGAGAATGCATTAGTTTTTCTTCTAACATGATATGATAGAAATCAAAGTAACTTACACAGATGGGACTGGTGAAAGAAAATGCCATCAAGGAAATAGAGTTAGAATAATTTAAATGTCACAGTAAATAAATGAATAGAAGTTCAGGGCTGCAGTGGCCAATGCAATAGCCTTAACACTGCACAGCAGCATAAAGCAATAAAAATAATATGGATTTGTATAGCCAATGTTTATTTCAGCATGTAAGGTTGAAAAGAATTAATAAACTGGAATCTCAGCTGGATTTTGGCAAGTCAGAAAATGGTGAATTTATTTATCAGGATAAAAGGCCAAACACCTTAGAATAAGAAAATTTAAAACTATGAATTAAAGGCTCAGCAATACCCTAATGAAATAATAATAATATTAAAATTTTATTCCATTTCCACATGCTTTAAAGGGTGTGGGACCAAATCCTAGAACAAGATGGCTAAAAGTCAAATTAATGAATGCCAATACAAAATAATTATAAAAATTTAATTTACCTGTAAAATAGGAAATTTTGATGTGATGAAATATATAGGATTTAACACAGCATCTTAGGCTGCTGCCACAATGCACAATTAATACAGTTTGACACCACTTTAACTGTAATGGCTCCAGTCTATGGAATACTGGGATTTGTAGTTTATTGTGGCACCAGAATTCTCAGAGAAAGAAGGCCAAAATATCTGATAAAACTAAAAATCCCACAATTCCATAGTATTGAACCATGGCAATTAAAGATGTGTTAAACTATATTAATTCGGCCATGTAGGTGCAGCCTTGGAAATTATTTACATTAGAGTTTTAGTATAATGAACTTTGAGAATTCTTTAATTTTCAAAATGTACCAAAAAACCCCAAAACCATATGAAGACTGGGCAGAACTCTGTGAGATGTATTAATGTGACTTATAGTGCAAATTGAGTCCACTTTAAGGGTTAGGGTTAGGGAATCATGGGAACTGTATTTTATTGTGGCACCAGAGCTCTCTAACAGAGAAGGCTCAATGTCTCAGAAAAAAAACAAAAAACAATTCCTATGATTCCCTAGCACTAACCCTAACCCTTAAAGTAGACTCAATTTGCACTATTTCTGGCAGTCTGCTCTTTGTCTGTTCTATCATTAAGCATTCCTAATCTCCCATTTTACAAGAATGAAACAATAAAGCATTTTGAAGATGATGCCATGATTTACCCAGCCCATTTCTATTCATATAGCTACAGGATCAATCACTTGTTTCACATGAGCTGTTACTCAGTTCCTCAAGACAGGGATAGTTCCAGAGCAGATAATATAGCAGGGATGGACAGAAGGTAGTTTTAAATCTTTTGGTAGATCTATCTAAAGTGACAGATAGGTAGATCAGCAAGTATTCCTGACTCAAATTACTTAACAAAGGCTGCAACAAAATCCTGCCTCCACTCATGCTTCCTTCTGGATCAATTCCAAAAGCAAAGTGATTTTCACCTAAGTCATTGCTGTTGCATTCCATGCATTTTCCCAGTAACTCCAAGATCAACATAAGAAACCAGTAATAGTGAAAATAATCAGAGAATGGGAAGAAATGTTAAGTTTACAACTGCAGATGGCATAATATGAAATTTAAAAAAGGATTTATTAATTTATATAAAATTATTGTTTACTGCTTTGATGGCTTTATATCCAAAGGGATGGTATATATAACTATACATATCTCTCTCTCTATATATATATAGTTATATAATAGCAAAGCAATAGCAAGTACATTTCTATACTACCTATCAATGAACTAGCACTCTCCAAGTGGTTCACAATGTGTAAGCCAATTGCCTCCAACAAGGTGGGTATTCATTTTACTGACATACGAAAGGATGGAAGGCTGAGTGGACCTTGGAATCCTGCCTGGAATTGAACTCACAACCTTGTGACTGCAGTACTGGCATTTAACAACTGCTCCACAGGGCTCCTATATAAATCATTATATATATATATATATATATATATATATATATATATATATATATATATATATGTGTGTGTGTGTGTGTGTGTGTGTGTGTGTGTGTGTGTGTGTGTGTCACATTTTGGAATGATACATTTTGTATAAAATCTGCTATTACTCTCACTTTTAATTTATCTGAAATAAAATTATCAGTTAGCCATTTAATAAAACTGAATAATAGGCACTAAAGGTTTGGAACATTACTTCTTCATTGCATAGACAAATGAGTAAATTTGTTTGATATAACAGAAAATAATAATTGATGTAAACAGATCATGTTGTAGTATTTTTCTTTAATTTTAATAGTTAATTATATATAACTTATCATTCTAGTAAAAACAGATTATATGCCACCTTGACTTTCTTTTAGGAGAGCAGCATAAAAATGCAGGAAAGAATTCCATTAACAAAAATAAATGATCTTTTCCCATAATAATAACTATTTAAATTTAAAAAATGAACACAAGTTATAAAGCTTACCCAGATTTGTATTATTGTATTGATAATTATTTTACAATATATGACTGGTCAACAGATTACTCTCTTTTTGACAGATTAAATTCCAATCTGTAATTCACCCTTCAATAGCAAAGAGAAATTTGTTTGTTGGTTGGATCTGAGTGTGGTCTATTGCAGTAAAGCTACCATATAAAGTGAGATTAGCAAGAAGAGAAATTAAAGAGGATAAACATAAAGATATTTGGAAGCCCTTTATTATTTATGTTATTCAATGTGAATTCTAGTTTTAAAACACCATCTAACCAAACTTATTCCTGGAAAAGCTAGTTCTGAAAGTATGAAACAATATACAACTCATTTGTAAGTATTATGAAGATGAGTTTATTGACTGTGGAGTTTATTTAAGTTTATTGACTGTGGAGACAACAGGCAGATCAGAATCTTGACACTAGGCAATGGGAGCGAAGTCAGGAAAAGGTGGGGGATGTTCCCAGGAGTGAGTATATAAGAGGAGGAGCAAGTTTGAAAGTGGTTGATATTTAGTGTGCCCTGAGGGGTGAAGAGCCATTGAGGCTAGGTTAGGCTGGTGTAGGGACAGCTAGAAATGGTTTTAGCTACCCAAGAGAGGGACGAAGAGTGTCCTTAATTATACTGTTGTAGTGTCCTGCAGGAGACATAGTGTTTGGAGACTAGTGGAGTCACAGCTAACCAGAAGGGTTATACATGCAAAAGATTAATAAAGGGCCAGTGACAATTTAGCCTATAAGGAAACATATATAAAGCTATAAAGAAACAATTACAAAGACAAGCTAAAGAAACTGTTAAACTGTGTAACAATAAAGTATTTATACACCGTATCCATTGTGAACACCATCCACTAAAAGAGATACTGTATTCAGCCTGACTTGCAAATAAATTTCTTATTTTGTTTCAACAAGCAGCTGTCTGAAGTGATTTCAGAAACACAATAAACATGTTACCAACATTGAGAAAAGTCTTTTAGGTTTGGGGCATATTAGATACTGGGTATGTGGCTGTCAAAGAATAGTTGGTGCCAAGCTGGGAGGTAATTTGAAATTAAGAGTGCTGGCATCTAAAGAGAGTTATAGTGCAAGAGACACTTAAGAGAGTCCTGAGTTTGAGTCTCATAGTGAAGAATTTGTGGGATAGTGGCCATCACCTTCACATAATTGGTGGCAGCGGTGGAATTAAAAAGATCCATTAGGCTACCATCCAAGGAAAGCAGTTCAGCGGGTGAGCCTCATCATGACATTGACTAAAGGGGGATGCAGACCAGGGCGTCGGAGACGCCCTGGTCCAGAGCGCCGCCGGAGTTCAGCCTCCGGACCACGGCGCTCCTGCGGCGAATCTAAAAGGACCGCCAAAATGGCGATCCTTTTAGATTCTCCGGAAAGTGCGCCCTAAAAGCGGCAGGCGCACTTTCCGGGGCTCAAACGCCGCGGCGCGTTTGGCTGCTGCGGCGTGAGGGCAACCCGCAGTCGCCGGCCGTGCGGACGGCCGGCACTTCTGGGTGCGCCCTCAGGAAGAGGAAGGGCCGCCGAACGTGCGGCGGCTCCTCCTCTTCCGGGCCTCGGAGACGGCCCAATTACCCGTCTGCCGAGGCCCTAAGATTGGGAGAGTGGAAGGGAGAGAAGGAGGGGAATAGGAAATTTAATATTATATTATATCTATAAGACAAGGAATATTTGTAATGGGGGAAATGTAAGTATTTTTTTAGAGATGGCTGGAGTTTGAAAGGTTAATATGACTTAGATTTTTACTGTTCTTAATTTTGGTGCAGTTGCTCTAAATTTATCATGATGTATAATTATATCCTGCCTACATACCCTAAAGGCATCAGATCCTGTCTGATCTTGGAAACTAAGCAGGGTCAGTCCTGGTTAATAATAATAATAATAATAATAATAAAATTTATTTATATTTATATAAATAAAATTTATTTATATTTATATAAATAAAATTTATTTATATCCCGCCCATTGGTAATCCAATCCATTGGTTAGCATTTGGATGGGAGACTGCCAACGAATGCCGGGTGCTGTAGGCTATAATTTCAGAGGAAAGAACTGGCAAATCCACTTCTGAGTGCTCCTTGCTTAGGAAAATGCTATGAAATTCATTGGGTGGCCATAAGTCGACCGAGGACCTGAAGGCCCATACATATCTGCTAGGGATGGGAATACTGTAATCCAAACATTTAAAAAAATAGCCAAAAAAATATGTTTTCAGGTGTCAAGAACCCCTGACAAGAAGAATCCTAACTGAAAAGAATCTGTAGTCCAGGGTTTATTCTATGCAAAATTTGCAAGTGGTTGCATTGCACAGAAAAAAATATTTTCTCTGCACAAAATCTTATTTCGTGCACAGAAAATGCTGTTTTCTGTACAAAACAAACGTGAGAATTTTGTGCACAATAAGTCTCCAACTTCAATCTTTGAAAACTACGCAGTTTTGGAAGACTTTCTTACAGAAAAATATTAATAAAATTACTTGTTACTTCATTTGTGAAGCAAATTAGAGACAACTACATCTCTGTTATCTGCCCACTATTCTTACAAGTCAACACAAGGCAAGAACTCTGTTTAATTACTAAGAGCTCATTAAGCATAGCACGAAAGACTAAACAGAGAACTAGGAAAGGTAATTGAAATCTGACTGACACCTAACCTACTTGGACAAAGTAGTTTCTCTGTTTCAGTTCTACATCTGCACCATGGAGATTAACACTAGGCTACCTTGCAAGATTGTTGACAGAATAGTACCAATGTCCTAGAAATACTTTGGCTCCACTGATTCAGATGTCGTTTGGAAACAAAATTTCCATGAATTTCTACCAGTTGAAAAAGATTTAACTGGTAGTTCTGGATTGTGACAGCACAGTTCCCATTAAAACTAATCAAACTTATGTGTTTTGTGGGAGGGTAAAATTATGTCTGAGAATATGAGAAAATGCTAATAATAAGGATGATACTGTGACTCAGAAGAGCTGCCTAATGAAGGAATCTGCAGAGAAAATCTATGAGTGTATCATTGGGTTTAGCAGTAACAGCAGAACTAGTGGAGGGCACCATCACATGGAATGACAAGTCATTTTAGTCTGTTTGTTCCATGTTACCCAGGCAACAAGAAAAGGAGAGAGGAGTAATGCAAAAGAGGAGAAAAGAATCACATAACACATTCCAGTAGAAAGTGATTTATGATACGACATATGTCAACACTGAGTCCAATGGGGCTTTCAGCAAGGTAGCATGTATAACATCAATGCCACAATCCTCAAAATCAATGTAAAAATCAATGTACATTAAAAACCCTGTACATTTTTCTATAATGTATCCAATGCAAAGTTTCTTCTTTGATGCCTTTTTGGTAGTGGCATCCAGTTGTGGTTCCCAGGGAGCTTCTCTTAGAACTCACTGCACCCCATCTGTCAGCTGCATGTGAAGGCCTTTTAATTCACTCAGGCCTTTTAAATCACTCATGCAAACTGAACCTCTCTACTTTATATTCTTTTTTTAATGTGGAGGTGCTACAAGTTTTGTTTTTTTTCTTGCATTTTATATTGCTGCTGCTTTTGTGGCAGTATGTTCTCTTTTGAATCTACATTATTTTATGTCTGTTTATGTAAACTGTGAAGGAGAGTTCTATGTTAATACAGTGGCTTGCAAATATCACAAACAAATGAAGCCAAAGAAATTGCAATGGACAGCTGTGTAAAAGAAAGACACGCGCACATACCATCAAACTTGCATGGTAAACTTTGTGAGGAGTCCCAAAGCTAGATCACCTACTTGTGTGTGAATATTATGGTTAGTGGCAGCAAGTGTTTGGCATTGAGCAAAAGGGAAGACTTTAGTGGCACTTTATTGATGATCTACTGAAGTCTAGCAGCAACCTAACTGTATAGATATATCCAAGGTTGCACTTTGCTGATTTCCAGTCTGGGATTGCCAGTATGGTGCTGCTAAATGGTTCTTTCTCAAGACCCAGCATAAGCTGATGGAGGAAAATAACAAGCCATTTATTACTTTAGGGTATTGATTCAGGCGAGGTTTTAGAAAACCTATTTGATACTAGCAAGGAAAGCAAGATAAATATGTAATTTCACATGCTGCTTTTTCATGGTTTCTAATTACTTCTAGAAAGTCAAGGAAGGTCAAGGAAGAAAGTGCAAAGGCAGGCTTGCTCATGAACACAAAGAAAACAAAAATAATGACCATTGAGTATCTACATAAATTCAACCTAAACAATGAAGAAATCAAAAGAGAGATTTCCCATACCTTGGATCAGACATTGATCAGAAAGGAGACTACAGTCTAGAAACTAGAAGAAAATTAGGAATGGGAAGGGCAGCAATGAAAGCAAGATCATGAAGAGTAAAGAAATACAACTGAGCAGTAAAACTAAAATTGTCCAATCCATTGTATTTCCCATCACCATGTATGGATGTGAGAGCTGGACAGTGAAGAAAGTGGATAAAAAACAAATCAGTTCATTTGAGATGTGGTGTTGGAGAAGAGTGCTGAGAAAACTGTAGATAGCCAAAAAGTCAAATGGATGGATTCTTGAACAAATCAAGCCTGAGCTCTCCCTGGAAGCCAAGATGATCAAATTGAGGCTGTCGTACTTTGGCCACATCATGAGAAAGCATGACTCATTAGAAAAGACAATAATGCTAGGAAAAGTAGAAGGTAGACTGCACACCAGACTGCTAGACTCAATTAGGGAGGTCACAGGCCTGAATATACATGACCTAAGCAGAACAGTGGAGGACAGGGGATCTTGGAGAGGTCTCTTCCATAGGGTTGCCATGAATTGAGGTCAACTCAAAAGCAGCTAACAACAAGTTATTCCTAATAGCACTGTTAATCTGGGTGTTTCTGCTTCCAAAGATGGGACATAACCAGTGAGAAAGCTCTCCATCCCTCCCCAATCCTGTAATTGCCATGCTCCTTAAACTGGATGGCACAGCACATGCAGGTGATCTCTGGAAATAATCTTCCATCATGGAGAGCCTGATATATAAAAATACATTGTTTCTAAGTCATATAGCTTCAAAAGCAAGCACCAATTCTTTGAACTCTACTTAGAAAAAGACAGGAAGCCAATGGGCTTATTATAATACCAGAGAGGTTCTTCTCTTAATGACTGATCCCAGTCAATAGTCTGGGCACCACTGACTGAACTATCTGCAGTTACCAAAACAGTATTCAAAGGCAAACCAATGTAGAGCACATTGCAGTAGTCAGCCCTAAATGTTATTAGAAAGTGGGCAATTGTGGCATGCCTATTTGTCCAGGAGGCTGTAGCTGATACAGTAACCTGAGCTGATAAAAGGTATCCCTTGCCACAAAGACTACATGAATTTTGAGTGAGAAAACTGGGTCTAGGAGTACCCCAAAGAGTATAGCCCTAATCAGAACAAGATGAACACCATCAGTCTAAACAACCTACCCACAGAACTACCAAATGGTGAATCTGAACTTAACTCTGTCTTATGGCCTTATCAAAATTTAACCATTCTGAAATAAACCAACTTTGAGATACAAGTTGAAAAGAAACATCCAAAAATTTCCATAAAAAGCAAAAAAAAAAAAAAAAAAAAAAAGCCTAGTAAATTTTTTCACAAAGCTTTCACACACCCTTTCACCTTATCAATGAAATAATAAGAATGGGTGACCCAAACAGGATGACTTCAAATCATCAGTTGAAATGATAGTCCTATCATAAAAGGTAAAGGTAAAGCTAAAAGTAGTCCCTTGACATGAATGTCTAGTCATGTCTAACTGTAGGGGTGGTGTTCATCTCTGTTATGAAGCCAAAGAGCCAGCCTTGTCCAAGGACTACTCTGGTGGTCATGTGACTAGCATGACTGCACCAAATGCTGTTACCTTCCCACTGAAGTGGTACCTATCTATCTAGTTGCATTTGCATGTTTTCGAACTGCTAGGTTGGCAGAAGCTGAGGCTAGTGACAGGCACTCACTCCATCATGTAGCATTTGCCAATCTTCTGATCTTCCGATCATCAGAACTGGCATCTTAACCACTAAGCAACTGCATCCCTAATCCTATCATAATCTTCTCAGAAATTCTTTATTTCCAAAGAATGCAGCTTCCTCCTTATATCAACTGCAGCTTTGGAAAATATAATGAGATTATTTTCTGAAAAATAAAAGTCAAAAACTCTCATCTTCAGTCACTTTTCAATCAAGGAAGATAAAGGATGAAAGATGCTTGTTGGACATATTGTTTTCAATCAATGATCTCCCAGCACAATTTAATTAAGGGAGATAAGCAGGAACATGAAGAATTTTCAAATGAACTTTCTTAGCTTTCAAGAAGCTCACAATCTGAACAGTAGAAACAAGTTTCTGAGTTTTATAAAACTAAACCGAAGGGGGATGCAGACCAGGGCGTCCAGGACGCCCTGGTCCGGAGCGCCGCGGGGCCATGGCAGCCACACCGCGGCGCTCCTGCGGCGTCCCTGGAAGGAGCGCTAAATCAGCGCTCCTTCCTCAAGACAGCGAAAGTGCGCCCTAAACGCGTAGGGCGCACTTTCGCTGTCTTTTCCACCGCAGCGCATGCGATCGCTGCGGCGGGAGGTTGCCCTGGAAGCGCCGGCCGTGCGGAGGGCCGGCAGCTTCCAGGGCGACCTCAGGGAGAGGAAGGAGCGCCGCGCGTGCGGCTGCTCCTCCTCTTCCTGGGCTCGGAGACGACTCTATTAGTCGTCTGCCGAGGCCCCAAGTCCCAAATCTAATCCAGTACATGCTACCTCCTATTTTAAAAATAAGGAGAATATTACAGGTATGATAATTAGAATTATGAATAACAAACCAACTTCTTGTTTCAAGATTACCAGTAAAAACAATCAATCTTATTTTGTCTGTGTGCACACTTTTTTTGTCTGAACATATTTTGTTCAAACAGGTGAACAGATTTCTTGGAAAATCCTAACTCATTCCCAGAATTTACCAAAAGTACACACTAAGACATTTTGCTGCCTTACATAATTGTACAGCATAGTCCAACTGGACTCCATAACCCCTTACTGTGATATGGATGATGCTGAAATATACTTCATGAGCATCTTTTATGATGCTGTAGCAGATTCTGGAACTTATCAAACTATGCAATCCCAAGATCACACTTGGCAGGCCAGGTATCCTTAAATTTACTTCAATCCCAAGTGATTTCTTAGGTGCTTGTGTAGTTGAAATGATCTTTTGGTATGCAAAAGCAGGAGTCACCACTCATCCCAAAATGGGGAGCAGATGTATCCTCTTGCTCATCTGTGTTGCACTGAGTATATAGTGTAGGGAAAAAACACAGTTTATAATGTACAGTCAGCCCTCCACATTTGCAACTTTGACTTCTGTGGATATGATTATTCATGGATTTGATTAATATGTTTTCTCCCAAAATCTATAGGTCCTCCAGCACAACTCTGCTGGAAGTTGACCATACAGTCATGGTGGAGGACTTAGAGATTCCTAGAGTAAACACTTCTGTAGGCATTTGTAGGTCCTCCAGCACAAATGGAGGACCGAGATATTCCGAGAGAGGTGTTCTCTCAGGTAAAAAAATATTAGTGTTCTTTCATTTGTGTTTTTCCCACTTTCACAAGGGTTCTGCATCTCTAACTCCAGTGAATGTGGAAGGGCCACTGTAGTAATTGAAAAAATGAAGATATTCTCACTGTCATATATTTTCACATCACATTTTAATTATATTTTGTCCTTCCACTGCAAAGCATAAAGTGTCAAAGACAGTATCTGACCAGGTCAACCATAAATAAAGGAAAGATTTCCCCCTGTGGCCCTACCTATACTTTTCAACTTCCCCACAGAAAATTCTTCTGACTGGAAGGAACAACCATCTTCAGAGGGTGGGATTATGAGTATGTAAACAAAAAATCAGGATGAAGTATATGGGATATCAGGGGAGTAGCTCTGGAGGCAGCTGTACCTATGAGGATGAAAGATATTTTGAAGCTCAGTTAGTGAAGGGGACAATGTTAAAGCTTGGAACTGAATATTGCTACCAATTGAGGCCTTGGTTTCTACACTCTTGTTTTCTCAGTTTTCCAGTGGTGCACAGAACATGACCATCAAGAACCTGGAAAATACTTCTCTGAAGATGCCAGCTACAGATGCTGGCGAAATGTCAGAAAGAAACTCTTCTAGAACATGGCCACACAGCCCGAAAAACCCACAAAAACTATGGATGCTGGCCATGAAAGCCTACAACTTCACAACCTGGAAGATACTTTACATATAAGGAACAGTTTATGTTATATCCATAGCTGACTTTGAATTGGCTACTTAAATTTGCTCCATACAGTTTATTCAACTCTAAATCTAATTTATGGAGTGTTTTGCTATATTTCCTGTCTCAAAGTAACATTTCAAGAAAATCAGTGCACATTTCATTGTTGCATTTCAATGCTAGAAATGCCACAGCTCTCTAATGCAAACATTAGTAGACTTTATCTGTAAAACATCTCATATTATTACACTTGCCCTCCAGAGAGACCCTTTCCAGGCATGGGGATAGATGTGACCATCTGGAGAGGGAGGATCTGTGTAGCTCACAGATCTCAGGAAATTGATCATCCCTAGTTTAAACAATCCTTCTTTTCTGTAGAGGCCTTTGCTAGATGATCTTGGATCCTATTATGCAAGTTGACCTTAATAAAAATAATAAACATTCTATAGGAAGTAGCCCATAGAGTTTATGCATCATTTATTTATACTTAATTTAAATAGTTTATTGTGTGATTGTTATTTACCTTAACCCTCCTTTCTATGAAACCTTTGACACAACTCCTTAGTTTTATCCCATACTGAAACTAAACTAAAGCATATTTATCTCCTCTTTGCATCTCTTCCATTTTCATTCCCTTCTTTTGTTGTCTTCTCTGTGTTTTCTTTTAGACTGCTATGATTCTGCACCTAGATGTAATTATATATGAGCAATAATAACAAGAGCTAGCAAGCTGAAAACAGAGATTTTTAAGGTGCTGACCTTTATGCGTAGTATGTTATTATCTGGCTTTTTTGTTCTCATGCACAATAATCACCACGTACACAATCTGTTTGTTATCTAGACAACGTACACTTCAGAGGGTACATGTGATTCCCATACAGGAGGCACTCATCTGCAATTACGGAGTTGGAGAGAATGATCTAAGTCAGGGGTAGGCTACGTTTTTGAGCCAGGGGCCGGGTTGCTGTCCCTCAGACAATTGGAGGGGGGGGGGGAGCACCATAAATAAATAAATAAATAAATAAATAAATAAATAAATATTTAAAAAAATTAAAATAATATATGCATGCACACTCTCTCAGCCCCAGAAAAGCCATGGCAAAACCACTGTGGAGAATTTGCCAAGAAAACCCCAAGCACAAGTAATAACAACAATAATCAATACTATCATGGTGGGCGGCAGCAGCGGCAGGACCGGTTTGGGGCCGGTCCAAAGGCCTTGGGGGGCCGCATCTGGCCCCGGGCCTTAGGTTGCCTACTCCTGATCTAAGTGATGTTCTCTGTGGCTGGTCCTGTGAGCATGTCTGCTAGAGTAATTCTACTCAAAGTGGTGATCCATGGACCTGTGCTGGTCCCTGAGCTATCCACTACAAGTCCCTGGAGAGCTTCCAAGAAAGTGGGGGGGGGGTTTTACAATTGTAGCCAAGGAACATTAATATGGTACTGGCCCCTGGGACACTGGGGGGAGGGGATCTGGTCCTTCATGTCAGATACCTTAAGAAGCACTTGTGCTAGGGGATGTGCTAGATGATGTTCTGTCAGACACACCATGGCTACTAGATTCTACTTGTCTGTAACTTGTTATATGACATCAAGGGAGGGAAACCAATTATTGTGGGATTTATGGGGATTGGCCTTGTATGTGTGAGAAAGGGAATGAGTGAGGATGAGAGTTATGTATGTTGCACAAATGGATGAGGAATGATGTGTGTATATTTGTGTAAATGGAGAGGCAGAAGGATGTTTACCTTTGTGTCTGAATGTGTCTGTGAGAAAACAGCTTGTGTCTGTGTGTGGTATGAAGGAGAAGGATGTGTGTCTATGTCTGTGGGTGTTTGTGGGTGTTTTGTGTGCTTTGTCTGTGAGTCAGGAACAGACCCTGATATTTTGGGGGGGGGGGGCAAAACCTGAGTCATGAGGATGTTCCCTTGTGATGTCACAGGGCCTTGGTTACAAAGGTGATATTATAATGGGTAGCCCCTGGAGATGTCACTAAACATAACACATTAAGCATCCACCATAGTTTCACGAAGGATGCCATAAAAAAAGTGTAAGAAATATGAGATAGTAATATGAGAAATAAAGGCAGAAGTCTCACCCTAAGGTTCCTCACCCTCTTCCTCAGGACTGGAAAAAGGTTCTCTAGGACTTGAGACCTAGGGCCTTTGCAGACTGCCAGAAATAGTGCAAATTGAGGCCACTGTAACTGTTCTGGCTCAGTGCTAGGGAATCATGGGAACTGTAGTTTATTGTGGCACCAGAGCTCTCTGACAGAGAAGGCTCAATGCAATCCTCATCCCCACCATGATCCTAAAGGCCATTGGTTCCTCTTGTCCAGGGGTAGGCAACCTTTCCCCTTTAAGGGCCGAGGGACTTCAGCTCCCAGAAGCCTCAGCCATGTTGGCCAATAGTCCCATGTTGGCCAATAGCTCCTGGGATTCTGAGAGCTGAAGTCCTTCGGCCCTTAAAGGGGAAAGGTTGCCTACCCCTGAATTAACATTTCCTTTTGGAGGGGAAGGGATTTAAAAATATCAGCTGGTTGGAAGGAGGGGTTTAATATTAAATCATAACTGCAGCATGTGAGAAGGTGGTGTTTTTAAAACTCTTCTTGTGCCACAGATTTGGTGGAGATTCGCTCAATGAAGCTGCTATTTGTCTGGAGTAGGAAGCTGCAACTGGTACTGTTGGTTGTCACAGCTTTTGACCAACCAAGCCACATGTAATCCTCAAGACTTCATGGCCTGCTAAAGCCCAACTAAAGATCCTAAACAGTAAAGACATACAACTGAGCACTAAAGTCAGAATTGTCCAAGCTACAGTATTCCCCATTACCATATATGGATGAGAGAGCCAGATAGTGAAAAGAGGGATAGGGGAAAAAAATCAACTCATTTAAGATATGGTGCTGGAGAAGAGTGCTGAGGATATTGTGGACAGCCAAAAATACAAACAAATGGATCCTTGAACAGATCAAACCAGAACTCCCCCTGGAAGCCAAAATGACAAAACTGAGGTTATTGTATTTTGGCCACATCAAGAGAAAGTATGACTTACTTGAGAAGACATTAATGTTTGGAAAGGTGAAGGGCAGTAGAAAAAGAGGAAGACTGCAGACCAGATGGCTACACTCAATTAGGGAGGTCATGGCCCTGAATCTATGGGGCTAAGCAGACGGGCGGCATAGGGCTGCCCCAGGAAGCTGCGGATCGGGGCCAAGGCATCCGCATTCCTCACCCCCGGGCGCAGCTTTGCTGCCCCAGGAAGGAGCGCTAAAATAGCGCTCCTTCCACAAATCGCCGAAGGTGCACCGCAAAAGGCTGCTGGCGCACCTTTGGCACCTCTTCCGCTGCAGCGTGTGTGGACGCTGCAGCGGAAAGGCATCCTTGGAGCGCCGGCCATGTGGAGGGCCAGCTGCTCCAACGACATCTTCAGGAAGGTGTTGGGGCGCCCAGCATGTGACTGCCACTCCCCTGCTTTGCACTGAAGACGGCGCTTTGCGCCATCTGCTTCCCCCCAGGACTTAAGCTGAGCAATGGAGGATAGTGGGGCTTGAAGATGTTTCATCCGCAGGGCTGTCGTGAGTCAGGGCTGACTCAAGGGCAGTTACAACAACAACAACAAAACCCAGCACCTTCCCCTCTTTTTGCTATTTCAGACAGGCAATAAAAGTAAGAGATTTCTCGAGCTTCTCTGGGACAACCAGTTAACACTGCTGGACTGCATGTGAATTGACATGCTGCCAATATAAGATGATCAGGTCATGGTTAGAAGAGAAGAGAGCAATTTTTGTCACTGACAAGATCAAATGGAACAGTTTTATACTTACCAACATATCCAGGGGTGCCACAAGCAGTGGACATGACATCTCCTTTACCCTCCATTTTTGACAGTCCAAAATCACTAATCATGATCTTAGATTCTTCATCTTGGCTGTAGTATAACAAGTTTTCAGGCTGTAAAGATATTTAAAAACAAACAAACCTGGTACATGAATCTAAAAGATCACAGAAGAAAAATATCAGAGGATAAATTATTTCTTTCTATGTCACCCGCCAACCAGGTTCTCAGTATAATAATCTTTTAAAACCATTTGTTTGACAGAGTACAGCTTAGTACAGAAAATCCTTGTCATAACTTACCAGTACATATAATGTTTTGATAGTGTGACCAGACACCATGTACCTTTAATAAGTGTGGAGAAATGAGAATTTTGACAAGCACAACTGATGAAAACTGTGCCTACAGAAATTTCCTTTCTACACTATTATTAAAAGATGGAGGAGTGCTTTATTCTTTTGCATCTGGGTCAAACTAAGTAAGCAGGAGTTATATTTTTGGCCAAGTTCCTGTGGTTCTAATTGGTGCAAGAAACCAAACATTAAATAGGTAAAACATTCCTCAACTAAAATAGTGGGGAAGGGGGGGGGGTCTTATCTGTTTAATGTTTGCATAGCACGCAAGTTGAAATGATATAGGGATCCCATCAAAATATATGGTAGATCAGGATGAATCCCTGTCCCTGTCCATTTTTGTGGGCAAGACACTGAGTACTCTCAGTTTCGTTTAGTGCATTCTCAGAAGCTACAGTTTGCATCTCACAGAGGCAATCCTTAAACACATTTAAATTCATACAAACAGAGATGGTGAGCAGTTACAATAACATTGGAAACAGGGTTGCCCAGAAAGTGGTACAAATTCCTACCATAATTTAGCATGTTCTTTTTATAAACCCAATGTATGTTCTAGCCAGGGGTTTCCAAGAAATGACAAGAAACAGATGGGGCAATTTAACATTCCCTGGTCTAAACCCAAAGCTGATGTAAAGAGCTGCAGCACCATTTAAGGCAGCAATTATGGCAGAATTGTCTTGCAGTACATTATTAGATAGGCATTTCCACTGAATGGATTCAAATGCCTGTTGCATTCATGTCATGATTACAATTGTGATATGAGAACTTGTGGGCTTTGTTTTTCAGATTTCATTGCAGTGGTTTTAGCAATGCCATCCATTATTCAAAAATAAAAGTCATGTGGTCACATGAATAGCTTCATTCCTAAGTAGTCACTCTAGGCTGCATTGAAAACTTGCCCATCTGTGAATCTGTCCCTTGGCAAGAAGACATCAAAGCTACTTTCCTTCATCCATAAGGGACAAAACAGTTAAGAATTACTTGGGGATTTATTAAGCTTTTCCAGTTCCTCCTCTAGCTGAGATACTCTTTATAAAACAAATCGTTCAAGAAATGAAACACTGCCTTACTTGCTCATGCAGACTTTTAGGTGTAGTCGGCCCTTGGTACCCACTAGGGTTTGGTTCCAAGATCCCCCATGGATACCAAAATCTGTGGCTGCTCAAGACCCAGTAAATACAATGGCAAAACGATGACCTTTATATAAAATGGCAAAGTTAAGGTTTCTTTGTGTGATTTACATGTTTTTCAAATATTTTCAAGCCGTGGATGCTTGAATCTGTGGATAAAAAAATATGTGGAAATGGAGGGCTGACTGTACATTTCTTGTTCACCATAAGGTCAACCCTAGTTAGGCAAACACCAAACTTTTCTCCACTGCTTCATGCTCATGCTTGCCATCGAGAAAGCCCTGGCTTCCTCCCTTGCTACATCCCAGCTCCACTTCTCACAACGCTTGATACAAACCTTTCATGATGGTTAAGCTGTTGCTGAAAGCTAATAATTTCACCCTCCCCACAACTCCACCAGAGAGGAAAGGGAAGCTGAAGGGCTCCCTACTGGCTACAAGTAAGGTGTTTCAGGTGATGGCAAAGTCCTTCCAGGGGCAAGAACCAGCATTCCTTTGGGGGAAAGATGGAGGAAATCATAGCAGTCAGGTTCCCCTCTGACTGGCATAATGAATTCAGAACAAAAGGAATTACTAAGGCCCAGGCGGAATTCTCTCTGGGATTAGCACCTCTTCTGGGTTCCTGTTCGAAACAATTCCACTTGTGACTGTTTTTTCTCCTTATAGCTGCCTTGCCTGTACTTTTGTCACTCTTCTTCACTGTCTCCCTCCTCTCTTGGTGCATCTTTCCTCCATTTCCTAGCCTCCTATTCGCACTCTCCTTCTCCCCACTCCCTCTTAGGATTTCTGCTCCCCTGCCTATCTGGATCCCAGCCTAGAGCCATTGCCCCCTTCTGTAGCACCCAGTCTTTCCTGTACTGCCCACAGTTGAATCACTATATCAATTAGCTTGTGTCTGCTGGTTTCTTTATGAGCTAGTGATGTTTGTAGAATCTCCTCTCATTCCAGTTCTTGATAGCTATTGTTGTCTCACTTGCCTAACTGCAGAATTGGTTTTGGAACACCCTCACAATAAAAGTGTCTGAAGAATGCAGCCAAAGAATTCTTATGCATATTGGATCTATTTTCATTACTGTGTCCTTACATAAACTTCCAAGTAATTTGTAAATCAATACCCTTCCATGCTCTCCCTTTGAGTCACATTTCATATTTCTCTCTGGCATGTGTTGCTAATAAGATTAGCTTGTTTAATAAGTATAACTAAGGAATTTCTTTAGGTGCAAAGTGTAAAAGTATTAACAGCTTATGCAAAGCATTGTCTGCATTACTTGCGTCTGTTCTTCAAAGCTTCTGTGTCAGGAATAAATCTTATAAGCAATTTCCTGCAAGTCACATTATTTCAGGGTAAGGCTGGGTCAGCAAAAGATGACACTAAGTAACTAATTCCTGAACTGAACTGAAATAACATTCTAATAAACAGGACAAGTACAATTATTAAGAGTCCAGCTTCCATTCTAAAATCCTACAGCTCAAAATGGCAAAGAAGGAAAAATAGTTTGTAAAAGTCTTTCAATCCCACCAGTGCCTCAAATATTTACATAACCAGCTGCAATTGCACAGATGACTACAGTCATAAATAATCAAGGGAGGACAAGATGAAGGATGCAAAGGTTTGAATTTCAATTATATTTTCTCAAGAACATCCAGGGAATTGTGATAAAAGCTCCCAAAGTTGCCTATATCTGTAGTCACAGGGATATCATTGTTAATATAGAAGTCATATGTTCACAGAAGGCAGAACCTTCCACAGAAACTCGGCTGTTGGGATAGGATTTGACATTATAAATGACAGTGGGCCATGTCAACTTCTCTCCCTTGTCCCCACAGATCTGTTCATTCATTTACTCACTTATTCCACTGGTTATCCTGTGCTGCAGCTGACATGACTCCCAAAGCAGTTTACATAAAAATGTAAATCACAATTACACAACAAAACCAAGGAATAATACAAACAGTGAAGCAGAACAAACAACATTCCAATTATTTCAAAACAAAAGGGCCTAGAATGTCTGAGGAAAACTTATTAAAAACCTCTGAATAATAATTTTAAAAGTATTCATGCACCTGATGAAGAGGGACACACAGCCCACCACAAGAGTTTATGCCATAATAAATTTAACAAATTTATTAAGATGCCTTAAACTCTCCAGAATATGTTAGATTAATTTAGGTATGACTGAAACCAGTGTGCAAACTTACTCATGATCTCAGTGGCCACTGAAAAGATCATTACTCTGGATGTGACCCAATGAATTTCCTTGCCAGCCTACATTGAGGAGAGGAGTGGAGGCTATCTGAATGATGGCATCACAGCACATGTTGACTATCACTAGACATTACTAGGGAGGAAACTAAAGAGAATTAAACATATGGATTCTGTCTTGGGTAGTTTTTTTTAAAAATGTAAATATCTAGTTCCACCACAAATAATAATCATCAGTATCATCACCACCACCACAGTCTACCAGATGCCTCACATTTTGGACCATAAATGATTCAGTCACTATCCAGGAATTCTGAATCAGTGAGGTATTGCCAAATAATGTGGCATGGTTTAAACAGAGGCAAGTTTTGTAACTGACTAGTGTGGTTCCATCTATGGCAATTTCATTCAGATGTTTTCTCAGTCCATTTGGAATGGATCCTAGAACACCTATTTCCATTGGAATCACAATTGTTTCCCAGTAAATGAAAACTCATTAAATATTGTGCAAAGCCCCAAATGAAATCCTACACTGGATTGGTTATCACCCAGATCAACAAGCATTTTGTCAAGATGTCAGAATTCCTGTGCAGGACTTTTGCTTTTGCTAGGGAATCAAGGGAAAATATTGTGAAGCTATTGGAAGATCAACTACAGCTGAAAATCCTTCTTCTCTTTTTTCTCCTCCTCCTCCATCTTCTCCTCTATCATCATATCCTCAACCCATCTTCTTTTTAGCTTTGGGTCTCAAGCTGACTTACAAAATTAAAACAACTAACAAGAATGTCCAGAAAATATATGGCTTATTATGCCAATAGCATTTTTGGATGGCTATATGGGGTTGTGGAACCAGTTGTCTTTCAGCTACTGCCAAAATTTACAGCTTTCATCTGCTCTTAGCATTGCCCATGCTGGCTAGGACTGATGGAAATGGAAGTCTAACAACATTTGGGAAGTCACATATTCCCTAATCCTGCTGTAATGTGTTAGTAAATCACATTACCTTAAGGTCTCTGTGTACAATGCCCATTCTATGCAGATAGTACACAGCATCCAAGACTTGCCGTATCAGAGTGCTTGCATCTTTCTCGGTGTAAAATCCTTTCTCCACAATGCGGTCAAACAGCTCACCTCCTGATACTCTAAAATAAACAGAATATGGAAATATTTATACTTGTATTTAATGCCATTCTAGAAGGTGACTGATAAGGAAAAACAATAGGAGGAGGAAAGTTAAAAGAAACAATCTTTGCCTTCAAAACAGAAACAGAATCTTATATTTCAAAATTTCCTTCTAATATATGCATTTATGTTGGCTTAGCATTACAACTCAGAACTGAAAAATGAAATTTGCAGTCAAATCAGCTATTTTTGCTCATTTGTTCTAAATAGCTTTCAGACTGATAAGAAAAACTGCTTCTCAGTGCACTGTGTATTTGTGCTCTGGGATCAGATATATTTCCTAGAAAGCACAGAACATGCATTCAAATAGATAGTGGTTTCTGTTAATTACTGTGGGAAACAATGGGAATGAAATGTCAAACCAGATGTTCCTGGTGAAAGAGATGGTTAGAAACTTTCAATATTATTGAAAGATAAATTGTTGGTCAACTTTTAAAAAGATTTTTGCTTTAACTGAAGAAGAAAGAAAATAAGATCATGTTGCAGACTGGGATGTTTGAAGCTTTTTAGATGTTTGGAATACTAGAACAAAAGTGGGTTTGCAGTAGAAAAGTATATTAGAGAAATTTACTGTATTTTCCTTTAAATTTCTTGGGATGGGAGCATGGGAAGTAGGTTTTAGTTAGGTTGTGATATGTACAATAACGACAGCTCACATAGTGGGACCACCAGACTAGAGCCTAGAAGACAAGTCCTTGGGCCCAGGGCTCTAAAAATATTAAGATCCTACTGGGTGAAAAGTCAATAACTATATCTCATTGGTTTTAATAAGCTCCACTAAAAAGTAATTCCATAACTTCTACTATACCTTCTGGACGAATAAAGAATTAAAAGTAAACCAAAAGTGTAGGTTGAGTTTTGTCAACATTTAGCAAATCTTGAAATGCACATCCTCCTTTGGGAAACTCTTGAGAGAGATGAAAGTTTTTTTGCCATTGGATTGTGGTCCTGGAAGAAGACATGGAGTAAGAACTGCATTTTCCCTTTAGATGTAACCACACTAAATAAATAAAGCGGTCTGACACCACTAACTGCCAGGACTCTATCCTGTGGAATCCTGGGATCTGTAGTTTTGTGAGGCACCAGAGGTCTCTGACAGACCAAGTTGAATACTTCACCAATTTACAAATCCTGGGATTCCACAGGATGAGTCATGATGGTTAAATTGGTATTGAACTACTTTATTTCTGCAGTATAGATACATCTTTTCTCTCATTCAGACAACAATGAGATAGCTTTATTAGACCTCAGTGAACAATGCCATGTAGGAAAATTTGCTTCGCTGCATGGTGTTGCCATGTTCACAAACTGATCTCCAGTTGGTTGGAATCACACCAACTGGAAGAAATGGTTGGAAGAAATGGCAAGTAAATCTTCTAAAACAAAATTGTGCAAAAAAAAAAATCAAAGACTAGTAACTCAGGGGTGGAGGAAGACTGTTGTTCTTTGAAAATGTTCCCCTTGCACTGGAAGTATTTGAAAGTAAAATTCTGTGAAGAATTCCATAGTTTAATCTAATTCTACAGATTAATTAACTAACATTATTTAACTTGTTTATAGCTGATTATTATATGCATGTGCCAAGATTCTTTGTCTTCTTTTATTTAATCTTTCAGTCCCAACTGGTTATACATTTTATTTAATTAAAGCTGTTCCTTGCTCAATTTCTCTTCCAGGGATTTGTTGAATGGTCTCTGTTTATGCTTCTTTTTCAATTATTTCAATATTGTCTTTATATTGTTTTTGTTATTTTGTTTTTGGGTCGGTGGGAGGGGGTGGGATGGAGGGATGGGTTTTTCTTAACAGTTACATAATTTGTATTTTATATTGTATAATTTTAAGTAATTGTTTTTTAATCTGTTTGTAAACGAGATCTTAATGTTGTTATTTGTTTGATGTTCAGGGCGGAGGGAATGTTTTGTTTAATTTGCTGGAATGTATTACTGTATTATGTTGTTTAATTTGTTGTATTGTATTAATGTAATGTAATGTATTAATGTATTTTGTTGTTCACCGCCTCGATTGGTTTACCAGAGGGGCGGTATATAAATAAATCGTATTATTATTATTATTATTATTATTATTATTATTATTTTCACCCTCTTGCAAAGAGAATTGCAAACAAAACTTGATGCAGCAGCCAGATAAAGATGTGTATTCCCTAGGCAGTTTCCTCTCATTGATCCTCCCTAAGCATGAATTTAACAAACAGTTAAGCTCCCATGCAGGAAACCCAGCAGGTGGCACAAGGCAATCCATTTTGTCTTTCTGAGATGCTGTCAGAGAACATGCAGCACAGTATAGTGATTTGAGCTTTGGACTATGACTTTGGAGATCAGGGTTCACATCCCCACTTGGCCATGGAAACCCACTGGGTAATCTTGGGCAGGTCACACTCTTTCAGCCTCAGAGTAAGTCAAAGCCAAACCCCTTCTGAACAAATCTTGCCATGAATACCCCTTGACAAGTCTGCCTTTGGATCACCATAAGTGAGAAATGACTTGAAAGCACACAACAACAAGCATTATGGGGGTATATGTGGCTGGGGACTAGGTGATCTGATTCTTTGATTCACTCATTTCCAGCATCAAGATACATAACTGTGATACCAGATTGGGGGGGGGGGAGAATATTAAATACAAGTGACTATATTTGTTATTATTAAATGGAGGATTAAGCAAGAAAAATAAACACAGACTACTATGCTAAGAAGTAAAAGAATTCTCTGAACTTCTGTAAAGCCTGTTCAATTACTAGGCTATCATGTTTAAAGAATCAATGTTTCATGCCTTATTTGTTTGTTTAAATGCTACATCCCATTCCAGAGATTCAGGAGGATTGAAACAAGCTGTTTTTTTAAAAAAAATATATGCAAAATATTTATTCCATTAACTCTAAAAGATTCACAGTAGATATCCATTGATGTCTACTGATGTTGAAAAAATATCCACTTGACATTCAATTAAACACAGTAATGGTTGTCAGGCTTGATTCTATGCCTTTGGAAAACATTTATGTACCTCCTTCCTAGAACGAAAATATTAGCTGGATCAATGTATGTACTGTATATTAATTCTTTCCCATCTCTGATGAGAGTGGCAAAAGATAAGAGCTTAGTCCATCTCAGGAACACCCAAAAGAAGCACAAACTCCCTCTACTCTTTCCACCATGCTGCCATTTCTGGCCTTTATGAATACCTGGGTGGGAAAATGGCAGTTGTGGCACCTCTTTGGTGCTTCTCCTCAAAGGAGTGCTGAGAGGAATCAGGATTAGAAGGATCTGAATAAGACATTTATGTATGAAAACAGTAAACTTCATCTTTTATATCTTTTGCTACATGTTGCTAAGTTTTATCCTTGATTTATCCATAAGTCATATCAAAATCCATATTTTTGGCCCCAAACCTTACCCTTGACTTATACATGAGGCTGACTTATAGTCGAGTATGTACGATAATTACTTCTAAATAATTTACTAAAGGCATTTATTACCATAAAGCAGGGGTAGGCAACCTTTTTGAGCCGGGGGCTGGCCCCCCGAAGTCGCCTCTTCCGCTGGGCTGAGGGGGGGAATGGCAGTGTGCGCACCCCCCACTGCCGCGCTCAACCCCCATGTGCGCACCGCCGCCGCCGCCGCTGCTGCGTACACTGCCAAAGCCGCCGCCGTGCATGTCGCAGCCGCCATTTTGTTTTCCAAAATGGCGAGTGTGACTTGTTTGTGCATGCGCAGTACTCCTGCGCATGTGCAAACGTGTCGCAGCCGCCATTTTGGAAAATAAAAATTACGGTCACGGCGTGCGGGGCCACATGGTGACCGAAACGCGACACGGCGGTGGCGCACAGCGGCGGCGGCAGCAGGGGTCCACCTGGGCCAGTAAGTATAGGGACCTGGGCCGGAACCGGCCCACGGGATGTAGGTTGCCGGCCCCTGCCATAAAGCATGGTGATGACCACTAACTGTGGGGTGAAGCAAATGGCCCACCAAGAGTAGCCATAGGCCACTCTGGCCACAATCAGGCCACAACTGTGCCAGGACCATGGTGACCACATGGCCCACTTCTAAAGTGGGCTGCCTCTGTGGCGCCAAGTCTGCCACTGCTAAGAGTTGGATTTAATCCTTTTTATGGTGGCTTCAAGTTGTCTTTGCAGCCTCAGAGTGGCTTTGGGGGCGTGCATCATGTAAACACCATCCCCACTCCCCAAAGTGGCTGGAAGCCACTTCTTTTGGCCTGTGCATTTCAGGTCTGAGACATCTTTTTAAAAATTCATTAGAAAATTTCATATAGAACAGGCATGTCAGTGATTAGTAGCCATAATATCCAAGCTGAAGTTCATGTATGTTTTCTTGTTTCTTTGTGCAAGCCTTGTTCTCCACTTTCAATAAATTAAGGAAGGACCTACTTTCACCTGAATTCAAAATCCTTGGAAATGAATAGAATGTTTTGTGAGAGACCTCTGAAAGGTGAAGGAAAACTGATTTTTAGAGATAAAGAAACAAAAATTATATCAGAAATAACAGAGAGACAGCCATCATGGACAAAGGACTGTAGTCAGAGAAGCTGCAAATACACAAGACCTCCAAAAATACTGGAAACTCAAAGTGCCAACAACTGTGGAAACACAATGATACTTGCAAGAGGGGGCAGGGAACTGATAGATCAAGTGGAGCTGTCGATTTCAAGAATATGAGAAAATTGGAATTTTTCTCTGATAGTCTGCAGCAGGGAAGGACTGGGCTAGTCCAGCACTTTCCTTTGTTAGTTTATTGTTTACTCAATTGACCATATCAAGAGTTCACATCAAACATGGTAACATATGAGAAAATACAGTGCATGAAGTACAATGGGGTAAGATAAATTAGACTAAAATAAGATAACATATAAATTAATTTAAATTAGTAGTAGTAAACTGTTGTATTATAATAAACTAAAAGATTATAAAATACAAAAACAATACATGTTTAAATAAATTCATCACTTTTATAAGCAATCCCAATGTGTTCAATAAAATGTGTTCCCAGTTGAACAGCCCTATGAATTTAGCAGTTCTAATGACTATGTGTGTATTTGTACCCTGAAGAAAGGAGATAGCCATTTGTTATGGTCCCAGTATGTAGTTCTGTCAAGTATTGTCTGTAGGTACTGGGCCCTTACTTTGGCATATAGTTGGCAGTTTAAAAGGACAGGTTCAATAGCTTCTATTTCAGATGCTCCACAAACATATGTTCACTTAATGTATAGCATTTGGTGGAATTGTCCATATTTGATCATGGAACCAAACTGCTCAATTTTTCCTATGGTTAAAGCTATCCCATCAATCAAGCCTATTATCAGATATTTTTTCTATTTTGAAAGACATTTTATTTCTGGCCAACCATTTCAGTGACCTGGTGTTTGCAAGTGTCTTAATATCAGTTTGGGCATTTACATACATGACTCTTTGCCTAAATATTGCTATGACCTGTGGCTGTGGCCTGGTGTCCAATTAAAAGCAGATATTGTGCTGAAAAGCTGAGATGTGAGATAATTTGATGAAGCTAATCCATGAAGTGTGTTGAGGTGTGCCAATTTGTTCTTCCAGACACATTTTTGAAATGTCCTTGAAATCACTGAAAGGATTTTCCACCAGTAGTCGAAGGCTTTAATTACTGTTAAAATGGAAATAGAATGGGTACCAGTTTCAGCTCTTACTGCTGCCATAGTAGTGCTCCTATCCATCCCCAAAATAATCCTTAAAATCAGTGCTTAATTTAGTTCAAGTTGATGGGCCATTGACAGACCCCACAATTCAGTGCCATATATTAGAACTAGTATAACTGCCTTATGGACCTTTAGGATGGGGAGTACAGAAGTTGGTTGGTTATAACTAAACAATTTAACTAGCATTTTAGAACCTGCTGTAGCCTTTATGGAACTCTTGATCTAATGATTGATCCGTAAAAACAGGGGTAGGCAACCTAAGGTCCGAGGGCTGGATGCGCCCCCCCGAGGCCTTTAGACCGGCCCCATGCCAGTCCTGCCGCCGCTGCCCCCTGCTGTCCCCCGTCACCGCCGCCACCCGCCATGATGATATTGGTTATTGTTGTTATTATTTGTTCTTGGGGTTTTCTTTGCAAAATCTCCACAGGGGTTTTGCCATGGCTTTTCTGGGGCTGAGAGAGTGTGCATGCATATTTTTTATTTTAAAAAAATAAATATTTATTTATTTATTTTTGGTGCTTCGGCCCCCCAATTGTCTGAGGGACAGCAACCCGGCCCCTGGCTCAAAAAGGTTGCCTACCCCTGCGTAAAAATAACACCTAAGTAGGAAAAGAAATCTATTTGTTTCATAAGCTGTCTATCCAAATACTGGTTGTATTTTAACTATCTTTCCCAAATATCATCACTTTGGATATGGATTTATTGATGTTCAAAGATTTAGTGGTACAATAGCCACTAAATTCCCTCAACAGTTTTCTCAAGCTTTCTTGGGAATAAGCCATTAGAACTATATCATCTGCATATAGAATATTAACATATCTGTTAACAATCTTTGCTATGTGAACATCTATAGAATGAAGAAATCCTGGAATGCCACTGACATAAAGATTAAACAACATTGAGGCCCAAATACACCTTCATAGGTGGGTATTTTCTGTGTAAGGGAGCCTTGTTTAACACCTTCATAGGTGGATATTTTCTGTGTAAGGGAGCCAATGACTCTGGTACGGAGTTTCAGGCATGTATTTTTAATGAAGGGTTTTACCAGATATAAAAGTCTAGGTTCCATGTTTAACTTAGCCAACTTCCTCCATAAGATATCTCTATTTGTGGAATCAAATGCCGCATTAAGGTCTATAAACGCTGTAAACAGACATTTGCCATTGGTTGTATATTTAGATGATGCATACATAAGATAATGTAGAACAAAACAGTTACTTATTGGGAAGTACTCGGATCTGAACTTGCCTGTTCTTCCACTAGCATGATGTTATCAATTACCCAGTTTTCTATTTTGCTCAAGATATATTTTGTATACATTTCAACTGTTTTATCAATAAGGCTTATGGGTCTATAGTTTCTGGGATCTTCCTTGTCTCCCTTCTTATATATGGGAACTATGATGGAAAGTTCTCATCCTGCTGGAATATGGCCAGTATTGTCTATGTATGTAAACAGTCTTATACTCTACACTGGAGTTCCCAATAACTGAATCCAATAACAGAATTCAGGTAAGAGCCAGACCATTTTTGGAGTATTTACAGATAAGATAGAATTGGCCATAGGTCTGAGTAGGCTTTGGTTTGCATTTGTGGGATAAAATACTTTTGGCAGGATGTGCTCCCTGTGCTCCTATACAGTAATGTTATGATCAGCCACAGGGAGTTCAAGGTGAAGAAAATAGACTTCAGTGTTCTTTCACTGGAGAAAGGAAATGTGGTTTCCTGCCCAGATAGAGATGGAAGGAAACATTCCTCATTTTTATGGTATTCAGCGCATCTCATTGAAGGCTGTCTCTGCCTTGCAGCTGTGGCTGCTATCTAATCTGCATGAATGTATACTCACCAAACATCTGCACAGCTTAGATTTGTAGCAGCAGGAATTTTTCTTTTCCTGACGGTGCTTAGTGATTCTCTTTATGAGGTAAACCAGAACAGGGGCAGTTGAAAGTGATTACCTCAAGGATGTTTAACCTAGTAGTGACTTTGATGCTATGTTGTTGCCGGAAGCAACATTTACACAGCCAGTACTTTTGAATTTATTCTACACACAGAACACAACACACTGGGGGCATCTGTGGAAAACATATTTTTACCTACCTACATTTTGTAGTGTTTGTGTTCTATGAGTGATCTCTAAATGAAGTTATAATACAGAGATTTGTTATTGTGTATTGGGCATAGGTCTGTTGTAGCTGCCTTGGTTACTGTTGTTATGGAAGAGAGACTGCAAGCTAACTGGAGGAGTGCTTTATGGCAGTCCAGTCTCTAAGAAACTGAATTCTTAGAAACTGTTACTATGGTTAAATCCAACTTTCCCAGAAATGAAAAAAGACCTTTGGATATGGCTGGCATCTGAGCAACTAATGAAAATGGAGGACAAATGGAATAACTTGGCCAGGATCCAATAGAGGCAAATATGTTTTTTCCAAGCCCACACAAAGAAGCACCCAATACTTCACCAAACAAATGGTTCTCTCTTCTCTGTGCACAGTGGTTGGACACAGCACTTCATATGCCCTTCCTGAACCCCCTCTGTGCAGAGAAAGGAGGCAGCCAACTCTTGATGCTGGCAAATCCACCACTGCTGAGCCTGCTTGGGTGTCAGCTTGCTTCCAATTGAGGAAGGAGATGCCCAAAGCATTTTGCGCAAAGCAAATAAGTTCCCCTGTGTCCCGTTCCCCCCCCCCCATTTTTAGCAGGCCTTTCAGAACTGGACCTTAGGGTAGGATGCAGTTCCAGCTCTGACCTGAGCTTGAGGTAAAAAGGTGGGTTTAACAATAAAAGAGCAGGAGGAAATAGAGCCCCTACAGGGAGGGGCAATGCTGAAAGAAAGGCAAGTGAAAGCTAGCCCCGTTGCAAATCTCATTAAAGCTGTTGCTGGATAGCTCTATGCTTCCTAAGCCTGAAAATCAGCTGGTGAAATAATATTGGCGTTAGCACTCCAAGGGAAGGAAGCAAGGTGAAGTATGCTGAAAGGAATGCAGGATGTGCACCTGGCAAGTGCAAGGTGCAAGAAAAGGGGGGATAGCAGCAAGAGCTGAGGAGAAAGGCAGACCTAGGAGAAAGGGGAAAGTGAGATGTGAAAGTGGCTAAGTGAGAGAAACAAGAGAGAGAGGCATGGCCAAGGTGGGATGGGTTTGGAAAGGAAGGAAGGGAGAGTGAAAGCTGCTGTGGCATGTTCAAGGAGCAAGAGAAGTAGGCATAAAGTGATAGAAAGTGCAAGAAAAGGAAAGTGGTAGAGCAAAGTGAGACAAGGAGGGAAAGGAGGGCAGGAGAGGCAAGTGGAAGAGTGCTGGAAGCAAGGGGGAGCATGGCAAATCTGCAAGATGAACCAAGTAAGGGAGAGAGGTGTAGGTAAGAAGTAAGAAAGGGAGACATGAAGGCAGAAGATGAGGCAAGAGAAAAGAAAAGAGTGAAGGAGTATACCTCTCTATATAGTTTCATGTTGGTATTAAATAGCATAGGGGATAAGATGGAATTTTGCAAGAGTCTATTATACTCTATAAAGCCTTATTTATTAATATATATCTTGCCAAGATCTCACGGTAGTGTTAGCGTAAAATGAATTTAGAACAATTTAGAATGCTATAAATTTTAAACCATGAGGAATCATTTGCACAGTCTTAAATCACATTAAACATTATAAAAATTTATACCAATTAAATATCATGGTTGGGCAAACTCTTTGGAGCAGCCTGTAAGCTTGAATAAAAAAAGCCATTTTTAACCAGGGGCTGGAAACAAGCCGCCTTTTGGGCCTTCAAGGGGATATCATTCCATGGTTGGGTTGCCTCAGAAGAGGATCTCTCCAATGCCCTCATAGTGCATTCCCATGGGTGGCAGGTAAAGAATAGGACCATCAAAAGGTGTCAGGTCTCCGATTGGTAGGTGTACTGGAGTAGACTCACTTCTTCAGATATTAGGATCCCAGACTTTATTGTGTGCTAATAAAAATTGCTGTTCAATCCTCCATCCATAAAACAATGGAGTTCTGGTTGCGAGCTGAGGAGGTGTGGACATGTGTGAGACAAGCTCTTCTCTGCACATTTCCTGAGCACGGCTAGCTAAGGTCTGAAGGTCCGCTCACAAAACAACTTCATTTTCTTGTTCTTTCCCCACTCTTCCCTTCATAGTCCTTGAAATATTCATTTACTCACTCAGTCCTGGAATCTTTGTCCCATTTCCTGAAAGTTAGGCTCTTTTCAAATTCCACTTCAAATTCTAGCCTTCCCATTAGTTTGCAACAATGCTAGTTGTATGGAGTTGGCTAAAGCTGACAAAACAGATGTTGGTTTATCTATGGAAACTGAATGTCCTTGACACTTGGAGAACTGTGAAATCTGGGTCTTTGGGGTACTGGTTTCAAGACTTGTCTGCTAGTGAACCCACAGAGGTGGTTTCATTGATTAAGGGCAGGACAATGATGACTTCTGTGGTATAATGGGCCACAGAATGGGAATAATGCAGTCCTCTAGATGCTGTTAACTGAAACTCCCAGTAATTGACACCACTGGCTATGTCACATCTGGAAGGCCACATGTTTCTAACCCTTGGTCAAAATGAATTCATTTCATACTTTGTGCCTGAGTTACTGTGCATCATGAGATACCTTAAGTAGATGAGGCAATAGAGTTAGCTAACACAGCTTAAAATGAGCATATATCCCAGGCCAGGGGAAAAACACACACAAGAGCAATCTTTGTCCAACATATATTTCTGACTTTAAATTCAGAAAGACATCTCATGACTCTCTTGTGTGCAGGCTTCTCCAGTTTCCTGTTCTTTGCTATTGATGGAAGAGAATATCAGCACTCAGAATGGTGCAGACAGAGGCATCATGGCTGGCCGTCCGGGGGGGGGATGCATTGATGAGATTCCTCA
>CM034708.1:120356268-120371370 GCA_020142125.1 Phrynosoma platyrhinos
CATCCAAGACTGCCTGGAGTTGGGAAGCAACTGCCCTCTTGATCACCTCGCTTAGAAAAGGAAGCAAGGAACTGGTCTGTAGTTGTTTCTATCCAGGGGGTCCAGGGAAGGTTTTTTCAGGAGTGGCCTAACTGCCGCCCCCTTTAAACAAGATGGTACATTGCCTTCCCTGAATGACGATTGCTAGCCTGTGTGGCTGCAGTATTAAAAATGAATTGGAAACAAACATTTTTATATGTAACTAAGAAAGACTACAGTAACAAGCCTAGACACAAGTTATATTTGTTCCATGCTGTTTTGAAATAAACTTTTATTCTTGTTTAAACATCACTTGGCCTATGTTTTCAGAACAAACCACACTACTAACACTTTAAGGATTCGGTGTGAGACACCATGCACAGAATAGTGTGGACCCTTTACACATAATTTGGTGGCAGGGGTGGGAGAACGAGTTCCCACAGGATTGCCATTCAAAAAGGTCAGCGCGAAAGGTGAAAGGTGACAAGAGTAATCGCCACAGGGGGTCCTGAAGTAACATTTGTCTGTGTGTCCTGTTGACAAACTCATTCCTTCACCCCAAGGGTGGCACAATCAGAGAGTGACACCTGTCTATGGCACTCACTACTTGGGGGAAGCAGAGTTCAGCAAATCCTTTCATGAACTGCAGGTGTATGACAGGTCCTGCACAGGTGCGCACAGATGATGCACATCAGTAACCTTTGTACAGACAAAATGACATACTGTATGCCACCCTATGACATGTTATGTGCAGGTGCACGGGGATCCCGAACTTCAGTAACCTTTATATACAGAGAGTGACAGACAGTATACCAGCCTATGACGTGTTCTGCGCATGTGTGCAAGTGTGCAGGGATGTGTTCCTGTGCATGTGCGCATGTGTCTGGGCGAACAAAAAAAAAATTAAAGCAGCTGCTGCTGGCCTGTACAGTGCACGCAGAGGGGTGGGATAAAAATAAATTATTATTATTATTATTATTATTATTATTATTATTATTATTAGTTGCTCCGTCTCACTTTGTGGCATCCTTGGGCCAGCAGTGTGGTTGGCAGGGCTTCAATATTGCCTTGGAAAAGGCAGCTTCATGTCACCTTTTGCTGCCTGTCAGTAAAGCCCCTGTGTGAGAGAAAAAAAGGCATTCCCTGACTGTCTACATTGTGATTCAGGTGCATTTAGAGAACTGGTGAAATTTGCACCAGTTATTTGTTGTAAATCAATCAGAGAAATGGTTGGGTGTGGGAAGGAATTGTGATTTACATAGTGTTTGTAGAGATCCCTGAGGCCATGCATTGTAGAAAGCATTTGAGCATTTCCAGACAATGATGAAAATAGCCTCCTGCCCCTGCCAGGTTATTTATGCTTCCTTAGTTCTTAATACCAAAGTCTACAGTCTCCATCATTACTCGAAAACCAAAACTTGATCGATTTTAAATGCCACTGCACCACAGATGTCTGCTTTCTGTTTGGCCTTGTTATTCCCCATGCTACTCTAAAAATGTCATCAGCCCAGTTTTACTGGGCAAGCAGAGCCTTAGTCAACAAGGGAAAAGGCTAAGGAAAACATATGGCAAATGAATATCTCCATTTATTGCATTAACATTTTAAGAGCTCAATTAAGAGGAATCCTTTCTTGTTTGGTCTAATGATGTTAGGAAAACAGAAAAACCAAATGTTACTTTTCAAATGCTACCTTTTAATCACTAGATTTAAAATCCATTACAGTGCAATCTTATGCATTTTTTTCTGGGAGGTCCCACTGTGTTCGGTGGGTCTTACCCTAATGAGAGGATGAGAAGCTTAATCTACCACTTCTATGATCCCAGAACTTTCCTACTAGGTAAATATTTCTGTAGAATTTTCTAGCCTAGTACCTTATTAAAATAATTTCTTGTTTAGAACATATTAGCTATTTTGTCTTATTATACATCTTTCTTCATTTTTTTAAAAAAGTGAAAAAGTGGCACTGCAAAGCTTAGATTCACTCCTTCCTTTCAGCTTTAAAAATGCAAATCTCTTCATCTGTAAAATCATGGTGTAAATAATAAATAAGTTCCAGTGCAAACCTACAAGATAACTGACTGATTGATTATTGATTGAATTTATCCCCTGACTTTCTCCTACCGTGAGACCTAAGGTAGCTCACAATAGTTTAAAATGGAATTAGCTGAAATGTTACATTACAAATGTTTAAAAAACAAATAAATAGTACTGTTTAAAGCAGATAGTTAAACAAAGCTTGAAATACATTTAAAACATAATTTAAAACATACAAGATAAAAACACAGTATTCCAATTTCGACATTAATCTGCCATATGGTTAAAAAACAATCAAAGGCCTGTCTAAATAAATAATTCTTAGCTTGCTAGCAGAAAAGATTAAGGAAGGGACTAAACAGACTTCCAGTGGAAGTGGGCTCCACAGCCTAGGAGCACCCACTGAGAAGCCTCTCTCCCATCGGCACAGAAGTAAGTCTCATCTACATGAACTGAAATCCCAGGTATTTCAACCAGACTTGCTCCCTAGACACTGCAAAGAAGTATAGCAAAAAAAATTAAGATAGATTTAACCATTTTATAAATCCAGCTACATTTCAGTCCATTCATTATTATCTCATTTTTTTTTAGAAGCAACAAATCAAATATCTTCTTGTTTTAACGCTTTTACAGCATACAAAGGATACAAACATGTTCACTGTTATGGAGGAAAGTTTTGTTATTTTTCATACCGCCTATCCTTTATTATTAGTTACTTACTGATTTTTGTATCAATTAATATAACACAATAAATCAGGATATAAATAGGGCAGGAAAGACACATTTGGGCACATATATGCATTAGGATGCTCTAAATCAGTGCATTTGAAGTTATCTGACATGCACAATTTTTCAATAAGGTGTCAGGGACCAGTATTGACTACAACTGTTTCTTTCTTTGCTGGAAATTCACCAGGGATCAACAATTCAGGGGTCTCCATATTAAACACTGACAATTATGGAAAACCTGTTTTGTATTGCTTAGTCTTATTCATTATTTAAAACATTTGCTCCAAAATATTTTCAAGGAAAAATCAATTAATTTTACTACAGTGGATATCTACAACAACAGGGAGCCATCTGGTGGCTTGATTCCCTTCTAATTAAAATCTGTCTCCTGGGTTCCCAACTCCCTGTACCTGTACTATAATGTTACTAATAAATTAAACATTACAACAAATAGCTCAGAAGGTATTAAGTACTTTTGCACAGCATGAATAAAAAAAGAAAAGACGCAGAGCTGAAACTTGTGACTTAAGGCATTATATTAAAGGTTGAGTTTTGTTATCAACTTGTAATTAAAGTTTGAGAGGCTTATATGCAAGGAATTAAGATTTGAAATCCATATGCATGCATATACACAGACACTGTTACTTGCTGCTTGGTTCAAAATTGCATCCTTTTAACCCACCTTACTTCTTCCATATTGGGATCAGGATGCTGATCAGAGGAGGTCGCTTCAATTGACATGGTTGCTCTGCAACCCAAAGTTATTTTTGTCACGGGGCTCTGGAGACATTTGAAAGTCAGTTCTGTGCAGCTACCTACATTAAAGTTTCCAGGACCTCTGCTATACTTTCTCAGCCTAAGAACCATGTCACAGGAAAAGGCTACCTATCTATCTCTGTGTGCTTCTTAGATTTCCTTTCTGTTTGCCTGGTCCAGGTATTCATCATCATTTGGGTGTGACTATCTGCCATGCTTGCATACATGTGTTCTTGTAGATATACCAATCAAAACAATGCCAAGCAAGACACTGCCTTGGTTTAATGTTATGGTACTAAAGAATAGGAATATGAACATTTTACACAAGGTAAAAAAGCTGTCTTACTTTGTGTAAAATGGTAATGAGGTTGTCTAAATACCTTAAAGACACCAAATCTTGTCTGCTGGTAAAGCTAAGTAGGGTCAGACCTGGTTAGTACTTGGATGAGAAATTGCCAAGGAATACCAGGAGCTGTAGGCTATACTGGGTAATTCAAACAAAATGATGCAAAAGTAAAGCTGTCCTTATTCAGTTTTGCACCATTCTATATTAATCACCGTGTATGAGAAAGAAACTGGCAAAAACACCTGTGTATCCTTGCCTAAGTGAACTCTGTGAAATCCATAGGGTCTCCACAGGTTGACAGGCAAGATGAAAGCACACACACACAGGTTGCCTAAAATATGAGACTGGTTTGAGAGTGATAACTACATTATCAATGAAGCCCCTCATCTTCTAATTATAAAGTTATGAGGCTGAATTGTAGCAATTGGAAGAAAACATGATACCCAAGGTTCCCCCACACACCCCAGATTTCCCAAAAGGCTTTCACTCCTTTCCCAAGGCAAGCACCATCTGTAACTATCTTACTAACCTGCACAGAAACTCATATCACCCGTATCTCTTTAATGGACATATACAAATTTGTGCATGCTTCTCATTTCAGGGTATTCTCATTTCACAGTCGAGACATGCAGCCAATTAAAGCTGGTGAGAAAACCAGTTCCAGTCCACTGAAAATGTTATTGCTGTATGCCATTTAGAGTGCAAAGAAATAGATGTTATCCACAGATGTGGAAGATATCAAAGTTGAACACTAGTAAAAAGCCAAAATGTATTAATAACCATGCCATTAATATTCTCATTATTACAATAATAATTCAAAGTAACTTTGAATTTAGATTATATTCAAGTATATTCATTTTCCATTTCAGTTTTTCTTTTAATTACTCCATTAAACAAAACACACAAAAAACTCCTTTTGTACTTCTCTGCAGTTTCCCATAGGAGGAGCCAATGTACTTCTGACTTCTACTGTGCTTGGTATTTGAAAAAATAGAAACCTGCTTTATGATTACTGTCCTTTTTGTTCTCCTGCAACCAGCCAGCAAACAATAATTACAAGTTTAAAAGGAAGTTCTTCCCAATTTAGAGGGAGAATGTTCTTAATCTGGGATCCATAGACCCCCCAAAGGTCCATAAGCCATTGGATGTGAAGAAAAAAAATTGGTATTTTCACTAACCTCTCTAATGGAAATTTAGCATTTTTATGCATTTAAACACCTTATTCAGAGGCTTTACCAGATTGCCGAAGAGGTCCAAGACACAAAAAAGGTTTAAGAATCATATTTCTTACAGCAAACTTTTGATAATTAAATAATTTGAACACATAAATCTGTGGTTTGAAAACTATATGTTCTTGAACTTGGCATATATTGGAGACTGAGGGCCAGTACAGACCGGCCAAAAGGGCCGGCCTGGGGGTAGAGTCGAGGCATGGTGACCGCCCACCCCAACTCCTCTCCATGTCATCCTCATGGTGCCCACCCAAACAGATGATGGGCGGCATCAGGGCACTCCCTTGGCGCAGCATTTAGACGCGCTGCGCCAAAGGAGTGCAGACGAGCCACTACTGCCGCAGCAAGTGCAGGTTTTTGCCGCTTCAAAAAGGAGTGGCATTTGCCAGCTCTTTTTGGAGTGGCAAAGTGCTGGATTGGGGCCATGGCATGCGGTTGCCATGGCCCCAATCCAATACTCTTAGGGGCACGGATAAGTCCCTTAGGGGCCATCTGTACAGCCTCTGAATGTATTAATCTTCCAATGAGCAATGAAATGCATGATCTTAAGTCCAAAGCACACTGCTGAAATAATACGGTTTAAGAACACTTTAACTGCCCTAGCTCAATGCTGGGAATTCTGGGAACTGTGAGACATTTAACCTTCTCTGCCAGAGAGCTCTGGTGCCATAATAAACTACAATTTCCAGGATTCTCTAGTACTGAGCCAGGGCAGTTAAAGTGGTCTCAAACTGGATTAACAGCAGAAGAATGAAAGGAGACAAAGGGCCTCGGCAGACAGCTTAAAAAGCCATCCTGGAGGCAGGGAAGAGGAGGGGCAGCCACACGCTCGGCGCCCCTTCCTCCTCCCGAGGTTGCCCTCTGAGCCGCCGGCCCTCCGCACGGCTGGCGGCTCCGAGGGCAACCTCCCGCCGCAGCGTCCGGACACACTGTGACGGAAAAGTCAGCGAAAGTACGCAGCAAGCTTTTGCGGCGCACTTTTGCTGACTTGTGAAAGGAGCGCTCAGTCCCGCGGTGCACCTTCCCACGGCGGCCCCATGCCGCCAGTCTGCTTAGGCCCAAAGTCTCAAAACTTATTTCTTAAAAACTTATTTCTTAAAAACCCCAATCTATTTTGGCCTTATCACACCAACTGACCTTCTTCAGGGGAAATTCTCAGAAATTTCTGGAGTTGCGGTCTGCACTCTCTATAGAAGTGGAGCTTTGCATATTAAAAAGATCCTTCTAAATGGTTTTGACCATCATATAGCACATGGGACTTTATCCTGTAGCAGTATCAATAGCCATGAATTTATCTGCATTAGCAATTCTCAGATTTTTAAATTTATTTTTTATTATTTTTATTTATTTTTTGCTTTGATATAAGGCAATGTTTATTTTAAAGAGAAGATCAATCAAAAGCAACACAGGGAGAATCCAAACAAGGTGAATGTAACAGCCACTTTGCCTGATAACATACAGCTTGTTAAATTCTCCATTCATATGATACACAGACACACATCCAAAGCGAGCAGTCACCATTCTCATGCACTCCTCTCATCAGCAGTAGGTTTCCTTTAGAGTGGTAAAGGCAACAATTTAATTTTATTCCAACTGCAGTTTGGAAATGTGTATTTTACTGTACTGTAAACCTGTACTGGTTTTGGTCCTCCTCAAATGTTCTGACCTCATAACTTAAAAGCGTCTCTGCAGGGACAACCCTGTGTGCAGCTCCCATAATGTTGCAGCCCTGGAGGCTGCAATCTTGGCTGAGACAAGTGGGGTGGAGATAGCTGGAGTGTCAGGACTGGATCCTAGAGGTGACTGTGTGGCACACTTCACTTTTGATCAGCTGGAGCATGGAAACTGAACACCATCCTCCAAGAAGGCTGACCAGTGGAGGTCCCAGTCTATTAAACTGACTTCTGGGGGATTATGACAAACAAATCATCTTCTAACTCTCTAAAGTCCATGCCTCCTCCATGGCCTTTCCCCAGACATAAAGAGGGTTCACTAGATTATCTCTTGTATACTATTTCCAAAGATTCTTTACAGATTCTCTACAAAAACAAAACAAAACAAAACAAAACAAAACAAAACAAAACAACCCACAGTATTATTTGTTAAAAGCTCATATGATCTCTTTCACACAAGTATAATTTCCTGACTCAAGGAAATAGGTGGGCAGGGGAGGTATGTGAGGAAGAGACACATTTGCCTTTAAATAAGCAGTAAGTAAGCAGGTTTGTTGTTGCCCCTGAGCATCTCCCATCTCTCTGGTACAGCTCTCCCCCACCCCAAGACATCTTCTATGGGAACTATCCCCTTGGAGACAGTGCCTGAGGTATTTAGTTGGGTTCTAAAAGACAGATTAGGAAAGCTGAGAGACTTTCTCTGTGTGTGCGTGGGCACACACATGCATATGGACTTGTGCCTTCAAGTTACCTGTTGACTTATGGTGATCTCCTATGATTTTCTTAGGCAGGGAATACACAGAGGTGATTTTTGTCAGTTCCTTTCACTGAAATATAGCCTAACACACCTGGTATTCACTGGCAGTCTCCCATCCAAGTATTAATCAGGGCTGACCCTGCTTAGCTTCCAAGATCAGACAAGATGTGCTTTAGGGTCCATAGCTTTCTGGCAAGAGAGGAGATGTGAGCAGTTCCTTTCCAGAAGGAGAGGGGGATGTGGGTTCATCAAAAGCAGATTTGGGGCTTGGAAGGGGGAAAGCCCATTCCTTTTTGTTTCTTAAGGCAGACAAAGATGGGGTGGGCAACACTGAGAATAGGAAAGGAGTGGGCAAAATCACTACTAGCACACCCACAGAGTCATCACACAGGACTGTGTATACCAGAACAACTGCGAGAACCAAAATAACCTAAAGAATGTGTGAGAGATTAGAGACCATACATTGTGGGAACAAAAGGAGCTTTTCTGAGAAGAAATGTGAATAGCTACATCTAATTAACATGAACAGCCTGGAGCATTTGTTACTATGCAATCTGTGTGTGGATTCACCCACAGTTAAGAAAAATTGGTTGCCAGCTCAGCTGCACTCTGTTTTTACAGAAGTAGTCCTGCCATATTGTTCTGCAGTTGCTTGGTTTCCTCTCATCCCAGCTCTGAGCTTAGGAATGAATCATAGAATCATAGGATCATAGAGTTGGAAGAGTCCACAAGGGCTATCCAGTCCAACCTCCTGCCATGCAGGAACACACAATCAAAGCACTCCCTGTGTCTGATGGCCATCCAGCCTCTGTTTAAAAACCTCCAAAGAAAGAGACTCCACCACTCTCAGAAGCAGCATGTTCCCCTGCTCACTATGGTCACTATATTCTTCATATGATGGTGGTGGCCAAATTTGGTGGGTTCACAGGTCAATCCTCTACCCCTCTAGAGGCCACATGGATGGTAAAAACCCCAACCCTCTCCTGAAAAAAGCAGAAGCGGCTTAATGTTCAATTCTGGTTTTGAAAAAAATGGCATTTCTTTTGATATTAAACAGTGCAGAGGAGCCCTGGGATCTATTTATAAAGTGAGCTGCTGCTCCTGGAGATTTCCAGGACTAGCAACTCACCTCTTTTCTTTTCTTTTCTGCAAAAAAGGGGCAGTCCAAGGGAGTGGATCAGGGGTGAGCATGGGGCTGTATGCTGCCCAGGGCCTCACTTTGCCTACCCCTGGCATAGTATATATCCGGCTGGAGAGTCCGGGTTGATCTGTGGACTACTATTTATGGACTATTACATGTAGGCCACTGACAACTGTAACTGTGCTACTGTGTAAGGCAAACACCCCTCTGAACAAATCCTGCCAAGAAAACCCTGTGATAGGGTTGCCTCAGGGTTGTCCTAAGTTGGAAACTATTTGAAAGCACCCAACAACAACAAATTATGTAAGCTGTACCACACAGAAAAACTTTAGCAGTCCTGGAACTACAGTGGCGCTGTGGCCAGTGCTGCATGTAAAAAACTGGTGTTAAACTCATGCAAATTTCCACAGGAAAGGTGACCAACATTTATGTGTGTGAATGTGCACTAATGTACATTGATTATATGTCCATACAGCACTAGGTCAAAAGAGGTCAATTGCTCACTTAACAATAGGCAAAAACATGTGCCATCATTTGTGTCAAACATGGACTGCCAAGAAGGAAGGAAACTTGATTTCAGAGAGAGTGGAATGGGAAGAAAGCATGTATGGGGTCTTTATTTGTATGCATGCACACACACACACACACACACACACACACACACTTGCAATTGTTATTTTAGGTGAAAGTCAGCACTAAACTGAAAATTAGTCTTGACATCTGTCCAAGCAAGATGGGATTAAAAATTGAATAAAAGTCTTACATGCTAGTGCATCTGAATGACCTTTCTAGGAATATCTCCTGACATTTCAGATGAGGATTGGGGAGCTTTGGATTGTTGTCACAGTCACAGTTCCAGACTCTTGAGACCAAAACTAGATGTCATCTTTTTTCTTCACTTGGATGGTGCAGTTCTCATTAGATGTGATGAGAGAATTTGGCAGTGACGTAGACTCGAGTCTACTGACTTGAACTTAAGTTGCATTCAAGTCACTTCAATTACTTGACTTGGCCTTGACTTTGGTAAAAATGACACATTGACTCAGCTTGTATATTTTTAATGACTGACTTGCTGGTACCATTCGCTTTGAGCAGCAGCCAAGACTCACCCTCAAAGTGTGGGGCACATTTCTTGCAGAGGAACAGCAAATGCATTAGGCAATGGGCTTGAGGCATAAAGATCCTTCTAAAGCTTTTGAAAAGCTTGAGAAGGCTCCACTAATGTGCAGATCTCAATTCCTGCCTCAAGCCTATTGTCTAATGTCTCTGAGAAATGCACCTTTTTTGTGTTGGCTCCCAGACTTGAGACTTGACTTGGAAGTATCTTGCAAGGACCTGACAATTGACTTGAGTATTGAAGGTAGAGACTTGAGACTTGGAGTAAAAGACTTGAATACATCACTGGAATTTGGCCCTTTCATCAGCACTCCTGAATTCATATCATCAGATCCTCCCTTTTGTAATGTAGCAGAGGCAAAACAAGAAAAACAAAACTAGCTCTTTTCTATCAGCTCCTTCAAGCTACTGACTCTCTGGCTCTCCTCCCTTGGACTCCAGTAGCAGTCACTTTTATTGGGATGTTCACCTTTCTTTCTCCTGATTTACTCTCCTTCCCTTTTATTCTTCACTCCTTTCCTTCCTAATGTTACCTTTCTACTGCACCCTTGCAGGCAGAGTCTGTATTAGGTACGTATGTACCATGTCTAACCATTTCAGGCATTTTGGAAACAAGGAAACAGCTGAAGTGTATTTGTGCAAATTCAATTTACAAGTGGTACCCAATACAGTTTCTTGTTAAGAGCTGCTCTCACAAGTGTGAGTTGTGACAGTCAGCGCCTTCATTTGCACCCTTTCAGATATATAGCTCTTTATGCTGTCTTTCAGAATTTTTTGAGCACCAACCTTATAGTACTAATGATTACGGTATATAGATACATATTCATTCTTGAGTGCAAGAACTGCTGGTGGTACCAATAGATGCAGCAAAATTGTCATCTGTGCTTGTAAGCTAGTTAATTAGAGACATTTAGATTGACTGGAAGATAAATCGCATAAGAAGAAACAAATCTATGCCTCAGCTGTTTAATTATTAACATGCCTAATGAGATGGAAAACTGAAGGAATAGAAAAAGAGTTTCAGACTCACTTCTAAACCTTTCAAGGATCAAACAGCAAGTTAATATAAAATCTGGAATGTGTTAATTTAGCTGGGTATTAAAATTTTAGAGTAAATAGCTCCTGAAGTTATTCATCACAATAAATGAATAACCTGTAACACAATTACATGTATTTGATTTAGATATACATGTTAAGTTTTTTTAAAAAATTAATATCTAGTTAACCTATCATCAAATAAAGCATTTTCCCATCTGTCAGAGAGTTTTAACTTCACAGACCAGAATTAATTCAAGATGCAGCCAGTCATTAATAACCACTTTCTTTCTTTAATTGTTAAATGACACAGAACTTATCCACATGATATTAACATTCCTCTTCCCTCCCTAGGGAATCCTGGAAACCTTAATTCTCTGTAATGGTAATGATCTCTAGCAAAAAATTCTTAGCATTTCACCAGACATAATTTCAGGAACCTTTAGGAGCTGTGACATATATGTTTATATAAAGGAACCTCTACAAATGAGGAGCCTCTTGAGATCTTTGTCGTAGTAGTGATCTCCTGTGTCTAATGGGGGAATGACCATAGGCCTGTGGAATACATGTAGTCATTTCCTCATTAATAAACTTATATCCTAGTTAGGCATTTGCCAGAATACATGTATGTTCAGTTTATCTGATTATCATGATCCTTTCAGTCCTTTAGGGAGAAGAAAGGACTGTAGAAAACAGTGAACCACACATTTCAGTGTTGAAAATTACACCATTACATTGTCTAATATTACTCATATATCATATTATGGTTTACTCTGAGACAGATTGCCTAAGAGTTTTTTAAAAATTCTTCACAACAGGAATTCTGCTTCAACAGATAGAACTGTCTCTCTGTGCCTTCCATGCATGTGTGGCATGTATGTTAGCTTTCTATTCTTAGTGTTAAAATTGCTCTAGGCACTGGAATGTGGGCTTTCCTTGAACCCACACAAAAGGCATCGGGGTTTCACATCTACCCCACCAGCTCTGAGTCAGCCATGTAGGACTGCAAGCAACACTGAGATCATCATCTCAGTTATTTCTCTCAAAGCGTTCTCTCCCTCTTTCTCTTCATCATGCTTTTTATACTTGTCAGAAAGTGCTATATTCTGCATTTTGCATCAACACCTACTTAGCTGCTAGAATTTGCCCAAGATTAAAAAGCAAATGTTCAAAATGACATTAAGATAGCTTCCCAAACCCACTACTGCTGGAGATGTTCTAGGTACCAGCTAAGATATATATGAATTTTTATATTAATGGGCATAATAGCATTTCCCATGTGGTATGCCTGCTTTAACCAGAATGTTTTCATATGGATATTTCCCTTTAATTTTTTTGCATTATAATAGAATGTAGAGAAGTGCCTGCAGAAACCATAGCTATATCTACACTGCAAATCACATAATTTAATCAGTGATCAGCTAACACTAAGCATGCCAAAGATGGCTGCAAGTTCTGTTCCTCAATCCTTCTCATAGTGACTCACTGATAACTTCTTAAAGCCTCCATTGTCCACATTGTCTTGCACCCCCAATCTGAAACCATATTCAGAGGATGGCATAAATTCTTCACTGACAAGGTCCAATCACTCCAATCTGACCCTGACACCAGTTTCATAAATCTTTTTGCTGTGGATTCAACTTTCCCACCCCCAGGTCTGGTCTTTTAAAATGTCCAATTTGAGAAGGCAGGAAACACAATGTGAGGCCATTACAGAAGATCAAACTAGAGGGACAAAAACAAACCAGAGCATCACCCTTTTAGAGTCTAGAAAAGTTATTTTTGGACAACATCTCCCAGAATCCCCCAGCCAGTGTGACCCATTCTTGCTGACTGGGTATTCTGGGAGCCGCAGGCCAAAAACAACATTCCCAAGTTCTTCCTTTTATGTTTGCTGAAACCTCTCTTAAATGGTCTGGATCTGACAGTCCTGGTTTTGATCAATTTCCTGCTATCCCAGGGAGTTGTCCCAGGTCCTGCAGTTCCCTCACCAGCCTGGGTCTCAGCTATCTGCTTCCTGCTGCATATAATTAATTGGCTTTGGTTTTCCTGGTCCTTGCCCATCATTTCCTTGGCTCTGAATGGATCTGGACAACAGGGGGATGTGCACATTTTTCATGTGAAAAATGTGAACATTTTTCATTTTATTTTCCTTGCTGCTTCTGGCAGCATCCCTCATCTTGTTTTTCATTTGCAATTGTTTTATTTATTTAATTTCTCTCAAGGTACTACTTAATTTGTTTTCAATACCTAATTTCTTTAGTTTCCATGCTGTTTGCAGTGGAATTCCACATTGTTGCTGCTGCCTTAACCTTTGGCATTTTCCATCCAAATGGCATGGATCCATATGTTCAGGTATGGATGAATTACAGGGATGTAAAAAGTACATTTATTTTCCTTGACAAGACACTCTGTTGAAGAAATATCAACCACTGCAACATTTTTGCATTTCAAGACTTCTTTTTTCAAATTCTGTTTGCCCAAGGAGGAAAAACTCTAAGCAGAATCCACCATTTTAGTACAGTTAACAGTGTATTTTACAAATAAACCAGTTGTGTTTTTTTTTTTACAAAAACAAAATTTCCACCAAAAAAGTTTTCATATGAGAATACTCATCAAAAATGCACAGAAAACCTTGTAACTTCTACCACTGGAAAGATATTTTTTAAAATTTACTAAACAATGTAATCTATCTTGTCTGTTTCAGGAATGGTTCCTGAGATAAACAAATGGAACAAACAAAAAATCCCTCAGTTTTGTTTCCATGCATTTTTCATTTGTTTTATATAAGAACAATGCTAATGGACACAGGCAGTGATCTCTTTATGCAAAATATTACCTTTTATTGGTATGATGAGACGGTGCAAGAAAAAAACAGCAATTGCATTTTTGAATAGACATGGATAAATGAAGGCACATCTACTAATAGAGGAAAATAGCACACAAATAGTGCATTTTTATGTGTGACAGGTGACATTCAAAATGCAGTTACCTCATTTTTGTCTCATTTTTGCAAGCCTGACATTATAGTAGCATTTTTTGAATTAAATCAAGATGTGAGGAATTTCTAAGCAAGATGAAAACCAAACCTGATCACTGTTAAGGCTGCTATCTATGCATACAAATTATAAAGGAAATCCCACTGAACTGAGAGGCAATCGCATGTCCTTGCATGTAAGTGCTTATCTGATTCTAGTCCCCTGGCTGAGAGAATGCATGGGGTTTTTGTTTTTGTTTTTTGACATAGCTTCTGGTCTTTTTATCCTTTCTATTGCAAGGTTGATTGCTTTAATTCAGTGGCTCATTTCTGGAACTGTCTATTGCATCCAAAAGCAAGGAAATGTAATCAGGGAGTGGAAATCATGCAGAAATAATGAGCAAATTGAAAGAAATAGCTCTTTAGCATCATCAACTGTGGACTGGGTTGAAAAGAATTGGTTTGCCTGCTGAAGAAATGTGATGAAAACATGCATAGTCTGCCAGGTATAAAGATACAACAAAGGTTTATTTTCAGGCTGAGAGATGATGGAATCAAAGAAAATTCAACCTGTTTGATGATTCAGCTGAATTTATGAAGATGAATAATTGGCTTCCATGTTCCTTCCACGTGGTCATTCCTTCAGCAGATCCAAAGATGTGTCCTCTGGTTTTACATTTAAATAAAAATTAAATTTAAAAAAGATCCTGGGTGTCTACTGAACTGAAAGAAGCAATGAAAGACCCTCCATCCATCCTAGCTGCCAGTGCCTTGGCCTCAGAGAGAGAGAAGAAGATTCAGTTTCTTCTGGACTTAATCCCCTCCACCTATCCTTGTGTCTTTAGATCAGGGGTAGACAACCTTTCCCCTTTAAGGGCCGATGGACTTCAGCTCCCAGAATCCCAGGAGCTATTGGCCAACATGGGACTATTGGCCAACATGGCTGAGGCTTCTGGGAGCTGAAGTCCCTCAGCCCTTAAAGGGGACAGGTTGCCTACCCCTGCTTTAGATTGCAAAGCTGAGGGCAGAGAACTGTCTTTTCCTTTTCCTTTTTCTTGTAAAGCACTAAGTACAGTGATGGTGCTATAGAAATAAATATTGATTATGATGATGATGATCTGATGCCATTCTTAAAAAGAAATAAAGATGTGAATGATACAGTGTTGTGGTCAACAGTCTACTGCAGGGGTCGGCAAACATCGAGGCCTTGTAACCGGCCCGTGGCTGGTCCTGCCGCCACCACCGCCGCCGCCGCCGCCGCCGCCGCCGCCGCCGCCGCCGCCGCCG
>CM034708.1:120371470-120381643 GCA_020142125.1 Phrynosoma platyrhinos
TGCTACCCCTGCACTTGTTTGTTTCATTTAAGGTAGCATTTTTAATTGGTGATGATGATAATGATTATTATTATTATTATTTTCCTTGGGGTTTCTTGGCAAAATTTCTATTATTAATTGTTGCTGTGTTGATGCTGATTTGTTGCTGTTTTCTTGGGGTTTTCTTGGCAAAATTTCTTCAGCGAGGGTTTTCCACAGCCGTCCTCTGAGGCTGAGAGAATGTGACTTGGCCAAAGTGGGTTTTTAAATATTGTATATGTTCCCGTTTTGTTTTTTTTTTACTTCAAAATATGATGTGTGCAGTGTATGTAGGAATTATATTTCTTTATTTCTTTATTTATTTACTTCGGCCCTCCAATAGTCTGAGGGACAGCGACCCAGCCCCCGGCTCAAAAAGTTTGCCTACCCCGGTCTACTGCTTGCAGTTCATGGGGGGAAATGATGAAGCCTCTAGGCTACAGTCTTATGCACATAAACTTGAGAATATGACCAATGAATTCAGTGGGACTTACTTTGCAGTAAAAATGGATAGGATTGTGCCACATGCCTCTGGTGTTAGTATCTGCAGAAACAACAGCCTGCTCATTTGTAATATTTAAAGAAGACAGAAGCAATGTGGCCTGAGACAGCACACATATCTCTTTGTCTCACTGCAGAATGAAGCAAGTAAATCAGGTGTTGCTGTATTTCTATAAATACAGTGTGTGCACGCTGTACTTCAAAAGATACCCAGCTGAAGTAACATAGGAATAGTTCCACTCACTTGATGTATTCTTCCTGTATTGAGTGAAAGGACAATAGAAGACTCTGGTTGGGATTTTGACACAGAGTATAATGAATGAACAGTGTTATTAAAATCCTAGCATTTACACATGTACTCCACAATGGCAAAATGTAAACAACACCTTTTGCCTAAACATTATAAAGAACTAACCAGCCTTGGCAGTGCCTAAGAGGTTAAAACCACAGAAGTGACCATGGTCAAAAAAGAGGGAATGAGCAGTCAGAATCCATGAGAACCTTTAAAATGGAAAGCTGCACCATGTGTTGGGATCTCTGTCCTTCAAGCAGAACTGGCCTTTCCCCCAAGTGACCCCAAGACCAGACCATTTAGAGTAAAGAAGCTGGATATTAATTCAAAGAGGCATGTGTAGGACAACCAAGTATTTATTGTCTTGTTTGAAACCCTGCAGCTTGAAGATAAATCTTTCCCCCAACATCTAAGATAGGAACCTAAGGAATCTTTCCTTGTGTATGTTTGCATGTCAAATTGAGCAAGGACCTGACAAATGCAATCTTCTTTTTATTAGTGGAAACCTATTTTTTAGACAGCAAAGGTCTAAACTACCTAGGAAAAAGACATACACATTCTACAAGACACTTCTGTGTTCAAGTTAAAATTACTGACTAGATCTATTCATCTCTACAATGAAACCCAACATATACTGTATCAAAATCATTTAGCAGGACCTTGATGCCATGTCTATGAGTTACTATCTCAGCATGTGTGTGTGTGTGTGGGGGGGGGGAAGGAACACTGCATGTAACAATGCCAATCTGTCTTGTACCAATCTTGTACTATTAGGCACATGGGCCGGACTCAGTTCTGACTCATACTGGTTCAAAATGTAAGTCACCATGTTGCAAATTACATAAGTGCTATGGAAGTAAGAGTGAGTGAAAGTAGAATCTGACAGTCTCCTGCTGGCTTATAGTTTCCCAACAGCCTTTCTATCCAGGGCTAAACCTTTTGTTAAGTAAAATTGACAATCTTAACTGCATTAGAACTATGAAATGTAATAGCAGCCATTTTTCATATTACTTGCAATGAAATTGGTACTAATATGCACAGCTGATGTCTTATTTCCAGAAAGAATCAAATCCTGTTTTACCAAGGATACAGGAAAGAAAAGGCTGTATCCAAGCTCCCAGAACAAAGCAAAAGGATGTATTACACAAACCTATTAGGCAAAAAAGTATGTGTGTGTGTGCATATATAAAAGCTGGAACCAAAATTCATATCACCTATTTCATTAAGTATAACTTTCTGTATAAAAAAATCTGAAAGATAGGCCAATATTTATATGTGAGAGGGAGTGACTTCAAAGAATTTTTCTTTATTTATTTATTTTAAACTAGAATATTTCTTTTTCAAACTCACAACATATCCAAGTAATCAAAATAGCAAAACAACAACAAAACCCACTAAACCCAAACAGAACAAAATACAAAAACACACTCACATATTCCAAAAAGCAGAGGTTTTGTTGGGGAGGGTTGTTCAGCCTGGCTTGATGTGCAACAGTGAAAGTGCAACCCAAATCTCCAGGTCAGGGTACTACGCAGTTGGAACATGGTAACAGAAAAAGTACTCAGAATTTACTTATTCAGACCATGACTTCCAGAATCACTCACCAACATAGCCATGCTGACTGGAAGATTCTGGGAGCTGGACTTAAAAGACTATGGGCCTTTGCAGACTGCCAGAAATAGTGCAAATTGAGTCCACTTTAAGGGTTAGGGTTAGTGCTAGGAAATCATGGGAATTGTTTTTTCCCCCTGAGACACTGAGCCTTCTCTGTGAGAGAGCTCTGGTGCCACAATAAAATACAGTTCCCATTATTCCCTAACCCTAACCCTAACCCTAACCCTAACCCTTAAAGTTGACTCAATTTGCACTATTTCTAGCAGTCTGCAAAGGCCCTATATAATTCAAGTTCTGGCTCTGATTCATCCTCTTTTCAAATGAGCCTCAAATACTGGCAGGAAACATGACGATGGTCCCATGAAACTGTGACTTGTCTGGTGGACTGACTAAGACTGATAGGCATAAGCTAGCCGAAAAGGACTTCTGAATTCCCTTGATCCTTTTTAAATTTTGTGTGTATTTTAAATAATTTTATATTGTTTTATACATAACAATATACTTTTTTAAAAAAATATTGTTCTGAGTTTTTTGTGGCTCTTTCTGGAAGCAGCCTTGGGTCCCACTTTGGGGTAAAGGTAGCATACTAAACAAACAAACAAAAAACAAATAATCATGGGATAGTTTGCTGCACTGTGTAGTTTTGGTTGGATAAAAAAAAAAAAAAGGACCAGTGAGTATGGCAGCCACTGAATGTGCTGGCTGCAGAATTCTGTGGTTCAAAAAGTACCTATAATCAGAGCTTAGTGGAGACCACTGCATCAAGGAGCTTTGACCTTGGAGTGAGTAAAACCATGCAAAATTTGTAGCATGAACTCAAGATATAAGGTGAAGTTGGTAGAGCAAAGGGTGATCTAGAACTGGTCTTAGAAACACATTTTTTCCTCTCTGCAGAGACAGGTTCTCAAATCTGGTTCCCTGTGTTGGATATTTTGCCCTTTTAAAGACCACACTAAACTGTGGGCTGAGTCTCCATTGAAACTAGCAGGACTTAAACATAGATTGTGGATGGTGCCCGTTGGGTGATACCTGTAAGACCACCAAAGATACGTCATTGCTTTGACAGACAGGATTTGTAACATACAGCCTGTGCTCAGATATAGACCTGTAATGCAAAGTGAAAAGCTGGAATACACCAGGATTCATCCCACAAGTAAAAGACCCACTGTGACTGCTACATCAGTCTTCACCTTGAAAGACTGCTCAGGTGGAAGGCAATAAGGAGAAAGACAACATAAGAAGACCCCAAGAAGCCCTATGACATTTTAAAGACTGCCTAAAGGCCAACTAATTACAGACCAGAGCCTATCAATTAGTAGGTAAGAACCTGATGGGCCTTCTTTCAGCCTTCAATAGCTTCACCTCTGTATTATGAATCTAAATGAATCTGAAATAATTAAAACTCATTCAGTAATTTTAATCCAACTGGCATGCATAATGCCTACCTACTAATACATCCCAGTGATCCCTTCAAGAGATCATTTTTAACTCAATTCACCTCTCTGTTGCATGCATTTTTAGTTTTGATGTTTTGCAGCTATAATAATTAGAAATAGAACTGTTAGGAAAAACAGAATTGATACAAGTTGCTTTGAAACTATAGATATAAAATGAATAAACAATGGTTGGTTAGTAAATTGTGGTTTCCTGACCTAGTTGCAATAATAAGTAAGTAGCTGTAACCATAACTACTCATATCTGCCCCTCTCTTCAACCATCCTTTGCCTCCTTCCCCCCTACCACCAAATGTTATATTGTAAACTCCTTGGTGATGAGATTACAATTTTTCAAAGAGTGTAAACAAATTAAAAGGTCTGTGCTGGTCTCATGCGTGGGTAAGTATGCTTTTAGTACCACTATTCAGCCTTCAGAGTAGTAACAGTTTATCCTCCAATCTTCTATGCATGGAAGTAAATGTACATCTCATTGTGATAAAACTTTTTTTTATTCATCTTCTACCATTTATTGCACCATATGTTGTGCTGCTGCTTTTACTACAATAATCCAAAACCTAGTCATGCCTAGCACTATAAAGTAGCAGCCGTATGCAACTGTGAATGGATTAGGACAGAGAAGACAGAACAATGTGTCTAAGATCCATAGCAAGTTACACAGAGTAAAAAAAATCATTGCAAATCTAGTTTAGGCCTTACAATTACAGTAATAAAACAGCACAAATTCAGATTTTGTATGATTCTTCAGGGATGCAAGCATATGACAGACTTCTATTTGATATGGAAAATATGGAGTCATACAGAGAATATCCTTACATGTGAATTTCATGTTGGTTCGTTTATTATCAATTCTTCTACTCTGAGCTTCAGTGAAAATTCTTTGGGTGATTTCCATAAAAGAAAATTTAAAAAATTATTATACAAGCAACAGGGTTATAATAACGAAATAGAAGGTTCTTTTCCTGCTATCAGGAAAACTAAAGAGTATCATTCAACTTCTTTTAATTTACTAAACTGTGTAATATACATTAGCTTGTTTAGATTGTTTTCATTGCCTCAAAGTCTATATTGCTTTAAACTGTTTAAATGTATTTCCTGCTATCAGAAAAACTACAATTTTTTACTTCTTTTAACTTATTGAACTGTGTAATATATATTTGCCTGGTTAGATTGTTTTTGTTGCTTCAAAGTCTTTTAAACTGTTTTAAATTTATTTTAAATTTAAAATTTAAAATATTCATGATAAAGGGCAAGATAAAAATATTTTCATATAGAAATGAACAAGAGGCAGTCAGACCTCTGGGGAGAGCATTACATAAATGGAGTATCACCACTGAGAAGGCCCTCTCTTCCCAGCATCCAACAGCACTATCTCAGACATAAGGGTCATGTTCAATAGGTTGTGTACTAAAATTATTAAAAGAAATACATAGGTGATTTTTCAGGAACACTGGTCCTAGGTATAGCAAAGGGTTGAACCACTTTGAGTGACACTGCTGTTATACTCATCATCACCATCATTGTGATGATCCATATCCCACCTTTCCCACGAGATTGAGACTCAAGCTGCTTTACAAATGAAAATGACTGCAAAATAATTAAAAACATACAAAAAAGCATTAAAATATAATTAAACTATTAAACATATTAAAAGAATTTAAAATGTATACTTTAAAAAGGCTTTTTAAAAAAGTATTTATAGTATGTCTTAAGGGCATTAAAAGTGCTGTAATATACTACTGGAAGCAACCACAAACAAAATACTTCCAATAATATGCTACAGGTATATCCTAGTTAAAGAAGCAAATGTGTTCCTGGACATTCCTCCTTTAAGAAAAAATGTGGAACCAGAGGCAGAAATAACATGGAAAGGATAGGGACAGGTTCCTACACCACAAAAAGGATTGCAACATGCTCCAGCAACTTTTTTATTCAAAATTAATAAGATGGTGAATAAACTAAAACATTTTCAACTTTTTGGAGACCACTTGAAAACACCTTCCAATATGTTGTGGTGTTGTTTTGAGCCTTCAAGTCATTTCCAACTTATGGCGATCGTAAGGGGACCATAAGGGATTTTCTTGGCAAGATTTACTCAGAGGAGCTTTGTCTCTGTCTTCTTCTAAGTCTGAGAGAGAGTCACTTGTCCAAGGTTTCCATGGCTGACTTTGAAACCTGTTGCCTAGAGTCATAGTTCAATACTCAGACCACTACACCATGCTGGCCCACTGCCAATATGTACTGAGTTTTTTTTCCCTTTCATCATCCTCCAATTTTCTTATGGTTTACATTTTGGTGCCCAAATATATAGATCTATGCTTTATAAGTTTCTGGGGACAGCTGGTTAGGCAGACTTATCTGCTCTCCCCATTTTTTGTCTGTTTTGCTGTTCCTGTATGTTTAATAAGGGAATCTGTACTGTCCACATTGCTTGCTATATGTAGGCACACACAGCTACAATAGGATCAACATTTTCCTGCTGTTCCAGAGAACAGGACCCAGAACAATGGATGCAAGTTACAGGAAAAGAGATTCCAGCTTAACATTAGGAAGAACTTCCTGACAGTAAGAGCTGTTCGACAATGGAACACACTCCCTCAGAGAATGGTGGAGTTTCCTTCTTTGGAGGTCTTTAAACAGAGGTTGGATGGCCATCTGTCGGGGATGCTTTGATTTTGAGTTCCTGCATGGCAGGGGGTTGGACTGGATGGCCCTTGTGGTCTCTTCCAACTCTATGATTCTATGATATTATGATTCTATTAACTACAGTAAAATCCAAAAGTCTTTACCTCCCAGTGCTGATGTTGGTAAAAGACTTTCAGATAGATAGAGGAGAAGGAGGTTAAGTTGGGTGCTGGGTGGAGATAAAAAGGCTTTGTAAAAAGGAGGTTCACTGGCAAAAGCTTTGCTAACTTAGATATGCCAGGTATGCACTTTCTATGCCCTTAAATACTATAACTGTTTTTTAAAAATCTTTTTATCATTTTATTTTAATTTTATTTATTGTTGATTTTGTCACTGTTGTTATCATTATTATTATTTGAAGTAACCACTAACAAAAGAAAGACCTAAATACCCTGAAGACACTAGATCTCATCTAATCTTGATGGCGTCAGCTCTGGTGGTATTGAAAGGGAGACCACCTATGAATACCAGGTGCTGTAGGCTATATTTCAGAGGAAAGCAGTGGCAAACCACTCTACTATTCTTTGCAAAAGAACACCCTATGAAATTCATGGGCTCACTAGAATTGACAGGCAATTTAAAGGCACATACACACTAACCAAAACAAAAACAAAAACATTCATTCATAGCCTGCAAATCAGAAAATTACTTAGCAACTTGATCCACCTTTTTAATACTCTAAATTTGTTACCTCAAAATTGCTGGCCAGTTAAAACCAGAAGAGTAACTTACATCTGGGGTGCTCATTAAAAAGCAAAGCACAGGGTCCATTCTTGTCCAGGTTGCCCAAAGTCAACCTAAGAAATGCTCTAGGGCATACTGTTGAGCTATATCAGAATGTAGAGGTTTGTCAAAGGTTCTTCTTTACTATAGGCACCAAAATCAAAAAACACCCTCAGGCATTGCAGAATCAAACTGTAAAAACACACCACCTTATGACATCTTACCCTGGAGAAATTGATAAAAATATATAGAGGAATATCCAAGAAATGTTGGAAATGTTTGAAAAATGTAGGCTCCCTATACCACAGTTGGTGGATGTGCAAAAAAGCAAAATCCTACTGGACCCAAATACATGAAACAATACAAGAAATAATAAAAATTAAATGGAATACAAAACCCAAATTATATCTGTTAAATATAATAGATGAAGGAGAAATGGGAAAAAGTAAAGAAAAAATAGTTTTATACATGAGAACAGCAGCCAGAATAACATACGCTAGATATTGGAAGAAACAAGAGATACTAACGATAGAAGAATGATTAAAAGTAACAGATTTAATGGAGATGGATAAATTGATATGATTATTAAAAGAAAAGACAGATAAATGGAGAAAGAATGGGAATTACTAGAAGTAGTTAACAGAAAATGGAAGTTTTCTTCGAATAGAAAAGGTAATAAAGATAGAGAAAGAAAGGAAAATAGATAAGAAAAATAGAAACATTAAAAGTCAATAAAAATTAGGTGGAATATTATTAAGTTCTAGATGTTAGAGTTTCAGAATTTTTTTTTTAATCAAGAGTTTAAGAAAATTTTTAAAATAACCAACTCCGGTAAGGGTGGGGGAGTCTTTTTAATTATGTATGTGATAATGTTATGATTTATTATGTTTGGCGTATGTAAACAGATGAAAGAATTAATGTACAGACATAAGAACTGTAAGAAAATTAGATTGTTTTGTTATTATGGATAGATTTTATGTTGGAATAAGAAATAAATAATTTTTTTGGGGGGGGAGGGGGACAACCCTCTTTAATAAACTTCAAATAGAAGTTCTGAAGGACCAACCAACCCAGAGCAAAAGAAAGGTCCTGGCTGGCTCAGATGATATACACGCATTCCTCCTGATTCGTGGAGGATCCATTCCAGACTCCCTGGCGAATCAGAAAAAACACAAATATTCAAGCCCCATTAGTTATAATGGCTGTGTGCACACCTGGGGAACACACACCATTTTGTCCCTCCTCGCATGCCACCCGTAAAGGACCAAAACCACAGACATAAAGTCCGTGAACGGGGAGAGATGAGTGTAATTCTTTTGGAGATGTCGTCTATTCTCACTTGTGGGAGTGTGAAGCTATTTGCAAACATAACAACATATTGTAAAGTGTTTTAACAGTCAGTCTGATTGCATGCAGGAATACACAGATGTAGTTCCCTTTATTTTCTTCAGAAATGTAATGCACTAGGCAACTTCAATATGTGAAAAAGAATTCCCAAGTTAGTTTGTTTATTTTTAAAGTCTGTTCCATGTCAACTGTTCAACATCTTCTAAAGTGCCTCCCAAAAGTTCAAGGACAGAAAAACTTGCCTTTTTATAGTTAGATAATAAAATGCCAACATGAGTCAAACACTTTAAAATAGCAAAGCTTGCTGTAAAAACTATAGTGACAACGAGAGAGAGAGAAAACCCACCACCTTCATCACAATTAATGCTTGACAGACAACTTCATAAGCCAGAAGGCAGCCTGACAAAAAAGCTGTTTGTCAAACTTTGCAACAAGGAACATCAATTTAAAAAAGCATGTTAAAGACTATTTCTCTGAGAAGCCATAGAGAAATGCAGATAAGAAGGAAACAGCATGTGGGCAATGTTCTTTCTTTAAACCCTCATTGACATCTCTGCTGTCTTTTCCCTCAGGTTGCAGTATCACTCATTACTGTTATAACAAAGTCACAACAAGCTATAATGGCACTTTGCAAATTGAGAGAACAATGCTATCCTCCGCATCAGACATAGGACTGTGGCCAAATGGCAGCCCTGTCCTTGGCTCTCCATCTTTCCCTGTAATGCCTAGTCAAATTTATTTCATAACATGATTCCTGGACCCCACATTATTGGGGATGCCAGTGGAGAAGGGAAACTCATTCTCTTGTGATATCACATTATGGACTGAACTCCAAAAGACAACAACAGAGAAAAAGCAGATAAATTGAAATGGGGCACCCATTTTCAGTAGCACTCCATCATGTTAGCCTTACTGCTCTTGGGCTACATATCTCACTGTGACAAAAGAGCAGATTTTCTGTTTCAGCATGGAAAGTAGCAAAGAATGGAAATCTCTTTCCAATATCAGGAATACCATCACTTTTTGTGCTAAATAAAACTTATTTATTATGTATTATCTCAATAATCTTTCTAACCATCTTGTAAAATCATTCAATCTTATTACCCGCAAACATTTGAAAAATTACTTTTTGGCTCTACAAGTCCCAGGATTTCCAGCTCTCAGATATAACTTTTTAAAACTTTCATTAATAATAATAATAATAATAATAATAATAATAAATTTTATTTATAGCCCTCCCCTCTGCATAGCAATCGAGGCGGGGTACAACAATAATAAAACATACAAGTTTAAAACATTCCTTATCCCATATCCAACCCTCCCACCCCTTAAAACTGAATTAAACTATTGAAAAATTAAAACAAGAAACAATATAATAACAGACAACAAATAATAGCAGCTACAGGAAGGGGCAAGTAAAACCATCCCTTCGAGCCAGGACGTTATTCCGGGAAGGCCTGCCAGAAGAGATCCGCCTTTACTGCTTTCTTGAAAGCAGCAAGAGTGGTAATCAGACGGATCTTGTCCGGCAGGCCATTC
>CM034708.1:120386736-120397224 GCA_020142125.1 Phrynosoma platyrhinos
GCCCGTAAGTCCGGCGACCTGGGCCGGAAACGGCCCACGGGCCGTAGGCTGCCGACCCCTGGTGTAGACCATAACTTTAAAAAGTTATTTGGCCAGTCTAGCTAAGGGATTCTGGGACTTTTCCACACTGTGTAGATCAGGGGTAGGCAACCTTTCCCCTTTAAGGGCCGAGGGACTTCAGCTCCCAGAATCCCAGGAGCTATTGGCCAACATGGGACTATTGGCCAACATGGCTGAGGCTTCTGGGAGCTGAAGTCCCTCGGCCCTTAAAGGGGAAAGGTTGCCTACCCCTGGTGTAGATCCTCTGACCCAATCCAAAACATATTTAAGTATGGTTAAATGTGTACTGTACTTCACTCTCAACTGGACTGTGGTCTCTCAACTTGAGTGACATTTTCAGAGTACATGATTTCTGATTTACAAGGTGTAATTTGCTAAGATAGCTAGAAAATAATTATTGCCTATGAACTAATAAATTCTATAATTGAAGCAAAGCAATAGACCACAATTATTTTTGCTTTTCCCAGGCAGTACTCAGCCAGAATTGAAGAGCTCAGAGGAAGGAATAAATTGCTCAAGTACTTTGTCATTTGTCTCTGTTCTCAGCAGGCAGCCTGTTTCTCTGTTCTTAGTGTTATTACACAGTGTCAACAATATGAATGCAGGAGTGGCTTTCATAGCTTAAAACACATCATTTACATTCACAGGGGAAACAAATACAGTTTCAATACTACTGCAAAAACTCAGTCTCAAATGTTCTGCAGTGCTTTGCCCAGAATAATTTGTTAACATAAACCACATAGGGAGTTGTACCTGGGAGCTTAAGAAAAACCCCAACCCCCAAACAAACAAACAAACAAACCCTCTATGTTTTAACATTCAAAAATGTATCTCTCAAAATTATCCCTTGTTATTTTTTTGAATATGAAAGACCGTTGGAATAACATCATTTTGGAAGGGAAACCCCTCAGTGTTTTGCTGAGGTGGTAAAAAAGCAATTAGCCATCATGCTTTGTTACTACTGTCAGCATTGTGTTTGTGTGCATGTGCCTTCAAGCTGCCTATAAACTTATGGCAACCCCCTGAATTTCATAGGGTTTTCTTAGGCAAGGAATACTCAAGAGGTGGTTTTGCCATCCCTTTCCCTGAAATACAGCCTACAGCATAAGGTATCATTTTTAAAACATCTGATATAGTACAATCTGTGGCCATAGCTCCTTGAAAAAGTAAATACTTTGCATGGACTAAGGGGGGTTGCAGACTGCCAGAAATAGTGCAAATTGAGTCCACTTTTAGGGTTAGGGTTAGTGCTAGGGAATCATGCCAATTGTGTTTTTTTTTTCCTGAGACATTGAGCCTTCTCTGTCAGAGAGCTCTGGTGCCACAATAAACTACAGTTCCCATGATTCCCTAACCTCAACCCTAACCCTAAAAATGGACTCAATTCGCACTATTTCTGGCAGTCTGCAACCCCCCTAAGTCTATGTTCCCTACAGTCCCTAGGATTTCCACTTTTGTTTTGGAATCACATGCTGGAATGATCTTTGCAGGGCCAACACCTGCAAAGTCTTGGACTCAGAGCATAGTGCTGCTGATCCCCTCCAACAAAAAGAAAGAAAGAAAGAAAGAAAGAAAGAAAGAAAGAAAGGGCAGTGTGAACCCATCTGAATATAGAATACAGTGTTTCTTGCTCATGGTAGATCTATTTCTGGATACTAGCCATGGTTTCAGAAACATGTGAGTTACTGTAAGTGATTTAGAGCTACATTTGTTCAGTGGTAGAGCTATGCTTTCCATGCATTAAGTCCCATATTCATTTCCAAGTTCAAATCAAATAGTTTAATTAGCAGCACATGGGGAAAAATTTCTGGCTGATATCTTAGAGCAGGGGTTGGCAACCTTTTTTTACCTGGGGCTGGTCCCTTCTGGCGGATCGGGGGGGGTGGCGGTGTGTGCTCTCACTCGCTCGCGTGCGCCCCACTGCCATGTGCACCCCTGCTGCCACCACGTACACCGCCGCACACGCCGCTGCTGCCTCCATGCATGTCGCAGCCACCATTTTGGAAAACAAAAGTACTGCGCATACGCAAATGAGTCGCAGCCGCCATTTTGTTTTCCAAAATGGTGGCCGTGCGTGCAGCAGAGGTGGCGGGCGGTGGGGGCGGGTAAGCGCCAGTCCACGGGCCGAACCGGCCCGCAGGACAAAGATTGCTGACCCCTGCCTTGGAGAGTAAACAATGGGTGAAAGTAGGGTGGGCAAAGTGTGATGTGTAGCCCATATGTGGGGTACAGGACCATTTTTGTGGCTCCTAGCACCATTCAGGGAGTCAAAAGCATTTGTTGTACTCAAAAATGCCTCCAAAGCTCTGTAGGGGTATGTGGAGGGCATTTCTACCATCAATTGGGCTTACCCAAGGGAAATTTAGGCCCAAGAGTGACCTTTTTAAAAAAAAAGAAGTAAAAAGGAAGTTGCAATTCGCATCCTGTTGTTTAAAAAATGTCTTATTCTGAGCCTACAAATGGCCCAGGAAGCCTCCAAACCAGGGTTAGGCAACCTTTTTGAGCCGGGGCCGGGTTGCTGTACCTCAGACAATTGGGGGGCCGAAGCACCCAAAATAAATAAATAAATAAATAAATAAATAAATAAATAAATAAATAAATATTTTAGAAAATGCATGCACACTCTCTCAGCCCCAGAAAAGCCATGGCAAAACCCCTGTGGAGATTTTGCCAAGAAAACCCCAAGAACAAGTAATAACAACAATAATGAATATCATCATGGCGGGTGGGCAGCGGCGGTGGCAGGACCGGCCTGGGGCCAGTCCAAAGGCCTCGGGGAGCCGCATCCGGCCCCCAGGCCTTAGGTTGCCTACCCCTGCTCCAAGCCATGGTGAAAATGTCCCTTAAGGAGAATTTGGGGGCAAAGGCTTTATTTATTTGCAGAAGCAGGTGTGGGAAATGCAGCAATCAAAGGCCTCTTGAGATGCTAATGCAGCCCCCTACCCTTCCACAGTTGTCCACCCTGGGCTAAAGGGACCAGTGTTGACTTAGTGTAACAAAACTAAATAACATGCATGGATGGAACCTGTGCCACTACTTTTTGTTGGCCTTGGTTATCTGCACACCAGCCCCCTGTACCTTTCTGAGACTTCCCATGGTTAGGATATCACTGATAGCAGCTATTTCAGTTATGCTGTGGGATGACCCCATGTACAGTGCAATATACATTAAGGCAGGGTAGGCAAACTTTTTGAGCTGGGGGCCAGGTTGCTGTCCCTCAGACAATTGGGGGGCCGAAGCACCAAAAATAAATAAATAAATAAATAAAAATAAGAATAAAAATTTAAAAAAAATTAAAAAATTATAAAAATATGCATGCACACTCTCTCAGCCCCAGAAAAGCCATGGCAAAACCCCTGTGGAGATTTTGCCAAGAAAACTCCAAGAAGAAGTAATAATAACAATAATCAATATCATCATGGTGGGCAGTGGGGGGCGGCGGCGGCGGCGGCGGCAGGACCGGCCCCCAGGCCTTAGGTTGCCTACCCCTGCATTAAGGTTTCATCATGTGGTCAAGGACACCTTTTTGGACTTTCAGAAGATGGTGATTTGCTGGTTGCCAAGGGGCTCACTAAGCATAACTTCCCTGAGTTCTTATCTCTTGTACCAGACTTGAGTTGGGACTGCAAGGAGAGGCCATGGCTGTTTGGGGTATTCTGGGAGTTTAGTCCTAAAAGTATTTTTTCCAAATCTGGGCTATAAATTCTCTTGTGTAGAAGAAAGCCAAGCCAAAGATACCAATATTAAGATCCCAGATCTGGGCATTTTATTCAAACTCATCTACTAGGAATTAAACCTGTATTATATTTTAAATCTAATTGCAAGCTCCCTATGCAGAAATAAGAAAGTGTTTTTAATATAAGTGAAATACAGTGGACATATTTTGTATTGGCAGGCCAGCAATCCACAGATTTACCTGCAGATCAAAATGTTCCATATTATTCCATGGCAGTGCATGCATGTTGCTGACATTGAACAGTGTATGGAGCTTGGCTGTCTGCAGTTTTTGCCATCTGCAGAACCCCCATAGATGGGAAGGGTCCACTATAATCTGTTTGTTTTCTACCGGGGTGGGATTGGGATGACAAATAAAATTTGCAAGCTAAAACAAAGGAAAAGAATTATAGCGACAAATTGGGTAGTGAGGCAATAAAATAGTACCCAGCTATAACATCTTCTGACTTGTATCAATAGGGCACAGTTTCCAAGGAAACAAGAAATTACCCATGAACATTTTGTCCTAGACTGAATGGAAGAAATGGCGCATGTTTAATTGATTATAGTTTTTAGTTTGACAGTGGTGTTTCCTAAAATCAGAAGTTTTGAAGATGTTTTAGATCACAGGCTATGCTTCAATCACCACAATTTTTTAGATCCAGGTATGTGAAGGAAACAGTTATTTTGTAGGTATGCCACTGAAAATTTTTATATCTACTTCATTATTTAAAAATGTGTTAACTAGCATTCTGCCAAGAAAAGCATTCAGCGACAGGTTGGAAATATTTTCAGAACAGTAATAGGCAGCAGATATAAATACAGTATTAGTAAAAACATTGGCATTAGAGAATGTAGCAGATTTTTTAAAGAAAAGTTTTAATATTCACAACTCAGACTAATTAGCAGACTGGTGAAATAGTTTCATTCAACTGTAAAAAGTTAACAGAGAAGGGCCCTGGCAAGTCATGAAGAAAATTGAGTCCCAAAGATGATGCTGTGATTGATAGAACAGCACAAGACATGCCATAGCCCTGTTCAAGTTATATGCTCCAATTATATAATATCTGAAAGGAGCATGAGATTGTGTAAGCCATTCCTGACCTCTGGTCCTCAATCTTAGTAGAAAAGTCTGGAACGGGATTCTGTTCACGTTTTTGGAGAATGAGGTATGCTCTCCTTTTGCATAAATGCTATTTGGTTCTCCAATACAATGACAGAGATTAAGAACATGATAGGTAGGGTAAAGATAAGTCTAAATTAATTACTTACAGTTGCATGACCAGATACAAGTGGTTTGGACTTTCATAGATATCTTCCAGTGCAACAATATTTTCATGCTTGATCCTGAATATTAAATAAAAAAGAAATCACAGGGTAAGTTAAGTATCCATTTAAAATCCACTGATATAAAAAGATTATAAACTATTAAGAGTGCCTGCAGCTCCAAAGTAACTCAATACAAAAAGAACCTGTATAGGAACTGTTACTTTAGTGATAGGTGTACATCCAAAGTAGGTAAATGCATCTGCTAAAATGTTAGGTATGTTCAGATAAAGTGAATTTCACTTCTTTGGATACGTCTCCTTCCACACAGTAATCAGCAAAGTCCAGCCAGATCACACAATGCAATTACACAATGTGCCTTTCTTGATGGGCACAGCGACAGCTCAGCAGATGATTATTCACTTTTATCACATATGCATTTTCTATATGCAAGGCTTTGAACCATGGTTATTCATGAATAACAAGGTACTTGTTTCTTAAGCATGAAAGAAAATGGAAGAAGCATGGTATAAATCTTGTGTATGCCTTTATAATCAGGAAAGCAAGCAAGGGTTGAACAGTCTTTGTGTGTCTATATGTACCTTCAAGTTGTCTGTTGACTTATGGTGACCCCATGAATTTCATAGGGATTTCTTATGCAAGGAATACTCAAAGGTAGTTTTGCGAGTTCCCTCCTCTGAAATATAGCCTACAGCACCTGCTATTTGTTGGCAGTTCTCCAGCTGAATACTAACCAGAGCTGGCTTCAGACTTTACCCAGAAAACACCCACTAAAGATATATATGTTTTCAAAGAATGCATAATTGTGTTGTGAAAACCTTTGCTACCAGAATTAGAATAAGGCAGCAGTATAACTGAGTTTCAAAACAGATTACATGAATTCAAAGAAAGAGGGGGTGTGAAAAACTAATTTGCCAGTAGATGGGAAAGTATGGTATTCAACAGAATCGCACATTAGAATCTTGTACTAGTAAAAATAATTACTGTATACTCTAGTACTAGCTAGTATCAGATAACAACAGTAGAGAAGACTGTAAGCCATACTAGTCCCCAGCAAATATATCCATTCCTATATATTATTTTATAAACATGAGCTATTTTTTCCCTGCAACATGCAAGTGTGTGTGAAGGAAATTAAACACTCATTTAAAATATCATTTAAATAAACTAGCAAATACTTTCATTGTTATAATAAAAGCTTTACAATTTAACAGCTGGAACAAACGCAAAGCTAAGTCACCACTGGCACAGATCCACAGACCTCAGAGTCCTTTAGGTGATGACTTTTTAACAGAGAGACATACAAACCACCATCTAATTAGTTCCTGAAAGGAAAATCCTCTCTGGGATTATTGCTTAAAGTAATTCCAAACAATTTCCAGTGTGCATAATTAATTTGCATTAACCCCCAAGCGAGAAACCATTTAGCTGTGAGGAACAGAATATTAATTAAAACAAAGTGGAGATATTGCTTAAGAGAGAGAAGGGTTGCGCAATGAAGTGTAAGAAGTTAACAAGTACAGATTTCACAGTAAATGGGGTGGGGGAATCAGTTAATAGGGAATTTTTAGACTGTACAGCTTAACATTCTTTACCACTGTACTGCATACTAAAGATTCAGGATAGAATGGCCCATGTGTGGCAATTACCCTCATTCTTTGTTCAGAGTGTAAGCAGTCAACCAGACAAGGCAGAAAGAAATGACACACTCCTTTCAGGAGTAGTCTCCCACACTATGTGTAAACTATATGCACAATTTGGATGCATAAAATCTGAGAACTATTTTGTTGTGTGTTTTATATTTTTGACTAGTAGAGGAAAACTTATTTGCTGATAGCCAGGAAATAATTAATATCCTATTTTCCTCTCAGAGCTAATGGAAAAATATATATCTAGGGTTGTATCTGCATTGCAGAATTAAAGCAGCTTAACACCACTTTAATTGTCATGGCTCAACGTTATGGAATTCTAAGATTTATAGTTTTTTGAGATATTTAGTCTTCTCTGTCAGAGAGCTCTGGTGCCACAACAAACTACAAATCCCAAGATTGCACAGGATGTAGCCATGACAGATGAAACAGTGTCAAACTGCATTAATTCTGCAGTGTGGCAGCAGCCTAGATTTCAAAACCTCAAGGTTTTTTTGTTCTCATCAGGAAGTAATTCATAATATGCTAGCAGTTGCCTTATTGGAGGCAACACAAAAATGAGAAACAACATAGTATAGTTGTTTGAGCGTTGAACTAGGACTCTGGCAGATAAGAATTTGAATTCCCACTCAGTTATGGAAACTCACTGGGTGGCCTTGGACAAGTTACAGCTTCAGAGGCAGGCTATGGCAAACCCCTTTTGAAAAAACTTGCAATGAAACCCTGTGATAAGTTCACCTTAGAGTTGTAATAAGTCAGAAATGACTTCAAGGTATACAACAACACAACAAAAACACAAAAATGAAAACCCACAGCTATGCCCACTGGAAAGGAGTAAAACAAAGACAGATGAATCATGATTTCAAATTCATATTCAACAAGGAAGCCTCATACATGATTGTTTTACTGAATACTAAGGAGGACCAGAACTAATATAGTTGGAAAGTGAGCCTATGCAATGGGACAAACCAAGTAAATAATCAACTAATGGGGGTTGCAGACTGCCAGAAATAGTGCAAATTGAGTCCTTTTAGGGTTAGGGTTAGAGTTAGGGAATCATGGGAACGTATTTTATTGTGGCACTAGAGCTCTCTGACAGAGAAGGCTCAATGTGTCAGGAAAAAACCAATTCCCATGATTCCCTAGCACTAACCCTAACCCTAAAAGTGGACTCAATTTGCACTATTTCTGGCAATCTGCAACCCCTCTAAATGTCTGTACTAATTGCTTTGGACACTACTGGGTTGTTAAAATAGATCGTCTATAAGAGTGAACAACTATGGAGAAGAATTATAAATCTAATATACATCCGACAAGGAAAGTTTCAGGGCAAGGAGGGTTGAATTCCCCCTGAACCAGCAGGTCTTAAATTTGGTAGTTCTCTTGAATCCACTGTTCTCACTTGAGCTACAGGCAGCCTCAATGGTGGGAGACCAGATGGTCTAATCATATGATATAAACAGTTGGCCCTCCATGTCCATGGATTCTTTATACATGGATTGAACCATCCATGGCTTGTAAATATTCCAAAAAGATATAAATTTCAAAAATCAAACCTTGATTTTGCTTTTTTCAATATAAGAAACACCATTTTGCTACACCATTGTATTTAACAGGACTTGAGCATCCACAGATTTAGGGCCTAAGCCAGGGGTAGGCAACCTTTCCCCTTTAAGGGCCGAGGGACTTCAGCTCCCAGAAGCCTCAGCCATGTTGGCCAATAGTCCCATGTTGGCCAATAGCTCTTGGGATTCTGGGAGCTGAAGTCCCTCGGCCCTTAAAGGGGAAAGGTTGCCTACCCCTGGCCTAAGCAGACTGCCAGAAATAGTGCACATTAAATTGAGGCACTGCCCTGGCTCAGTGCTAGGGAATCATGGGAATTGTATTTTTTTCTGAGACATTAAAACCTTCTCTGCCAGAGAGCTCTGGTGTCACAATAAATTACAGTTCCCATGATTCCCTAGCACTGAGCCAGGGCAGTGCCTCGATTTAATGTGCACTATTTCTGGCAGTCTGCTTAGGCCCTTAGTTAACCATGTGAGATTCTGGAACCAAACCACAGTGAATACCAAGGGCTCACTGTATGGGATCTAGTTTCACTAACTACTGATATGATTCCAGGCTCCAATTCAAAGCGTTGGTTGTAACCTTTAAAAGTTGGGGTCCCTGACAACTTGACAGATTGCCTGTCATGGAACTGTCCATATGCTGAGCATTTTCTCCCAGAGACAACAGACATGGGTGGGATGGGGTGACAAGAGTGTCACCCTTTTCTGATGTGGCCCATGATGTTTTCAATGCTTGCTCCAGTGAGGCCTGCCTGGTTTCGACATTCATCTTTCCAATACCAGGTTAAGAAGCTAATGATTATTATGATATCCTCCTCCTCCTCCTCCTCCTCCTGATGATAATAATAATAATAATAGGATGCAGCGTCCAGGCTGAGGAGGCAGCGTCCAGGCTGAGGAGGACTCCAAAGCCCAGTAACATCTACACCTGGGCAGCTCTTAGCAGCAGTGGAGCCTGGAGGATGCTGGGATAAAACCCCGCAAGAACACCTCTCCAGGCACCAAGGCATTGGAGGAGGCAGTGTCCAGGCTGAGGAGGACTCCAAAGCCCATTAACATCTACACCTGGGCAGCCCTCAGCAGCAGTGGAGCCTGGAGGACGCTGGGATAAAACCCCGCAGGAACACCTCCCCAGGCACCAAGGCAGCGGAGGAGGCAGCGTCCAGGCTGAGGAGGACTCCAAAGCCCATTAATAACTACACCTGGGCAGCCCTCAGCAGCAGCGGCGTAGGGATCAATAAGAACTCTTGGTACGGGAGACTAATGACCACTCTGCCACTGAGACTTATTTTATCTGTTCATTGTTTTATTGTTTGTTGCTGTTTTAACTTTTGTTGTTTAATACTATTTTAAGGTGTGGGTGGGTTTTGAGATTGTATATTTTGGTGTTTTATTGATGTAAGCCGTCCTGATTGCATTTGCAGAGGGGCGGGATATAAATAAATATAATAATAATAATAATAATAATAATAATAATAATAATAATAATAATAATAATAATAATTTATACCCTGCCCCTCTGAGAATAATCGGGGTGGCTGACAAGTTAAAAATACACTACATCCCAATCCCAACCCAACCCACTCCCTATCCCCATAAAAGAATATTAAATCAGATAAAATTAAAACCAATAGAATAAAAATACAATTAGCTGCAACAAAATTAATGACAGGAAGAGAGAGAGCAGAAAACAGCGACCTTGTGCCACTTTACATGAGATTCTGAAAGGAGTCTCTAGGAAAAGTTCCCGGGGAAAAAAACTGAGAATTCCTGAGGCCGGGATAAACTATTCTGGAAAGGCCTGCCAGAAGAGATCCGTCTTGACAGCTTTTTTAATGCTGCTAAAGATATCAGTTGGCGGATCTCGTCCGGCAGGGCATTCCATAGTCTGGGGGCGACAACAGAAAATGCCCTCTGGGAGGTAGTTGAAAGCCTAGATCTTTGTGGCTGCAACAGATTCCTCCCAGAGGGCCGGAGTGCATGGGGAGGATTGTAGGGGAGAAGGCGGTTCCAGAGATAGTTTGGACCCAAGCCATTTAGGGCTTTATAGGTGATAACCAACACCTTGTACTGGGCCCGGAAACTAAGGAGTTTATCACATAGGGATCTCCATGCAAAATCACTCTTTAAAGTAAAAAAACCCAAAAAAACGCAAAAGCGGAAAGCTTTTAATGAATGGGATTTCTCCCATTCTGCCCTGTGTGAAAAGT
>CM034708.1:120397324-120427712 GCA_020142125.1 Phrynosoma platyrhinos
TATAGATGTTAAATAACATTGGAGACAGAATGGCACCCTGTGGAACACTACAGGTGCGCTGTCTTTTGGCTGAGCTACTGTCCCTGAGCAGCACCCTCTGGGACCTACCCATGAAGAAGGACCAGAACCACTGCAAACAGTGCCTCCGATACCCAACCCCCTCAGGCGGTCCAAGAGGATGCCGTGATCTATCATATCGAAAGCCGCTGAGAGGTCTAAGAGCACCAACAGGGTCACACTACCCCATTGATGCTCAGACGCAGATCGTCAGTCAAGGCAACCATGGCAGTCTCAACCCCAAAACCTGTCCTGAAGCCAGTTTGAAATGGGTCTAGATAATCGGTTTCATCCAGGACAGCTTGGAGTTGAAGAGCAACTGCCCTCTCAATCACCTTGCTCAAAAATGGTAATAAAGAGACTGGCCCATAATTATTCATATCCAGGGGGTCCAGGGAAGGTTTTTTCAGAAGTGGCCTAACAGCTGTTTCCTTTAAACATGATGGAATATGTCCTTCCCTGAAGGACGCATTGATGATGTCTGTAAGGAACCTTCTCAACGCATCCCACCCCTGGACAGCCAGCCCGTATGGGCAAGGGTCGAGAGGGCAAGTTGTTTTCCTCACACTACCAAGAAGCTTGTCCACATCGTTGGTACTCACAGATTGCAGCTGATCTAGTATAATTACATTGTCGGAGTTGCTGGACGCCTCATCTATACTTTCTGTTTAAACCCTGACGTCTAAGTCAGCTCTTATCTGAGAGATTTTATCTGCAAATAAGTTGTTAAATGCATCACAGCAGGCCGTGGTCGGGTTAACTAAGGGATTTGGCACAGGGGGCACCTGCATCAGCTCCCTTACCACCCTAAACAGCTCTGCTGGATGAAACTCTGCAGACGCAATACGTGCAGAGGAGAAAGATCGCTGCGCTGCACATATTGCCTCCCGATGAGACCAAAGATGGTTCCTATGGCGTGTTCTGTCAGATAAGAGTCGAGTCTTCCGCCATTCATGCTCTAGTCGTTGTCCAACCCACTTCATTTTTCTAAGCTCCGGTGTATACCAAGGCTTACGATTTAGAGCGGGATGGCAAGGACGTTTGGGAGCTATCGTGTCAATAGTCTTGATCAAATCAGTGTTCCAGGTATTGACCAAAGCCTCGACAGGGTAGATGGCATTTCCAACTATCAAACCCTCCAAGGCTTTCTGGAATCCAATTGGTTCCATTAGCCTTCAAGGGTGGACCATTCTAATAGGTCCACCACCCCCGGTGGGGCAGATTGAGGCTCTCAGTTTCGTCTTGACCAGGAAATGATCTGTCCATGGCAAGGCGGAGGTCGCAATGACCTCTGCCCACAGATATTCCTGTTCCGTACTGAAGACTGCATTGAGTGTATGACCCGCACAATGTGTGGGCCCGTTGACCAATTGGGATAGGCACATGTTAGTCATGATCTCCATAAACTCCCAAGCCGCACCTGTTAAACTGGTCTCAAGCGGGATGTTGAGATCTCTCAAAACTAAAGGTCTGGGGGACTCCAACAGCAGCTCTGAGACCAGTTGCGTTAGCTTGGTTAGGGAGTCTGCTAAACAACGGGGTGGTCAGTAGACTAGCCAAATCCCCAAACTATCCCTGGTCCTCAGGCTACGGTACATTCACTTGAAGTGGACTGTGTTCCGGACAGGTATCCTGGTCAACATCAGATTGTTCTTGTAAACCACTGCCCCCCCACTTCCTCTCAACTGCTCACTAACAGAATACCCCGCTGGGAGGGCCTGCGCCCAGGTAACCACGCTATCCTCTCACCATGATGATGATGGTGGTTTTATAGCTTCCACAGGACAGAAGCAGCCTGGATCTCAAAGGAGGTTTCTTTTTGTATTGCTAATGGAGTTTACATTTTATTTCTTGGACTTCATGACTTTTTTGTCTTCCAGAGCCCACATGGCCAAAATGGAGGAATGGCCTCTGCCTACATGAATATTCCTCTGTATCATTTTAACTGAGAACAACAATAACATTTTGACTCTTGTGACCTGAGGCTTGTGACTCTAACCTCATCATTTTTTCTTCATCCTTCTGATTTTTAACACTTTTGCCTGAAGATGAAGCCAATGGAGCTTTGAAAGTTTGTATCACGTATTTTGTGTAATTTGGTTGGTCCAATAAAAGTATTGCTGTTTTTGTGGACTTTGGATGTTATTGTATTCTACAGTTTTGTACTCTATGTTGATGATAATGCTTTTGTTTTTAAAAATCTGTATATTTTAATTGCTGTAAGATGCCTTGATTTTTTTAAAAAAATATTACATATCTAAGGAATCAAAGAAATCCAATAAGAATACAAATACTGACTAAATTATATTTCTCACAATAAATCTAAGATCAGATTGAGCTGTTGTCCAACATATTTGGAGAATATTTTGTTTGGAAAGGTTGAGTAATTTTCACTTTATTTATTAATTTATTTAAAGCAAACTAAATCCTACCGCTCTTCACTTGAGGGGCAGATAGAGATTAGTATACCAGTCAGGCATGTGATTAATACAAATACCATTCAGCCTTATGCTTCTGATTTAAAATGAACATAGAGAACTATGGTTTACAGTCAATAAACCATTTGGGAAAAGGAGGTTGTTGATCTGTAATATTTATTTGTTACCTAATAGATATAAATAAATAATTTTTCAGTAGATAAAAAAAAATCTTGCAGTCTGATAGCGCTTAATCTTTTGACATGAACTGTTAAAATAGTTCTTCATGGTAGTATCCAGACTGACTAAAAAGAACAGAAAGTCTCAGATTTTGTTCCTGTTCTTTCTTATTTTATTTTGGAGATCCATACATATTTTATTTGTTCCAGAATATTTTCTGTCAGCTCCCAGTATGATCAGATACTTTTTATACCGGGTCAGTTTATTTTAATCCCGAATAAAATCAGAAAGAACAAAATCTGGGATTTTTCAGTCAATCTGAATGTGCCTTAAATAAGTAAATCCTGTACTAATTCAACAGTGATTCAGCATCTTTTCTTTTGTTTGCCAGTTTGGAGATACAGATTTTTATTTTTCCAAATTTGGCTGTGGTTAAATATTCTCCATTACTTTTCTAGTGCAAGGCTCTTGTTTGCTGCCTGACACAATCCCCTGTAATGTGGCCTAGTAATCTCTGATGCTCTTATTTTGTTCCAGTTTTGTAATTGCAATGTTAAGAAATGTCTTGGGGAAAAACTGTTTCTCCATTTCTGTTCTCCATAAGCATTACTCAAGGGAGTGTAGATAGAGGGTGTGCAGTGGACCCTGAAATATTAGGTATGGGAGTTAAATGGAAATACAAAAGTACTCTTGCTGAAATGCTCATTGACTCAAATCTGTGATTAAACCTAGCAAAGGCTTAGTGAGTCACTATCTTTCAAGGCATAATCTCCTCCATGTTCTGCCTCCCAATTTTTTTGCCCACTGAAACCTGGTTGCATATTATCAGAAAAAGTTGAAAAAGTTAACTTTCTTGGCTTGCAGTTCTCAGAATCCCATAGCCAACATGGACTGAAATATTCTGGGAATTAAAGCCCCCCCCCCACCAAGTAGCATTTCCCTGCTCTAATCAGAAACACAGAAAAACTGAATCAGCCTATACCAGGCTCTGCATAAAATTATGCTCTTCATCTGGTCTGAGATGTGGATGGAAGATGTGCTAATGACCCAAAGTATTCTTATGACCTCCAACAAAACACTGCAGTTTCTGTTCACAATTTGAGTCTCTCATCCATGTCCTCATCCATGAGAGTCCATTCCATTTCATTCCCCATCTACCCAGATTTCCATTTTCACCCTGTCAGCCAACATTTGGTGACTGCTGGGCACACTCAGTCTTCAAATGATTATTTTTGAGGATTTGTCTTTGGGATTCTCTTTCCTCAAAGATATTCTGAACTTCTGCATATCTCCGGTTCTTTCAGAGTATGCTGATGTCTCCCATTTGTGCATGGATAATGTCGCTGTGGCCATCTAACAATGATATCTCTGAACTTTAGAAGAAGAGGATCCCACTACAAAATGGCACAGCACAGTTCTGATATTTATGGGTTACCTGAGCATATGACTAGAATAATGTGGAGATCCCCCCTCAGGTTAAATATCTGATGAAAGCTGAGGGAAAGTCAAAATTTGTGGGGGAGGAGGGAGAACACAAATCCTTTCAGTGGTTATACCATTATTGGATATTCGGTCAACACACTACACTAGCTTTTAAAGCTGCACAGACTTCTTCATCAGGAATATATGGTAAAATAGCATATAAAAGAAAGAAAATGATAGTGTTATGGTAACAGCATCAACATTTTGGATGCTACAGGAAGTGCATGTAGAAGAAAAGTGAGGCACCTCTTCATGCCCATAAGCTCAATGAGAACAAAAGGCAATCAAATTTGATTACACCTTTTGAAGTTTCAAAGCACTCCCACTGACTCAAACTGCATTTACATGTATTTAGTTTGATAGGCCCATATGATGGAAGAGTGTTGATAGAAGTTGGTACATGGAAGAAGCTGGTAGCAGAATCAAAGTGACAAGAAGACCAGGATTCTCCAACATATGAGTTTCTCAGGTTTCAGGTTTCCATGGAAACAACCTCAGTATTTCTGGAGCAAAATGTTGCCTTCTAATATGGAAAAAAACCATGGGGTGAAAAGCCAATCCCAAGGAAACCTCAGAACATTCTTTACTGGTAGGCCAAAAGTAGTGTCCCCAAGATCTAAGAGACATGCTAAGATTAATCCAATCAGGAAAAAATACACCTGGCATTGAGAACCAAGATCTTGTGATCAGTCGAAAGGGAAAACTGAATGGTCTATTCTATGAACTGCTGAGTCAGGAAAGCCGCAAGCAGAAGGAGAAGGCAGATGATAGGCAGAATTGACATTCATATGGAATCATTTTAAAGAGAAAGCCGAGACAATGGTTATGACACAAAGTCTGATTCAAACATTTTGATCCAATAAACCACTGGACTTGAGAATGAGCTTTGTATTTACATGGCCTTCCCCCCCCTTCCCATCACTATCAACAAACAACATGTAAGAGCTAATTCAAATGTGCACAAACAGCACATGGGATAGCCTTTGTAGTCTGCAACATTATACAGTAGAGATGGGGAGGAAGGGGGAATGTATGTTTGAATGCTTCTCAAAGTATATATATATTTAAAAAGCTTTGCTACAGAAATCTACCATATTCTAGAGGAGGCTTTCAGCCTAGATTGTCCTCCCATCATTCTAGTTTTCCTTGTCTAAGAGTATTTTTTCTTATAGAGGGGCATTCAGCCATGTAATAATTGTTCTGCTGCATTCTGAAGTATTGCAGTCTGTGAAGAACTGCTGCAGTATGTGCTATTTCTGCACATTTTAAAACAGGCTCAAAGGTTATGGCGAATCTCCTAGAACTGAGAGCTGCAATTAAGCGACAGCAGGATGAGAAAGGAATGTATAAGTGGTGTTCCTCTCCCCTCCAGTTCCATACCAAAGCACTTGACATAATTTTGAATGATTCAGTTTGGAAAGTTAATATAATTTTAGTCAATCCACCTCACTGGGACTGAAAAAGAAATGTTTCAATTTGACCTGATATAAACCTAAAATGAGAAATACAGCATTTTGATGAAACCAATAATAAAATAATTACACACCCTACATCAGGATCCCCAAAAAGAATTCCAAGGGTTCCCTCCCCCAGGCCAAAACAGTTTTTAAAAAATGAAAGTAGCTACTGACATTTTGGTGACTTTCTTCAAGGATTTTAACAATGAACAAAATACTTGCTCTGGTTTTATGAATGATGTTTGTTGTCTCATACCTATCCATGCATTAGCATTTCTTCCTCAGACTATGATGAACTTTGTACCAAGAGGTGTCTTAATATTAATGAAAAGTTAAATAAGGGTACAGAATCCCCCAATATAAGAAGATAATTTATTGAAAGATTGAATAATAACTTGATCAAATGAGATTTTGTGGTCTACTGGTCTGCTTCACATTCACTGTTCTAAACATGGGAATCTGAAATGCAATAGTCTTTTGCAAAAAAAAAAAAATGTTATGAGTTGATAAGCTCAGCCCCAGGAATTGGGAATAAAATACTGAACACACATTTGTGGGGAGAAAGGGTAGAAAAATGGCTTCTGAGGCTTCTAAATCTTGTGGCCCTTCTGGGAGAAAGGTGGCATACAAACAAACATCCAAACAAATATTGTGAGCCATGAGTCAAATCAAGCCCATATGCTCCCTACTGTGGTCAGCCAGGTGTTCAGAACAAACCCCTTGCCTTTATTTTTGCAGTCCCATGTGGGCAACCTGACCTGAATCCCGGTGAGAGGCAGGACTGCATGAGGTCAGCATTCAACTTTGGATAGTCGCATGTTGCAAAAGTCTGTTATAGAAGTGCTGCAGAACTAGATCCTGTATACCTTATTTTCCTGCGTATAAGACTACTTTTTAACCTGCAAAATCTGTGGTTAAAGTGGGGGGGGGGCTCGTCTTATACGCCGGGTATAAGAATAAGGAGGATGGAGGTGCTGAAACTCTATATTTTGACTGGAAAAATGGGGGGTCGTCTTATACGCGGGTCGTCTTATACGCCGGAAAATACGGTACATTTACTTGGGATGCTTTTAATATAGAATCATAGAGCTGGAAGAGATCCTAAGGGATATCTAATCCAAGTTCATGCCAATGCAGGATTTCAGCATTAAAGTACTCCCAAGTATTCAAGTACTCCCAAGGGCATCAAACCCATGTTTAAAAACCTTTAGTGAAGCAGAGCACCCCAAGGATATTCTTTCATGTATGCATTTCCCCCTCCCAAGGGTTGCTTAAAGTAGGTTAAAAAATAGAAAAGGCATAAAAAGAGTAGTTTCAACATATTTATAATAATCATCCCTCCACATTTGCAGTTTTGACTTTTGCAGATTTGATTAATATGTTCTCTCTAGAAATCTTTAGATCATCCGACACAACTCTCCAGGAAGTTGACCATAGAGTCAAGCTGTAGGACCTTGAGATTCCTAGAAAAAACACTCTCTAGGCATTTGTAGGTTATCTAGTGCAATCCTATAGTTACTTTCTTCCAAATGTTGACCACAGAGTTGTGTTGGATGACCTAGTAATTCCTAGAGTTCACTCAGGTTAAAGAAAAGTAATTTTTTTAATGTGCATTTTTCCCATTTTCATTGGGCAATTGCACCTCTAACCTTAATGAATGTGGAGGGCCCAGTGTAAATATAAAGTCCCAGAGAATGTAAATAATATTAAGCAAGGACAAACCAGTGGTGCCACACGTTGGTGTGACTGAGCTCATCTGAGGTTTTGGATTGCTACAAAGGAGCTGTCCAAGGTGCTGAAACTATTATATTGAGATTAGACTTCAGCACCTTGGACTCCTTGGAAGGCTACAGCCTTCCCAGCCAGTGGGGATGGGGGGAGGACTGAAACTGTTTGAACTCTTCTTTAAACTCTCTTTTTTCCTACCCAATTCTCTTTGTTTGGCAAAAGAGTGGGAAGGAAAAATCGAGACGGAGGCAAAGAGTGAGAAAGTGGCAATACGGGAAAGTGTATGATACATTTGGCACAGACTGTCAGTCTGGAGGAGCCAACATGCAAACTCCCCCTGCTGCTAAGGAGAAAAATTAACACAGGGCCTTTACAGACTGCCAGAAATAATGTAGCTTGAGTTCACTTTAATGGCCCTGGCTCAGTGCTATGGGAAGTGTAGTTTTTTTCTGAGACATTGAGCCTTCTCTGTCAGAGAGCTCTGGTGCCACAATAAACTACAGTTCCCATGATTCCCTAGCAGTGAGTCAGGGCAGTTAAAGTGGACTCAAGCTGCATTATTTCTGGCAGTCTGTAAAGGCCCACAGTTAACTGAGAGCATGAAGTGTTGAGTAATACTTAATCAATACTGGTGTAGTTATAGGGCCGATGCAGACCAGCCTAAAGGGACAGCCTGGGGGTGCAGTTCAGACGGGGCAACCACATGGCGCTATCCCAACTCCACCCCGATGTTGCGTGCCCGTCCGCACGGCACGTGGTGTCAGGCCACCCCTCGGCACAGTGTGCATACATACTGCACCAAAAGGGTGTAAAAGAGCTGCCGCCACAGCTCTAAGGGCAGACTTTTGTTGCCCCCAAAAGGAGCAGCATTTTTTCACTCTTTTGGGGGTGGCAGAAAGGAGGATTAGGGTCATGGCATGTGATTGTGGCAACTCTGATCTGCCGTTCCCAGGGGCGGCCCAGAGCCACCCCAACGGGCCATCTGCATTGGCCCATAGTTATGGTGACCCTGGTGGCGCAATGGTGGCCCTGGTGGAGCAGAGGTTAAATGCCAGTCATGCAGCCACAAGCTTGTAAATTTGATCCTGGAGGGCTCCAAGGTCCACTCATCCTTTCATCCTTTCATACAGTGAATATGTCCCCATGTCCCCTAGATTTTTAACTTTTTTTTTTAATTGTTAGAGCTGATGCATTGGAGAGGTGTGGTCCTTTGAGGCCTCCTTAAGCTCCCCTAGCCTTTAGCTCCCTTTCCTTTTAAGTGTTCTGTTTTAATTTATATTATATGGCACTTTGAGTCCCATTCAGCAGAAAAACAGGATATCAATCAATCAATCCAGGATGTTGCAACCTGCTACAAGGGATTCAGAAGAAATATCTGATCCCCCAGCTCACCATAATTGCCCACCAACTCTAGAGAATGTACAGGAGTAATTCATTTAAAAAAATTAAATAGTGTGGGGCATGGCAGGGGTGTAACATGGCAGGGGGGGTTGTAGTTACATCTCCCCAAAACCCACCTTGGAAGCAGCAGAGCCCCCCCCGTCTCCAACACAGCAGTTTCTGTGTTATCAGAAAACAGGAGAACCAGCAGGGATGTGTCCAATTATTTTCCGGTAGCTAGATGCATTATCACAGGCATCTGAAGAAAACTCCTGGTGTCCTCAGCAGGGTCCTTGTACCATGTATTTCTATGGGAAAATAACTGTCTGCATCCCTGCTGATTCTCCTCTCCAACAACATGGAAACACCCATTTTTGGGGGGTTATGCTGTTTACAAGATGAGTGGCTTGGGGTTGATCACTGCAGCACACAATTCCAAACAGTGCAATGACCAAAAAAGTGAGTTGCAATGGTGTAAGTCCAATTTAAGCCATCATAACTCATTAATACTATGCCAGTCTACATTTGTTTGCCATTCAGCTATTGATTCATTGGGTCTAGCTGGGACTATGAGTGTAAGTAGTCACATCCAAATTTTGCAAAATTTTGGTAATCTAACAGATTCAAGAAATCAGAATCTGGTTAAGGGAAATCTGGGATTTATTATTTATTTATTTAGAGTATTTATACCCTGCTCTTTAGCCATAAAGGGTGTTCAAGTGGTTTACAGATTGCTAATTTGAGAATTCCCTGCCCTCAGGCTTACACTCTAAAAAGATATGACACAAAAGGAGAAGGGAATGGCAGTGGGAAAGGGGACCAAGTCCAGCAGATACTGCTGGTTGTTTTCTCCCTCCAAGGCCAGGGTGGTGGCAATTAGAATGGAGGGAGGGTCTTCCAGCTGCTTCTGGGTCTAGGCATGGTGGACCTGTGCCTGCCTCTTCTTTCCCTCCCTCCAGGGCCAGAGTGGTGGCAGTTAAGATGGAGGGAGGGCCTTTCATCTGCCTCTCAGGCAAGGAGTGGTAGAGCTGTGCTCTTCTTCATAATTAACATTAATTTATCAAAATGATGACAAGTAAGTATTAATACATTTGTAAAACATGGATGCAGTAGCTCAAGTGGTTAAGACACTGACTGTTGATTGCAAAATCAGCAAGTTGGCAGTTCAAGGCCTGGGTGCCGCATGATGGGGTGAGTTTCCATCAATAGTCCCAGCTTCTGCCAGCCTAGCAGTTCAAAAGCATGCAAATGCAAGTAGATAAATAGGTACCACTTTGGTGGGAAGGTAAATAGCATTCTGTGCGATGGCTGGCCACATGATCACAGAGTAGTCTCTGACAATGCTGGCTTAGTAACAGAGATGAGCAGGCCCAGACACAATTTGACAACCTTGTCAATGGGGAATACCTTTACCTTACCTAAAACATGGATACAAGTAAAAATTATATTTTTTGTGCTTCTATTAACCATGATTATTTACTGGACTGATTAATTAAATGATCAATATATTGTTTACTTATGAACTAAATAGGCTTTTAATAACAATGAATAACAAGAATTTATATTTAGGGAAATGCACTTATCAATTCTGTATTAAAGTTATTTAATGTATTCATATATTAGTTTATGTTTTGTATATGACTTTGGTTGTATTGGGCTGTGTAAGTTTTTGGTATATTTCCAATAAAAAAAATTAGAAAAAGTGACCAAATTATGGAAGTACATGTATGAAACACCCTGTACACAAAATGGTTGATTAAGTTAATTTTAGTGAGTTTGGATATTTATGGATTTGATCTATTATACCATTTAACTAGTGAAAAACCAGATATCATTAACTTGTATTGATAATAAGCCTGTTTGGAAATGAAAGATAATTTTTTAGCTAAATACATGTCTGATGACTCTTCCTGATTTTGACTTCAATTGGCAAGTTAGATGCCTTCTAGCACATTCTTCTGGGTAAAGAGAAAACTCATTTTTAACAAATGAATCAGCTGCCACTGAACGAGAAGGAAATGCACACAGGAACTCAAAGGCAGGTTCTGGGCTTGTGTTCTATCAGATGTTAATGTCAGCGTTCCTGCTATACACTGTCAATAATGAACAGCTCCTGCCTTTCATAAATTAGAAACAACCAGATGTAAAGTTACAAAAATCAAAGAACTGACTACTCAGCAGTTCTTATGGGCATTCTATAGGAATATACCCTTTATCAACATAGAAGTTCAGCAGTTCAAAGATAAAAAATCTTTTCATGCATTTTTCACTGTTTGCTATGCAGGGAGGACCAACTACATCGAGAATGTGTTGATTTATAGAAACTCTATTGATCTGCTTCAAGTGTGTTTCATTTTCACATTTCCCTCTCTCTCTGTGATTATCTGCACACCAAAGAAAGAATACCAAGTTGCCTGAAATAAAGAGAGACAGACAGACAGACAATCTTTTTATTGTGATTATAGCAGTGAAATGTGAATGCTCCAGGGAGAAAATAGGGAGAGACAGGGAAAGAAATTCTTATGCATCATGGATTAAACAGGTAGGTGTTGGTGACAAAGAGGCAGAGTTTTGTTGGAATTTAACATCCAAAGTGTTGGCTTTTAGTTTCATAATGTATCTATACTATACAATCTATAAATGTAACCTGTGAAGGCGCGGCTGGAAGATACTGCTGCGTATTGCTACATATTCTTGTTCTAGGCAGGATAATTCCTGATGGAGGAAACACTCCTCTGCCTTCAGATTCTTGAAATTAACTTTATGTAAAGTTGAAATAATTAACACAGTAAACATGTATCTTTGTTGGTCTCACATCTGATTTTAACAGATAAGAAATAGCTTTGTGCTTTTATTCCTTTATCTAAGCCTAACTTTGCCATGTATTTAAAATTATTTTTAGGCTGCATTTAAAGGTGGAAACTTTCCCAGAATTTCTTAAATCATGAGACTTTGTGAAATTTTAAGATTTTCTGTCAGCAGCTCTTAGACCAATTGGGGAAGAATATCACCTCTCTCCCCATTTCAGTGTTCCTGCGCCACCATCCATGAACACCACTGAATTCTTCTCTAGGAAGAACCTCTACCCTATTTTTATGGACAAGATATTAGCAGAGATAACAGCAGGCCTTAACTAGGACTAAAGCTAGTTTTACATGTTACCTACAGCAGAACCTGAAAGCACTACAACTCCCTGTATTCCCCTGGCTGCATGGCGGTATAACACATTGGACTATAACTAGGAATTATATTTTAACAGAATTTTTTTAGAAACTCCAACTGAAGGCAGCATTGTTCTCCTAATATGTATTTTTCTAGCAGTGTGGCTGGGGCAAATTGGCATTTCCTGCCTTAGAAATATGAATCACCGGAGATACATAAAGTTTTCATCAAATATATACTTTACAACTGCATAATTCCTTGCTGGTTTAGTTTCTAATCTGAGTTAGACAAAAAGTGCATTTTACTGGTCAGCTAGCAAGCCATTCAGCCTCTCACTCATGTAATACAAGCCTCTCCCAACTTTTCCTTTCCTTTCTTTTACCTGTCTACTGGCTACCCTCTACTACCTGGTGAGCTCCAGCATAGCAATCTGGACATCAGCTTGAGGACTGAATACAACTCCCACTGCTGGAGAAGATTAGGAAAGAGAAGGTCATTCCAGATTCCTGGGCAGTTGCTGGTGGGATTGGTGGGATCAGACCCTTTTGCATTTCTGACAGTACTAAGGATTTCAATTATCTCATAACTGAGCCACCAAACCTGGTGGGGTTGGAGGTGTTGCTCTTGTGGCAATCCCAGGGTTTGACTTGGCTCATAATCTAACTCTAAATAAAGCAAGCTATTTCCACATTTGGGAGGACAATCATTATTTTTTTATGAATCCAATTATAAGTTGAACCAGAGAAGATGGCCCTATTGCTCCAGCACACATCTCAATAAACTGTGTTTCCACACAGTTTCCAACCACAGGGCAAATACTGATTGACCAAAGTAAGCATAGTTTTCACAGCAGCCCCAGGAAAGGTTCTTCCAGTAGAACACACAAATACAATAAGGAAACATAAACAAGACATATTGTCTTGCACTAAAATTATCTTGTTTGTATCGCTGCCCCCTTTTCCCTGCTGCCCCCTTTTCCCCTCAATCCCCCCTTGGCCCTTTCAACCACCACTATGGAGGGAGCATACCACCCACTTTGGGAATCACTGATCAAGAAAGACATGAGAGTAGGAAAAAATGTCTGCTGCTTTCAAATGGGGCTTCTCTGTCCAAATCTTCAAAAGCACTTTGACTATATTTGTTTATTTAGAAATATGCAGGTTGAACAGGTGGTAAGCAACCAAGTACTCAAACAGGCAGCGCTTTGTTCAACATGACATCAGTTCAGTACCCTGACTACCTAGAAACTCTTCCTCACAAGTCAAAATTGATTTTTCCTCAGTTAAAATCATTTTCATCCCTTCTCTGGCTATATAAAACACTGGCTATATAAAAAAACAGGAGAAAATTCAAAGGTGATATGATAGCTATCTTTAAATATCTGAAGGAATATCACCAAGATGATGAAGGTAGCTTGTTTTCTGCTGCTCTAGAGACTAGAACACAAACCAATTGATTCAAAGTACACTCATCCCTGCACATTTATGGATTTAACTTTTGCGGATTTGATTCTTTACAGATTTTATTAATATGTCCTCTCTACGAATATTTAGGTCCTACAGCACAACTCTGTGGTCAACTTTAACCAAAAGTGGCACTGAAGGACCTAGAGATTCCTAGAGAGAACACTTCTCTAGGTGTTTGTAGGTCTTTGAGCACAATTCTATGGTCAATGTCTGGCAGATGTTGACCACAGAGCTGCACTGAAGGACCTAGAGAAGTGTTCTCTCAGGTAAAAACATAGATCCTTTGCAGACTGCCAGAAATAGTGCAAACTGAGTCCACTTTAACTGCCCTGACTCAGTGCTAGGGAATCATGGGAACTGTAGTTTATTGTGGCACCAGAGTTCTCTGACATAGAAGGCTCAATGTCTCAGAAAAAATACAGTTCCCATGATTCCCTGAGCACTGAGGGATAGCACTGAGCCAGGGCAGTTAAAGTGGACTCAATTTGCACTATTTCTAGCAGTCTGCAAAGGCCCATAGTGTTTTTTATTATTTGTGGTTTCTCCACATTCATGGGGTCCTGTGCCCCTAACCGCAGTGAAAGTGAAAGGACAAGTGTACAAGGAAAGAGATTCCACTTAAATATTAGAAAGAACTTCTTCACCATAGAGCTGTTTAACAGTGAAATGGACTGTCTTGGAGGATGGTTAGGGACAGGTTCTGTAACTGGTTTGTAAACCAGCTGGCCATTCCAGATGCTAGTTTGCAGCTTGTTTTAACAATACATCTTATGTACGATATGTTACAAATTTTAAATTTACAACAGTATACGGGAAATGTAAGAAATAAGATTCTTTGTCAAAATCAGCCTCAAGCAGTCTCAATCAGCACATTTGTTAAGAGATAATCTCCTCCTGTTGTGCTTAGCAATCCTCAGGAGTGGCCCTTCTTTAATTTCCGTCATGCTCACAGATATTATCTGTGAGGCCTTCTTGGTGGCTGCTATGTAGCTCCCTTCCCAGGGAAGCTAAAATGCCCCTGCCTTGCTCTTTTGGCAGGCAAAGTCTTATTTTTTTTTTTTCTTGACAGGCTTTTAGAACTGTAGATTTTTAAGGAGATGACTTTTAAGATGTTGCTGTATTGTTTTAAATTGTTTTGTTTTCCAACTTTTTATCCTTTTAAAGCATATGTTTTAAATTGTTTGATACTGTTAATAGTTGACGTCTGTTTCAATTTTGACATTTTGTATGCTTTTAACTAGCATATACTGTAATCATTTTAATATGTATGTTGCCTTGAGTCTCAGTTTTGGGAAATGGGCAGGCTATAATAAAATTCATCCCCATTATCTTGTTGTGATCACTCTTATCCTATGTATGGTGATTTCATTCAAATGTTTTGTCAGTCCATTACAGGCCTGTGCAGATTTGGTTGTAAATTCTGAAGCCTGGAGGTATAAATACTAGGTTCATAAAACATATTATCATTATCAATATGCTGATGACATCCAGATCTATTTCTCCTTGTCTCGATCATCAGCCTCGGCTCCTGATGGCGTCTTTCCTCTCAATGACTATCTTAAGGCAGTAATGGACTGGATGAGGAAAAATAGATTGAAATTGAATCCAGACAAAACAGAGGTGCTCACAGCAGCGGCCCCGAAACCAGGAATTGAGTTGCAACCTCCAGTCCTGGATGGGGTCACACTCTCCATGAAGCACTCTGTTCGCAGTCTGGGGGTGTTCCTGGGTTCATCGCTCCTGATGACTAATAAGGTAAATGTGACGGTCAGAAGTGCCTGTTATCAGCTTCGGCTGATAAGCCAGCTGCGCCCTTTCCTGGAAGTAAGGGACCTTGAGACTGTGGTGCACATGCTGGTAACCTCTCGGATTTCTGTAATGCATTCTACATGGGCTACCCTCGTGCTTTGTCCAGAAACTTCAGCTGGTACAGAACATGGCAGCCAAAGTGGTTTTGGGTACATCTAGGAGAGATCACATAACACCGGTATTGATGTCTCTTCACTGGCTGCCTATTAGTTTCTGGGTCCAGTATAAGGTGTTGGTTATGACCTTTAAAGCCCTAAATGGCTTGGGTCCAACCTATCTCCAGGACCACCTCCTCCCATATAATCCTCCCCGCGCACTCCGGTCCTTTAGGAGGAATTTGCTGCAGCCAATGAAAACAAGGCTGTCTGCAACCTCCTAGAGGGCCTTTTCGGTAACTGCTCCCAGACTATGGAATGGCCTGCCAGATGAGATCCATCAGATTACGAGCTTAAGCAGCTTCAAAAAGGATGTGAAGACAGATCTCTTTCGGCAGGCCTTTCCTGACTAGAACTCCCGGCCTCAGAAATCCTTTCATTTCTACTTCTCCCATTTTCTCTCATCTCTGCCCTTGCTTGTTTATTGTCTGTCCTAGTCAGTTTATTTTATCTTGATGTTTTATTTTAAGTTGTTTTAATGGATATTGGTTTGATACTTTTTTAGGGGGTGGGTGGGTTCTGGGATTTTAGAGTGTGCTTGTGGGATTGGTGTTGTTGTATGGAATTTTAACTTTTGTTAGCCACCCCGATTGTTGACAGAGGGGCGGGATATAAATTATTATTATTATTATTATTATTATTATTATTATTATTATTATTATTATTATTATTTAAAGTATATAAAATACAATGCAGAAAGCTCTGTGTTTTGTAGAATGTACATGACCAAGAGCTAGAGATAGCTTAGGTCTAGGGAGAATGCCAACACAAGATTAAACAAGATATAATACAAACAATATGATTTGACCGATAATAAACTCATAGCAGGTGCCATGTACAGAGCAATGGCTGATGCAATTAGCTGGCTGATATAATTTGAAGGAAGACAGACGGAAGCCAAGATCTAACACTACCTTATGTTATGACACTTCTATGGACCTTATCACACGGGGTCTAAAGCAGACAGAACCCCGTCCCATTGCGTTTTTTTTTCGTGTGTTCACATGACGTCGCACAGAACCCCGTCCCATCCCCATCCCATTGCGGTTCATTTACCATGTGTTCACATGACATCACAGAGAACCCCGTCCCATCCCCGTCCCAATGCGGCATCATCCCTGTTCTTTTGAATGCCGGTTTCCTGGGGAATTACATTTGCGTGACCAGAATGATACCGGAATGATGCTGCTTTCGTTCATTGCGCAATGATGCTAGTTGCGTCTGATAGCAATTTCCGTCTTGTGGGGTCTATACTGGTATAGTTCTGGATTGATTCCATACCGCTTTCTTGCCGCTTTGAGACCCGCGTGTGATAACGTCCTATGGGAAGGCATTTCTGTCACCAGACTTGGTGATACCCAGTGCAAGAGGGGGGAGCTTCTGGGGGGCAGTGGTGGCCCATCCCCCACCCACCCCACTATTCGCCCCTTGTTGCTTCATTGAAAGCCTGGTTTCCTCCCTGGAAGAGAGCCGGGCCAGTGGCAAAGATGTGAGGGGTGCGCTTGCCCCTCTGTTGTCCTCACCACTAGCTTGGCTCCTTTGCCAAGGAGAGAGCTGGGCTGGTGATGAAGACACAAGGGGTGCCCTCACTCCTCCAATGCCCTCGTTGCTGCCTCGGCTTTCTCAATGGGGCAATAAAGCAATAAAGATACAAGAGGCATGCTCGCCCCTCTGTTGCAGTTGGAGGAGGACCTCACCAAGGTACCATCACTCCTGTGAAGTGTCACCTGGTGCAATCTGCACCCCTGCACTTGCCCAGTGATGCCACTGGGGGAGAGACCAATTGTTCATATAAACAGAATAAAGTGAGCAATCTCTTGCTTTGATTGGACTAAATATGCCAGCTGACAATCTAGGAAAGATATAATACAAGCAAAAAGAAGAGAGAGGTCAGGTGACTGAAGTCTACCTCTACCTTACAATTCCTAGCTGATAAACTACCTAGATATGCTGATGGAAGTCCAAAACACACTGCAGAAATAATCCTGTTTGACACCACTTTAACTACCCTGGCTCAATGCAAGGGAATTCTGAGAACTGTAGTTTTGTGAGACATTTAGCTTTCTCTGTCAGAGAGCTCTGGTGCCAGAATAAACTACAGTTCCCAGGATTCTCTAGCACTGAGCCAGGGCAGTTAAAGTGGTCTCAAATTGGATTATTTCTGCAGTGTGTTCTGGACCGGAGCTAGACTGTGCTGGTAAGAGAGCATATCTCTGCTCTCCACTAAAGGGGGTTGCAACTGCCAGAAATAGTGCAAATTGAGTCCACTTTAAGGGTTAGGGTTAGTGCTAGAGAGTGAGTGGAGATCCTGCCAAGCTACTCAGTTCTAAACATTCTCAGTGAGGTCTCTGCAGTCATGAAACATCAGTCCAAACATCAAAACCAGGCCTTCCTTACTGAGGGCTACACAAATTTGGGCCAAGGGCCACATATACTTTGTGGGCTGTAAATTCTTCACCCTTAATACAGATGCTTGTCTCAATCCAACTGAGAGTTAATAATACATAAATGTTTCAAAATCAAAGAAGTTAAACAGGCTTAACTCTCACTTGAATTGTGCTCAATATTTTCCAGGTGAAGACTAGTAACCCTAGTAACTATCTATTTACAGATCAGTAAATAAACAGTTTGCCTCAAAGTTCCTACCAAAAGCAAAGACATAGATACTGCATCTCATAACTCAGAACCCTAAATCCTATGTATTAGCTCCACCCCACCTCTAGTAAGTTACTTCATGGCTTCTAACATTCACCCAGTGTTTCTATATTCATCATACTTTTGGAGGAGGGGATTTCCATAGATGTTGTTTTACTCTTCTTCCTTGAGGATAGGTGAACCCTCACATCAACCTAGCAAAAGTATGGATTAAGTTCACTGTCAAAAAGTGACAGGAGTGTGGACCCTCCTTATTTGACAAAATGGTTGCCAGGTGTTTTTTGGTTGTTGTTTTTTTTACTAAATTAATGAGTCTCTCCTCTCCTTCACAGAACTGCAGATGCTAATCTCTAGTTCTGTTGAGCCAGTGAATACAACAGATGTTTCCATGGAGACTTAAAGCTTGCAAGATGTTCAGACATCTGGAATGCTGCACAATGTAGAGAGCTCATAAGGCATGCAAAACTTTTGGTACCATGAAACCCACACAAATCTCACTCATTAAACTCTCCTAGCTAAGTTGTACTAGAAGCAGTTGTAGGCAATGGGCACAAATACAGTCTGGTCCCTGGCACATTGGAGGGGGAAAAACTTCCAGTCTCTTCCTCATCAGATTGCTTATTCTAGGACAGTGCTTCTTAAGCTAGAATCAGAAACATTTTTATCAGAGTCAGCCCTAGCATTAGGTAAAGTGAAGTTGTTGCTCAGGCATGAGATGTTGGAAGGTGGCAGTGAAGATCTGGAGGACAGAGCAACACAGGGGCTGCTTTATACCCCTATGCTAGACTGCTACTTTCATGTGCAGTGGAGAATGGTGCCTCATTGCCAATGCTGGTGAACAACTCTGGAGCACAGGGTTCGATTCCCTATTCAGCCATGAAACCCACTGGATGACCTTGGACAAGTCACATGCTCTTACATCAGGGGAAGGCAATGGCAAACCTCTTCTGAACAAATCTTGCCAAGAAAACCCCATGATAGGCTCTCCATAAGTTGGAAATGACTTGAAGGTACACAACAACAACAACAACACATGTTATCTTTTCTGGTTCCTTCTTGTGCATTATGCTGCATTTTACCTAAATCCAATCTATGCAGTAAACCCCTTCCTACTATGGCTACAATTGATAAGTAACTTTAAAAACAGCATACAGGTAATATTTGTTACATAAATGAATGGCCCATGACATCATTTTCTGAATTTAGCAAATACCTTTTACTTTCATGGGCAGTTCATCTAATTATACTTGGAAAAACTGATACTAAAAGATATTTCTGGCTTGTAGACATTATTATCTTAACAAGATATCAGAAATTTTCAGTGTATTTATTTATAATAGACTGTTTTATTAATACTGTTTATTATTACTCTTTTCCCAGTAAAAAAAATGGGTGTTTGTTTTTTGCATGTTCGTTTTTGCTGCTTCCTCCCACAAGCAAAAAATCATGTGCTTTAATGCAAATTTAGGAAAATAAATACTAAATCAGTGATTTCTGATAAATAATGTTATTCATTCACTTGACCCCAGATGGATCTACTTAAAAAAAAAGATTCTTAAAAGAACATTTAATCAGGCACATGTTTCTACCACAGAATGTGAATTCAGTAATGAACAATATCTATGCAGGCAACACCATTTATTTGACACATATGGGGCATGATTCAGCCATAGTTAAAGACTGTTTAATTCTCCCACAGGAATCAATCAATGATCACAGCAGAACATGAACTCTATTAGAAGACAAAGGAACAAGAAAACCTGTCTGGAACAAAAGAAGAGAGGAATCAGGCTATGCAGATTACTGAAATTCTGTCCTTTTTAGTATCATGAAACCCACACAATTCTTGCTCATTTGTTTTTGAGTTTTCTAGGTTTTGAAGCACCAGATGGTAGTACAAATGCTTTTGTCTGAGTTCTCTGTGTGATAGTTAATCAGAGGTTTTTGCTCTGTTGTGGTTTCACAACACAGCTCCACACACCCTGATACTGGACATATCAAAGAGGAGGCACATTGGTGATGATTTGATAAGAGAGGGTTGGCCAACTGCAAGATGTGTGCATCAGTATGACTCTGTTATTGCAGAGCAGCAATGGAGATGGCCAATTTACAGTGGGTAGTATAATCCCTGATGTAAGTGATCTTAGCCTTCAGAATCTAAACAAAATGCTTAGTCTCATAATTTTCCTCCCATGCATTAAGCTTTGTAAGAGGCCTGTTATAGGTGTCCCCACACAAGAAGATGTCACACATGGCAACCAGCTCCAGTTGTGTTGATTTACAGGAAAGTGACTGAGATGTGTATGTGTGTTTTAACAATGATTCCCTGTTTCATCAGCAAAACCTTACCACCACCACCATAACTCCACTGAGCAGAAAAGCTCCTGATCCTGCTTTCAACCATAGGCTGAAGGGACTAGGTAGAAGATGATGTCTATCTTCAGTAATCGGCTGGATGAGAGCAAACAAACTGAAATTTAATCCAGACAAGACAGAGGTGCTCCTGGTCAGTTGGAAGGCAGATCAGGGAATAGGGATTCATCCTGTGTTAGATGGGGCTACACAATCCCAGAAGATGCAGGCTTGCAGTTTGGGGGTATTCCTAGATTCAGCTCTGAACCTGGAGGCCCTAGTTCCTGCAGTGACCAAGAGTACTTTTTGCACATTTTAAGCTTGTGCGTCAACTGTGCCTATTCCTTAAGACGTCGGATCTGGCCACAGTTGTACATGCCTTGGTTACATTCTGTTTGGACTACTGTAACACACTGTACTTGGAGTTGCCTTTGAAGAGTGTTAGGAAATTTGAGTTGACCCAAAGAGCTGTGGCCAGGCTGTTAACAGGGGCAGGTTACAGAAACCACAAATGCCCTTGATGAAACAGCTCCACAGGCTGCCAGTTTGTTTCTGGGTACAACTCAAAGTGCTGGTTATGATCTATAAAGCCCTATATGGCTCAGGTCCAGGATATTTGGCAGACTGTATCTCCCTGTATGAGCCGGCCTAGGCTCTGAGATCCTCAGGAGAGGCCCTTCTCTCAGTCCCACCAGCATCACAAGCACAGTTGGCAGGGACACAAGAAAGGGCCTTTTCCATGGCTGCCCCTAGAACCTGGAACTCCCTTCCCAAGAGGCCAGAGTGGCCTCCTCTTTGTTTCCCTTCTGTCAACAGGCCAAAACTTTTTTATCCAGACAGACTGTTAAAAGAGAAAGTCTTTAAAGAATGGACTGGGGTGTTGTACTGTTTTAAATTATTTTTTAACTCTTTTATTCTTTTACATGCAATCTGTTTTAATATGTAATAACTTCCTGTTTTAATGTTACACTTATCTTTGTTTTTAACTGTACTGTTTTTAATCTTGTAAGTCACTCTGAGTCCCAGTTTGGGGAAAAGGACAAGATATAAATAAATGTAATAATAATAATAATAATAATAATAATAATAATAATAATAATAATAGCAGCAGCTTTTTCTGTTGTGGCATCCCCCTTTCAGAACTCGTTGACAAGAGAAGTTTGGCTGATTACTTCTCACCTTGAGTTTGGAATGCAGACCAAGGAAGTCTAATGAGCCTGAAGGCTTAGGCTCCAGAAAATAAGGAGGTCTATTTGGCAAGGTTCTGGACATATTGGGGCAGTTGGGGCCTAAACTAAACCTATTATGTTTTCTTTCTGTTCAAGAGCTAATGGCATAAAAAGCAATGGGGGGTGGAAAGGGAAAGCTATTATGTCTATTACAATACTATTATGTTTATTATTATGTTTTATTAAAAAAATTCAGAGAAAGTTTACCATTGCCTTCTTTTGGAGCTGAGAGACTATGGCTTGTTCAAGATCACCCAGTGGGCTTCTAGGGCTGAGTGGGTTTTGAATCCTGGTCTATCAGAGTCCTCATTCAATACTTAAGCTACCACACTGACACTCAAATAACTACCCGTAACTCTATTCAGCAAGGTTCAAAAGCACTCCTTAGACTGTGAAGTCGAAGGCTTTCATGGCCGGCGTCCATAGTTTTTTGTGGGTTTTTCGGGCTGTGTGTCCATGTTCTAGAAGAGTTTCTTTCTGACGTTTCTCCAGCATCTGTGGCTGGCATCTCTTTAGACTCCTTAGACTGTTTTAAAAAGTTGACTACTACTTAAAAATCTCTGATCTATAGCATGACAAATCTTATGTGTTTACTGTGTGAATTTAAGTCATTGCTGACTTATGGTGAAACTAAGATGAATCTATCATGGGATTTTCTTGGGAAAATTTATTCAGAGGAGGTTTGTTATTACTTTCCTCTAAGGCTGAGAGAGTGTGATTTGTCCAAGGTCACTCAGTGAGTTTCCATGGCTGAGTAAGGATTCAAATTCTGATCTATCAAAGACCTAGTCCAGCACACAAACCACTACATCATGCAGGGGTCATATTGCTTACCAAAACTCTGTGTATGCCACCATGGCAAAAAAGCCTTCACTCGCAGGCTGTGGCTTCCAGGGGAATAAACACCAGCTGATGGGTCAAATGTATCTTAAATGCTGAAATTAGTAGAGAGATGCAACATGGTGAACATGAGAAGAAGCCCTGCTGAACACAGTCTACAATGAAGTGAAACTACTAAGGAGAGAGAAGCAGCTTAAATCTAAATATCACCATTGCTTTTCAATTTTGGTGAACTCATTGATTAGGATTCATACCTTGTTCTGCTGAGTTTATTATACTGCCTGCTGACAAAGTTAGATTGGTTTGCTGACATTCTTTGGATGGCCTCAATATTTCAGCCATGCATATTGGCTTTGCCAAAAGACTGACCTCTAAAAGAGAACTTTTAAATACAATCAGCCCAATTATATTGACTTATGAGAAGATGACAGTCAGGGTTTCAGCATGGTGTCCTGGAGTAGTAAAAACTTTGCCCTGGCCTGAGCAGAAAAGGCTCTGGTTTTCCTTCCCTGCAAAGCTCACAAGGACTAACTATTCCCTTTTACTGGTGATTCCAAATGTCTGCAGGAAACCTGGTTATGGTGGGAGCCTTGTGGACAGATTTATTTTACAGAGATCTTGTGAGTGATTCATTGTAATGATAGATTAAACCAAGTTCTGTCTTTTCCCTTTTTGTGGTCTTGATTCCTTTTTCCAATTACAGTCTGGTTAACTCTTGAATTGATGTGTGGCAATGCTTAAGATATAACTGGTTTACTATTTTAATGGGGTTTGCCAGTGTTTTTTTTTTTAAACTTCACATTTCATTTTTTAAAAAATCCTTTTTAGCATTGGTTTTAACAAGGCCTCATTTTGATTTTGATTTTGACAATGATATTCATTTACATCCCACTTTTCCCCAGAACTGGGATTCAAAGTAGCTTACTGCATGTAAAACCAGGGAGCAAAATTTAAAATAAATAAATACCAAACCTTCATCTATCTGGTGCTTGTCCCTTACACTCTGCCTCCCAGCTGCTTTCCTGCATCTAACAGGTCAAACACTATTCTGGGAGGAAAAAAAATATGGAGGATGGATGTTAGAAAGGCAAAAAAGAGTGCAAAGCAGTGGTGGCTGCTAACTTCCATGTCAGAGGGGAAGTAAATCTGGTCCAGGTTTTAATCCAAACATTAAAATGCTGCGCCAGAACAGCACCTCACACCTGGCATTGGCAACAAAAGGCCTCCATTCTTAGACTTGTGGCTTTTGCTGGCTATGCAACCCCCTCACATTGCCAAAAGTCACTCAAGTGGAGGCTTGACAACCTTAATGTCACCCTGACAATATCTTAAAATAACTGTTTCAGAAACAGTTGTTTCTGCAGTGTCATGCTAGATCACTATCCTAACCACAGCTCTGAGCCACTGTTGTCTCTATTATAAAGGCTACCCTCCCCCCAGTTAACTTAGGGCTTAGACCTTGGGAGAATCATTGTACAAGAGAGATTTAATAAATCATGACATTTAAAAACAAAAAGTGTGCATTTTTGCACACCACAGCTCTCCTTCATAGAATGCCACTTTAAAATACATACAGGGGAAAAATGTATTATTGCAAAGAGCACCACAATTACTAAATACAGTATATGACTCTGGAGACCAGGGTTCAAATTGTCAGTGTGTGGATGATGAGTGTTGCAGTGATGCTCTTTGGCACCCAGCAGAATCTGCAGGACAAGCTGGCTGCTGTGATCCACAGCCACTTTGTAACTCTTACCAACAACTGTAGTTCAGCTTCCTTTCTTCAGGATCCTGTCTTCCTCAGTCAAGAAGACACATTGTAAAGTCCAAAAGCATAGTTTTATTAATGCATATAAAAGTAAAATAAGATAACTAAGTAAAATCCATTGTGATGAACTTGTCCAGTTCAGCCATAAAAGATTATATCTTTAACAATCCAAACCTTAGGATTCAACTTGTTCCAGTTAAAACCACTGCTACCAGGCAGGCTCACACACTCACATCTTGAATAATAACATTCTGGACAAAGGATTCTCTAGGCCCTTCCCATACTCCACCTTCTAGGTGTTAACCTTATGTTGACTGGATAATGTCTGTATGATGTATGTTAACCCAGCCTCTTGCCACCCATCATCCACACACTGACACAAATCCCTGCTCAGCCATGGAAACCCACTGGTGCTCTTGGGCAAATCACACTCTCTCAGCCTCAGAGGAAGGCAATGCCAAACCCCCTCTGAATAAACTGTCAAGAAAATCCCATGATAGGTTCACTTAAGGATCACCATAAATCAGAAATGACTTGAAGGCACACAACAATAACTGGCCAAAACAACTTGTGATCTACCAAGATGAACAGCGCTCACCACAAGTGTATTGGGGCCTGACAGATGCTCACTTCCCATTTTTACGTCCCCAAGGTAGTGGTAAAGACAGGAGCTTTCTTGATTGCTTTTGTGACATCACAAGGACTGGCAGGCTATATTTGATTTAGTAAGTTTCCACTTGTGAAGTTTTTGTCCCACTCTGCACATGCTAATAAGCTGAGTATTCCAATTCATCATCTTTTCTTAAGTCTAGCATTACACCAGAGGCGCAAACTGTTCAACCCATGGGCCACATAGAACACCCAACAGTGTTGGGTGTAGTCCCCAGCCCTCCAATGATTATAAATATTTGAGGGCCAGAGATAAAAAGCAGATAATGGCAAGCTCCTTTGAATAAATCTTGCCAAGAAAAACCTATGATAGGTCCACCCTAAGCTGGAGTTGACTTGAAGGCACAGAACAATAGTAAAATGAAGAACTAATGAATAATGGTGCCTACAGAGACCTCTCTCTCTCTCTCTCTCGATATATATATATATATATATATATATATATATATATATATATATATATATATATATATATATATACACACATATATATATACCCCCACAGTGATCCAAGAAAATGGGGCAAGCATACTCTACCTCCATATCTTACACCCCTATACTTTTTCTACATAAAGTGCACTCCAGTTTCTCTTGAGCTGTAATTGGAAGACTATTTTAAGATGTTTCTCATAAGATATTAGTTAACTGTTTTATATCTACAATCCTTTTATAAAAAACAATCATGATAGGAATTAAAGCAAACTCACAAATTACATTATTGATTTATATTTTCAGAAACTTATATTAAGAAGAAGCAAATCCACTATTTGTTGTGAATTAATCTCCATTATGGCTATCTGAGCATATAGTATTTGCAGCACAGCCTATAAACTTCTCAGATCTCCAATATTAAGTATCATGTACCTTATTTTCTGGCATATAAGACTACTTTTTAACCTGCAAAATCTGGGGTTAAAGTGGGGGGTCGTCTTATACGCCGGGTATAGGGAGGTATATGATAGGTTTGCCTTAGTGTCATCATCAGTTGGAAATGACTTGAAGGTGCACAGCAACAACAACAACAGTTTTGGAAGTCATACTCTTCCCAAACTCTATATTTTAACTGGAAAAGTGGGGAGTCGTCTTATACGCCCAGTCGTCTTATACACCGGAAAATACAGTATATCTCTATTGTCTGAAACATGGTTTATTTATTGCATATTGGACTGAAGAAACCTGAAACTACTTTCTATTACTATATATCAAAATGCTCCATGTAATTTCAACTGGTTCACTTCTCTTTACAGTGAAAACCTGTAAAACTGCATTATTTATACTGCAACAAGATTCAGAAATATACAAGATGAAGGATATCTTCAGTCTTTTAAGTACTTAAAATGAATGAAAATAATAATAAAACAATAACAAAAATATCTTAGGTCTCCAGTTTTTTCGCCTAAGATAAATAACAATGAAAAACATACAAATAAAAATAAACAGCTTTGTGAAACTGGAAATAATTCCTGATGGTATAAAGACATTGACTACATTTGAGCATCTTGAACTGTGACTTTGTGAGACAAAAGTAATCCCAATTTCTTTCCAGGGCTAAGTGTTTAGCTCTTTTTTTTCTGAGAAAATCTAATGAGCTTGGAAATTTTCACTTTGGCTTTTAGTTAACTCCAATTTATAGCTTCATTTAGGCACACAAACCTTAACTATGGGGGGTTGCAGACTGCCAGAAATAGTGCAAATTGAGTCCACCTTTAGGGTTAGGGTTAGTGCTAGGGAATCATGGGAATTGTTTTTTTTTTTCTGGGACATTGAGCCTTCTCTGTCAGAGAGCTCTGGTGCCACAATAAACTACAGTCCCCATGATTCCCTAACCCTAACCCTAAAAGTGGCCTCAATTTGCACTATTTCTGGCAGTCTGCAACCCCCCTATCTTCACCTTAACTATGGCTACATTAAAATAAGCCAATTTCACCCCATATATTCTGAAGCTAACATATTTAAGCTAATCACAATTAATGATAACAAAAATGTGTTGGTCTAAATGACACTGCTAACAATGGTTAACAAAAACTTGTTGTGAATGTTTCCACACTCCTTCTATCAGCTGTGGAGAAAGAAAGGACAGAAGAGAATCTACAAGCCAAAGAGAGTGTTAGAGTGCGCCACATCTCACTAAACTCTCTTTAGCATTGCATCCAAACCGAGCTGCCAAACATGGAGGATGTGTAATGGCAAAGCAGGGCAAGATCTCATCTTTTTTCACAAAATTGGAGATAATTTTGATAAAATTATAGAAATGAAACAAATCCTCCTGATGCAGAAGAACAAGACGTTGGTGGATCAATATATTTCTACATTCTACCTAGCAGCAAAAGAGACAAAAATCCAGTCGGAGGACGGAGGCCCAGATCCAGAAATGACACGAGGCTTACACAGGAACAGCAAAGGTGGTAGAGAAGACAGTTTAATGTCCCTGGACCTACCCTTTCCTGAGCTGCTCGAAAAAGGGATAACTTAGTAAAAGACTTGCAAAAAGACTAGGCACCAGCCCCAGAGCCTGTGAACTTGAAACTGTCGGCGATTACAGACTGCATCCGTAATATAGAAGATACTGCAAATGCAGCCTTTGAACATGGAACGCAACACGAATCCCACCTGCATCACCTGAACAAATGAATGAATACCTGTTTAACAAAGTGGAAGACAGGGAAAACCAAAGCAGATGCTTAAACATACAGGTGAGTGGGATAGCGGAACAATCAGAGAAAAATAAGATAATATCCTTCTTACTTAACTGGCTAAACACAACCTGCCCAGATCTTCATTTACAAGTGTCTGATACTGAACGAGCACACAGGATTCCCACAAGGAGACTAAATCGAGGCTCCATGCCTAGAGACATCATCATTCATTTCACTCACTACATGAAGAAGTCTCTGGTTCTAAGGAAGCTCACTGGAATCCCACTCCTCACCTTCCAAGACACAACCTTACAAATATTCCAGGACATCCCATCTGAGACACTCTAGAGGCACCAAAGCTTTGAACTACTGACAGCACTGCTGCAGCAGGCAGGTATCAAATATAGATGGGGATTCCCCTTCAGGGTAACTATATTCAAGGGTAACACTGTTAGGTCTGCTTTGACTAAGACCCAAATGTTCAATATCTGCGAGGCTCTTGACATCAAAGTGCCTGGGGAGATGGAGAGAGAAATCCTGGAAGAGGCCCAATCTCCAACACCAGGCAAGCCTGCATTCAATGGCCCAAGATGGATGATAGCTCACCATGGACAGAACAAACACAGGGAAGAAACTGCAAAACTAAAATTTAATGCATCCACCTAATTCTATATGACTTTGGTCATTCAGGCAAAACTCTCTTTATTTTATTTGTCCCTTTTGGCTTATTTTTTCCACAATTGTACTGATTGCCTATCCTCTTCTCCACCTCCACAAGTCCACATGCTTGTGACTTTTCAGTCCCCGATATCTTGGCTTCTTCTCCAACCTGCTGGTTTTTTTTATAACTCTACTCCAACATGCCTCCATTTTCTTCTCTCTAGTGGCAACTATTTGTATCCAATCTCAACTGTCACAAAACCTCTACTGAGCACTTCACTCACACCCGCCCCCATACTGTGCTCATAGATGTACTCAGTCTCTCACCCTCTGCAATTATACTTCACTCTTCACTCACACCTGCCCCTTACTGTGTTTATAGATCTACTCAGTCTCTCACCCTCTGCTGGTATACTTCACTCTCTTCTCACCTCTTACTGTGCTTATAGATCTATTCAACTTCCCTCCCATTGGTCTGTTCTTGGTTTTGTTTAAAGTTTTTCAGTTAAGATTTTTTTGTTCAAGACTATGTTTGTGCTAGTTATAAAGATGTGATCCTCTCAAAGCGAAACCCTGTGTCCCTTAACATATCCACCCATCCATATGTGACTGCTGATCCTGAAGAGAGGTCTTGTTACAAGAGCTATTTGAAAGTCAGATTTTGGGGGGGTTCTATCTGAGGGATAATGTATTTACAGTTTAATCTCTTGAACTCTGGATAGACTAAGAATTGTATCTCTAAATGTGAAGAGGCTGGGGTCTCCACTGAAACGCACCCGCGTTAATAGTTACTTGAAAAAAACCAACCATAGTTTTCTTGCAAGAAAAGCATAGAAAAGGGACGGGAAATATCCTCCTCAGATCCCCCTTTGCAACTCAATACACTACAGGTGACTCAAACAAGTCAAGGGGAGTAGCAATACTTTTCCTGGATTCATGCCCATTCCAGCCCAACACTATGATACGTGACCCATCTGGTTGCCTTCTGATTTTGAAAGGAACCATAGCCAACACCACTCTCATGCTGGCAACCTTTTATTCTCCCAACTCTAATCTTCAAGCCTTTATGTCGTCCTTCCTACAAACCTTGAGGGAGACTAGAGAAGGGACCACTATTATTGAGGGAGATGCAAATGAGGTGCTTGACTATAAGATGGACAAATCCCACCAACTTTTCAAGACTAAAAGAAAGCTATCCCCAATTTTGGACCTTATATCTAAAGAAGGGATGTTAGATCTGTGGATAACATTATACCCATCAACTAGGGATTACACCTCCTATTCACACACACAACACCTACTCTAGAAATGATTACTTCCTTGTTTTTCAATCCTCCCTTTCCAATGTCATTGATGTCCAGATAGAACCTATAATCTATTCTGGCCCTTCAGCCACAGTGCTGACCTGGCAGTTAAACCCAGACTCATGGAAACCTCTCATTTGGAGGTTTAATCCCAGCCTTTTTACTAACAAAAAGTACAAAATTCAAGATGAAATTAAGCAGTTTTACTTGGGAAATAGGAAACCAGAAACCTTGAAAGCCCTACTGTGGGATACCTTGAAAGCAGCCCTTAGAGGGCTATTAATTAAAGAGGGAGCCAAACAGAAAAGACTCAAAGATGCCACCAAAACAAAACTCCTTCAAGACATGGCTCAGTTCTCATATACCACAAAGAATCATTTGAGTCTAAGATTTTTTCACCAACTCCAAAGGCAGAGTTAACGGCATTAGATGCTAGGAAAATACAAACTGCCCTACATTGTACCAAAGTGTATTATTATGAGTTTAACAACCGCTGGCCAGAGCGGTTAAACACAAGGCTAGGAAAAGTATTGTTCCCACTCTTACTTCCCACAACAAAACTATGGTAACAGCCCCAGACAAAATACTAGAGTGAATGAAATTTATTACAGTCAATGACCAGTAAAAAAAAAAGAAAAAAAATACATTATAAAAACAATGTTATACATGGTAGAAAGATAGTACAGCATTATACAAAATCAAATACCACGTTGCATCGGGACAAAATTTCAACAGCATAGTAGCTTGCAGCCTACATTAGTTTCTATGTAGCTTTCCTATAGCTGGACAATCTATAAATGTAGGTTGCGCAGATGACCAGACAAAAACATCCCATATAAATGATAATGACAATGACAGTGGCAAACAATAACCAGAATAAACATTATAAACTCCAGTAAACAATATAATAATATTATACATAATAAAGGAAAAATTGTACAAAAATAGCATGTTCTAGTACAGTAAAATTAGGACACCATTT
>CM034708.1:120428936-120442446 GCA_020142125.1 Phrynosoma platyrhinos
TTAGCTGCTTTAGTTATTTTAGTTCTATTTTCTAACAGGACATGTGCCTGTTGAACTGTTGGATTCTGTGAAGAATCCATATGTACTGTGGAAGGTGAATTTGGGGAGGCTGATATAGTATCACAGCCTTGCTTAGGTGGTTCCTGCTTCTTCCTTGTTTTTATCTTTTTAATTATTGTTTCAGAGCTTTTTTTTAATCTTGATTTGCTTTTATTATTTAATAATTTGTAAAGATTTTTAAAGTTTGTTCTTTTTTTTCTTAACTTTTTTACCAGATTTAACATTTTTCTCTTTCTTGGCTTTGGTAATACTCTTCTTGCTCTGTTTAACTTTATCAGCTTTATGACTCTCTTTTGGAGGACTCATCTTGAAGTTCAGTGTGGGGCCCTTGCAATCATTTGCAAGTTTACAGGTATCTACTAGGAGTGTTATAACCTTATTACAGTCTCTCAAAAAGCTTTTTATTTGTTTAATATCTTCTGTCAGGGCAATCATCCATTCAATAATTGGTAGTTCATATGCATCCATCACATTGTAGGATGCAGATGGAATTGAGCTGGTGATTTTTTTTTTTGAAAATTCAGAGATTTGCCTTAACATTAACTCCTCTAGTTGTTCTTTCTAGTTTCTCTCATATGTTTCTCTGCTTTGTGGGGAGAGTAGGTTAGAAGTCGTACTATCTGTATTACTATCCACGTTGTTAACATCAATATAGTCATTTTCATTATTGGTAGGGGAGGTCCTTTTAACAGCACTATTATCTTCTGGAGGCTCTTGATTTAATGTTACATCTTCTCTTTCCTTGTTTGCATAGAACTGTGTAATTTTTGTTTGCATCCTCGGCTTCCTAAGGGGGGATTTAATTATTAATGGAGTAATACCATAGAATTTATAATTACTCCAAGTCATTACCATGTCTTAATTTCTACTTGAATAATTCTTTGTAACTTCTACTTGGGACTGCAAATAAGATTTGATTTGTTAAAACCTTGTTCTTATTTTGAAATTATAGAACATTAAATCTTTCTACAGGTCTTTCACGACGTTTCTAAATTTTAAAATTTGGTCACTATCAATTTTAAAATCAAACCTTTCTCATTATAATCCAGTTATATACCTGTATTACAAATTCTATGATAGAGGTATATCTTTGTTAGGATCTCGCCACCGGCTCAGGCTTACTAGGAGCGCATTGCCATCTCTAAATCTCATAGAATGAAGGAGGTTCTGGGCGTGCCTAGGACTAAACGTCCAGTTTCCACTTCTACCACCACGATCTCTAAAAGCAAAAAATGTTATTGTTATTGGGAGGCGGGGGATACAGCTGGCGTTCCCACGGCCAAACACCTGTTGTTTCCTCAGCCTCTGCTCTTCGGAGGGCAGGAGCTCTTTCAAGTGTTTTATACTCTCAGCCTGGGTGGGAGGCTGGAGCCACGCCTCCACTGCCTCTGGATCCTTGAGTAGAGTGGGGAGTGATCTCTCAGGGCGTTCCTACAGGCAAACACCTGAATCTAGGACCCCACCAAATCCTCCTGAACAAACCTATCCAATTAGATGAAATTTAAAAAGGTATCAATAAATTGAAACCAGCCAAATCACCTGGCCCAGATGGATTTTCAGGTGAATTTTACAAGCTCATTTATAACCAGCTCGCACCTCATCTCCTAAATTTGTTCAATTCTGTGCTGAATGGAGATCCTGTTCCCATGTCTTGGCACAGAACCTGACTAATCCCAATTCCTAAAACAAAAGAGGACAGCCCCGAAACTAAATCCTTCTGCCCCATAGCTCTTCTTAACCAGGACGCCAAATTATTTACTTCAATTATGGCCACCAGGGTAAATGAGTTTATCTTGGAGTACATCAGTCCTGACCAGGTGGGCTTCATGACATGTAGGTGACTGGCAGACCCGATCTGTAGGGTATTAAACATCCTGCATTACATCAAGCAATCAAAAACACCTCTGGCTCTTCTATCGCTGCATGCTTTAAAAGCCTTTGACCAAATGGAATGGCTGTACATTTTTGGTATATTAAAAGAAATGAATTTTGGCTAAAAGATTTATTGGAGCATTGCACCACATTTATGATAACTCGAAGGCAACAATTTTAGTCAACGGGTATGAGTCTACACCCTTTACCCTTACTAGGAGAACTAGACAAGGGTGACCATTGTCACTTCTTTTATTTGCTCTAATGATTGAATCCCTAGCAAACCTCATTGGATCCAAAACCAGTATAACTGGTTTCAATATTAATGGCCAACATCATAAGACTGCCCTTCAGGTGGATGATGTGCTGTTTTTTGTTTTTTGTTTTGTTTTTTATTTTAATTTTTTAGCAACCTAGAAACATAATTTCCTTCACTGAAAGAGGTATTCGAAATGTTTGCTAAATTCTCAGGTTTCCAAATTAACTTAGATAAATCTACCATGATAACCCTAAATACATCCCACCAACAGCAGCAGCACTGCCAATCCCCAACAATCTTGCATATCCATCCATCCATTCATCCATCCAGTTTTATCTATCTAGGAATAAAAATAACTAAAGACACTCAAAAATTTATATCCAGGAATTACAATCCATTCACCAAGTGGATGACACAAAAATTGAAAGTATGGAAAGCACTAAAACCTTCCATCCTGGGCCAAATTGCTTTAGTCAAAATGTTTTTGCTTTCCTGCTTGTTTTTCTTGTTCCAAAATATTCGATTGACCCCCCCCCCATACTCCCAGGTTTGCAAAATGGCAGTCTGCAATTAACCTATTTGTTTTTTAATAAAAAAAGACCTAGGTTCTCTAAACACATCAGACACACTGCCTTTACCTATGGTGGACTGGAGGTCCCAGATACGTGCTTTCCAATTAAGCCAAATTATACAACTTTTAAACATGATGGCTCCATGAAATGGGTTAGCTTGGAAATTGGCAAACTAAATTCAATAGAAGCTTTTTTCCTTCATAATCAGACCACAAAACACAAACTTAAAGCAATTGTCAATTCCTTTCTTCATAATTCTCTCACAATTTGGAATAAATGGAGGCATGTCCTTGCTCCCAATCCTTCTGCCTTGAAACCCTTCTTCTTACACCCAGACTTTCCAAGAGCTGGTCAGTTTATCCCAGATAGAACCTGGACCCAGGAAGGTGTTTATTACATTGCTGATCTATTTGCAGATGGAAATCCTAAATCTCCTGATGTTTTAAAAACGTCCTTCCAAACTAAGGACCTAACTTGGTTCCAAACACACTAACTCACCTCCTTCATGTCGAGAATAGGCTCTATTGGGGAACTCTCATGGCTATTCACCCAATACAAGACTTTTTGTAAAAAAAACCCTACAGCCCAGACTAAAGGAATCACAACATATACATACAGTCACATTTGCTGGAACACACATATGGAAAGGACCAGTCTGTCCATTCTTTCTGGCAATCAGAATTAAAGCTATCAATACTGGAATCCACATGGACACGTATATGGTCCTCACTCCCATTTAAGTCTAAGTCAGCAGCCACAAGGGAAAACTTCTTCAAAACTATACATAGGTGGTACATTACCCTCATCCTGCTATCAAAAATGATACAGAGTCTCCCAATGAGCTGCTGAAGAGGGCACAATGACACTGGCTCCTATATCCACATGTGGGTTGAATGTCCCAAGATACAGGAGTATTGATGCCTAGTTCTGCACCAGATCTCATGTATTACACACCAAACCCTGCACTTTTGTCCGGCCCTGATTTTCCTCTTGGTGTTTATTGATAGAAATGTCATGCTTAAGTATAGAAAACTGATTGCTTTTTTCATCACAGCTGCGAGACCTGAGGTGGCTAAATGTTGGAAACATGGGGATCTGTCTATTGAAGGTTGGTGGGAAGGGGTATGGAAACTATGGTTAATGGAAAAACTTTCCATTACAATGAGACTTTGTAACAGACATTCAAAACAGGATCCTTTTTATGAGGATTGGAGGCTCTTTATTGAATTTGTAAATGAACCTTCACACCACCTCCAACATCCGGACTCTCACAACAACTTCTGAAAGGACACTTCACAACTCAGCACAAAGACTGAACTGACTCCAGACAAATCCCATTCACAGAATCTAGCAAAATAATGATCACTGAGGATACACAACTTCAGCAGGTCCAGAGGCCAGTCTCCAGAATCTGCCACAAGCCGCCCCTTAAATAGCCCTCACAAAATTCAAAAGCAAATCACAATACTGCCAGTACGACTAAAATATGCAGGAAATGCATGTTCTAATGGGTTTTTCCAGGCGCTAATTTTTAGTCGTATTGTTTTAGAGGTGCCTTGGAGAGCCACAAAGAAACAACCTTTGTGGGCAACAGTATGAAAATGGACTTTTAAAGTATATACAGTTCCATCAGTGTGTATGGCACTTTATAGAATATAAAGAAAGTGGGAGACATGTTTCTGCTTCAGAGCCTCTATATTCTAAAATTAAACCTCTCATGAGGGAAGAGGCAAAGTAATCAAGGGTTAAATATCAAGCTTTTCTATATTCAGAGAGCACAAATTTTGGGAGGAAGCTGATTTGTTAACCCTCAAGTTTAAATAAAAACAACATATGGGAAGGAGAAGCATTCTGCTGGATAGTAAAAAAAAAAAGCAGCAGAGATTGCTGATAGTGATTTTAGATAATGTACTGTCATAAATTAAAATTGCACAGTTTAAATTTAATTTAAACAGTCAGCACAAAGTAATGGTCAGAACAGTAAAACTGAGATTGGATGTCCAGGTCATGAAATTAACAAGGTGAACTTGGAGCAATAACTCTCATTCTCACCTTTTACCTACCTCACAGGGGTTTTGTGCAGATAAAAATAGAAGTAACCTTTACACCTCCAGCATGTGGCATAAGTAACCAAAAACATCACATTCTCTTTGTGGCAGAAGGACTTCTGGAGAAACGGAGAGAGTATCTGGAGTGTCTTGTGCCTTTAAACAACAATCATTATGAAATAGTTGTAAAAGCTTAGAAAAGTCCCTTTTTTGGACTATAGTTCTCAACATACCAGTCAGAATGGGCAGTGGCTATGCTTGTTGAGGATTCTGGGAACTGCAGTCCAAAAGTCCTACCTAATCCTGTTTTACATATTCCACAGAATATCCCTCTTTAGGAAAAATGATAATAAAAGAAAATCACCATACAGTCTGACTATACCATGATGATGTTAATACTTGTACTCATCTATAATAAGAGAGCACATGGGTTTACTATTCATTAAATGTGATATCAACCCAGGTCACATCACAAATGATAGGAAGCAGTCGCACCCTCTTACACGTACAATTAACCCATAGATACAGTCTAGTGAAGACACTGCCTTAGATACAGATGAAACCAAGACAGGCTGCTTCAAAGTTTTTTTCTTTGGACCCATCTCCATTGTAGGGCACAGTGTCTCATATTTTCCATTTAAGTAACTGACCTACTTAAATTACAATAGCACAGATTCTGATCTGAAACTAGAGATTTAAGGCTCAGTGAAATGTATGTTATGAGCACCAGCCAACATTCTGCACTGTATGTGGTCACATACTCCTAGAGTGTAAAAAGATAGTTGTCAGTCATTACAGCTCAGGCTATAAACTAATCACTTGCATCAGTGAATAGTATCTCTGTTTAATGTGCTTTGAGCAGACAGAAGCTAGCTAAAGTTTTTATTTAGAAGCAAAGTATTTAGTGTGGTCCCTAGCCAGCCAGCATAGCTGAACATGGGTCTTACTGTAGGCAGTGAGCAAGCTGATGAAAGTAGAAGAGTACCTACATACCTATGCATTTATATTTAGCAGCACCATGTTGAGAAGTGTTTTGGATATGCAGACCAGTTTGGCACATACATGTTAAAGTCTTAGCTGTAGGAACAATTTTTGGAAGGAGAGAAAAGGGAAATAATAATGAGCTGCTGCAGTTAGTGAGAGCCAGCATGATGTAGTGGCTTGGGTGTTAGTTTAAAGCTCTGGAAACCACGGTTCACATCCCCGCTCAGGCATGGAGACCCATTGGTCACACTCTCTCAGCATCAGAAAAAAACAAAGGCAACCTTCCCCTGAACAAATCTTGCCAAGAAAACCCCATAGGTTCACCTTAGGGTCCCCATAAGTCCAAAATAACCTGAAGAGAAATAACAACAAGCACACTTATTATTATTATCATCTACAGTTAGCAACAAATTTAGTATCTAGTATTTGTTAAAGTGTGTTGGGTATCATCTTTTCCCACATCTACCCTTCACATTGCTTGCCAAAATCCCCAGGCTGCACAAGCTGAAAAGAAACCATAACAAGGAGTTACATTTGTCTCAGATTCTGCTGTGAGATTTGTTTCCAACTCTGACAAAATTGTGGCATCCAGGTAGAAATAGAAATTTTATCCAGAAAATACACTTGAAACTAGCCATAACAGCCCTCTGTCATTCCACAAGCTGATCTCATGATCATATATAAAAGAGGAATTCTGTTGCCCTACTTTAAGCAAATCCAGAAATGGCAACAAAGTAAGCTTACTTGCTTTCATCACAACAACAGATGTGACCATGAAAGAGGCTCTGATCTGTGTGTTGTCATATTCATTACATATTTTCTGCCATCTGCAAAACATATGCACTTGTGATTTCATTTAAATATCAAGGAGCTGAATGACTTTATAACTCAGGCAAGGATGTTCAGCAGTGATTGTATTGAAACAGCAACCCTCATCATCCTCAATTAGGACATCAGGAGATCTGCTAGTCAAAAGTACAAGAAAATCCACCAAGGCCATCAGCAAACACTCTGCAGCCCTACTTCTCTTAGACCTACTTAGGAGAGACCATTACATTTGATGCAGAGATGAAAGACTGTGGGTAGTCCAAGCCAAATCAAGCAGTGAACAGCCCATAGCAATGGAGAAATTTTCATCTTTCCTAAACATGGGCAAACATCCCTTATCTCAGTCCAGAAGGTCACAGACAATCTGTTCTACCAAATATGTCCTGCCATAGATATGAATGTAATTAATTTTTTTTAAAAAATGTATCTATCATTCAACCAAAAGCAGGTTAAAAGGTGAGCAAGCAACCAAAATAAAGGGAAAAATTGAAAGAGCTGATTATTTATAATGATAGTTTTTATATACACAAATTGCTACTTCCTGCAATACAACAAAACAAACATATATAATTTGCTTTTAGGCACTGTTAGAATATAAAAAACTGGCAATTCTATTACCATCATCACCCAGTTTGATTCACAAACTGACACATCAAAAGGAGTTTTTTAAGCACCCCCTAATCAGTTTAATCTGAGCCAACTTCAAATTCAAAACAAGACCTCAATGCACTCCCACAACAAGGCATAATCTTCCTCAACCTCATGCTTCCCTTAACAGTGTTCAGAGGACGGCCCCAACTGTTCAAGCCATGACAGTGAAATAATATATATTTCATACTTACTTTCTGAGAACTGCAATTTCATTCTCTATGCTGTTTTCCTTCCCTTTCAATGCTTTCTTTGGTATGCACTTGACTGCAAATAGTTTTCCAGTAGCCCTGTGTTCAGCCAAAACGACTTCAGAAAATGCACCTCTGAAAAAATTATAAAGAAAAGGGAAATATGTGTTATTTCCTCTTGGGAGCTACAATACCCTGGCAGAAGTAAAAAAGTATTTATTATCATTAATACTGAATGCAACTTAATCACAAGATTATGGATCCTGTTTGAATTGGTACAACACTGATCTATGGCATAAAGGAGACCAGACCTGCTCTATTCATTCACAGTTCAAAGCCACAGGTACCAAGTGTATTATCTTGTTTCTTTAAGAAAAATAACCACATAGGAAACTTTAAAAAAGAAGTAACGCAAATAAAAACCAGGGTCTTAACACAAAAACAAACATCTTAAATTTGTTTATACCGTGGTCAAATTGAATTTTATATGAAATAGGGCAGAACTATAGAACACAGCGCCAGACCCATGTCTTTGAATATGGATTCCTATCCAACACTAGTAGAACTGTGAGGTGAGGAGGAGGAGGAAAAGAGGGTGCATAAGGCCTCCCCTGGAAAGTCCTTTTCCCAGATGCTTTTTCACCTAGGTGGACTTGAGAAAGAATCCCAACTAGGAAAAAATGGCCAACAGAATAGTTGCAGGATGGACAGCTACCCTGGCCATTGCATGCATAATTCTTGACTGGTCCTTCCTCTCCTAGGCTGATGTTCACTTCTTAGCTTAGAACAATCTTAAGTGATGGATGTTCTCATGGGACTATAGCTCAAGGCATTCTCGCACTACAGGGTTAACTCACCACATTTGCCAAGATGTTCCCCACCATTGCCATATATGATTTGGTTAGGGTTGCCACAGTGACAACTAGTGAGAGCTACTGGCCTTTAATGGTTGTGTGGAAGAGGAAATTTCAACAGGTGTTGCTTGTCACATAAACAGGTATTCTCTATTCTAACAGGAGCCCTCTCCAGTTTTCAATGTGGCACTCCTAACTTTGGTCTACAAGTATCCTCAAGTCTTTGGTAAGTCCATAAAAATTGCCACTTCCCAAATCTTTCGTAACCTGACTAACACCATGTATCTATGTCACACATGTGTAGCACACACTACGGGCCTTTGCAGACTGCTAGAAATAGTGAAAATTGAGTCCACGTTTAGGGTTAGGGTTAGGGAATCATGGGAACTGTATTTTATTATGGCACCAGAGCTCTCTGACAGAGAAGGCTCAATGTCTCAAAAAAACAACAACAATTCCCATGATTCCCTAGCACTAACCCTAACCCTTAAGGTGGACTCAATTTGCACTATTTCTGGCAGTCTGCAAACGCCCTACGTCTGAAATGAACAAGTTTTTCTTCTACTTTATAAATGTCCCCTATCTGGGTCATCTGGAGGAAACGCTTGTCCCATTCTGACATGACTCCTGTCAGAGTGTGAGACACTCAGATACACATTTTTAATTGGTGCCTGAAAAACCTGATTGAAATAATTGCCATATTTATTTTAGTTCTTTGTGTGAAATTACACCTAAAGCTTTTTTAAAAGCTTGAAACACTGGCCTCAGTTTTTGTTAGCAACTTGTGACAGTTCTTTCCTAAGCCTATTTGTGTCTGTGGCAACATCCACTAAGGGATTTTCCTTTCATTACTAAGCTGTGCCCTTCTCAATTCACACGGTTCTAGTGACACAACAGAAGTTTGTGATCTTGCAATTGCTTCCTTGGAAGTGTTTAACTTCAATGAATCATCAAGCAAGTAAGTGTGATGACTGAATCAAAGCAGAGAACAAGAATAGGGACTCGTGATTACATGAACACAAACTGTAATTTATTTTGTTTGTATCTACTGTCATGACTGTCACAGCTAATTATATAAATGATGACCATATTTCAAAAAATAATACCAATACAGTAGCCAGCATCATTTTTCACTTTCCTGATAGCTATGTTATTGTTAAAGTACAATGTAACACAAGGCTAAACAGAGTGGCTCAGAAGTGGCTCAGAAGAGAGTCCCAGTGAATTAATCAGTATTTACTGCTTAGCAATGGAGTTTAGGATTGTAGGCTATATGAACACAATGACTTGGGAGGAAACCTAGGGAAGCATGAGCTGAAATAGTGACTGTATGTACATAGGAACAGGCTGCATGTGTCTTTCATGAAATTTCATCCCAAGAACGTCCATAGAGGTTTACGAAAATGTACAAGTTATGAATGAAATTCTAGAATATCTTAGGGAATAATCATGAAAAATTAAGGGATATAAAAATACAAAGTTACCTTTCGAAAAGATCACTGGATCATTGCATCAAAGAAAACTAACCATACTGCCAGACAAGGAATTTATTAATCCAATAACTTCTGGGTTTTTTAAAAAAAAAAATCTATTTCATTTTATACATATAAGATTATCTAAATAATTATAATATACAATTTGCATCTTTTCTATCAAACACACTTATAAATGTAACATTCCTATATTTACAAACAACCTAACAATCATACCACAACCATTATTTCCTTAAACTGTCCGTTCTAAGGTGTTATATCTTGTTTTATTACAAAGTTTATCTCATTTATGCCTTAAATTATGTTCACTTTACAATTCTATGTATAACTTTGCCATAATATTTTAATCATGTTTACTCCTCTTTTCTTTCCCAAATAAATTCAAGGAAAAAGAATGGATAGAGACAAAAAGAAAAGGGAAAAGAAAAAGAAAAACTGATTTAGGAATGTTAGTCCAAATGTTTTTAAGAAATATTAACTTTTGATTATTTTTATTCCCACTGCGACTATATTGCTCCAAAAACCTCTGATTTGAAATAATTTTTACATAAATCTGTTTAAGCACCATCTTGACTTCTTGAAAAAAGTCTTAAGTCTTATTGACAATATTACTTAAAAATCAGAAGAGTTTTGTGATTTTTAAAAAGCATTAGCAATAAAGTAATGGGAGGAAAGTTCACTTGATTTGCTTCTATATGCTAGACTCCTCCTAAAGGCATAGCCATTTTAGCTCTGTGCTTTTAACTGCAGCTAGCTATACAGAAGCTAATTAGGCATGTTTTAATTATCAAATTTTTGCTTCAAAATGTTTGTGGCTGTGGCTGCTGTTAAAGGGACAGGGCCAAGAAAGAACCTAGCAGTTTTACTTTTGTTAAGTAATTTTATACAAGTAGATCTGTGATGGCCAATACAATTCCAAATTCAATCCTAGAGCATTTTTACTGCCTTTTCCTATCCCATTCCAATAATTTTAAACAGAGTACAGTCGCCCCTCCATTTTTGTGGACTTGAAGTCCATGTCTCTTGCCCATTTGCTGGCAGCAAACAGAGGGGCACAAAATAGGGTGCGCCATGTGCCATTATTTTCAATGGGGCTCGAATATTTGTGAGCCACCATTTTCACGGGGGGAGGGGGGCGCAGAATGGATTCCCATGAATTGGGAGGGGCTACTGTATATTTTAAAATTTGTCACAGTTTCACATAGTGCAGGGGTAGGCAACCTTTCCCCTTTAAGGGCCGAGGGACTTCAGCTCCCAGAAGCCTCAGCCATGTTGGTCAATAGTCCCATGTTGGCCAATAGCTCCTGGGATTCTGGGAGCTGAAGTCTCTCGGCCCTTAAAGGGGAAAGGTTGCCTACCCCTGACATAGTGCATATGCATAGGTACTTTTCCACCCAACCCCCCAGCATTATAAATGCACACATTCATTCAAGCCTCCAATTCTTGCAACATCCTAGATATTATCATATTGCTTTATATTTCCTTGGTTTGGAATGGTAATATGTTCCAATAGATGATTTTCCGAAGTGCCAGTTTCCTTGTTGAGTGAAAACCTTTGGAAACCTGTAGCACTATTCCAGTATTTTTATTTGTTTGTTTGTTTATAAAATAGAGAAGTTGAACACGAAAGGGCTGGGCAAGCACAGAGATCGATGGTAAACAGGGGTAGGCAAACTGTCCCCTTTAAGGGCCGAGGGACTTCAGCTCCCCGAAGCCTCAACCATGTTGGCCAATAGTCTGGGATGTTGGTCAATATTCTGGGATTCTGGGAGCTGAAGTCCCTCGGCCCTTAAAGGGGACAGTTTGTCTACCCCTATATAGGATATAAGGGAAAATCAGTTCATTCCAGTAGCATATATCCCTTTTAGCTTCTTACCAGCCAGCTGCAAATACTCAAGACTCCCTACTTTTTTCCAGCTACATTTCAACTGCCCCCATTCCTTACCACCCAAGCTGGTAGGATGGGTCTAACTGCTAGTAGCCACCAAACCTCTGAAGTAACAAAGAAATATTTTGCACTTACCAAACAGCCTTCAGGTAGTTATCCCATTACTTGGCATGCCCAATAGTGTTTCCATTACCTCATATTCCATCTATGAGTTATGATCATCATCTGAGATTGTTTGGGTTTCTAGTATTCTTGATTGGCCAAGCTAAAGAGTGCTGATGATTTTTTAGGAAGAAAAGTCAGTGTTCTATGTATTGTAGTTTGTGGATTATGGTGATAATTCTAGGATTCATCAGCATTTGCCCGATGTTGTCACTGGTTATATGGTGGGGTGGGTGAATGGGTGGGGAAAGGAGACAAATGCTCTGATAGGCAAAGCTTGGTTGACACATCCAAGACACCGACTTAACTGCTCAAACTATGCATCAGCCCTAATCATGGCACAGTTTGAGAATGAATAGCTTAAATAAACAGAAGCTGTTGGGGATATTTGTTTAAAGCTATGCCTATTGACACAGTTATAGGTTGTTGGTTTTTTTTTTTACGACCATTCGGTCAGCACAAAATTACAATAAAACACATCTTAGTTGTATACAATGATTTCTTACGGGAACTTTTCGGTTACTACAAACAAATCCTAATTTATACAGAGAAAGACAGAAATGGAGCAATATAATTATCTGGACACCGTGATAACTGAAAATTCTAATAGCCTCAATAAGATAAGATGGTATCACCTCATACATAGCTCTGATCGTATGATACTATCCCTAGGCCACATTATTATAGGGTTAATTTGTATATGACAGATGTCTAGTTTTCTTTATTGATTCCAGATTTGAATTAAATGTGACAATTTCACTTTAAAATGAAATCAATAGATTTGGGTACATATTCATCCTAAGTCTTTTAAGTTATGTAGGAGTTAGAATACATCAGTCTAATAACTGCCAGAACAGGTTACTTAACCTTAGTAAAAAGAGAAGACACTTAAAACAGACTAATAAGAGAGTGGCATGCTGGGGTTTGGTGTCACCCTGGGGGAACAGCGGGGAGGTCCGTTTAGGCTCTGGTATGGTTACAACCACCCCAAAGCCCAAACAGAAGGGATAGCCCCCTCCAGCCATCACTGCTGCTGGAGAGGGCAGTGCCTTGGAAGTCCATTAGGGCTCTGGCGCGACTTAATTCACACCGAAGCCTAAACAGAAGGGACTACCATGACTGCTGGGCATGCGGGAAAGGGATGTGATGCCCTTTCTCACTCACCCAGCAGCCGCACTAGGTGTACCACTCCACTGGGTGACACACACCCTGAGTATGTCACCCAATGCAGTCTGCACCCCCTGCACCCCCTAGTGACACTACTGTAACAGCAATGTATCATATCCAAAATTAATCTAGTCAGCTTTCTGTTTCTTTTGAAAAAAGCCTCTTTTGAACTAACAATCTACCTATTCTATTCTATTTCATTTCATACATCCATCATTCTAACTCTCTGAAGCAGTGTGTCGGGCAGAGATCTTGTTATTCAAATGCAAGGGTCCTGGGAGAGCACCCACAATTAATATTCAGTGGGGGAATTTTATTAGCTCAATTGAAAGCAGCGAGAGGGCTCAGGCAACTGAAGCAGAAATCTGGTGCCAAAAAAGAGAACTCCAGAGTCTGAGGTCCAAATTAGTTGTATTTATTAATTGGAAAGAAGTGACCATTCATGCAGACACTCTCTCATGCACATATGTAAAAACTAACACTA
>CM034708.1:120465329-120481437 GCA_020142125.1 Phrynosoma platyrhinos
CAGTTCCCATGATTCCTTAGCACTGAGCCAGGACAGTTAAAGTGGGCTGAAGCTGCACTATTTCTGGCAGTCTGTAAAGGCCTTTAGACTGTTGTACTTTGGATACATGAAAAGGCATGAATCGTTGGAAAAGACAATAATGTTAGGAAAGGTGGAGAGAAGTAGAAAGAGAGAAAGGTCACATGCAAGATGGATGGACTTTGTTAACGAGACCATGAATATGAGGTTTGCAGGAGCTGGACAGAGCAGTAGAGGACAGGAGGGCTTGGAGATGTCTCATCCATAGGGTTGCCATGGGTCAAGATCGATGCAAAGGCAGTTAACAACAACAACAAAAGGGCCTTATCACATTTCAAAAGAAAGACAGAAAGGCAGCAAGACAGAAGTGGCTTCTGGCTTACCTTCCCACACGCCTACAAAGCACTTATACTCTATTGCTGAGGGAGACAATTGTAAATGCATGGCTTTTGTCCTGCTGGAAAAATTAATTTGGCAAATGCCACATGTTTACAACAGACTCTCTGTGGAGGTCGAACAGAAGTACTACGACGTCATGTGAGAAGGTAAGCCAGAAACTGCTTCTGTCTTGCTGCCTTTCATCTTTCTTTTGAAATGCAATAAGGCCCTAAGACTAACACAACACGAGGGAAGAAAAACAGGACCAAATGGTTTTCTCTAGCTTTCCTATAAAACAACTGATGCTTTTTGGAAAAGGCAATATATTGGTACTCTAGTACCTCCTCTGACATGGATGTGTTTCTGCTTTTGCATTAATCTCATGAACCTTTCTTTTAATTGAAAAAGTTACAAGGATTAATTATCTTATCTTTCTTTTCCTTATTTCCCTCCTTCCTTTTTTTTTTTTACTATAAGAAGGACCTTTTGATACATACTTCCAATTAGACATTTGACATCTAGTAGAGAGCCAGGGTAACATAGTGGATTGAATGTTGGACTATAACTCTGGAGACTCGGGTTCAATTCCCAGCTTGGCCATGAAACACACTGGGTGACCCTGGCAAGTCGCACTCTCTCAGTTTCAGGCAAAGGCAATGGCAAACCTCCTCTGAACAACTCTTGCCAAGCAAACCCCATGATAGGTTTGCTATAGGATCATCATAAGTTGGAAACAACTTGAAGGTACACAACAACAACAACAACAACAACAATAACAAGAAGAAGAAGAAGAAGAAGAAGAGATACTACAAGGAGGCATTCCAGTACAACATATATGTTATGCAGGACACAGATATGTATTTAGAATATACATAAGTGAAGGTCAAGCAGCTCATTCATGTGTATATTAAAAGATATAATTTATACATACTTGTAACCTTCATAAATTATTCAATACATGTATATCTTGTACCAGAGTCAGAACACTGTGTAAGAAGCAGCTTTAACCTTAAGGGCTTTAGCCACTCCTGATACAATTCATACTGAAACTAATTTATGCAGCTTCCGTACTTCCGGTATTATGAAGGAGGATGCTGAAAATTTCTTGGCCCTAGTTCTCATTCTCAGCCCTTCTTAACTGGAAGTCAGCTTTTGATTATGGCTGTACATGATGTATTGCACAATCTAATCTTTTGATTTCAAGCATTTTATATATTTCCTTGGTTGTTTAGGAAAATCTTTGGGGGAGGGGGAAGCCATATGTCACAGAAATTTTAACCACTCTGTTGTTTTATTGTTAAATTGCTTTTTTAAGTAGCACATAGTACTTATCCAGTCAGTTTTTAAAAATTAAAATAGAAAAATGCCAGTTAAATTAAGGAGCATTATAGCACTTGTTGTTGTTGTTGTTGTGCACCTTCAAGTCATTTCCAGCTTATGATGATGCTAAGGTGAACTTATCATGGGGTTTTCTTGGCAAAATTTGTTCAGAGGAGGTTTGCTTTTTCCCTTTTCTAAGGCTGAAAAATTGTGACTTACCCAAGGTCACCCAGTGGGTTACAATGGCTGAGAAGGGATTCAAATCCTTTCTTCCCAAGTCCTAGTAGTCCAATGTTCAAACCATCACACCACGCTGGCTCTGTTATAGCACTACACACCAAAATATGACAGACATAAATAGACAGATGATAGATAGAAAATCTACCTTTCCCTTCCCTTTTAGCCAAGTGTAAAGGTAATGACAAAAATATTTTGAATACCACAAAAATATTATAGTATCATACAGATTTAGCAGTAAATTCCACAATGCTTTTAAAAACAATACATGTGAACACCTTTACAGGCACTGCTGTTTGGAAGATGGTGGTGATTGCAAAGAGGTGTTTAAAATCATATATATCATTAGCGGGATGTAGAAAAATAATACTCTTGTTTTAGTGGTATTTTGGTAATTTTTTTAAAGTTATAACAAATAAAATACAGTGGGCTCTTCATAGTCACTGGGGTTAAGAGGGCAGGACCCCCATGAAAGTAGAAAAACTACAAATAAAATAACACTTTTTTTTCACCTGAGAGAACACTTCCCCAGGAATTTCTAGGTCCTCCAGTGCAAGTCTGTGGTCAATATCTGCTGAAAGTTGGCCACAGAATTATGCTGGAGAACTACAAATGCCTAGAGGAGTGCTCTCTATAGGAATCTTAGGTCCTCCAGCATGACCTCTGGTGGATGTTGACCATATTGTAACATTGGAGGACCTAGATTCCTAAAGATATCACATTAATCAAATCCATGAATAAAAAATCTGCAAAACTCAAATGTTGCAAATATGGAGGGCCAACTCTGTAGTACTGTAGGTTGTACACAGAGAAAATGTGCAATGTCCCTCAACTGGAAAGTCAACTGCAACTCCATTACAGTTTATAGTATAAGAGCAATGTTTTACAAACACTAAGCTGCCTGTCTGGAAGGACTAGGATTGTCAAACTGTAAACTGGAGAGGTCACCTGTACCTTTAAGGGTTGTATAGATGAAGAAGATGTTGCTTGCCATCACAACCAGGTAACAAGCAACACCTCCAGAAATTCCTACTTCTATACAACCATTAAAGGTACAGGAGCTCTCTCCAGTTTTCACTCTAGTAACTCTAGGCGGCAACCAAGTTTTCAATTTGCTTAAAAATTGTTAAGTTTTAACCTTTTTTCCCTTTGCTCATGTTCCTTTACCATGTTTGTTTGAGTTTTTTAATGTAAGCTAAAAAGAGCAGGGTCACCCTCTGCTAATTAGTCTTCAAAATGGCAAAGCACTAATTGGGCAAAAGAGAAACAAACAAACAGGAATGCATACAACTACCAAACATTCAGAAAGTGAAATGATCCACTCAAGGTCCCTACGGCAATTGGAAAAATTCTTTTTACTCCTGCCTTGGTTAATTGAATAAATTGCTTGTTAGGTATTAGAAATGTTCAGCCCTGTGTTGAAGGAATCAGTGAATTTAACATTATTTGCTATGACTCATTAAAGAAACTATTATGAACAGAAGAAATCTTTTTAAAACTAACAAGAAAAAAAGGCTTACTGATATTGAATGAATTAGCAATGTTTAAAAATCTAAACTTCTATACTTCAAAAAGAAATACATATCCTTATCCATAATTCCATGCATATAAGTAACTTGTTTATGGTTTTGCTTCCTCCACTGAAATAAATGGACAACCCTTGCAAATATTCTCAAGGCATCACATACTCTCATTCCAGAACATTAAAAGTATAATTGAATTAAGCTAATGGAATATAAACTGTGATGTCGAGTCGTAGAATCATAGAGCTCCTATGGATCACTGCATTGTCATAAAGATACTTGCAGACAGACTCCTGTATAATTCTAATATTTTCTTGGTATTGGGGTTAGGTTGATTGATCTGTAGTTTTTTGGATCTTCATCTTTTACTCTTTTTGAAGAGAGGGACATTATCTGACCTTCCCCAGTTCTTTGTCACCTCACTTGTTCTCCAAGATTTCTCAAAAATGATGGTAAGTGGTTCAGAGAGTACACTGGCAAGTCCCTTCAGTAGTATGGTATCAGTTTGTCTGGCCCTGCAGATTTGAATTCATTTAGACTAACTAGGTGATTCCTGAGTAACTCCCTATCAATCTTAATTTGTAAACCAGATCCCTTGCCAAGGTCTCTGCTGCTGCATGGAAGCACACAGTTTTCTTTGGGGTGTGTGTGTGTGAAGTAAAATAGGTATTGAGCTGTTCTGCCTTTTCATTGTGAACTGTTAGCATTTTGTCATCCTTATTGAACACCGGCCCCACAGTCTCCTTGGTCATTCTCTTGCTTCAAGAAGTGTATGGGGGAGGGAATCCTTTTTCTTGTTCCTTTCTTGCCTATCCACTCTCAGCTCATTCTGAGCTTTCGCTTTCCTTATATTATTCCTGCAAGCTTGGGCTACACATTGATCTCTTCCTTCGTGGTTTTCCTTTTCTTCCATTCTATGCACATACTCCTTTTTCTTTTCACTTCTTCTTGAGTTTGCTGTACAATCACGTTGGCTTTACATATTTCCCATTTTAATTCTTCCATGAGATTATTTGTGATTGTGATTTTGATGATTTGTAATAATAAGCCCAACATGTTTCAGCCTCTATATGTTTTGAAATACCAGTATCTTATTCAGGGAGTATATATAAAATAATTTAAAATGGCTTTTTTGTAGTAGCACCCCAGTTCCAGAACAACTTGTTTATCTTCATCTCACACCCTTCTTGCTGTCTCTGCATTGCCAAGTAGAAAAAAACCTGTCCACACAGGCCATTTAGGTATCTTATTTTTTTTTAATAACATTTCATTTCATTCTTAGTTTTTACAATCTGTTTTTATTGTGTATGATGTCTTTTGCTGCTTTATATTTTGCTTTTATTCCTATATTTATTTTGTGAGTGCCCAGAGTACTTGTTAAGAAACAGCCAAATGAATAAATAAAACTTGGTACTTTGTGGTGCATTCCACAGAATGTACTATATTTGAAAAGCTTGTTTACTCTAACTGCTGGGTAGAACAGATTGCGCAAACCTTTTGGATATTTAAAAAAGTAGCCATGTTGGTCTGCTGAAGCAAAAATGACAAGAAGTTGTTACATCTTGTTTGGCACAAGCTTTTATGGACCAAGCCCATTTCATCAAAGCCATCTCATGGAATAAGCTGAAGTCTAGGCCAAAGATTTATGCCAAATAAAATATAATATTCTTCGAAGTGCCATAAGATCCTGGTCACTTTTGACTACTCTTAAGTGAATTGTTGCATGCTCTTTCAAATCAATCTACCTTTCTAGGCATTCATAAGCTTTAATAATATAAAGTGGCTGTGACTATAATTAAATCCAGTTTTTCCATCTACCGGTAGTTCAGATATTTAAAAAGTGGATTCAAACCAATCTTGGGGAGGGGAGCATTTAGGCTGAAATGCTCCTACAGCCAATTGCCTGGGGATGAGTCACATTAAACTCATTCAGGCTTAGTATTTCAATGTCTTCATCATCTACTTTAAAATTATGTAAACCATCTCTACTCATGATTTTGGTTTTCTTAATATTCAACTGTAAAACTGCCTTTCCACTTTCTTCCTTGACTTTCTTCAGTGATCAATCATTCCAAGCCTTTGTTATTTTCTACTAGTAGCATGGTCTCATCTGCACATCTTAAACTGTTCATGTTTGTTCCTCCCATTTTCATGCCTCCTTCCTCCAAGTCTAATTCTGCTTTATGTATGATATATTCATGTACAAATTCAACAGATAGGGTGGTGAACTTATGGCATGTGTGCCCTCTTTGGTAGGCAGAGCTCTCTCTGTGGGCACGCCAACTGCCCTTTATATCAACAGGAGTATAATAGGAGTGTGCACCTGTTCTTCCTCTTCCCCTGTCCTTCAACTATCTCTGGGGAGGCAGATAAGGGGATGGGGGTGGAGGAAGAGGAGAAACAAGCATACACCAGTTCTTCCCCTTCCCCACCCTCCTGTCTCCTTAAATGCCTCCCCAAACACAGTTGAAGGGATGGAAGGGCAGGAGAAGAGAAAGAGCCACTGTGCACCTGTTCCTCCTCTTTTGCCACCCTCCCATCCCTTCAACTGCTAACTTGAGGCTGAGAGAGTGTGCCTTGGGTTTTCCCCCAGAAGTGCCCCCAGAAGTTTGGCCCTCAGGTGGTGTAAGTCCCCCCAGGAAATCCCCCCAGCATTGTATTTCAGATGACAATCCCTGGAAACACCACTGAGGGACATTGCAGACCTAAAAGGTCAGCCTAAAAGGTCAGCCTAGGGGTGGAGTTGGGGCCGGTCAGCTACATGCCAGCCACCTCAACCCCAGGTGGCATTGTCCTGACACTGTACGCATGGTGCACGGTATCAGGACGCCCTCCTGGCACAGTGTGTAGACACGTTGCGCCAAAAGCGTGCGGAAGAGCACTGCCTCTTTTAGGGGCAGCAAAAGGGAGGATCGGGGCTGCAGCATGCAGTTGCCACAGCCCGGATCTGCCTCTAGTAGGGGCAGCCCAGAGCCGCCCGTCTTTATAGCCCCTGAGTTTGGGCATTCAGTCTCTAAAAAGTTTGCCATCACTGAGATAGGGTTATAAAATGCAGCTTTGTCTGACCCGCTTGCATATTGGAAACCATTCCATTTGTCTGTATTCTGTACTGCAGCAAAGTCTTTGTATAGATCCTGAAAAACTATAACTCTTAAATAAATGGTTGTGCCACAATATTTGATTGTCTCGAGTGCAGATTATCAGGATAATAAAATGTTGTGGTACAACCATTTCTTTAAGAGCAATTCATAGTTGCTTTTTAATGATCTATGCAATCAAACACTTTACTATAATCTATAAAGCACTGGCTGATTTTCTTCTGAAATATTCCACTGCATTCCATTATCCAATGTTTCTTTGTAATATGAACCCTAGTGCTTCTTCCTTTCCTGAATCCAGCTTGAACAATTGGCATTTCTTGCTCCATCTATGATAAATAAAAGTCTTTGTTGCATAATTTTGAGCATCACTTTGCTTGCATTGGAGGTTAATGTAATGGTCTTGTGATTACTGAAGCCTTTGGTAAACCCTTTCCTGGGGACTGGGATGTATATCAAGTGTTTCCAATCTGTGGGCCATTATTTTGCTTTCCTTATTTGTTGACAGGTTTTAGTTAGAACTAGAGTATATTCTTTCTCTTAGCTTGAAGCAGTTCTACCAGTAAACCAACTATTCCTGGTGATTTATTTCTCCCAAGTTCCCTGAGTGCAGCTTCCACTTCATTTTCTAAAATTGTACTTTTTAGCAATCATGGTATCCATAAAACTCTTCACAAGCGCCACATAAATTTTAAGCTGTAATTATGAATCACAAAATAATATTCATTTGTATTTAGTGTCAGAATGCCTGATCTCTAAGGAAACACAGTTTGTACCTGGGTGTTGAATCTGCCTGCTCAGTATGATAACAAGAAAACAACACCTCCTTTTTTGTGCCTAAGAAATAAGGCATGATGTAATTTACAAAACTTGTTTGCGATATTTCAAATGCCTTGCTTTAAAGAGGTTACCATCATTTGCAGACATCACTACCACTTATTTGTCAAACTACAAGTCTAAACAGAAAAATGAAACAAGAGAGGAGTGGTGTCCTCTCCATATGTAATTTATGAACTAGTTTCACCTTGTACGTGGCACCCAGCAGCCATGGTGATATGCTCATTAGAAATGTGCAGGTGAGAGAATGAGAGGAGTGCAAGCAACAGTAACAGAGCAAGGGAGAGAGCAGAGGAAGGAAGAGGCACAATGAATAGGCAGGAGAGCAAATGCCTAAGGGTGCTGCTGGGAGAAGATCTGAACTCCTGTGGGTGTCCCAGGAAGCTTAATTTGTTTCAGCAGAGCTCATGTACACATTATGCAGAATGGCGTGCACCACTCCAGACCACATGTGGAGAGTCATATTGTTAATGCTATTGCACAGAAAAATCTCCCTCCAGCAAGTACATTAGGATATCTGGGAGACAAGGTTGGTATAACCCTCTTCCCAACTGTGAGCTTTTCAGCAATGAGGAGTATTAAAAATTTTACATTGTGTTTATGCAGAATGGCTGGCAATCACTCTTCACCAAAGTTTCAAAAGGCAGTGCTCTATGTCCTCAAAATGCTGACAGATGAATTAACTTAGCAGCTGTTGTCACGCTATTTTTCAAGAAAATTTATTACAAAAATTAAAATGGCATAAATGGAAAGCATCTTGTCTCAAAAAGTTGAGACACTGTTCCTTGGGGAAGGGGAAGTGTTTTGGGGTTTTTTTGCCACCTATATTAAAAACAAAACAAAACACATTATTCTGTCCTTTTGGCCAGCTCCACCCTTTATTACCTCCCAAAAATGGGGGACAAACAAAGATTAAACAAACAAACAAAATCATCCAGGCCAGGATTGTTTATTCTCAGTCATTCAGCTGGATTCAGTGTCATGTTATAGTTAATGATATTTAAGATCTGGAGAGGCAAGAAACGTGTATTTTTAAAACCATTTTAAAAGAAGCTCCTCTACTGTGCAGTCTTGTCTGAAGATGAGGATTTTTTGCAACACTTGACAGGGAAGGAAAAGCGTTTGTTCACCATAAATACCACCTGCTGTCCTAACCTGATTATCAAACCGCTGGGAGGCACAGAAACCATCACTCACAGAGAAGCCCACAAACATTTGTAGTTTAAGTTAATCTCTTGTTATTACAAGTTCCTCTCTGTCATTCTAGTGTTTCAGACAGTGGCAAGCAGCAAGAGAATCTACAGACATTCCCCCAAACATCCAAACAGGATTATCAGGACTGCAAGTTTTCAGCTGCATTCTTGACAGCTACATGAGCAGGAGGCCAAAAGCTCACATGAAGGTTAAACTTTCCTTTAGTGATACCGCAGGCATTCCAAAGTCAAAGCCAAAGCCAACATTATTGTAACTCATCAACACTGTGGGGGGAGTAAAAAGAAAGTGCACCCCCAACAGTGCTGACTATGTGAAGAATGGGAATACAAATGTGCAATCCCCCCCACAAGAAATGGTTTTTCTTCAGTGGTAACATGATGGGGCTCATGAAATTGCTTCCATGGCTTGTGATAGTGTGGCAGGTACAATACACATGTGGTGCAGCTCTATGTATTCAATAGTGTGTTTTTCTACTTTATTGACATATTGATTACATTTATACCCTGCTGTCTTCTGTAGAGGTCCAAATCACATGAACGACCTTCCTGTTTGAATCCTCACTACAACTATGTATGGTAGGCTGACACATTCCAAAGTCACCCAGTGAACATCATGGCTAAATGTAGATTTGAACCCATCTCCCCAGTCCTAGTCCAACAGTCTATCCCAGGGATAGGCAACCTTTTTGAGCCGGGGGCCGGGTTGCTGTCCCTCAGACAATTGGGGGGCCAAAGCACCATAAATAAATAAATAAATAAATAAAAATATTTTTTAAAAAATTTTAAAAAAATTAAAAATATGCATTCACACTCTTTCAGCCCCAGAAAAGCCAAGAAAACCCCAAGAACAAGTAATAACAACAATAATCAATATCATCATGGAGGGTGGTGGCGGCGGGTGGTGGTAGTGGCAGGGCCGGCCTAGGGTCGGTCCAAAGGCCTTGGGGGGGGGCGCATCCAGCCCCATGGGCCTTAGGTTGTCTACCCCTGGTCTATCCCATTACATCAAACCCACTTTCTCTTGTTATTGGCAAACAAGTCAATGTGGAAAGTGTTGTTGAAACAAGAAGCTTAAAAAACACTGTCCTAGATTAAAACAAAGTTAATGGCAGCAGAGGGCCTGCACTCTATCACACAAGTCAAAATTCCCAGGCTGCCTTGATATGGCAGATCAGAACACAGGAAATAAACATCAAGATCAATGGATTTCACTTAGCTGAGCAAGCTCTGACAAAGTTATACAAGAGACTGCAAGGCATGTTGGGTGATAACAAGGAACATGATGACAGCTCAAGGCTTAGTAGTTATATTACACAACTCCTAGCTCACAGTAAATTATTTTGCAACAGGGAAACATTTGTGTAAACTTCCAGTTTAGATTATACCACCTCAAGTACTATAAAAGTTACACCATAGAATTATATATCCCAAGTATGCATTTTGAAAAATGATTCTTTTCTGTTTTCCTTCCAGCTGATTTTGTTGCAAGCAACTTCACACATGACCTGTTCTCAATGAGTACTGAAAGCTCTGGCTTTGGAAAAATTCCCCATACCTCTAGGCTTCCAGACTTATAGCAGGGACAATTTCTTGGCCTTTCTCATGATCTCTGTGAGTCCCCATTTCCTCTTGATTTTCTAGAGCAGGAAACCCCTTTTATAGCAAGAAACCAATGTACATTGGGCCCTTCATTTTACAACCAATTCTGTGGTGTTGTTCCTTCAACCCAGACACACGCTGTGTGAGCGTCCCAACAAAATGAAAAAGAAGGCAGTAATTTAAGAGAGAAGAGAAACCTCAAGAGATATACAAAAAATAATGCAATGAACTGAAGCCTGATGCACTTCAAACTAAACAAATTTTATTGAGATTCACCAAAATTATGTCTTAATATTTCCAGAGAGGTGATCTTGTCTGTCTCTTTCAGAAAAGACAGAGAAAAATCCAGTGACACTTTGAAGACTTACAGGTTTTATTTGGCATCCATTTTGTGGACAGACAACCACAAAAGTTTATGCCAAATAAAATCTGTTGCTCTTCAAGGTTTCTGTAGACTCTGTGTTATTTATGTCATAAAAGAAATTGCGGGACACTACCATATTTTCTGTTGAAGTAACTTAGGAAACAATGCTGAGTGAATGTCATATTACTGGCTGGAAAGCATCCTGACCAGAGTTACATTTCTGAAAGCAAGAAAATATTTCCCCGTGGAAAGCATAATTTGAAATGCATTGTCTTCAATGAGCTTCATTATTTCTTGGACATCTTTGCAGTTGCCAAAGCTCAAATGATTCCCATCAAGCCTAGATGTTGTCCCATTAGACCTCCAAATACAACCTTCAATCCTCTTTGGCAATCTCCTTTCCCTCTACATGGGAAGGAAAGTACCAGAAATTGTAGATGAACCTTATCTTGGAACCCTCAATAAACTTTTAGGAATACCATCAGTTCTAAAACATGCATTTTAACACATCCCTTATTCTAGAAGAAGGCTCTGCCAAATTTTCATGAGGTTTTATGCTTACTTTAAAAATTGGCATTTCAAAGTAGGAAGGTAAAGAAAATGTTTGTGGAAGACCCCCTACCTTTCACCTGTTCCACTCCATTTCCTACTTTCTACATGCCTCTTCACATAAATTGTTCACCTAATCTGCTGATGAGAGGGGAGGAATACTTCCCTGCAGCCTAGGAGATGCATTCACACCACACTATTATAGTACTAAGTTCCACTTTAACTGCCATGGCAACATCCTATAGAACCCTGGAACTCGCATTTTTGGGAGGCATGTTTATAATTCTCAGCCAGAGAGCTCCTCTTGTGCCATATCAAATTACAAACCCCAGGATTCCACACAGTGGTGTCACTAGTGTTGATATCAACCAGTGCGGATGCTTGGAAAGGGCTGCAGAAGAGGGTAGTCTGCCCTACCCTCCCTCCCACTGCTTCACTTGCACAAAAGGCTGCCCAGCTGCCAGCCACTGAGCCATGAATCCCAGAGGGCTGGTGGGCAGCCAGACAAATAAGGGAGCAAGAGGGAATGGAAAAGTTGTGTGCTGCTGCTCCTTCTCTGCTATCTTGACTTTCTCCTCATCCATGAGAGCCAGAGCAGTGGAAAAGATGAGAGGGGTGCACACTCTCCCCTCCTTCTCTGCTGCCTTGGCTCCCTTGTCCTATGGGATGGGATGGGAGACTGCCAATCCAACCAGGTACTGTAGGCTATATTACAGAGAAAGAAACTGGCAAAATCACCTCTGAGTATCCCTTGCCAAAGAAAATCCTATGAAATTCATGGGTTACCATAAATCAACAGGTGACTTGAAGGCACATACACATATGGTATAATATTCTGGTGCTTGATGAACCCAGCAAGAAAAGCACAGCATATCTAATGTTGTGAAGTCTGAATGGTAGAGAATCAAGAGGAATCTGATAATATGATTGTTTCTACAGGAAACAGACTTCAAAGTGGCTGTCTTAGCATTAAAAAGATAACAACGAGCAAATGCTAAAACTAAAATCTGATTGAAACTGGAAAATTCAAAGAGAGCTTTCTGAACATAATACCAGGCATTCTTAATTACTATTTTTGTAGCTCAGGCGGTAGTCATACGTTGTAACCCTACAGGTCAAGGGTTTGGTTTTGCTTTTTTTTTAAAAAAAAATGTCCAGTCACTCAAGAAGAAATTTAAACAATTTTGTTTAATGCTATTACAATGTTCTTTTTTATTCTTTATTAAATCGTTAATTGATCCTGAAAAAGAAAAGTCACATACAATTTTGTATTCTTGGAAAAGAAAGACAATTCTATCTTAAAACATACACAGTATTCATTTCACTGACTGCTCTTCAAAATTCCTGAGAAATGTAGTTTATTAAAATGGTGAGAATTCTCTATTGTAGACTGCTCTGAAACCTTCAAATGCCTTGCCAGTACAAGAGGAAACTGACATATATTTCCACTCAGAAACAAAACCCATTGAATAAAATGGGACCCTTCCAGATAAGTGGGTATAGGATTGGGGGATAAACTGTTTCTCTATTTTTTATATATATACAGATGTGGAAACAAAATGGGTTGAGAGTGAAAAAGAATTCTTCACACTATATTGTCTTATATTATTATAAGGAGAAAATCAGACATTAAAAACTAAAAGTCCAAATCTGGAGTATGGGAGCCAGTTGTTTTAAGCAGCATTTTACAATAAGAACAAATATAAGGTATCATCATCATCATCATCTTTATTATATTTATTTATATCCCACCTTCCTTCCTGTACAGGGACTCAAGTTGGCTGGCTAACAAATTTAAAACAGTCTGAGTTAAAACAGTATGAAACATTAAAAATACAAAGTTTAAAAAAACAAACAATTCAAATGATTAAAACATTAATTATTAAAATTTAAAATTTAAAACTCTTTAAAACAAAAACAAAACAGCACCCATGTCAATATGCAAAAGCCTGGCAGAATAAAAATGTTTTTATCTGCTGTTGAAAAGAAAGCAAAGATGGAGCCATCCTGGCCTCTCTAGGGAGGGAGTTCCAGAGCTTGGGAGCAACCACTGAGAAGGTCCTCTCCCTTGTTCCCACTAAACGCAACTGAGAGGGTTGTGGAACAGAGAGAAGGGCCTCTCCAGATGATTTCAAGACTCTAGTGGGCTCATACAGGGAGAGATGGTCCTTCAGATAACCTGGAACCAAGCTGTATCGGGTTTTATAGGTCAAGACCAGCACTTTGAATTGTGCCCAGAAACGCACTGGCAGCCAACTGAGTTGTCACAACAAGGGAGTTGTATGCTCCCTGTAGCCAGCTCCAGTTAACACCTCGCTGCAGCTCTTTGAGCCAGCTGACATTTCTGTGCATTTTTCAACACTTTTCAAATTTAAAACTCATTAAAACAAACAAAAGAGCACCCATGTCAATATGCAAAAGTTTTGGTTAGTTAGTTATAGATGACAGCAATCTATGATTTATTCATACTATCACATGATGCCTCTCCCAAGACATCACCTTATAGAACTTCAGTATGTCATTCTTTTTCCATGATTCTACATTGTCAACAAATATGAAATAAGGAGATGCGTCATCTTTAACTCGGCATATTGAACAGCAGATTGAACCCCTAGGAAATCAGCAAAGTAGCACTAGTTCAAGCAGTTCATCATGAATACAAAAATATTTCAAATATAAATTTTGCAATGGGGCAGCAGGTTTGTAATATGTTGTATGTGAATATCTCAGACAGACATAAACTAAGAAATTTAACCCACCTTACAAAGTTGTAAAGAGAAAGTGTATGGGCAGGAGACCATGTAATACTACCAAGATGCAAATATGCTAAGTTTTAGAAAGAAAGAAAGAAACACTCAGATGATCTATTTGCATTCTCCAGTGCCCTAGTGTGAAGTTAAGTAATTGCACACTTGTCTCTACTCAGCACACACAAAATGTTGAACTGGACTTGTTGTTTTCCAGACATACTAACATACTTTTCAAGACACATTCCGTTTAATACCTAGAATCCTTACTTTGCTACTGTGTTTTTAGCTTCTACCAGTTACCAAACTTCTACAAGTGATTAATATCACTCCACTTTTCTTATTTTTTATTTATTTATTTTTGCAAAATACTTGCACTAGATCTGACAAGCCTGTGAAAATATACTGAATGCTCAGGTGTATGTCTATTTATCACTTCTGGGTATTCTGGCCCAGGGTTTATATATAGTCCAGGACCAGCTTATTCTCAAAACAACCTTTTCAGGTGACCGCAGAGTAGGACTTGAACACATATCTTCTCTTTGCCACTGCCTTCCTTGGAGGCTGAGAGCACATAACTTGCCCAAGGTTACCCAGTAGGTTTCATGGCCAAGCAGGGAATGAAATCTTGGTCTCCAGAGTCACAGTCCAAAATTCAAAGCACTATGCCACGCTTATGTTATATGATATATTATCATATAACAATATAATAATATACTAGCATTGCAATATGATAGTATATCACAAAGTAGTACAGTCGGCTCTTGGTATCTGTGGACTTGCCATCTGTGGATTCAAGCATCTGGGGACAGCACGCCCACGTTGCCCCCAATGGCAGTGCATGCTTGTTGCCACGCCACCAATAGGGACAGTTCCCATTGTCCTGTGGTGGCACATGCATGCGGTCATGCCGCCATTATGTTCTATTGTCCCCAATGGTGGTGCAGCCATGTGCACTCAATCAGGGAAAACACATAAATGAGTCTGCAGGACCTGAGCATGGAAGCTGAGGATAGAGTAACTTGGCGGTCTCTCATTCATGAGGTTGACATGGGTCCAAGTCAACTCAAAGGGAGCTAACAACAAAGCAATATACAATTATTGAATGTAGTCAAGCTAATATTTAAGGGCTATGAAATCTGTTGAACTTAAAGTGATAGACTGCATCCATGATTCTGTCTGGTAATGAGGTTTACAAAACAAATTAAGATTGCACTGGCCAGTGGAGTTCACAGGTAGAGCCTGGAGAAGTTAATTTTTTGGACTACAATTTCCAAATCCTCCAGCCCACCAAACCTATACCAGCAGACTGTTGCCCTGTATGTTCTCTACTCTCTCATTGATCAAATGGCACAAATCCAGTAGACAGATTGAAACTAAGAAGTGTGGATCTGATCAATGCCTGGATGAAAAACTCTGCACAGTATGCCACTCAGGTCTTTGAAAAGAAGAATGGGGCACATGAACATAGTAATATACAATAATAATATCCAATAACAAGGAGACAATGCCTTATGTAACTTAAACACTAAGGTTTTTTTCTTAATCTAATGAGTGACTGATCTTTAATCACAATGAGATCACACTTCATTTATTTTTACTCATTTAGGAAGAACATTATTTGTGGGGAAATATAGTCACTCAACTAGCTTTTATGTTCTGTGGGGAAAAGGTTCTACATAAAAGTGTCAGTGCTTTGCATTATTAGCAACATTAAAGAAGATGAATAATAAAACATGAAATAATTGCTAGTATTACTATAATAACCAGACAAGATGCCCACCCAAGAAGAAAAGCAGATGCAGTAATAAAATCTATTAGAGCTGTTCTTAGAAGAGCAAGAGGTCTCTCCACATTACCAATAAACAAATGGAACTGTGAGAGAAACATTTCTAGACAAGCAATGGGTAGGGGTTGGCAGCTTTCTACTAAAATGCATACATTTTCAGCTGACACATTCACTTTCACTGGTAAAAATATTTTTTTTTAAAAAAGGCCAAAAATAAAGTGTTTATTTTTCCCTTCCCAAAATGAATTTTCTTGGTTATCCATATATTGTCAAAAGCACCATCTTAGGCATATGTAAATAGGTCTGTAGAGTAATTTTAGAAGATTTTAAGCTATTATAAACATTTTAATAATGTGATCTTCTCCCCAATATATGCCCACTAAGCAACTGCCATTTTATAATTGTTTAGCACAGGGGTAGGCAACCTTTTTAAGC
>CM034708.1:120481537-120508991 GCA_020142125.1 Phrynosoma platyrhinos
AAGTACGGGGACCTGGGCCTTAACCGGCCCGCAGGCCGTAGGTTGCCGACCCCTGGTTTAGAAGGTCCTTGGTATTCGCTGGAGTTTGATTCTAGGAGTCACCATGGATACCAAAATCTGTGGATGCTCAAGTTCCATTCAATACAATGGCATAAGAAAACGAGGTCCCTTATATAAAATGGCAAAATTGAGGTTTGCTTTTGAGAACTGATATATTTTTTAAAATATGTTCAAGCTATGGATGAATTTGAGTTTTATCTGTAGATAAAACATCCACAGATATAGAGGGCTGACTGTAGTTAGCATTGCAAAATAGTTCCTTCACATTCAGTTCTATTTCATCAAATTCCTCACCACCAGAGTTATAATCTGTACACTCCAAGTAGTAGCAGAAGATTCATGAGACTCACACAATATCCCTTGCCACATGAGCTGTGATCCCGGGAGGGGGGTATATATGTACCTCTGGTATAGTGCTGTGACTCAGTTGGAATCTAATGTGGCAGATAAATTGGTAGAAAAGGAGATGGGGAAGGAAAGTCCACTGGGATTCTCTGTTTACCCAAAGGAAATGTTTTTATTTGTACCTCCTGTTTTGTTGCTGTGACTAATTAGTACAGGAGCAAATGTTTCCTTCTTCCTGAGATTCTTTTCCTCTACTCTTATCCTAATCTTATTTGTTTAATGAGATCCCTGAAAGATTTTGATAGGATGTCCTTCCAAAGTGTGCATTCAGGTCTGAACTCCCACTAAAAGGCAAAATGTCTAAATTGATGTTGTTGTTCTTTGGACATATCATAGAACAACATTGAAAAAGAAATAATGGATGATAAAGTGGAAGGCAGTAGGAAAAGAGCAGGGGTAGGCAACCTTTCCCCTTTAAGGGCCGAGGGACTTCAGCTCTCAGAATCCCAGGAGCTATTGGCCAACGTGGGACTATAGGCCAATATGGCTGAGGCTTCTGGGAGCTGAAGTCCCTCGGCCCTTAAAGGGGAAAGGTTGCCTACCCCTGGAAAAGAGGAAGAAAGCGCTACAGGGAGATTGACTCAATCAAGGAAGCCATGGCTGCCCTGAGTTTGCAAAAGTTGGGCAGTTGATGACTAAATCCAACTGTTTTGTGTTTCTTTGGCCTAAATCCAACATGACAGTGGTGCTACAGCACTAGTGTGACAGAACTTCCCTCTCTCCCTCTGCGTCCTACAGCCCTCAAAGGTGCACTTTGGTCTCATTCCCATTACGTTATAAACTGTTTTGCTAACTGGTTTGAGGTGGTTTAAATGACCCTTGTTTGCACTTGAGCCAAACTGCTGAAGCGGTTTGGTGAGGGGGCCCCTGTGCTAGACCCATTTAACAAACATATTTTGATGCTCATTTTTTCCACGTCTTTTGAAATAGATCAATTCAGCACAAGTGTGAATGAGATGCAGATTGGAATCGATTTCCTATGACATGATCAGCGATCAGCGACCCGCTGAAGAGGATCCATTTTGAACCAATTCATTATTCAATGTGAATGACAAGTGGGTTATTTTTACAACAAGAAAATGCAATCGGGGCAAATGTAGTGTGAACCACACTCCATTGTTGAGCTGATCCATCGATTCGGATTGCAAACTGATTTATTTGTAAGTGGAAATGGGCCTGTAACTAGCTCCAGAGGGTTTCCTGGTTTTATTTTGTTTTTTGAGGGAGAGGAGGCAGCAATAGAAAAGGGATATGCCCCACCTCCAGCTTCCACTGGGTGCTGCTCTTCCATCTACAGACTCCAGTGTTAGATCCTACCAGCTGTTCACAAATATTACATGTCTTCTTCTATTTGTTTCCCAAGATTCAGATGAGAATTTTTATAGACCAGCTTCTTTTCCATTTTACAGAGAGCTGTGTTTTAGAGAAAGCTTTTAATTTTACAGAGCACTGTGTTTATATGTAATTACAGCCTACCAAAAAGGGGTATGTTGGTTTAATAAATCTTCCAGTTCTCTAGCATTATTTATTCAGATTGTCTGGTTACTGGAAACTCTGAATTATACAACATTCTACCTTGCAGACATCATTTGTATAAAATATTTCTTTACTGCTGACTAAACAGATTCATGATCTAATCACTTTTGATTTTCTCTGTACTTCCTCACATCACATTCATCTGTCACTGAGGATGCCTGCTGGAAAGGAAGCAGAATTTACTGACATAACACTATGAATTATGGAGTTGGAACAGTGAACATAAAGTATATATTTATGAGGGAGCAAACTGTGCTTAATTTAACTGACTACACCTCTGCTCAGAAACCTAATTTACAAAGCAACTACAATGCAGGCATAAATGTTTAAAGGCCACTTGAGTGTTTTATTTATCTCTGTCACAGATTGCCTTCCAAAATTTACAATCATTAGTAGCATTCAGGTAGCCTCCTTTTGAAGATATCAAGACTAAAAATACCAGTTTTGCTGGTAAACCAGCTATGTACACAATGTTTTTGCAGTCTTCAGACTATGTTTGTACAGTAGATGTTAAGAGACAGGTAAGGCACCCAGAGGTCTGACACCTCTTGGCAACAGAAAATAGGTAACTAACTTTCCACATCATTTCCATATCTTCTTACACAGAAGAATGTCTGTGTGGCTCTGGGCTGCTTTACAGCATTTCCAGTACAGATGGCAAGATGGTACTGTAGTCAGCAATTCAGGAAGGGCCAGATGGCACAACTGGCCAGGACTGGCCCAATGAAGCAGGAGATTCTAGCCTGGCTCTTCAGTTGAAGCAATTTGTCACAGAAAGAGCAATATTTCTAAAGAAAGAGCTGTTCTTGAACCAACCAATGAACACATCCATCTACCCACTATAACATGTCTGTCTGTTTGCTTATATTGTGCATGTTATTTCCATGTGACAGTGATGCATAAAAGGCTTTCATGCAAGCCAGACAAATAAGGAAACATTGGAAACATGGTAAATTCATGGTATGACAGAAAACTTGTAGCCTGTGCAATTTGTACATTGCATTATTGTCCTGTCACAGATGATGCTGCAGCATTAAAATCAGGACTTATTCTCTGTACCAAGTTCATATATCCCAGACAAAGGTGAACAGCATTTGGAAAGGAAAATAACATTAGAGTTTCTTCCGTGTTGAGCTAGATGCATATTTTGAAATATGCATAGTTTGGCATCCCTGTCTCTTTAGACCAGAGGTAGGCAACCTGTCCCCTTTAAGGGCCGAGAGACTTCAGCTCCCAGAAGCCTCTGCCACGTTGGCCAATAGTCCCATGTTGGCCAATAGCTTCTGGAATTCTGGGAGCTGAAGTCCCTCAGCCCTTAAAGGGGACAGGTTGCCTACCTCTGCTTTAGACTGAGGGATTGGAGATATTTTTTTGACATTTATCAACTAATCTGTGTCAGTCTGAAGGTCCCTTTAACCACCCTTTAATCACCCTCTGGTCATCTAGGCCAGGGGTAAACAACCTTTCCCCTTTAAGGGCCGAGGGACTTCAGCTCCCAGAATCCCAGGAGCTATTGGCCAACATGGGACTATTGGCCAACATGGCTCAGACTTCTGGGAGCTTAAGTCCCTCGGCCCTTAAAGGGGAAAGGTTGCCTACCCCTGATCTAGGCATTCAACTTGCAACTAACATGTTAGTATTTTAGGGTATTTATTATATGCAGTCATAGATATACAAACATATGCACTCACTTTAGGGAGAAACATAGACTTATCAATATCTAAGCACATTACTTTCATGTTATATCTAATTTGTTGTTTTTATTGTTGTTTGCCTCCAAGTTGTTTCTGACTGATGGTGACCCTAAGGAGGTTCTCTTATGGAGTTTTCTAGGGCTGAGAGCATGTGACTTGTCCAAGGTCACCCACTGGGATGGTTGAGCGGGGAATCAAACCCTGGTCTCCAAAGTGGTAGTCCAATATTCAAGCCACTACACCACACAGTAGCATCCATTACAATCAAAATGGGAACTATATCTATTTAGCATAGCCTAAATGAGAGTAGATATTATCTTTTCTTATCAGAATGATCTGGACAGTTATCAGCTATGATAAGCATAGTTTAGAGGCTGCATAACAGCCTTATCTTCCTGCGGTGGAGGCTGATGCCATGTCACCTCTCATCTGTCTCCTCTCAGCTTGTTTTATATCTTTTCTTGCCTATCAGTTGACAGATCTTATCCCGTGACAAAAAAGGTGTTTGCTATATTCTGTTTATGTAAACAGTTATTCTCCTCCCTTGAGGTGATGTAATACCAGGTACATTTGGTTGCCTTCCATCAGATTGCATCAGTCATTCCCTTTAATGTGGTACCTGTCTTTGGTTCATTATCAGTCAATTCACTGTTTATACTAGCCTTCATTGTTTATAGTTATGCAGGTATTATCCCCTTGAATTAGCCAGTGTCTTAGTAACACACACACATTCCACAATGCACAATGTGCCTTCTATCTTATAAACACACTATTTATGTTTCCAGGTCTTAAATTTTGCTAATTTTAACCCAAATCAGCCTGCAGCCTGTATTACCATGCTAGGATCCAACTATACAAACTCCTGCAGGGATGAATGAAGGTATCCATAAAAACCTGGGAACAAAACCCACTGAACATAATGGGACATTTTTTGAAGAAATAGGTACAGGATTGTGCTGCCCAGATGTTTGCCAAAATAATATTGTATCCACTAATACCAGAAAGGGACATTATTTTTCCTAGCAAAATATATAGGTTATGTCCTAGTGAGGATATTGGTAGAAAAGCACTAACTGCCTCAGTCATCCAAAACAGGTTATTATTGTGTGTATTAATAATGTACAAATGTGAAAAAGTAATCCAGTCATCTGGAAAGGTCATATAATAATAATAATAATAATAATAAAATTTATTTATATCCCACCCCTCTGAGATCAATCGAGGCGGCTAACAACAATAAAATACATCATATAAAATCCAAGATAATACCTACCCCCCTTAAAAAAGTATTAAATTAAAGGCAATTTAAAACATTTAAATACATAAAAATTAAACAACTGAAATTAACTAAACAAACAAATGGAAAACAGCAAACAGTGGCAGCAGTAATTACTTTGAGAAGGGCAAATTAAACCGATAAGACAAATAAGGATTCTAAAGATTCCTAGAGAATTCTAGAGGCCGGGAGTCTAATCTGGAAAGGCCTGTCGGAAGAGATCCGTCTTAACAGCCTGTCTAAAGATGTAAGCAGATGGATCTCATCCGGCAGACCGTTCCATAATCTGGGGGCGACTATAGAAAATGCCCTCTGGGATGTAGCTGAAAGTCTGGCTTTTTGTGGCTGGAGCAAATTCCTCCCGGATGCCACCAATAAATGGAATAGGCCTCTTACTGATCTCTATACAGATCTCTCTCTCTCTCTCTCTCTCTCTCTCTCTCTCTCTCTCTATATATATATATATATATATATATATACCGTATATACAGGGGGGAGTTTTCAAATACTGGTCCTGGATCAGGACCACAGTTAGTAAAGCAGCTTCATTTTTTATACACAGAAAAGAAGTTGTTAGCTCTTTTCTTGCTGTGCTGATTAACTATTTCCTCCAATAAAATTCCCAAGTGGCTATTCATCCCAGGACAGAAGCTGTCATTAACTTTTTTGTTCCTGTGAAACATATTCTCAACCCTGTCAGGATTCCAGCACTGCTCTTTAAATTACAAAACAAAGGCAACAACAATGACAACAATTCAAGTATATATAATGCATTCATGCTAAGAGTCCTATCCCTCTGCAGCTGTCAACAGATACTGCAGTGGCCCAGGTAGTGGGGAGGGGAGAGGTTGGATGGCAGATATGCAACCATTGTGGTTCTACTTGGATTATTTTCTACAATGTTCCAGCTTAGTCCCTTCCTCCTTTGCTTGTAGTGCTCAGGAAACCCGAGTACTTGTGTTACCTAAACTGAAATTAGGCAGATTTCAGTCCTTCTTTCTGTCTTGGTCCTGATTGGGAGGGACTGCTTTGGGAACAGAGGGATTGTGAAAAGTGACTTTTCACATGAACTTCCTCCAGTTACCAACTGTCATAGCTGAGGCTATTCGTGAAGAAGTAACAGCCTCTGTCTTCTACTTAGCACCACAGGCTACTGAATTACTTACAGCCTGTCATGCAGATGTGAAGGGCTTTGGAAAATAGAAAGTCAAAAAAATGTAAACCATAGTGCTGCTCAAGTTCCCAAATCTTATTTTTTACAAAATAAGGGAGGCAGGATAGAGGAAGGCATGAGAACTGGGAACAACATTGGAGGATCAGAGGTCAGAAAAATCACAGGAATCCCAACTGATAGTTTTGCAATTGGTTTGTGAAATTATTTAGAAGCAAAATGTTTTCAGTATCAACATTGATGAGTCAATCAGTAAATACCGGATAGAAAACTACTGCATGATGAGTAGGGTGGGAGAATGCCTGTAAAATCAGCAACATGCTGGTGGAGTTAATTTTAGATTGTAGCAGCATACTTGAGCATGTGCTGGAAGTTTGCTATGAAACCTTGTTTTCACAGATGAGATTTTAAAGAGTGAGACCTGTCACTCTACAGACCTTTGGCACATGTAAGTTCATTAATAACACTTCTTCTGAGATGGCTATCAGACAGCAACCTATCTTACAGACATTTTTGGTGACGAATTAGTGAAGTATTTATTTTGGGCACACACTATTCCCATAGCTATAAACTGATATGCCTTGCTACTATTACCAACAAATATGGTTTTGCTTTCAAATTCCTTTGTTTTCAGATTCCTAAAAACATATATTATCTTTATTTAAATTCCATCTCATTTAAAAGGGGGGAGGGAGTTGTCTTCTGAGAAAACAGTCACTTTTCACAATCCCTCTGTTCCCAGAGCAGTCCCTCCCAATCAGGACCAAGACAGAAAAAAGGACTGAAATCTGCCTAATTTCAGTTTAGGTAACACAAGTACTCTAGTTTCCTGAGCACTACAAGCAAAATCCACAGGCAGAAATGTAAGGCACCGGATAAGATCACAGTGAGAGGAAGTAGCAGCATGAGGGGAAATATTGTGCTGCCAAAGTATCTTCCCTGGAGCTCTAGAGGCACAATTTCCTTCTGCTGGATTTCATGCTCATGAAGGTTTTACATCAAGGTTGCAATTAAGACTGAATTTATCAAGGTCATGCAAAACAGTCACTCCTTTTTTCCACATCAGTTTCTGTTATGGTTTCGTGTCACGGAGGATATCTCAGGATCTATATTTTTATTTAGATACTGATTCATTTAATTCAAGCTTTATAAAGTGTCTGTTGTTGTGTGATAAGACAGTGACTCAGCCACTTATAATAAAATTAGCTTTGGATTTATAAAGCAGCTGGGAGGAGAACTGTGTAGGAAAAGCTCTCCCACTGCCAACTCTAATAATATGATCCCATTTGTAAAAAGTGTGTGTGTGTTTTCTTTTTCACTCCCATCTTTGACAACAGTTAATGTTTTTAACTTCTTAGCACTTTGAGGATACACCTTGAGAATCTGTAAAAAAAATTCTAACCTATGACACTTAGTACTCTATGTGTAGGGACTATGAGAGAGTTAATTCAACATGTTGGGGGAAAGGCTTGCTTTAGCATATGTACATTACCTGTCACAATCAACTTTGCTCCCAATAGTTCATTCTTAAAAATAAGACCTCCAGTCAATAAAGCTCAGAAATCTAAATAAGGATTATAAGTCAATACTGTCACCTACAAATATGGGATAATTCCCAGTGGCCAAATAATGTGGCGTAATCGCTTTGAAGGCAGTGTATTTACATGACACACAAGGTGAAAGTGATTGGAAAATGAAACAATGCTATGCTCCACTAAAATCCAGAACAAAAAGAAGCTTGGATACTCCAACTCAGGGAAGAAAAAATGCACATCATTGCACCAGCATATAAACAGCCTGACACCAGTACAGGACTGTGGCAAAGCAAAAACATGACCACCAATAATGCAATGGATGTAATTACAACATATACAAACCAGATGGTCCAACAGGGAGCAAGGGGTGAAGGGTCAGTGATGGGGGCATGTATGGGGGGGCTCCATGATTGTGCTTTGCCAAAGTGTCACTTAGCACACTGATGCACTGATGTACTGTACAAGCGTTGCATCACACCTGCAACTGCATGGCCAATCATATGGGTGGGCATCCAATGGGATGGCATTTGGGTGGAAAGAGGGAGGTAATTGGAGGTCACAAGCAGTGTGTTTGTGGGATGGTGCATATGCATGGTGGTGACCAAAAAAAATCCCACACACAGACCAGCTTGACACTGCATGGTGTGGACAGCCGTGCATGTTCAGCCTGTCTTGGGAGCTAGCAATACGGACAGTAGGATTTCAACCCACTTTCAGAAAATCTAGGATTGAGCCACTTTTTCCTGCCTGTCTGCTCTGGCAATGGCTACATTTGGAGCAGAGAAAGCTTGAGAGTCAAGGACAGTCCAGCAAGACATGTTTAGCAAGTATTATAGACATTATAAGGCAACCACAATGTGTGGGGTGAGGTCTTTCTTTCAATATTTATTCATGTGTAGGAGCTCTATGACCAATCCTTAACTGAGTTTTGAGAACATCATCCAGTTTTTAAAATATGTGACCACAAGTGAAATAATGGTTTCAACTCAAGAACATTACTGTGCATTTTTTCTTGCTTCTAGTCCTTCAATATGCAGGCAAACTCACTTAATGGAATTTCTACATGTTTATGTTTAAGAGCAAAGTTGGGCTGTCACCCTTGCTACTGAAGAATAACTGAATTATATTCCAGTTACAGTAGAGAAAAGATTTAGAAGTATGACTTCACTAAGCAAAATGTCTTGTACTTTTTTTTGAAGTTTGGCACATTACAGAAAAGCCCTGATTCCAAGCTTTATAAACACTCTGAGGCAGAAAGGCATCCTTCCTCAATTACCTCAAGGCAGAGACAATTCTGTAGAGGTTTCCCTTTCTGGAAAGGGAGCTGTCCCCTCCAGTTAAGTCAATGGTCGAAGTCTTTTGCCCAGAGAAATATTTTGTCCAAGTTAAAGAGTTAAACAAATGCATAAAACAGTCCTCTTCTAAAGCTATTATTTTCTCCCACCTTCAGACCAAATTTAATATGCCAATTTGACTTTTACAATATTTATTTCACGGCACATATCCACAATTCCAGCTCTTACAAGTCTCCTCCTCTCATATAGACATTCTACGGCTCCCAGTAAACTCATATTTTGAATTAGAAATGAACTAGAGTTAAATAAGGACTTGCAATACTAAAGAGATGTAATGAAAGCTGATGTCATTCTCTTCCATTAAATGTATCTTTGGCCATAGCATAAATATCAAGGCATACTCCCTAGCCTGTTATTTCGCCCTCAAACATGATCAGTTTTTCTATCCAAAGACTGTAAGATCTAGTGTTTTTTCTTTAAAAAAATGGCACTGATCAGACCAATACTGAATTGGAGAGATTTGTTTATAAATCTAGAAGTGTTACAAAGCACAGTGAATTTTTTAATACAAGCAAGTGTTGTTAGTATGTGCCTTCAAGTCTGTCATATGATGACCCTATCATAGTTTTGTGCAAAGAATATTTACTATTGCCTTCCCATAAGGCTGAGAGAGTGTGACTTGCCCAACACCCAATGGTTTTCCATGTCTGAGCAGCTTTCAAATCCTTGTTTCCAACAAGCAGCAGGATTTAAAAGGTGATTTCCTGCACTTAACACATTTAGAAAGTTGCATACTGAGAGCTTAACAGTAACATCTCACAAGTAACAATGGTGAGACCTGGAATATGTTACTTTTGATGACATTATATAAAAAAAATTTTTTTTTAAAAAAATATTATGTTCTGATTGGTAACATTGGTCCTTTTTAAGAATGACAAGTGGTTTACTCATGATTCCTAAAATGTTGCTTTTGCAGGTTGCTTATTATTTTCCCTGTCATTTTTGTACATTTAAAATTATTTATGTAAAGGCAACATGTCAATACTACTACTTCTAGAAAAGACTAATTAATGTCCCTTTAAAACACCAGTGGGTAATAAATTATATCTTGTAAAACAACATGCCAAACTCTACATACGTAATGGCAACACCTGAACCGTTTCTTTACGACCTCTCCCCTTTTATGTTTCATGAATCACCATCAATAGAAGTAGTAAAGTTGGTGATCTTCTCGGTACTAGCACCAATTTCCCCTTACTATGTATGGCTGGTTCAATTCAGAGTTGTCAGTTATGTGTGTTTATGTGCCTTCAAGTCTCCTGTCCACTTATGACGATTCCATGAATTTCACACAGTTTTCTTAGGCAAGAAATACTCAGAGGCGGTTTTGTCAATTCCTTGCTCTTAGATACAGCCCAAAGCACCTGGTATTCACTGGCAGTCACCCAGCCAAGTACTAACCAGAATTGACCCTACTTAGCCTCCAGACAGGATCTGGCACCTTAAGGATATTTAAAGGTGACCTTCCATCACCAAATAAGGATAAATCATCAATTTGCATAAAATATGCATGTCCTAATATATAAGTGGTAACAAATTATTTAGAAATAAATATATGGTTTACTCAGAAATACATTAGTGGGAAGTTCATGAGCAAATAACCTAGGTAGCTGTCTGCTGTCCAGGTACTCTCTGTGGATGGGCAACTTCAAGGTCCTTGATCTCCTGACTTATGGTTCTCTGCCTTCAAGTGGATTTAGAGTAGGAACCCTTTTAAATAGATGCCTGTATTCTGAAAACCCTTTAAAGCAAGGACTCTCCTTTGATACATTGAACACACAGCCATTTTGGTTCAATCCTCTGGCAGTTTAGCAGGCTGATGGAAACTCCTTCTTTCTTCATTTCAGCAAGGTTTTGAAGAGTGAGTTGAATTGCTCTGCATTTTTTACTATTAGGACTGCTTTTGATGTTTTTGTTTGCTGTTACCTTGTACACTTTCATTATCTTTTCTATATCTGTCTTGGACTATTAAAATGTAGGAAGGCAGGAAATAAATGTAACAAATAAATAATAACATAACTACTTCCCTGTGTACTAATATAGCAATTGACATTTACTGTTCCACTTGCTCTAGCATAAATTGTAAACTCAGTCCTTAGCTTATTAAATAACAACAGTGCAGAGATTTATGAATCGTCATGAATTTTCCTTGCAGCCTTTATTTTGTTGATGCACTTCTGGCAAATAACTGATTCTTAGACTGTTTTATAAGGTTACAGTTCAAGAATTCATGAGTAAAACCTCTTGTCAATCTGTAACTTTTAAATTACAACCCAGTATACAGTTATGTATCCTTTGCCCATTGCCTGTTATACATTTCTCATTATTGCCCAATTCACCCAAGAATTAAACTAAGCCCAAAGCGACAAAGCAATCACTTTTCTGTATGCATCACACACACACACACACACACACACACACAGAGAGAGAGAGAGCTATATATGCCTTATACACATACATGTGGCCTGTCTATAGAATGAATTTTAAAAGCTGCTATTAATCTTTAAAAATGTTATTGAAAAGCAAGATGAGGTCATAATGAGTTTTTATCAGGTTTTCAATTTCCTGTAGGTTACACACTCTAGCAGGAGTCTAATAGAGTCATAAGTGCACATCTGTCCAACAGGAAAAATAATTTGTTCAAGCTAGTAACAGGCTAACTACTCTGTAATTAATTTTTAGGTGAGTTTGTTCAACTATACAAGTCATAGAGTCAGGGCATTCGAGCTAAGGGCCAGGGCTTACACATTTTATGCCTGTGTGAAAGTGCTAAGAATCATTTTCTATAGGTGCATTCACACATGAAAGCATTTTATAGAAACATCTTGTCCATATAAACTTGCTGAATGGTGAACCTATGAACTATATTCTAAGAATGTTCATAATGATGAAATCACTTGAGCCAAGTGGCAAGAATGACCTATTCTAATGAAAATGTTTTCACACATAAACATGTATGAGAACAATTCTGAAAGTCATGCTGCACATGGAAAAAGTGCTTTAGAAATAAAACCTAGCACAAGAAATCTAAACATCTACTTATGGGAAGGTAAGAATCCTGTAAAGTATAGTTTGGGAAGATGTGTGCTTACCTGTTTTTTTTACTATTTTTGTTATTATTTTTAGCAGAACTACCTAACTTCGTACAGTTCAGGAGAGCCATTAGCTTGATATACGAATGTCTCCAAGCAAAATTACTCAAGACTGTCAGAACTGGACACATTGTTCCAACCATACTTGAACTCACAACTGCTTGGATCACAGTGATACCCAGACCTAGGAGGCACCTCTCTAGCCCCTGAGAGAGAGGTCTTGCCACCATCACCACCACCACCACCACGCCTATAGGAAAGGAACTTAAAGTAGAAGGAGAGGAAGGGCTTTTACAGACTGCCAAAAATAGTGCAGCTTGAGGCAACTTTAACTGTCCTGGCTCAGTGCTAGGAAATCATGGGAATTGTATTTTTTTCTGGGACATTGTATTTTTTTTAATTTAATTTATTTTATTTAAAAATTGTATTTTTTTTCTGTCAAAGAACTCTGGTGCCACAATAAACCACAGTTCTCACGATTCCTTAGCACTGAGCCAGGATAGTTAAAGTGGCCTCAAGCTGCACTATTTCTGGCAGTCTGTAAAGGCCCGAAATCTTGTAATTCTGCCCTTTAAAAGATTCTCCTCCTCAGCTTCAAAATGTATTGACTGGAAATGTATTGACTGTCTAGGAAAGTGACTGAGGACACAATTGGGAGCTTCAAATATAAAGAAACATTTCCATTTATGGTTTTGGAGTTATGGTGGAAATAGGCAGAGACATGCAATGACAACTGCAAACTAAAAGGTATTGCTGCAAACCAAAAAGTAAGAATAAAGAAATAACAAAGATTCACGCTCCACAGACCTTATACTCTAAATTCTGACAGAGAGGGAGGCAAAAAGAGGAATAGAGGGGTAAAAAGGAAGAGAAAGAAAAGAAAAGAAAAGAAAAGAAAAGAGGTAAGAAATGGTAGATGTATAGTTAAAAAGGAATCCATATGACCAATCCTTGAATTATTACATTCAATTCCTCAAAGACTGAAACAACATATGTGTACCCCACACCATGGGGAGGGGGACACCAAAACACTACTGTAGAGTTCTGTGAACCTGAATGGTTACATACAGGATTGCAACCTATTGTTGAGCCTAAAATAAAGTATTATATTACAGACTTGTGTGTTTTGTTTTGCTTCAAATTACAACTATGCTTTCCCAGAATCTTATCCAGTACATTGATCACTGAAGGCTCAAAATATTTGTCATCCAGAGAAGGAGCAACAAATTTTGCTTCCTCCTCACAGGTCATGACAAACCAAGGTCCAATGCATACTGCAGAAATAATCTAATTTGACACCTGGCTCAGTGCTAGGGAACCCTGGGAACTGTAGTTTATTGTTGCACTTGACTCTCTGACAAAGGCTAAATGTCTCACAAAACTACAGTTCCCAGAATTCCCTAGCATTGAACCAGGACAGTTAAAGCAGTCTCAAACTGGATTATTTCTGCAGTGTGTATTGAATCCAAGTTATTTAGACCAGAGACAGAAAAAATTACAAGCATTTCTTCTCCCCCTTGGTAATAAAAATAAAAGGACGATAAAATTTAAAAAGGAGATATTTGCTGCACTTTCATGCCACCCCAAATAACAGCCTGAGCCACCTGCTCCATTCTGCTAAATGGGAGATCCAACCCAAAGAATACAACCTAAAATTGGATTCTGGAAGGGTGAAATCAGTGAACATCCAAAGGGTCAAGGCGGTCTCCTGCTCTGGTACTTTATTAATAAGCATTCAAAACCGATCACCAAACTACTCTTTATCTGCCTGGTACAGGTATGATGGGGCAGTCATAACACCAAAGCATTTGGCACTAAAATATGAAAGAATGATCCATCTGAAACCTGAAAGGACAAAAGCTTACAGAACTAATGGTGGTAGGCTGCCAGCACAGCAGTTGCACTCCCAAACAAAATGAAACTGAGATTGAGTACATTAGCACTGAATGATCTTTCTCCTTCTTTTCTAATGGCACCATCTCAAAAGCAGACATTCTTTCAACTTTAGATGTACTGCACAGAGGATATGTATAAGAATAATGGTTACAGTTTAGGCCAGGGACACCATTCCAGTGACATGGAAGTAACCAACTGCCACTGAATAGACCTCAGGCACATTGAATTAGGGGGGTTGCAGACTGCTAGAAATAGTGCAAATTGAGTCCACTTTTAGGGTTAGGGTTAGGGTTAGAGAATCATGGGAACTGTAGTTTATTGTGGCACCAGAGTTCTCCAACAGAGAAGGCTCAATGTCTCAGATAAAAAACAATTTCCATGATTCCCTAGCACTAACCCTAACCCTAACCCTAAAAGTGGACTCAATTTGCACTATTTCTGGCAGTCTGCAACCTCCCAGTTTGCTTGTTTATTTTGTTGGAAATCCAAATCTACCATCCAGATCCAAAGCCAACTTAAGAGCTGAAGAACAGGGCGTCTCTGCAGCTGGGACCCTGCTTTCAGCACCAGAACTGAACTGACACTTCATGTACACTCAGCAAAAAGCTGAAGCCAACAGTGGCTCTTTAAGAAGTACACTGATATGGTACAGGCATTTTAAACAGCTCTCATGTTGCATCTACACTAAAACATGCAAAGTACAAAAAGGTTCTTAAGAGAGCAAGTGCCATGGGTAGAGAGTGCATGGCAGCCTATGACAAAATGCTTTCTGAGTTTGTAGTTATCAGTTGCTGCTTCTGCACTGCCGTGAATTCCTCTATGATGTATCAAAGTGGTTTAACATTTTTCCCTTCTACTAGGCAAGAACTGGCTGAACTAGCAGCAGCACTGTTGGAACTGTACGTCTCAGGGTTTCCAGTCACAGTCGTAGTATCATGGGGCCCTGTAACAGATGTACAGCTTGGCTTCAGGCTGAAATGTGATATTTAATGTCTGGGCCTGAAAGCAAGAGATTATTCTGTAATACTTTCCATTCAAATCTGTTTGCAGCTTGTATTATGTCAAATAAACACCACTGGGGAGTTTTCTCCTCAAACTGCTTTGTCTCAATAATTATAGCAATAAACAGGGTCTGGGTAGACAGGACTGTAACACTGAGACAAGACTAAGTGGGGAGAAAAGGAAAACTATACAGCTAGGAAGATTTACAGCAATTGCAACAGATACAATCTTAGTGTTAAGTCATCTCCAGCAATAAAGGTCAAGACCTTGAAGAAACAAACAGGAAACAACCCTGTCCAGAAACAGCAGTGGGAGGAAAATGACCTAGCAAAGGCTTTTCCATTTATGATACCTACAATTTCTGTACTCTATCCATTTCTATACAGAGTACATGAATCTAGACTTAGACCAAGGGAAGTTCAACATGTGAATTTCTCTTAGAAAGTTACTATGCATTACTGAGCAGTGGTAGGATGATGATGATGATGATGATGATGATGATGATGATGATGATGATGATGATGATTTCTTACCCATCTCTCCCCATGGATCAAGGCAGGGTACAACAACAATTAAAAGACACACTACATCGGCTCTAGGACTCAACATCATTCCTAGCAATGTTCAGTTGCGGATGGTTTCAGTGTGTCATTAGAATCATTCTTGAAAAATACAAGTAATCTCAGTTAATGAAGCAGATGTATTCCTGGGCGTTACTTCTTTACCAGAAAATATGTTACCAGAGGTAGAAACAACAACGAAAGAATACGAACAGGTTCCCAGACCACAAAAACAAAAAGAGCAGTTCAACATGTTTCACAAGATATTGCATTATGTACATGCAAAAGGAAACAACCTGGTTAGGAAACCCCTGTATGTAAACAAAAAACATTCTGAACTTTCTAGTGAACACCTGAAGACTTCTTCCAAAGTGCATCTAGGGATGCCTTTTGCCCTACATCAGCCTCCACTTTTCTTCTGATTTCCATTTTGGTGGCCAGACTTACAGATCTATATGCTTTTTTGACATGCTATGGGGAGCTGATGAAACAACTCATTTGCTTGCTACTTTTTTCTCCATCTTGCTCTCTGTTTTGCTCACACATGCTCAGCAAGTGATCCTGATGTTTACCTTGCCTGTTGCATGCAAGCACACACAGCTAGAGTAAGATCAAGTACAGGATAAGCCCATTCTTTCCCAGCTCAAGCTTTACTGCACTGTTTATTGCAGATACATTGCTGAAACCTGATACCGAAAGTTTATGTTTCTCCAATGTCGCTTAAAAAAATCTCCAGTTAGACCAAGGATAAGAAGAAAATGGGGACTGGGGATGTAAAGAAGCTTCCTGAAAAGGAGAGTTTTTTTGTCAGAGGTCTTGTTAACTGAGGTGTGCTTGCAACATTCCAGGCTCTCTATAAGCACTCCACAAATATACAACCATATGTGACAACTAGAAATCTTCGAAGAGAGGTTTCAGATCATGAAGAAAAGTGATTAAAGCAGAAATGTCTGTGTGCATGCATGTGTGAAGGAGGAAAGGTTGGAGAGAGAGATACATGAAGACTGTGGTTGGAGGAGTTACACAATGAGATGATACTTTCCTATGAAATTAATTGTATATGAAGGGGCTGAAAGACTGGGGCACTGGATTAGGTATTTAAACCAGCAAGGCCACACATGCAGTGGCTGCATGTGAAATTTCCATATGCTCTGGTTTAAACAAGCACTGTTTGCTCACAGCAAATATTCAGTCCAAACATAGGAAATTTTAGTGAGGGGCCCTTATGCTAGAGCAGGAGGGGATAAATATGCAATCTGTAGGACATACATTGCTGCCACAATACTATTTGTATGATTTGCAAGCACTTGTTTACTACTTCCCAGATTAAAAACAAAACAAAACAAATTAAGCCAACACATTTGCATATTATAATTTTGTCCCGTGTCTCCCATCCTGTGATTTTAAACATTCTGAATTATTTCAGGAAATGATGTAGAAATTGTTTTAATACAGGAGCTACCTCATTCCCAGAATCCTGGGGCGGGGGGAGTACTAAATGGTGGTTGTTTTTTCAATTTGAAGTAACAATGTTAAACAGAAAATCTGTTATGGAATCTTTTTGTTATTGTTGTAATTTCTTCTAAGAAATGATATCCCTCTGAAGGAATACAATACAAATCACCTGTCCTGTAGACAATAAGTCAAAGATTGTATATTATACCCCTTTAGTGGAATAAATCAACATGCCTTCTGTCAATACAATATACCAGTAATCTGAAAGTACCTGCTGTCCAGTTAATTGCTGAAGTTATAACTAATGATCTCAATTGCCAACAAGTTCTTTTATAGTTTTAGGGCTTGTGGTCTACTCTTACTCATACAATGTACATATGTTTCAGATTTAAAGGTGTGTAATCAGATAGTGTATTAATACTGTAAAGACTCCTTCTTTGTTGGATGAACAGCATTAAATACATTCATTCCTCCACTGTAAATTGGTCTTTCCCACTCTGTAAACTGAATTAGCTGGATAAGGTAAATAGTGAAAACAATAGTTTTCAGTAACCTGTTCTTCAACTTTAGTGTTAATGTTATGTTAGCGTTAATGTATAAAATAAAGCATATGCTGAAATCTTGTGTATAGAATAAGTTTTATTTAATAAGTAAAACTTATTGAACACAGGACTTCTGTGCACAGTTTGGAAGTAACGTTACAATGCATGTAACATGCTACTTTTTATTATGACGATACCAATTTTATTTTAAAAGCAACATAGCAGATACAACATTATTACATTTTTGTATATGTAATGTTTACCCACTACTTCAAGCACTGTTTGGTGGAGATCATTTGGAGGATTTTTTTTTAAGTAAAAGAAAATTAATCCCAAAAGAACTTGCTAGGAATGAATTAGTCTTTTAATAATAAGTAAGAGCAATACTAATATGTAACTAGAAAGAGAGAAAGCAATTATTTATTCAAAGTAATGTTCCAGACTTTGATTCTGACTTTAGATGCACAATTTATGTCAGGATTATTTCAGGTTATGTCAGAAGTTGATGTCAGTGGGCCTGAATACAGCTACACCAGGACCTAATTCTATAGCTAGTGAGTTGAATGTCAATAAATGTAGCACATTAAAATTAACAGCCCCAGTCACAAAACATGGAAGCATTATGTCTTCTTCCTCTCAAAGGTTTTTAGGCTTATATCCTGACACACTTATGCATATTTATTCAGTAGGTCCTTTCACTGATTTCAGTGAGCTTTATTTCCCTGTAAGTATGGACAGGGTTGCTGCCTCCCTTATTTGTCCATAAAGTCCCCTGAGATGGTGAGATCATGAGGTATTTTTAAAATAATTGGAGGAGCATGGCTAACTGGGTTTTGCACTAAAGCTCATCAAATATTCCCCTTCTGTTAAAACAAATGACTCATATAATTATAAAAGAAGATACAAATGCATCAAGAGGCATGAGGTCTGCTTAACTACTCTTTCACTATAATTTCACAGCAAAATAACTCAAAGCGCAACAACTGAGATGATCAAACAAACACTGGACTTGAAAAGCAGACAATTACACTTTTTTCCTTTTAGAAACTTGGAAAAGATATTTTCCTTTAATATTGTGCTCCAAACAATCAGTTCAAGGACTGGAATAAAGGCAGCCGGGGGGGGGGGGGGGGGGGGAATCATTTTGCTAAAATGGAAATCTGCCCTTTTTAAACTTCAAACCACCAGCCTGGAGGACTTCATGAATGGAAAATTCTGTTTTTGCTTTATAAAGTGAGGCTTGCTGTAAAGATAGGCTGTTAGTACTTTTCCCAGTCCATTGCTAAAAATTAGTCCAAAACATCTGAAGAGGCAAAGGTTCTCCAGACCTGGATTTTATGGTGATCCTTGTCATTCTACATGTGGCCAAGAGGCATTACTAGAAAACAGAATTCCAACATATCACTGGATATTTAAGCAAATGGTGAAGCATCTTTTTTCAACCCACTTTCTCTCAAAAAACGTTCTTTACTTGTAAAGCCCTTGCTGCTATGAGCTGAAGTCTAGCGTAGACCTTACTATCCCAGCTGGAGGAACTGAAGTTGGCCCCATCCATATCTACATCTTAACTACTGCTGTTTCATGTTAGGGTGACATTCAACAACTTATAGTCATGGGAGTTGTGGTGCCTGAGATTTTTCTTTCTTTTCTTTTTTTCATTTAAACAGTGTCTACAAACCACTCCTAGGCTTCTACAGGCACGTCTGTATGTTTCAGATAAAAGTGTGTAAATACACTCGTTGGTCCACATCTGTGGCTTTGACTTTTGCAGATTTGATTATTCACTGATTTTATTAATATGTTGTCTCTAGGTATTTAGGTTCTCCAGCACAACTCTATCGTCAACTTTAACCAAAAATCGCACTGAAGGACCTAGAGATTCCTAGAGAGAGCACTCCACTAGGCATTTGTAGCTCCTCCAGTGCAATTCTATGGTCAATGTCTGGCAAATGTTGACCACAGAGTTGCATTGGAGGACCTATAGATTCCTAGAGAGATGTTCTCTCAGGTAAAAACATAGTGTTTTATTATTTGCGGTTTTTCCACATTCACAGGGCTCCTGTGCTCCTAACCCAGTGAATGGGGAGGGACAAGTGTATTTATTTTTCCTAGACAATTCAAAGGTCTGGAAAATTTGATTTATACTAAATGGTATTTCAATTAAACATCTGCCTAGTGGGGGTATTTTTGAGGATGCTCTCAGCAAATTTTCTAGGTATTAACCTCTTGACTGGAAAGATTTTTAAAAAGAAAAAGGGTGAGCTGGGAAAGATTGAGAGGAGGGAGGGAGAGAGAGAGAGAGAGAGAGAGAGAGTATATCTGCTATATCTCTATTTGGCAGGAACACAGGGGATGAGGGTGGAGTTGTAGTATTTCTCCCAGAAGAAAATCAGAACAGTCCTCTGAGAACTGTAATTGTTTAGAGATACTGCTCTGACTTTATCTATAAATAAATACATCCTTACAAGACAGTTGTTTGAAGTGTAACTGTTTCAATTGATGCTTGTCAAACATGAACCTATGCTATAATATGGAAAGTCTTAGTGAAAATATATCCTGAGCAAACACTACCTTGAAGCCTTATTTTGCATGACTCTGAGGGAAGAGTTCTGGATTATCAGTGCTACTGCAAAATCTGCCATAACTTAAATGCTCAAATTAGAGTTTCGTCACAAGGCAAACATAATTGTTTGTTTTATCGATTAAACAGTTTTCCTTGAAGGTGCCATGGACCTTTCCTTCATTAAATGCACCTCAGGAAAAAATAATGTCACTCATAATTTGCTAAGGCTGTTGAGGCTATCCCTCCAGCAAATGAAGTACAATGCTGTATAGCTGCCAAACCTCTATGTGTCATATATATGTCCCTTCTTTCCTGTTGGATACTCTGGACAGCTCACAAGGGACTCCTAAGGCATCCTCCACAAACTAAGCACTGATCAAATAGTACACAGTTCCTTAGGTTCACTACGCCTACAGGACTAGATTCAAGGCTGACACAACTATGGAGGTAAACTAGGTAACTACACGTTGTGCTACAATCTCAGGGTCAGTTGTTTCAGCTATGTTAGTGACATGAAGAAGAAAAATTTGCTGCCTCTACATTTGCAGGAAGTGCACAGTATCCCCTCCAACTCTTTAAAGTTTTGCATGATCTTTTTAATACTGTTGAGCAAATGATATAGAAAGGAACATTTAAATTTTTGTAGAAACAAAATAGCTTGGGACTAGTCATGATTTGATCTACGCAGGCCCACACATCTGCAATGACAACTACCTTCAGCAATAACATCTACTTTCATGATACTGACATAGATCCTCTCACAAGGTTCAACAACCTTGGTTTTAGCAGGCTCAGATTTGCTTTTGATGGCTGAATCCAGTACCACCATTGCTCATCCACGTCCAAGTTCTGGCTACTGTTCAAAGCACAAGTTATGACAGAGTGAAAGGCAGATTCAGGAAATTTTCAGTTCACATAGCATACTTTTCCAGGTAAGGAACTGAGAACTATTGGTTCATCAGGGACCCGTATACAGAGCCAGCACTGGTTATGTCTGTATAGGGTGTTCAGATAGAGAAGTGTGTAGAAGAGATTTCAAGACTTGTACACTTCTCTGACTGTGCAATAGCTTCCTAAATTTCCTCCAATACACAATTATTAGACGACATATATCATCTGCATCCATTAATTCTATGTATGAATTCTGCTAACTAAAACCTGATTTCTGTGTTTTCACTGGAATATGATCATTACTTGTATTAAACAGGTTGGAACATTAATCAGTAGCTTTTCTGCTTCAAGGTAACTCTACTTGAGTGGCTTATGAAAGCTGTCTACATAAAGGTGGATGCACATGAAAGGAATCTATAAAAAGATAAATGTTAAAATTAATAAGATATTTAAAATTTAAATTTAAAAATTTAAAATATAAATTTAAATGTTAAAATTAATACTTATTTTGACATATTGTTAAATCCAACACTGTCCTTTCAAGAGTTTCAAGTCATCTTACAAAAATGCCTAAAGCCAATCCCTTCCAAACTAAATATAAAATTCAAAATCGGGGGAGGAGGATTAAAAAGGGGTTTATGGTTTCGTTAGCCTTTAATGATGACAGAATTGCAAATATGATTATAGTTATAGAGAAATATGGCCTATGTGAGGTATCTTTATGTCGGAAGCATGTACATATTGTGGAATTAGAAAGTACTGTTAAAACCTATTTATTTATTAAATTTCTATCACACCATTCCACTAAACACAGTGCACAAAGAAATATTAAGTGTTACATTTCTGGGATTTTGCAGGAAAAGTAGGCTGACTAATTTCTCTAGTTTAAGTGTTGGATAACATTAATGGGACATTTTTTCAACGGCAGCAAGTTATATCCTCCTGCTATCCAGTTTTTCTTTGAAAACAAAACTCTTCTTCAGAAAGAATATATCCTCCTACCAAGAGACTAAAGGGTGCTGTATGTGCCCAGTGCTTTCTGAATATATTCTCAAACCAGCTTTGTAGTCTTTTGTAGTGTTCCAAAATACCACAGCTGGCACTGAGTACTTTCATACTGAGTCCTTATGCTATTTCTGTCACATGGAAAAGGATCATTTCCCCAAAAGAACATCATTTACTTATGATACAGAGACTGACCCATATGTGATATGTCATGCTATAATTGAACATCTTTGTCTGCATATGTTTCATACGCTCTCTACCTGTAATGTGCACAGTACCTATTTTCTAACCATCCATACATATTGCTAGTAAGGAGTCACATTAGCCCTAACAATATAACAAGTATTACCCTAACAGCAAGACTCAAGACAGAAAATGCAATCTTGCAGAGTAGTGAAAATAATTCTGGAAGAATGGTTCAGCAGGGCCTTGATCTGTGAAAGCTTGTCAGAAACTTATTTTTCTCAGTCATAATAAATTAATAATAATACATTTTATTTTTATACCGCCCATTGGTAGCCCAATCCAGGCGGTTTACAGCATAAAAATTAGCATACAACGTAAAACAACATTTTCCCTCCCCCCACTTAAAACATTATTAAACCACATTATAATTAAAACCATTAAGCAATATAAAAACAAAAATTAAAATTAATACAATGCAATCACAATAACCCCTGTGACTTTCTTCCAAGAAAACAGGGGTTCTAGAGGTTCTGCTGAGGGGGAGGGGAACCTGAGGCCGGGATATTTAGTCTGGAAAGCCTCATCATATCCTGCCTGTGGATCTGGCCCACTCCCAATCCTGGCACCTACCTGGTTTGGCACGGCAATGGGCAGGTGTTCAGATGTCAACCCACCACCATACTGTGGAGCAGCTGCTACCACCTTGCCTATTGCTGCCACAGATTTTCTGCTTGCAGGTTCCCACCAAGACCTGTAAAGGTGGAAAGGGGGCATCTGGCTTTGCTCACTTGGCCAAGTATCCACTTCTTATATCACAGACCATGACTGGGGCCTGCAAGGAGAACAGCAGCAGTAGAAGCAAGTAAGGGTGTGTGTAGCTGTCTGGTCTATCAGCTGTCATGGTGGAGTTTTAGGGAAACTCTACCATATACAGCCAGTTTTCAAAGATTGCACTAAAGGCTGGTTGTGCCAGGGTTGGGACAGATCTGCCAGAACGCCATCTGGTCTGTCTGACCCAGGACCAAGGCTGTTGGTTTGCATTATCTAAACAGGATGACACCAGGCCAGGTGGAACATGGGCCTTTTGACATACAGTCCCACTGTCTCAAAAGTGCTACCAGATTCCTTTGTAGGCTGATACAAACAAGCATAACGATGTCTTTGAAAGCCTTCTTCTTACAAAGTCTCTCTATGCCCAGCCAGCAACTCACTTTCTTCCTCATCCTCTGACTAGCTGGAATTTTTAAAACATCATCAGAAATAGGAGGATGTTGAAAGAGGGCTGAAGAAATACAGAGACACAGTGTCAGGTTGCAACAATGTGTCCTGAAGTAAAGAAAGTAATAAACAATGCTTGAGCTAGAAAAAAAGTGGGATTCTAACACAGCTGACCCTATTGTAATTGTGTCTAGGCAAAATCAACAGCAGCTGCCTCCAGAATCCCATATTAGGAATGTGGGAAGAGCAAAACGGGGAGAAAAAGAGAAAGCAAATAAGCCTCATCAAGTGCACCCTAACTTATTAACAAAAACCCACAGATTTATAAATTTGATCACCAAAGTAGAATTCATATGAAAAGTGCAGGCTGGTGAAAGAAACGTCATTCCTGTACTAAATGTCATTGAGTAAGAAAGCTTCAACTGATCTGTAGAAAGTTCTGAATATTTTTGTTCACTCATGCAAGGGTTGCCTGATTTGTTTCAATCCACATGTGTACATTGTTACTTTTGAACAAAAAGTTCACTGAAGTATGTTGAACTGCTGTTCTTTTTTTGTAGCATTGAACCCTATCCCTATTCTTTCCATGTCATTTCTGCCTTTGATACCAAATTTTCAGTTGAAGAAGCAATACACATATTTCATCAGCTTAAGTACTACTTTACTTTAAAACTGGAAGTCTGTCTGTAATCCAAATATCAATAAATAGAGCCAAGGTATCCTAGCTTGCACAAAACAAGTAGGTCATTTCAATGGTGGACTAGATAAATTCATGGAGAAAAGATATGTTGATAACCAACAACCATTATATCTAAATGGAATATTCATATTCAGAGGAGACATTCCGAGCCTGAAAATTTTACTTTGCTTGAACTAAAAATGGCCACATTGGTTGAGTGATTTTGGGAACTGCACATTATAAAAGCAACTTTTTCAAACTCTGGGCATGCTCTGAGTACCATTTTGGTAGAAGCATATAGTGTGGAAGTGTTATACCTTCATATCCTACCCATATAAAGAATAAAGCTACAGTATTGATAAATTGCTTGTTGTCATTATTGTATATTGCCTCCAGACTTCAAACATGCTCAGACTTTCTCACTCAAATAGTGAAGACTTGAAAATGCTAATCAGTGTTGTGGCAGCTGATGTCAATATTTCTGAAAGTTAAGATAGCAGAGATTTTACTTTTAAATGCAAATTATTTTGCATACATATGTTACTTATTAATCAGCAGCATAGTGCAATGGTTTAAGCATTGGACTATGACTCTAGAGATTAGAGTTTGATTCCCCACTTGGCCATGGAAACCCACTGGGTGACTTTGAGTGAGTCACACACTCTCAGCCCCAGAAAACTCAGTGGCAGGTTTGCCTTAGGATTGACATAAGTAGGAAAATACTTGAAGGCACACACAACAACAACAACAACAACAACAACAACAACAACCATGCTGGCAAATACTGAATTAATTACAAACCATTTGGCTGGCAGAACACTGTTGGTTTTCCTTGATATCTAAATAGATTCAAATTCTGCCAGTGTGTGAATGACTTGTAAAATCCTGTACTGTTTTATACTTTGAGACCTTGCTCAGAATTTATTAAATGTATTCAGGAAATGTATACTTTGGAGACTTCATTGTTAACAAATCTAAGGACAGATGCTAAACTTGCCATTAAGTTTATAAAATTAATAAGACCACAAAATTTTTACTAACCCACCTTTTTTTAAACACCAGTGATATTCATGTAACACACTGATGATCTGAAAAGGGGGGGGGGAATCAACTCTCCTATGGTTTACTTTGTCTGATCATTTACTAGAAACAATTCATACTTGCTACAGACAACCAGTGAAATGACTATTTGCAAAAGTGCTCCACCATGGGCATTCTCAGCTGCTTCTACAATGAAGTAAATATAATCTAAAAGAGTACAAACGCCAAGACACTTTGGAAGTCAACAAAAAAAAACTGCTTATTTAATAACCTGATCTAGGAGTTGCAAGGGTGATAGGGCTGGAAGGGCCTGTTCCATCTACACATCTTATTTATCAAAGAATTGAAATCTAGACAATACCTCTTTGTTACCTAAAGAGATACACACCACCAAAAATTTCAAACCCTTCAGAAAAACACTGACTACTCATTTGTGCATGTGAACCTCTTTAAATGAGCGCACATTTTAAACTATGATTTGATTCACACTGTGTCTGTTCTTAAAAGTCACTTTCTCTGCCAAGATAGCAAGGAGGGAGAAAAACTCGGTCAAGGATTAAGTATATATTTACCTGCCAGACAAAACTACTTAGGTTTACCCAGGTTACCGAGAATGTCAAGATGACAGGCCAGCTCCCCAACCCTGTCAGAAAAAAAAATCCCATGCTGTGACACTGAAAGCAAAGCAGACTTCTAAGAATTAAGTTTTGAGTATGTGTTTATTTTGGTCAAGGATTATTAAACTGAGGACCATGAATATGCTTCAGGAGGTCCATGGATGTGCTTCAGAGAATCAGACACTGATCCTCCATTTTTGTTTCCTTTTCCTACTTGAAATTTTTCCAGCTAACATCAGTTTTAAGGTAAAAAAATGTAGTTTTTTTCAACCTCAGACTAGTAATTTATTCCACTTTTAATTAGTCTATGTGGAAAAAAAATCAATTTCCAAGGCAATAAAATAAACTGTATGCCAAATTGTGTGTATGTGTTTATGCATATTTTTCTGGGGATGAGACCCATAGCTTTCATCAGATTCTCAAAGGGATCTGTAACTCAAGGGGTCATGTTGTCCCCAGGGTCTCATTCCTGTCTGGAACATTTCCCAGTCTAGCTACTCATCCCAGAATGAAAAGAGGTGAGTCAAATGATGTTAGTAAGTAGAAGTAATACACACTTTCAGATTTACTGGGCTACAACTCAGATGTGTGGAAGCCGCAGGCCAACATATCTGTGGGCAAAGAGAATGTCTGACACTTCTCCAGGTAGCTGGGCTCCATGTTGTGCAGAGCTGAAAAAGTAAGCACTAGCACTCTGAAATGGACTTGAAAATATAGCATCATTGCCACACGCCACGTCAGTCAAAATTCTGCCAGATATATTTTGCGCTAATGGAAACTTTGGAACCATCTGCAAAGGGAGGCCCATATCTAATGCACTGCTCTAATTATCACAGCATGGATAAGTATGAATTTGATCCAGGAGACCTGAATTTAAATCCCCATTCAGCTATGAAATTTATTGGATGATTAATTGTTCTCTCTATAAGTTAGAACAACTAATGAAATGGAAAAACTACCATCAGCAACAGAAGGGAGGAGAGAAGGAAGGAAACGATGAACAGGTAGTAGCAACAATTCAGTTTACAATCCCAATAGAAACAAACATGCTATCTGGAAGAAGCACGGCTTCCTCAAGATATATTATCATGTATTGTTATTATGTATTGTATTGGTTTGTTTTAACATGTAAGCCACTTTGATTGCTATTATAGTAGAAAAGCGGGATACAAATAAAAGTTTTATTATTTATTTTATTTATAAAAGACTGAGCTTTGAGTGTTGAGGAAATGTGATATATCTGCAACAGAAGCACAAATCTGAGCAACCAATAAGAAAAGTGTATACTTACTGCACAAAAAAATTACTGTGCCCTAAGTCTATTTCAGAAAGTTTGCATATCATCCAACATTTCACGGATGAAAATCAGGACACATTAAGGAGGAAGAACACATAAGGTGGGATAGGTCACAGCATTTTGCTTTTGCTTGAGTCTACTGGGGAGGGAAATATTCCACCCCTTCCTCTCCTCTCCTCCTGCTGAATCAATTGAGCACAAACTTCTTTTGCATATTGAATTGAGACTGAAACAATTGGACTAAACCAAGTAGGCAGAAGAAGGAGAAACAAACATTTGAAAAATAGTTGAAAAAATAACTAACAGAGGATTAACTGAGACAGTTGGTAATGTCCGTGTGTGGATGATGGGTGTTGCAGTGATGCTCTTTGACACCCA
>CM034708.1:120509091-120526206 GCA_020142125.1 Phrynosoma platyrhinos
CCCAGCCTCTTGCTGTCCATCATCCACCACGTGGTTTCTTTCCCAAGCTTAACGATGTTCGATGTATTGTTTACCTTTTTGATATCTCTTGCTTCTCATAACAAAATCTGTGTCTATGAGTTGTACCTTTGGGAAAGTTCATGTTTATGACTTCTTGGTCATCTGGTGTTAGATTCACTTTGTTTCTCTAGATGTTGTTCTCATGAGGAAAATTCCACACACACATCTCTACATTTCACCTTTGACTGTATAGCCCATCCATATTCCAACAGGTAAGTATGCTTTGTTGATCACATAAACTTAAAAGATAAAGTGAATCTATGGTTGAGAGGAAGGAAAGGGAAGAGAAATGGGATTCTAAAAAAACCTTTAAATAATGAACCTTCTTAAATGATTTTTAAAAAAAGCATCCAACTTAGTGAATTGTGGCTAGCTTGATACAGTTGCAGACATTATGACAAATATGTCCTCTACACAAAAGTTTAATGTTTCATGGGAACCAAGAAAAGAAAGAGAGAGAGAGAGAGAGAGAAAAGAAAGAAAAGAAAGACTTAAAGATTTATAGCCTAAAATATAGGTCTTGGTTCATTTGGATGTCTTACAGAAATCATGCTCTCGAGCTCTAATAATTAAAAGCCACTAGTACTGCCTCCTTGAAATACGGTACTCCACAAAACCTATGAACACAAAGCTTTTCTTTAAAAATTCTTGTATGTCAACAATTACATGATGCAATGGGAAAACCTTTTTTCTTCTCAGTTTCTGCCCAACATGAAGCTGTTAAAATCATAGCAGCCCTGATACTTCCCCACAGCACCTTTTTACTCTAAAGAGGCAGTAATTCTAAATAAGATGCCAATTTATCTTTCTGTGAGTGTCTCAAATTTTCCTGAGCAGAATACGGTACATTGTGATGGAGTTTGGGGGCTTTAGCAGAATTTGGCATTTTTATTAGGGACATATGAAATCCCAGTAGGAGGTTGCTTGTGTACCTGCGTTTAAGATACTTCACTCAGCTGCTCCATGGCAACAATTTCTGTAAAAAATCTGGTTGTCTGGATGACGTCCAGTACCTTAGGCTGGACAGTATGGGAGAACTTGCCCACTCTGGGCACCTGGGCACTGTACAGAAGCTTCAAACATATCAGGCTGTGTATGGTGGTTGAAGCTTACTTTTCACTAATCCAACCCACCCACCCCCCAAAAAACCCCACTCATCTGGTAACAGCACTGAAGAAGAATTGATTCATGTTGCTCAAAGCAGTCTGTACAGAATCCTCTGGACACTGACATGGGTTACTTCAGGGGTAGGCAACCTTTTTGAGCCGGGGGCTGGGTTGCTGTCCCTTAGACAATTGGGGGGCCGAAGCACCAAAAATAAATAAATAAATAAATAATAAAATTAAAAAAAAATGCATGCACACTCTCTCAGCCCCAGAAAAGCCATGGCAAAACCCCTGTGGAGATTTTGCCAAGAAAACCCCAAGAATGAGTAATAACAACAGTAATCAATATCATCATGGTGGGCAGCAGCGGCAGGACTGGCCTGGGGCCGGTCCAAAAGCCTTGGGGGGCCGCATCCGGCCCCCAGTCCTTAGGTTGCCTACCCCTGGGTTGCTTAGTGTGCTCAGCTCTACAGAAGTCCAAATTCTGAGCTGATTTCTATTTTTACAGATACTTGACATCAACCCTTGCCTAATATATGAACCTAGAAGTGCTTTGAACTTCTCCTTGCACATAGGTGTGAATGTTGCCAGAGTGGGACAGAAAATAGAAAAGGAAAATGTCAAACAGGGCAGGTCTGATATTCAAATTACAGATCAAAAGCATACACTACAAAATGAAATTCAAATATCATTGTGTTTGGAGGGGAGGGGGATCAAACTTTGGAATGCCTTCAGCACAGTTTAAAATAGGTCATATGTGACATTCCAAGGCATGGAGCATTTCCTCTCTTACGCAGCACAATGCAAAATGAGAGGAATCTCTATGTAAAATTCATCTCTGAGGTCCCAGAGCAAATCCTTCCAGTAAAAAAAAAGTCCTTCTGAGGACAGAGTCACAAATTATGATAAACACAGAGTTCCTATGGATGCTAATGGGAGGAGAGAGGATCTGCCAAAGAGAACCAACAAGCAAGAGGGATGTTCAACCCTTTATATGTCTACATATTTTCCTTAATAGATCTCCCCCTGTAGAGTTACCACTTCCTCTGAACCACACTCTGAGACTAGAAGAAGCACAAATGGGGATGCACCCTAGGCATATACAGAAGATTACTGCCATTTCCCCTACACTTAATATCTCCTCTCCCTCCAGTTATGTTACCAGGCAAAAATATGTTTGCTAATAAAGGTATAGTACAGTTTCCCACTAAAGCACCAGTAAAAATATTTGTCTTGAAAAGCAAGGATGTCCGTGCAATTTGGAGGAATGTCCTCCTTCTCAATATCTTTTGGTATGGAGGTTCACATAACCAACTGGAAATTAAATTAAATTAAATTAAAATATAAATTGGAAATAAAGTAATGTATAGTACTATCCAGGTAATAGCTACTCAAAAGCAAGCCACATGGAGTTCAATGGGACTCATGTCCAAGTAAAACTGCAATCTCAGTTCACTCACAGTTATCTGTTCTATGATAGGCAATGTAAAAGCAAACTTATTGCAGTTAACATAGCTATATTCCTGCTTTTCCATAGGTATATCATCCAATTAAAAGCATAATGTGAATACAGTGGGCCCTTGGTATCTGCTAGAGTTTTGTTTCAGGATCCCCCATAGATGCCAAAATCTGTGAATGCTCAAACCCCATTGCATACAATAGCATAATAAAATGGTGTCCTTATATAAAATGGAAAAATCAAGATTTGCTTTGGGGATGAGGGTAGAACATTTTCAAGAGATGTATGGCAGAATCCATGGATGCAGAATCCATGGATACCAAGGGCCAACTGCACTACCTTTCCCTGGCTAATTTCTTACAATATACATGGAGAAACTCTGCCCTTCAGATTTTTTTGCTTACAATTTCCATCAGTTCTAAGCAGTATGGTCAATTTTAAGAGACAGTGAAAGCCGCCTCGATTGCGCTCAGAGGGGCGGGGTATCAAATAAATATTATTATTATTATTATTATTATTATTATTATTATTATTATTATTATTATAGTCCAAACCATCTATAGGGCTAAACACTTGATACACATGATACACAAGTAAACAGCTAGACACAGTCAAGGGCCAGGAAGATGTAGTTGTTTGAGTGTTAGGGTAGGGCTCTAGGCAGCCAACGTTCAAATGCCCACTCAGCCATGGAACTGCTGGAAGACCTTGGACAAGTCACTCTCTCTGAGGGCCTTTACAAACTTCCAGAAATAATGCAGCTTGAGTCCACTTTAACTGCCCTGGCTCACTGCTAGGGAATCATGGGAACTGTATTTTTTTTCTGGGACATTGAGCCTTCTCTGTCAGAGAGCTCTGGTGCCACAATAAACTACAGTTCCCATGATTCCTTAGCACTGAGCCAGGACAGTTAAAGTGGCCTCAAGCTGCATTATTTCTGGTAGTCTGTAAAGGCCCTTAGCCTCAGAGGAGGGTGATAGCAAACCTCCTCTGAACAAATCTTGTAAAGAAAACCCTGTGATAGGGTCACTGTAATGCAGAGACAACTTGAAAGCACACAACAACAACAGCAAAGACACCATGAATGGTCAGACACAAGAATATGCAACCAAATCTTCTTTAGACCAAAACTTTTTTGGAGCTCAAGGGGTCATACCAAACTATTTTTCTGGAAGAACTGTCATAGAAGAACTGTCTATGTTAGGGTGTGCAACGCTGGCCTTCCAGATGTCACTGGACTGCAGCTCCCAAGGCAGCCCTAGCCAGCATAGCTAGTGGTGAGGAATCATGGGAGTTACAGTTCAACAACATCTGGAAGGATACAGGTGCTCACTCTAGTCCATGCAAATTACATGTAAGAAAAAAGAAACAAAAAAAAATATGGCTATGGAAATGATGCCATGCACACTGTCATTGGTAGAGCATGCTTCTAACTAAAAGAAGCCTCTATTGAAATCCCGTGATAAGAGTAGAGAGGAAGAAGCTCTAGTACGTCAAGAGCAAATGGAGACGAGAAGATCCTAACATCACAAGTAGCCAGGGAGTGGCAGGCCTCTACAGACAAGTCATTAAGGTCCCCAGTGACTGTCTCTCCCCATTAGACTAATCCGAATTAGGCTGAACAAAGCTGTAGAGGAGCCATAGAGATTAGCTAAAAATAGTGAAAGAGCCATGGTAGAAGCATCTTGTTCTTAAATTCTTTATGCTGTTGAAGATAAAACTCTGACCCAGATGACTGGGTAAGTAAAGTGTGGTAAGTATATAATTCAGCACAGTTCATCTTGAAGGGATGCTGCATGTGAACTGTCAGAATTCAACACTAGGATGGAGAAGCTACTGCTAAAGGGAGATTTGGTTATTTAGCAATCTCTGTTTTTCTACATAATTGATGGGGAATTTGTGCCTCTGTAAACTGCTTACTTTTAGTCCACTGCCTAATCCTCAGGAAGTATGTAAACAGGGCATTTAAATACACACGCATACACAAAAGAGGCCATAAATTATGTTCTAACTATTATGGCTGGGATCCAGTTGATTAGTCCCAACCAGAGTGGAACCACTGAATCAAATGTTGAATGGTAAGTCAACACGCAGGTAAATCCAATTAATTCAGTAGCTCTACTCTACTTGAGACTAATAACAGACTCAGGGTTGTTGTTTTTAAAAATGAAAACAACAACAAAAGTAAATGGGACTAGCAGTTGGAGCAATGCTTGGAAAAATCACTTTTTAAAAATTAACTCATTTTTATTGTGAGCAACCGTGCTTTGAAAATTAACACCACCATTAGCCTTTGCAATGTTTCCCAAAAAAATTGCTTGTTGCACTGCTTATTCCTTTTTCATTACTTTGTATTACTTTTTTAAAAGAAAAATTGAGATTGATAAAATATGAGAAGAAACTTGAATATTTTTTTCTGTTAAAACACCTCCAATATGTACTTTGAAACGTAGATAGAAATGCTACATGAGTATGTAGAGAAATTGTACTTGTTACAGAGTATGGTGAGTATTCCTCTAAAATACAGCTCTGTTATGCCTTCACTGTTGTTTATTGTTGTGTGCCTTCAAGTAGTTCCCTAAGGCAAACTAATCCTGGGTTTTTCTTGGCAAAAGTTGTTAGATGAAGTTTGCCATTGTCTTCCCCTGCAGCTGAGAGTACGCTTGCCCAAGGTCACCTAGTGGGTTTCATGGCTGAGTGGGGAATCTAACCCTGGTCTCCAGAGACATAGACCAACACTCAAACCACTATGCCACACTGGCTCTCTATGCCGTCATCATCAACCCCAAAAGAAAAAAGAACATCTCAGTAACTCATTACAGGTAACTATTACTTACAATATATTCAAGATCTGAGCTGATCTAAATGTATGTCTGCTGGGAAGTTTCCCACATTAAATGTTTACATGAGGCCTGCTCAGCATAACACATCAGGAGTCACAGCAACCTTATCTTTGCTCCTTTAAAGGAATTATAAATACTTTCTCACCTCTTATTGGGTATTGGCTGGGCGAAACTATGCTAATCCAAAGTATATTTGAGGGGAGGGGGTAATTAGGGTTGCCAGCTGGCCAGAAAAAAAAGGAGGGAAGGCTTTGCCATGTGTTGGTGCTGAACAGATGATGATTTTAATGACATGGCTCTAAACAGCATCATCTGCTAATTGCTGCCTATCTAACTTCTATTACAGGGTCTCTTTTGAAAATCAGAAACCCTAGTGGAGATATAAGAGTCTTCCTCAGGCAAATTCCATGCAGATGTATCAAATGCTAGATGTTCTAGTGGAACACATATGGAGGCATAAGGCTGGAGAAAGGGTGGGATATACTTTCTCACTCTTCTACTGGGTCTGAAAGATTGTGGTGGCAGTCTCAGCTTGTGGCAGCCAGCAATCACTGCATGCCCGTCTGCATTTGAGACTCCCTCAGTGCATAAATGACTACATACTGCCTTCAAATTCTGTAAGGAAAATGTTGAGATAAGGGCAAGGAGGAGCAAGGAATAAGAAATAGACCAAAAAGAGGCATAAGGGTTGAGTGATGAGAAATCATAAACTGACCTTCTTTAAAACTGTAACAAAACATCTTGTCCATAGGGAACACAGCACTGCCAACTTAAGATCTGCCAATGGATTTGGGAAACTGGAAATTTATTTACCCCAAATGCACCATTTGCAATATTGTTCACATTCTGAAACAGACTGCAAGTGTAAATGGACCAACTCCTTTGTTGTACAGTCACATATTTTTATGTTGTCCCATTTTCTCACTCAATACAAATTCCATCACTGGTATGAAAACTGCTTCTGTGCTTTTTTACATGATTGAATTCTGCCACAAACAACACTAACTTGGGGCCTTCAAGGAGGTGTGAGTGTGCAGGGTTCTCTCTTTTGGCCTTTTAAGACCCAGAAAGCAAACACACACAGCTGTTTTTCCTGGAGGAAAGGGCCATGTCGTCATACCGTCCTGGCTGCTTGTCCCAGTTTGGCAAGAGACAGCAGGCCAAGGAGGGGGCTGCCCATGAGTTGAAGCCTTCCCCGTGGCCACATATTTCTGGAAAGATTCCTCTCTAATAGCTAAGAGATGCCTCAAGCCCAGATGAGTAGGGTTTCTATCAGCTGTGACATATTGTTACTATTTTCCAAGAGGAGAAAATGATTCTACCTTGGAAGCCATGAGAGAGGCATGCAGCCAGAGAACTGAGGCTGAGTTGTATATTTTAATAACCTGAAATCAGACTGACATATAGTGAGATGTCCAGCTTTATACAAAAAGTTTGCTGCATTTTAGTTTATGGCACTGAAACCTTGCTCATGCAAATTATGACAATTTGTTAATCCTATATATGTTATTTAAAACCTCAGATCGTAGGATTCAGGTGAAGAAGAAATGGCAAAATTAATTTGGATGTCTTCCTTTTTTTTTTTTTTTTTTTTTTTTTTTGGTCTGCTAATTGCTGAGAATTTATTCTCATTCTTATTTCAGCTGCATTGCTGTGGTCAAGAAAGGGACATAAAGGTGTTTAAATACAGATGTCTGGAGTCCACATGGTAAATAGAATGCTCTAGTCAAATGTTTTCAGACCAATATTTTTTTCTAGTACTAATGGCAAAAACTGTAACTTGCATGAATAAAAACTAAATTCTTACATCTTGTTTTTCCATTAGGCTCCACCAGATGTTATATATGTGTATTACATAGTTTGCTTTTTAAAAAAACCATTCATGTTTCTGTATTAGCTGGCCAGAGGAGTAAGAGATGTGTAGAAAGACTGAGGGTGCATCTATACTGTAGAAATAATGCCACTATAAGTGCTGTAACTCTATCCTACAGAATCCTGGAATTTATAGTTCTGTGAAACACAAGCACTCTTGTGCAGAAAAGGCTAAAGACCTTGTAAAACTACATGATTACACAGGGTGGAACTAGCACTTAAAGAGGTGTCAAAGTGCATGATTTATACAGTATAGATGCACCTCGAGTGACTTGTAGACTATTAAAAAGGTAAAGGTATTCTCCATTGACAAGGTTGTCGAGGCGTGTCCAACCATAGGGGGCAGTGCTCATCTCCTAAGCTGAAGAGCCAGCAATGTCAGATTCTAGTCTGTGATCATGTGGCCAACATGATTACACAGAACACTGTTTACCTTCCCACCAAAGTGGTACCTATTTATCTATTTGCATTTGCATGCTTTCGAACTGCTATGTTGGCAGAAGGTGGGACTAGTGACAGGAGCTCAGCCCATCACACAGCACCCGGGCCTCGAACTGCCAATCTGCCAATCTTGCAATCAACAGAGTCAGCATCTTAACCACTTGAGCCACTGCATCCCCTTGTAGAATATTAGGCGGACTGAATTTAGATATGGGCGACGATTGTAGAGAGAACAACAGTGAGAGGAGTTGCTGGAATGATGTGGCATGCAGGAAAGTGTTGGCCAGGATTAGGGTTTGGAGAAAGTGACAGAAATGGGATAGACTTTGTGAGGAACATTGTATAGTGAAGATCTGGTTTATTAGTCTTATATTAACATAAAAGAAACTGTAACTACAAGTGTTTTAGTGTGTTGGTGATATATCCATTTAATATCTTATTTTGAAATAATACCCATATTGCATATTGATTTGTTTTTAGTAAACTTATTCTTCATAACCACACATACCATGTAGTCACATTACCAATATTAAAGAGCCATTAATGGTTTAAGAGTCATTAAGATCAGCCTTATATGCAAACTTCAAGGAAGTGGATCCAGTGGGGAATGGCAGCAATGTTATTTGGAAAAGTGTGGAGATTTGCAGTGGGGTTGCTACAGGTGGACTCTGTGATCATAACAGTGGGAGTGTGATAATGTATAATAATATTTTTGTATTATCTTATTTGGAGCTGCCATTAATTACAACCAATGGAAGGACTTCACTCTGCCTGGGAAAGGAAAAGCACATTTGGAAACAGTTTCCAGAGACACTTATGTACTGGAATATATATTTGGATGTGCAGCCCTCAATGAAGCATGATTTCCATCCCTGAGATGTCTGAATGGATGTGTTGTCTGTCTGTCTGTGTGTATGGATGGTCTTTTATGTCTGTATGTGCACACATTTGCTTTATTGTAAGGATACAAATACACATTCCCCACCATTTTCCTGGACTCCACATATGTTGTCTTAGATAAGAATAGCTGCATCAGGTTCTTACATTTTGGAATTATAATTCAAAGATAACATAAATCCCTTGCCTTCATTGTTCTATTTCCACTTAAATCTTTTCTAAAACTTATGTACTGTAATAATCAATTGGTCTAAAAAATCATATACTTAAAGGTGTCATGTTGCTTCATTCACAGTCATGCTGTTTTGTTCTTGGAGGGATTATCCACATCAACAAAATGCAAAAAAACAAAAACCCTGAATGAGTAAAACTCACCTTCCATGTCTTAACTGAGAATCAGAGAATAATATTCCTGTGAAACAAAGGCATAAGAAACCACCATTAAAGAAAATCCTCCCTTGCTGCCCAGTTTATAACTAACATTTCCATTTCATTATGCTCACCGTGTATTTTTTATAATCCTCCAGTTGGAAAATGCATTCCCAACATTTCTGAAAAATTCTTTTATTTCTCATACTCTGAAATAGCCATCACATTGTACTAATTGCTGTCAAGGTCTGCATCCAACTGCCTGCTCTACCAAGAAGTAAACTAAATGGTCTTCACTTTCTATTATTACCTCTTGGCTTAATCTACCTTTCCTTGCCCAGGTATATCCTAGGACATTTTGCTTCCTAAGTATAAAAACAATTGTTGCTTCCCTCATACAGATGCCAAATAGACAGACTTCTTGTCAGTAAGACAGCATCTCAAAATATCTGATGGCAGCATGCTAGTTTACAGGGTGCAAGACTGATATTAAGCTCTTTCATTCAAGAGAGGAGAAAGCTTGCAGTAAGGGCTGCCTTTCCTAGATCTGCCTCTCTGCCTACTGGCTCAAAACCATAGTTCAGTCTGTGCAATTTGCCCTCACTCACAATGTCCATGCAAGCAGCCTCTTCTTCCTCAGCTTTTCCCTGTCACACACATACCTGAAAAGCAATGAGAGAACAGGACTGTCTGGCAAGTATTGATATAAGGTTCATTGATAAGTGTATATGGAGCTCTGGGAACATTTAGGAACTAATATGTAATTGTTAAGTATTGCTTTCAAATAGGAAAATTGCGTGGGATTTATAATTCTGAGCACTTCTTGAAATAAGAGCAGATTACAAATGCAACAAATCGAACACCGAGGAGACAGCTAAAAGAATCTGGTTGTTTTAATGGGTGGGGGATCTCTATCAAACAACATTACAAAGTGATCTACACAGATTGCTTGAGCTCTTATTTGCATGTTATGCTTGGTTCTTCTCCTTTCCAAATTCAAAAACTAGTCAAATCTCTCTCAACTGTTTTGTAAGCTTGGAGAAAGATGGGTATTGGAATTGAATATCACATTTCCTTGCCTTGTTATTTGCTTTTGATAGATAATCCTTCTACCCTCTGAAAACAGGAGTGAAACTACAATGGTCACAGCTTATATATCTGCACACAGATTACAACGGTTTCACTTCAGCCTTTATCATGGCAAATGGAATATGTGTGCATCTTGTCATGTAGCACCTGATGATGGCATATATACTGTCATCTCAAAATATGTGGCATTGCAGAGCATCATCACACACTGCAAAAGAGACAGCTCTCACAGGGCAATCTCATTTTTCATTCACAGATGGAACTCGGTCTGACCAAAATTGAGTGCATCTAGTAAGAGCCACATTTCTAAGCACAATGATTAGAAAATAAGTCCCACTGTTATCAGCAGAACATGTTTAAGATCAAGCTACTATCTTGCTACTTGATCTTACTGTACTTGTCCTGTTTGTCAGCACAATGTCCTAACTAATGAATGGCTATGAGCCAAGTACTGGTCTCAGTTACCATCACTGGAAAAGGAGGGAGGAGAGAGGGGATGTCAAGGGATTAAATGGAAGGTCTGTACAACAGTGTTTTTACTGCTTTAATTGTATCTGTTTTTTATTTTATTTCAGTTCAGCTAGCCCCCTTGATTGCATTTTGATGGCAGGGACACTGGGTTTAAACCTAATGTTAAAATAAATAAAGGTCAAAAGGCTACATTGAATCTTCACTCTGGAATTGGCATCTGTATGGTTTTGTATTGCAAAATGAATCGTAAAGCAATTAGGTTATTAAAGGAGAATATCTTATTCACAATGTTCTAACTCAGCCTCTTTTCATGTTGACTTGTCAGGCAATGACCCCAGCCCACTATATAGTTATTATGAACTCCCATTACACTGTTGTGCATTTTAGGAGTGAACTCTCAATACAGTGGAGTGGGACAGAGGGGAAATACAGTGTTGGTCAGTCCCACAAAGTATGTAACAAATCAGGCAGAGAAGTGTGCATAAACTAGAACTTTCATAAAACTTTTTCTTTCAAGCCATTACTGTGCTATAGATGACCTTCCTAAGTATAGGTCAGAAATTGCCATCTTGTTAACATCTGGAGAACCTAGTAACTTTTCTGCACTCATTTGGAAGATTTGTGCTGGCCAAATCAATGGGGTATCACTACTGTCCTACGATTATCACACAAGGGACATTTCCAGTTTAATAGGGTTATTCTATCATTAGTTAGCAAGAATGATAGAATGGTGATAATAATTAATTTTACACTGGTCATAAAAACAGGGCATTAATCATTCACAAACAGTAAGAAAGCACTTTTGCATTCCACACATCGGTTGTTTAGCAGGAAGAAAAAATGGGTCTCTCTCTCCCCACGGAGGAACTCCTGTGATACAGGAAGTGATTCCCAGACTGGAAGATTCAATTTAGGAGATTATCCTCCTGTTGCATTCTGGTTCTTGTAGTTTAAGAAGGGCCATTTAGAATATTCATCCAGAAAGCTCTTAAGCTTCACTGAACTACAAACCCCAAAATATGACAGAAGCCCTATTTTAAGAGTGTAGGGCAAAGGGAAGGAAGACCCACAGCACTCTCCAAAGAAGCCTTAAAGAAGAAATAACGCTATTGAAATGTGATTAAATTTCACACATTTTCCAATAGCGCAAATGAATCAGGATCGCCAAGCCATTTACAGTTTTTAATTGTCAATGAGTTATTCCATTTGCGCCACACTTCCAGGATGTTGCCAGTATGATAAGAGAACGACGTCATGTGAAAATCTGTCCTCTGTGCAAAAGTGACAGTACCAAAACTCTTCCGCAACCCTTTTTACCTCATGTGATAATCTTCGGGATCCCCGTGCCCCAGGACCTATTGCTCTTTGGGGTATGTCACAAACATTACATCTTTGCAAGTGTAATTTCAGGGAAGCTAGTGTGCTATTACTACTGATGCACCTTAGATAACTTTGTCAAGAACACAATGTGAAATTTGCTGCTCAACCTGTTGCCTGAAGTTACGGTTGGCCCTCCTTATCCATGGATTCAACAATCCATGGCTTGAAAAATATTAAGATGTATAAATTCAAAAAAGCATACCTTGATTTTGTCATTTTATATAAGATGTATCTGTGGAGAAAAGGCAGATTTAAGCAGGCAAGCTGACCCTTGGCAACATCTAATCGGGATGAGCCTAGTATCAGCAATGAGAGTATAGCCAGGAGGGATATAAAGAGGGAGAGAGAAAGAGCTGAAGTTAGATAGGGGGTTGGTTAGGGTCAAAATAGGACTTATCCTGAGGGGATGAAGAGCCGTTGAGGCTGGTATAGGCTGCAGAGAAAGGCAGTTTAAAAGAAAGTTTAAAGTACCCAAGAGAGGACAAAAGCAGCTTCATTTATATACCGCTTCATATCACGCTATGGGATGTCTAAGTGGTTTACAACTGTAAGCTCATTGCCCCCCAACAGCTGGGTACTCATTTTAGAAACCTCAGAAGGATGCAGGCCTGAGTCTAGCCTGAGCCCTGGCTAGTACTGAACTCGTAACCTTGTGGTTTATGAATGAGTGGCTGCAGTATAGGCATTTAACCATTGCACCACCAGGGAGTGTCCTGGTGAAGTAAAGTGTTGTCCTAGCAGAGAAATAGTGTGAAGTGATAAGTGATACATCAATAATTAGAAGAGAAACTAAAAATGTAATAAAGATTCTGAGTGGCTTGGTTTATATAAGGAAACAAGTATAAAGACAATAAATAACAAAGGTCAAACAGTGTAACAAATAAAGTATTCTACTAGAAATGGGAAGGGCAGCTATGAAAGAACTGGAAAAAATACTGAAGAGCAAAGACATACAATTGAGAACTAAAGTCAGAATTGTTCAGGCCACTGTATCCCCAATTACCATGTATGCGAGATGTGAGAGCTGGACAGTGAAGGAAGCAGACAGAAAGAAAATCAACTCATTTGAAATGTGGTGCTGGAGCATAGTACTTAGGATACCATGGACAGCCAACAAACAAATGGGTTCTTGAACAGATCAGACCAGGGCTCTCCTTGGAAGCAAAGATGATCCAGTTGAGACTATTGTACTTTGGCCACATAATGAGAAGGCACAGATCACTAGAAAAAACAATAATGCTAGGAAAGATAGAGGGTAGAAGAAAGAGAGGAAGGCCACAGATCAGATGGATAGACTCAAATCAGGGGGGTTATGGGGAAGGATTGCAAGATCTGAGCAAAGGTAGTGGAAGATAGGGATTCTTGGAGATGTCTCATCCACAGGGTTGGAACCAACTCAAGGGCAGCTAACAACAACGTATCAAATGTGAACAACATCCCACACAAGAAATACTGTATTTGACTTGACTGGCAAATAAACTTATAACTTTGTTTCAACATGTAACTGTCTGGAGTGCTTTCAAAATACAGTTTACATGCTATCAACATTAAGAAATAACTTTTAGCTTTGAGATTCCTAGAGAGGTTTGAAGGGGAGTCAACAGCACAAATTGGTGGCAGCGGTGGCACAAAGAGACAAATGAATAAAAGGTTTTAAAAAGGGAATTTTGGGCAGTGCCACGTTGTCGCCATCACAATATCATTTTACTATACCACTGTATTTAATGGAACTTGAGCATACATGGATTTTGGTATCCATGGGGGAACCTGGAACCAAACCCCAGCAGATAGCAAGGGCCCACTATACTTATTTAAATATATCACAGTTCCTATTCAATTATGTGAGCCTCTACTTCAGCATAAGGTGATACAAAACTCAGATGCAGCACATTACTGAGAACTAGGTTATACATAACTCTCATTTTTTCAGACCAACACAACTTAATGGCACCCCCTTTTTTACTATTTTGATAATATTTATTAGGCAAACAAATTGCTGCTGCTCTTACATTGAGCTATTATAATAATCATAGTCAGTATTTCTATAAGACTTTTTTCTATATCCCAAGAGCTTCATATTTGTTACCTTAAAACCAGTCTGTACAGCAGGTCCATTTTGCCTATGGGGAAGGGAAACAGTTGAGGCTGAGAAACAGCAGCTTGAATGAGGGCACATCCAGAGTGATTGAAATGTCCCAGATTTTGTTCCTGCTTTTCCAGTTTTATACTGGGTTAAAATAAACCAACCTGGGGAGCTAGTATAAAAAGTATCTGATCATACACGTATGGATCTCAAAAATAAAATCAGAAAAAAACAGGAACAAAATCTGGGGATTTCTAGTCTTTCTAATCAATCTGGGTGCATCCTGAGGCTACCTAGAGAAGTAATGGCTGAGAATGGAAATATGGAACATGTCCTGGCCAACCTCTCTGTTTCACAGCCTACAAGCTTTCAAATTGCCTTTGAAGCCAACAGTTCTTCAGAGCTTGTTACTGCAGAATCACGAGGCAAATCCTGGTGCAGTTTTAGGCTTTCTGAGATTAACATTCCATCAAAACTTGCAAGTTCACATGTTATGTGGAATCCATGTAGCTTAAATCTTCAACACCAGTCATACAATAATGAGGACCTGCTAGATTGAATTTGCAATCCTGACCTGAAAAGTTCTGCATTGCTCTATGCTGCCATTTCTATGCATACACATATTTACAACAGAGAAGTGTTATTCTGCACTCTGTGGATATGCTGTATCTACAACATTCAGTCTCAAAATACACTCTGTTCCAGAAATAGAGCTCAGTTACGTAGACTGTAATCAGATTTTTAGATAAACATAGCTTCATATTTTATTCCAAAACCATGGATAAAAAAATTAAAATAAACAAAATGATGTCATGCCGCAGGCACTTGGTCACTCTTACATTGGTTCCAATTCTGTTCCCTTAGGCCACCCTTGTACTCTTTGTTATCCTAAATGACTATTTGAAATATGAAGTAAAGATTATAGGCAACTTAATCTCTCTCTAATATATTGGAAAGCAAACAAACTGGAGAGTTTATGGCTTACAGAAACTTTTTTATTTCAAAAATACTAGCCCCTTGTGAAGAGGCAAAAGATTAAGCTAGGGCAGAAGTTGCTAGGTAGTCGAGTATCTGATGGGATCTGTAGTATACTCCCCTTTTCTATCCCCAAAACTAAATAATGAACACAGTTTATTGGCTAAATTAGTAAAACACCTGCACATTGGCATACTGCAAGCCAGAAGCAATGTTTACAAAGCTTCCTTCTACTTTTAGGCTCTGTGACAAGCTCCTTGAAAGAACAATTATAAGAACTATAATTATTAACTAGAGACCCAATATGGTATACTGGTTTAAGTGCCAGAGTAGGACTCCAGGAGACTCCTTGTTCAGCCAATGGGCAAGTCATACATTCTCAACCTCAGAAGAAGGCAATGGCAAACTTCTTCAGAATAAATCTATTCAAGAAAACTCTACGGTCGCCATAAATCAGAAACAACATGAAGGCACACAACAATAACAACCAACTATTAAATATTTCTCTACTACTTCTCATTTGTGCAAAATACTAAAGCTATTTATAAAAGTGCAAAACAATAAAATAACCAACAAAAATATAATCTTTAAACATCTGAGACAAGCTCCAAACAGTTATCTTTCACCAACAAAACAGGATGCATTACTTTAGCTACTCAGAAATTGTTGGCCACTATTTTCTTTCCACAATTGTCTCTGGGGAGAGACTGGGAGGGGGCCTCAAATTCCCGTACAGACAACTTCTGGATATTTTTAAAAAACATAATGGGAATTCCCAAGCTCAGACAGCCCTGGCCTATTTAAAGATGTACAATGAACAGTGGCTGTTCAGAAAGGAAGTCCCACTAAGTTCAAAGAGGCTTTCTTGGGTAAGTGGTCACCTGGGACCAAAGACTTCAATTCTTAGAGTCAGGAAAGGGTCCACGTTCCAACCATTTTAGTCTCCTATTCAGTAATATTCTCCCCACAGTGGCAGGAGGGACTGTGTATACATACACACATACATGGCCCACTCCCTATTTTGCCCTGGTAATAATCCCAGGGGAGGGGGAGGAATATGGAAAAACAGGACCTTCTGGTTGCTTAGATATTCCCTTTACTGGATGTGTTTTAATGGGGGGGGGGGGCGATATTGTCCAAGGCTGAATCTGCACTGTAGAAATAATGCCATTTGACACTGCTTTAACTGCTATGACTCCATCCTAAAGAATACTGGAATTTGTAGTTTATTGTGACACCAAAACACTATGACATAGAAAGCTAAATATAAAATGACAAATCCCAGAATCTCATAGCATTCAGCCATGGAAGTTAAAGTGGTATCAAACTGCATTATTTTTGGAGTGCAGATTCAGCCATTGTCTTTCACAATATGACATGTTAATGCAATACTCTATTCCATTCTTTTTCAACCCAGGTATCCCTTTGTACAACCCGCATCATCTCCACAGCAGGAGGGAAACTAGCCTGTTCTATATTCCACCAAGAATATGCTCATCCTTTGTTCTTTACAGTTTCTCTACTTCTAAACAGTCAACTGAGTAAAAACCTGGAGGGTTGTGTATAAAGCACACACTGCTTCCCAAGATGGATCACTATAGATTTATTTGATGCAAGACAAATACTATTCTCAATTGCCATGCAGTCAAAATCATCTTATTCTCTCTTAAAACATAACACAGCTTCCCAGTGGCATCCCTAGGATTGGTGTCACCCAGTGCAGTAACTCATGAAGTCACCCCCTACCATTAGCCTCCTCCCACTTCACACCATACAGAATCCTTAGTAATGCTTTTTTGCACTAACGTTACTCATAAATCATAATCCCCATGTACCACTGAATGTAATGCTAATAGCTGTTACATAAAACGATTAGCAAAATTAAAATTACACCTTCAAATTACAATAGCATATGCACAGCCTAAATGTATTTACATATAAAAAATGAAGATTTGGTTACAATGTGATGTTTTTAAAGTAAATTTTAAAAGAATTTAATTTTTTTTAAATTAAAAATTCTCAAAATTTAAAATTTTGAAATTTTAATTTTAAAAAATTCTGGAGCCTCTC
>CM034708.1:120526306-120538297 GCA_020142125.1 Phrynosoma platyrhinos
GGCCCCCTGAGGCCTTTGGACCAGCCCCAGGCCAGTCCTGCCGCCACCTGCCATGATGTTATTGATTATTGTTATTATTACTTGCTCTTGGGGTTTTCTTGGCAAAATCTCCACAGGGGTTTTGCCATGGATTTTCTGGGGCTGAAAGAGTGTGCATGCATATATTTTTTTTTAAAAAAATTAAAAATTTTTGTTTTTTAAAATATTTATTTATTTATTTATTTATTTATTTTTGGTACTTCGGCCCCCCCAATTGTCTGAGGGACAGCAACCCGGCCCCAAGCTCAAAAAGGTTGCCTACCCCTGATTAAAGCATTCTAAAGAGATACAGATGAATGCCACTACCCATTTCTACCAAAAGGTAGGTGTTTGAGAAGTGGTGTCACCCCCACTGAGGGTCTCATCTGGTGTGGTCCACACACCTCGCACCCCCCAGTGACACCACTGCAGCTTCCAAAAGGAAATTTAAGAAACCTAGTTAGGAACTGTTGTTGATGTCTGCCTTCAGGTCGTTTCCCACTTATGACAAACCTACCATGGGGTTTAATTGTCAAGTTTCTTCAGAGGGAGTTTGTCATTATTATCCTCTGAGATTAAGAGTGTGTAACTTGCCCAAGGTCACCCAGTGGGTTTCTGTGAATGAGTGGGGATTCAAACCCTTCTCTCCACAATCATAGTGCAGCATTCAAACCACTACCACAACAAACTCCACCAAATTCAATGTACATTTCTCTCTAGTAAACTTACAAAGGAGGAGTAGAGCTGTGTATTTTCCTTAAATGTTAAGTGATAAAACACAACACTTGCAGGAGTTGTGAATAAAATAACGGACTGTTGTAATTCAGGTTTGAAATGCTAATTCCATTTCCCAGATAGCATCACTGTCTGATTAAGCTGGTGGATCTTCACTGTCATGCTTTTATGTCAGTTCTTTGCAACAAACAGTACATAATAGTTTTCAACACATGTATTTGCCTCATACTAGGATCATGAAATTATGGTAAAGATCTGCTCCTCCTGTAGGCGGATGTGGCTTTACTTACTAATTTTTGTACATTCATGCCAATGCAATCAATCAAACATGAAAAGCAACTGTAGTAAAATTCAGTGTAAATTTCTTTTAAATGTCAGGAATATATTGCTTATCTTGATCTTAACAAAACACACTCAGAAGAGGGTTCTGATCTTTGCTGAGAGGCAAGAAGGAACTGACTATCTGGCTACCCTGCAGGAGATGATACTGAGGAGTGAAGGTAGGGCCAAGAAAAACTGATCTGTCTTCTGATTTCTGAGAAGAAATGGAGGATATCCTGGTATTGGGTACAAAGGCTACCCATGGAAGTGACTGGGGAAGCTCCCACTGAAGCTAGTTTTCCTTATTGCCTTTGGGGAATCAGTAAAGTTGGATGTCTGTGACTGTAAAAATCCATGCTCACACTTGTTTCTGCATGTGTGAAAATAAAACTATGTGTGTGTTTATGTGCTGAACAGCTGTGCATTTGCCCACACTATGTTGAGTTGCCAAGTTAATAAAAAGAACAAGGATTCCTGGCCTGCTGTTATACTCTTAGCAGTAGTTTGATGTGCAAAAATCAAGAAGAGAAACTCTTAGCTACATGGAGATAAATGAGATTGTGTATCAACATTTTCACATCAAACTGCTGTGAAAAGGGTACCACAATAATGAGCAGCTGAAAAACAGCCAAACTACATGGCATGTAAAGCAGTCATTCCACACTTGCTATCAGAATAAGGGCTCCCCAGCCACAGTGATAAGCAGTAATATGGCCAGAATGTCAGAACATAGAAAGGTTACATTTTAAGACTACAACTATGGCGAGTGGTCGTAGTAGCTGGGGAAAATAGGAGTTATAATAAAAAATAATAATAAGCTTTTCAAGCTCTGCATGATGCTAGGAGAGCCCCTCCCATGTGCCTCCAAGCTAACAGGCACCATCCATCCATCCATCCAACCAGGCAAATAAGCTTTAGAAATGCAATAGAATCCTGTAAATAAGGTTAACAAACTATTCAATCAGGAAACATCAAAGCTGAAACATAAAATAAAAGGAGCAAATGGAAAGAAGGTCCTGACCATCCCTAGTGAAAATACTTTGCTTTAACAAACTATGGTTTGATGGTGGGGATCGGAGGGAGTATGTGAGATCTCTGTACAAGCAAAAGAGTGAATGATCAGGGGAAAGAGGGAATGTGCACAGCTCACTGAAATAACAAAGATGATAAATATTGATTGGCTGGGGGGGCAGGGGCAGAAGGGAGAAAAATTAAAAAAGAGTCAAAACACAATACTCGGGCACTCGGGGAGAAAAAGGAAGGGGGTGGCCTGATCCATTGATCTCATGGCTGAACATAAATAAGAGATAAATAAAATACAGAATGGGGTTTTCCCCATGACACTCAGACTGGGGGAGGAGGCAGACCGATCTAGCCCCTCTTCGCTGATCTCATGGCTGACCATATACTGAGGCAGAAAAACATGGTGACACCAGGCTTGTCGGACTTCATCAGTCCACCCACCAAATATTCCTCCACACCAAAACACCTCAAAGCACCAGTCATACACAGGAAAATCCAGGTTTTTAGAAAAAGTGGGGTAAAAGTTGACTTTCTAGAAATCAGATTAAAGCTCATTGTGCCACATTCCCTGTGAATCATCAAGAACATTGTATGCACAGCTTGGGACAACTGTAAGGTCAGTACTTTTTCCCCCAACAGTATAGACGAGCCCTTAGTAACCTATGTATTTAAATTAACTAGCAAAGATGAAGAAACTGTCTAATAAACTGTCTGTCTTCATGTCTTATTCACTTATTGTTACAGTTGTCATTCAGAAGCCTGCACCCAGGAATTAGAGTCTTGGAGATTTACTGGAATCAAGGATTATCCTTTTCACACAAGCACATCTGTGTTCTATCTTCATTTAAGTTTATCATAACAAACTAGTTCACTTACAAAGCACCATTTGTACTCACAAAAGTAAATAGCTTAACCTTGAAAAGTTATGTTTTCCAAAACTACAAAAAACAAATACATTTTTAAATTAATTGAAATACAAAAACAATGAATTCAGCTGTCAGTGCCAAGCAATCTTTGCTCAGATTTGCATTTTAGATTTCTATCTAAGTTAGCTATATGCCCTAAATCAATAAATACATCTTACATTTATATAAGAATAAGTTTAAAGAAAGGGACACAAATAGTTCTGACTTTACAGCAGGATTTTACACTTTGAAAAATGAAAGATAAAACATTTCTCTTTCCTTGCTCCCAGTATGCCCAGGAACTATTCCAGCTAAAACCTAAAACCATCATGTCATCTGATAAAGCCTCATTTGAATGTCTGCAGATCCTCCTTCTTCTGTTCCATGTCAATCTTTAAGACAAACAACGTGATTTCAACATCAGGTTTTCTCCCCATCTGTTTTATGTAACATCTTGCATGAATAAGAGGTTTGGAAATTTCAAAAGCTTGCATGTAATGTTTGTGTCCTTTTGGCAGGTCCAATAAAGGCACTATCCTAATATTGATAAAGAAATACTTGAACATTTCCCACAGGTTTTAATTTTAAAACTTAGGTTAAACTAAAACTCATTATAAAAGAAAAGCATTTTTATGAAATGATAAAGAGTTCTGTAAGAATCTGTAAGACTCTGATATGGTTCTATACATTCTGTAAGACTCTGATATAGTTCTGTAAGTTCTGTATGTCCATTCAGAAGCAAGCTCCAACATGTTCAGTGAGATTTACTCTTAGGTAAATGGAGGGAGGGAGGGAGTCAGCGTTGGTTTCAGCGTTGGATTATGACTCTGGAGACCAGAATTTGAATCCCCACTTGGCCATGGAAACCCGCTGGGTGACCTTGGGCAGGTCACACTCTCTCAGTCTCAAAGGATGGCAATAGAAAACATCCTCTGAAGAAACTTGCCAAGAAAACCCCATGATAGGTTCACTTTAGGGTCACCATAAGTCGGAAATGACTTGAAGGTACACAACAACAACACAGTAGTACAGGATTACAATCTCAGAATCCTAATTTTGTTAGTGACTATATAGAAACTTTATTGTATTTTTAAAAATAAGCATTAATCTTTTCAGAGGTTGCCTGTGCAAAATAGATTGATTCTTGCGGGAGGGGGAAACAGTAGTACTGTGATGTGGTAGATAATTTCAGAAGTCTTTCAAGAAGATCATTAGACAGCATGACTCCCAGGACGTGGGAGAAGTCAAATGTTTTGAAGACCTAGCTAGCACACAATGAATTCTTCCATGAAGATATGTTCTGTTCATTCATATAGAAATGCTAAATGATTTTATTCACACGTTTGTATCACATTTGGATCCTCAATGTAACTAAGATATTTCCATTAAAAGGTGTGAGTTGGGGGGGTATTACTAAATGATATATACAAAGTTGATCCTCTCTTCATGAGTAGGCTGGAGCTTGGGTTAACATGAAAGAACTGGAGGGTATGGCTTCCATGTTGCTGGGTCAAAGAACGTTTGTTATTTTAACCTGAACATAAAAGGAGCTATCCAAGGTCCTCCAATATGTCCAGTACCCTGGATAACACCTTCAACTTTCAGACTAGACCCAGAGCAGATTCACTGTCCTACTGATATGGGAACACCAACCATCTCTGCCTGAGAGTTAAGACCTCCAGAGGAAGTGTAACTATCACATGGGTGAAAGGACACAAAATGGTTTTCTGCTGTGAGTGGTCACCATAGTGCAGTGCACATATGCCTCCATATGAGAAGTGAGAAGGGAGGGCTAAGCCTACTCCTTCCATAAAAGAACTCAGAGGCTGTCCTTTGTATTTAGAAAACATATTTTCATTTAAATATTATCTCTTAAATGGGTGTTCTTTTGGTTTCCCATAAACCATAAAGGGATTCTGGGTTTCAGGTGCAAGAATAATTTCTTTCGACTGTGGAACAAATGGGTGCCAAAATCTAATCCCATTCTGTGTCCTGCTGCCATTTCCCCCAGGTTTGCTCTCCATTGGTTTCCCTTTCAGTTATTCTTTGGTCTCTGTTGCTTGCTTTGCACAAAACACCTGATGTAATAGCCCTCTTATTATTTAGAACAAATGCTCTTGTGTATTTTAGTCAAAGCTCTACGTATGTGCAGATGGAAAAGATCCCAACTAAATTTACTTATCGACCTGCAAGGGCTTTGTGGAATAATCAAATGAGCCTTTAAAAGAAAAAAATAAACAGAAGTCAAAGTCCAAAGTCTCCCTGCTGCAAAACATTTGAGAAAGCCTGGGGATGAAGAGAAAGGGTTGATTAATTCTGAAGAACAATCAAGTTTACCATGTTTTCTTCTTAATTAAAAACATTAAATCAAGGCTAAATTATTTACAACATCAATACAAACAAGCCAGGCCTGGCTGTGATGCATGTGCATGAATGTTAAATTCATGCAGACGCAGATGCTTAGAAAATCCAGAACCTGTACGGAAAAGAGTGCCTGGATTGCATAATTCAATTACAGCACGTACTGGTCAATCAGTTTAGAAATCAGAACCATGGTGAACTTCTTTTTCCTTGTATGAATCCAGACAAGATAAGAACATTTTCTGCATGGAGTATTTCCTATGTCAGAGTGAGAAATATTAAAAACCTTGCACTGCTGAAACAGCTGAACAAATTGCTCTAAAATGGGGAGCTGGCTTGCAAGACAGCTATTTCCTGAAAGCCTAATATAACACAAGTCTGGTGAAGAGACAGAGATCTGAATATTCTGGGCCTTGCTTCTGTGAGGGTAAGGGGAGTTGTTTAGGCAAAAGGAAAGGGCTATTATCACCTAAGCCTCTTAGTGCTAGTACCACCACACTGCATCCTAAAGGAATAGAGAGGACAAACTACAGCAAAGGGGAGTTATACACAGACAATACAGCATGAGAGGTGCAGAGCTGGGCAACAGTCAGTCAGTCATATGTTATGTCACAGGAGCTGTCCAATAGATGCCAGTTTCATTGGTACAGCCTCACTCCATACAGCATTCATAATAACAGCTGATATGCCAGCTGGGGCAAGAAAAACACCCTGCACTTTCCCAAGTATAAAATTGCTGCAGTGTGCCAGGACTAAAACAGCCTTTCTCATCAGTAGTTCTGGTACTCTTGAACTCCCATAAGAGACTGGTAATAGCTCTGCGCTTATTGCACCTACAAAGAACAACACAGATGTTGTTGTTGTTGTCTGGAGATGCTCTTAAACGTTTTAATCACTTCTGCTGCCAGCTAGTATCCAATGTCTCACTTAATAATGTTTAACAGAACTTAGTATAAAAATAGAAGCTTTAATTTTAGCCTCCAAATTTAAAGAGAGTTATAACAGGTTAATTTTCCTAAGGTATCAAAAACATACCATGCTTACAGATGAACAGATTCTACCTCTGTACTACACTTAAGGCCAAACAGAAGGCAAGTAAGATTAAAAGCCATATAATTCTTTGTGCTGAGATTTTAGGCTGACTTTTCCAATTCGGCATGAAAAGAAAACCTGACCACATCAAGCACACCTTCCTGGGAATAAGCAAAAATGGAGCTTATTTCTGATGGTAAATATACAGAAGCGTACTCTAATTGCGCTATTTTTAATAATCTTCATCATAAATATTTCTTCATCACCCTCCCCCCCAACAAATGTGTATATGTGTCTGAGTTTTGAAAGATATCATCAGAAGAAGAATGTCTTACTATGGCCAGTTGAAATACACACAGAGGAAAAATAGCACTTACTACCACTTTTACTGGAAGGAGAAAGCCTGTTTTAAATTTCTAGTGATAGCTGGAAACCTGGCAAGAGACTCAGGAAAGTAAGGAAAATAAAACTAATCCCAAATGAGAGAATGTTTTTAAATTTAATCTAGGTTTTTCTCCACTTACGTATGCTGTTTAGAATGTGTGATCTTATTGTATTACACTAACAGCAACCTTTCAGCTCAACTAAAAGGAAGTCACCTAATAAATGAGATTCTAACATACCTTGAATAAATGCAAATAGCAAAAGCAAGCTGTTTAAAGGTGCCATCCATCCCACTTTCAGGACAATTAGCTGATGACCTCAATCCTAAACATACTGAGTTCATTGAGACTTACTCTCAAGTAAGTTTGCAGTGAAGAGTGGAGGAAGGAACATCCACAATCTAAGATATGAAGGTGATACCATTCTACTAGCAGAAAACATCAAAGACTTGAAACAATTACTAAAGGAAGTCAGAGAGGAAAGTGTCAAAGAAAGTTTACTGGTGAACATTAAGAAAACAAAAATAATGACCACAGAGGAGGTTCAGAATTTCAATCTAGACAACGAGGAAATTAAAATAGTTAAAGATTTCCCATACCTTAGTTCAAATATGAGGATGGGAATTGCAGTCAAGAAATCAGAAGAAGACTGGGATTGGGAAGGACAGCTATGAAAGAACTAGACAAGATATTGAAGTGCAAAGATATAAAACTGAACACCAAAGTTAGGATCATCCCATGATCCTATTTCCCATCACCATGTACAGATGCAAGAGCTAGGCAGTGAAGAAAACTGACAGAAAGAAAATCAATTTATTTGAGATGTGGTGCTGGAGAAGAGTGTTAAGGATGCCATGGGTGGACAAAAAGACATACAATTAGGTTCTAGAATAGATGAAGCCTGAACTCTCCCTGGAAGTCAAGATGACTAAATTGAAGCTGTCATACTTCGAAAATGTTATGAGAAGGCAGGACTGACTAGAAAAGACAATAATGCTAGGAAAGGTGGAAGGCACTAGAAAGAGAGGTAGGCCACATACCAGATGGATAGACTCAATCAATGAAACCTGAGCACTGAGCCTGCAGGACTTGAGCAGAGTGACTGAGGACAGAGGGGCTTGGAAGTGTTTCATTTGTGGGGTCACCATGAATCAAAGTCAACTTGAAGGCAACTAACAACAACAAGTACACAGCACTTCTGCTGTAGCAGGATTACCGATATACTATTTCACTCCTAGAACTTATCTCACACACACACACACTGAAAACATCTCACACTCAGCAACATATTCTAATAGCCTCTTCCTACACAATTCACATATTATAATGAGATTGTGGCTGCGTGAATCTGATCACTTGAATTTCAGTTTTTGCTTATGTAATCTGAGTATAATAATGGGTTCATTTTTCAAAGGGCATTGTTTTCTGAAAACCCTTCAAGTCCTTCAGCCTTCTCTAAATTAGACTGTAAATGATGCACATTTTCCTTGGTTTCCTGAAGAGTTCTTTGGGATGCTTTTTGGCAAGAGATATTTTACCTAAATGCCAGTCTTCCGCTGTTTCTTCATGGGCAAAATTTCTTCATGTTTGCCCATGGGCAAAATTTTCCACAGCATGAAAAACAGTGACTCAGAACATTAAAAAAAAATTAAAGGATTTTTTTTTTTTGCTCAAACATTACTTTTCTAGCTCTGAGTATGCCCATCTCTGTTGCAATCCCTATCACAAAAGTACTACAAATGTAAGTAGATTAAAAATCTGGTGGCTCATTTAAATAATATGAAAGCTTCTTCAACCTGTCTTCTTTTTAAAAATAAATAAAGTTGCTACACAACTCAGTGTTGCTTGTTGCAAGGTTAAGCAATTATACTATGTTTTTCACCACAGGCATAACATTGGCATCTTTATCTTATGGCACAAGGTACTGGATCACAGCTTTGAGAGTGACAATCTCAACTTGGGTTCAAAGAGCAAGTGGAACTCTAGGCCTGTTCTTTCCTATTGATAATGTGAGGCTTACTTGAATAATGTGCTGTTACTTTAATGAGAGACATGAAAGGAGCATCACTTTTAAATGCTAGCTATTATTTACTTACTTATTTAAACCTACACCAGATTCACCCTCCATTTGTCACACTATGTTGGGGCACTGAGTGGTGGGGCAGGCAAAGGGATTCATACAGCACTTAGAGGAGTTGTTCCTCCAAGCACTAGCCAAATTGTCCTCCAGATCTGTCCATCATCCATCTCAATCAGAACAATGTGCAGTGGAGAAAGGAAGTGCCCAGAAGAGTTATTTTTCCTATATATTCTCTTGACTCTCTGGGGCACATATGAATGAAGTGGATCAGAGAAGGGACTCAAGGAATGTTTTCAAAAGCTATAGACAGCTCTATTCTGCCCTTCCTTTAAAAGATGAGAAAGAAGGGTCACCTCCTAACCCACTCCTCTTTTTTCTGAGGTGCACACAGGACAAACTGGCAGTCCAAGTTTGGTTCTTGGGCCAAAGGTTTCCAATTACTGTCACAGGCGGAGAAGTCAAGACATGTAAAGCATTCAGCAATGCAATATTCATTATCAATATTCTGAAGTGGTATAGCCCTTCTGAGGAAGACTGTGCTTTAGTACTTTGCTGGATGCAGTCGATTAATCTTCAGCCCAATAACTCATTTGGTTCTGATTATCAAATCCTGCAAAATACCAAAGCATTTTTAGTGTTTGTGTATTACCAAAGGAACCATTCTCTTTTTCCTTTGAGTGTATAAAAAATCAAAGGGCAATCTATTAGTCCAGCACTGAACTTCAAAGAGAAAAGAAATAAACAACTTTTACCATCCAAATATATACATATGCATAATGTACTGGTTAGACTTGGATATTTCTCTTTTCTCTGAGATGCTATATGCACTGAAATGGCAAGGTCAGGTCATAGGCAAATACAAATAATAGATATTTATGGCCAAGACAAAAAAGCTAACTCTTCAGAGGTCAAAACTGAAAACCTTGGCTTCCTCTAAAAACAACATTAATTCTGCATCTCATGAATTTGCAATTGTACAATCATTATCACCACATTTCTTTTTTTCACTTACAAGAAATATGAAATTCTAAAGCAGATGAGCTATCTATATGTTTTGTACATTTAGACTATCCTTAGGTTTCTATCCCCCCCACCACCGCTGGGGAATTCAAGGTGACATAAGAGTTTATCATATGGGGGAAATCCCGCACAGAAATGTTATTTAAAAGCTGGGGGAAACCCACAAAAGCAGGTTGATTTTCACACAGAGAGACAAAAGCTGCTCCTTTTTACTTTCAGGATTTTCCAAAAGTAAAAAGGAGCGGCTTTTGACTACTTTCCATTTGGGTTAACAATGCTTTAACAACGATGTGTGTGAAAATCAACCTGCTTTTACAATTTTTTTCTGATTTAAAGCCCCGTTTCTGTATGGGATTTCCCCCGTGTGATAAATTCCAAACAAAGGGTTCCCACATGGTCTCTCATCCAAACACAGATAAATTCAGCAACATTATTGCATATCGCTCTAATACACTTGCACTCACTCACTCACTCACTCACTCTTTTTCTGTCTCTGTCTCAGACACACACACACACAGAGTGCTGCAACAGCTAGCAGTAACATTTCTATACCAATGTACTAAGTGATTTACAAGTGTAAGCTAATTGCCCCCAACAAACTGGGTACTCATTTTAGCGACCTCTGAAGGATGCCAGGCTGAGTGGACCCAGAGTCCCTGGCTAGTATTGAACTCTCAACCTTGTGGTTAGTGAGCGAGTGGCTGAAGTACAGGCACTTAACCACTGTGCCACCAGAGCTCCATTGCTTGCAGATGCAGTGCATATTTATATTTATAATCATACATCTAAAACGGAATAGAATAAAAGGAGATGGAGTGGGGCTTCACAAGGCTCTAAGTTGCAAATATTTTTCTGGAAGAAAAATACCCCAAAAAATCACACATGAAACTTAAGTGCTTTTCCTATGAGTGTGGTATATCTGTAGGCAGTGACAATGCCAAACTTTCACATGAGTTCACAAAACCTAGTAGCCCACATAGTTGTTACTACACCTCCAGCCCCACATGTCTATTTTTAGTCATTTGTGGCACATGGGGACAGCCTTGATTAGAGTGGGTGACAGTGATGTTCCAGTTTATAAAATCTGCCTTGCTCGTTCATGTGGGGAAAATGCATATTTACTCACAAGCAACCAGATGAGGGCTTAGATGCCTTGTTTTGACAACTCCAAGGATTACATCCTGGCCTATGGATACATGCTGTGGCAAGGCTTCCACTCAGTTTGAGACAGTCTCGGTTTAGACATTTATACTGCATATATTCGGTTTTTTAGTCAAACAATTAACCCCCGAAAACTGAGTTGACTTATCCACAGATCAATGTAAGCACTGTACTTTAACTCTTATCAAAAAAGGAACCATCCCATGGTGAAAAGCAAGAGTGTAATCCAGGGGTAGGCAACCTTTTTGAGCTGGGGGCCGGTCCCGCGAAGTCCTCCCCTCCGCTGGGCCGAGGGGGGGGAAAGGTGGCGCACGCGTGCGCATGTGCACACACGCGCCCCCCACTGCGCGCACACCCCTGCGTGCACCAACGCCGCTGCACAGCCGCTTCCGCGCATGTCACGGCCGCCATTTTGATTTCCAAAATGGCGGCCACCACTCGTTTGCACATGCGCAGTACTCCTGAAAATCAAAATGGGGCAGCCGCAACATGTGCGGAGGCGGCTGCGCAGTGACGGCGGTGGCGGTGGCGCACGCATGGGGGTCGTGCACTGCGGGGGGGGTGCGCGTGCACGCTGCGCCATTCCCCCCCTTGGCCCAGCGGCGGAGAGGACTTTGCGGGGCCGGCCCCCGGCTCAAAAAGGTTGCCTACCCCTGCTTTAGATCCTTTGTTACATGCCCCTAAGTCTTATCCTCAGCTTATCCATAGGTTATACCAAAATTGATAATGTTGGCTCTAAAACTTGCCCTTGACTTATGAATGAGGTTGACTAATAATAATAATAATAATAATAATAATAATAATAATAAATTATTTATTTATAGCCCGCCCAATCACAAGGAATCCGGGCAGGTTGCAGCAATATAAAATACATAGAATACAATAAAAACCAAAATTAAATGCCGCATGTTTCCAGATTTAGTCACCAATATACAGTTTTAGCCACCAACAT
>CM034708.1:120538397-120558673 GCA_020142125.1 Phrynosoma platyrhinos
CCCATTTGGTTAGAATTTAAGCTGTGAAATTGGGAAATTTTAATAATTCATAGATATACAGTGGAGTACATACAGTATCCCCACTTTAAAAGTAAAATATTTTAACCCACTGAAGAAAAGGAGAAAGTGAAACTCCAATTATCTTCTTTGCAGCAGTTTACAGACATCTGTCCACCCTCCACTCTCCTGGCCTAACACTGATGCCACCTAATCAAAAAAGCCTTCCTGGTAAATTGTATAAACTGGCCAACTTGACCAGAAGGTGTGTTTATGCAAGCCAACCAAACTGATGGGACCTCTGCTGTTACAGTGTTTGTTTAAAAAACAAAACAAAACATCACCACCACCTCAAACTGTCCTGTGTGACAAAGCTAACAATACAAACTGCCCTAACTTCCAAGCTGAAGGGATGTTGTGTGTTTCTAAAGCCACCCTCTAAAGCACAGCAACACATATCTTTGTAATTGTCAAACTTCAGTGACTGATAATGATGAGAAACTAAATACTCTATTTGTTTTCACAGGCCAGGCATGAATATGACAACTGCAGTGAAACCAGAGAGGGGGAAAATGCTGACTGGGCACAAGAGAGTCTGGCTCACAAAATAAGTGGGTTGAGGGTATAAAGCTAAACTTGACATGACAGTATCTTATCCTTGCAGCCATTCTGACTTCTGAACTAACAAAAAATCCAAAGACTTTATTCAGGGCTTTACACATGACTCTGCATACATTTTCTTGAATCTCCTGGGATATTTTATCCTCTTTTTGCCTGATGAAAGACTATTTTGACACTAAAAGAGCTTTCAGTTAAAATACCCAAAAGGTTCCCCTGAAGGCTGATAAGGAGAAACTATCAGTCATAATAGAAGAAAAAACAAGATTGTTAATCTTCAACATCCCTTGAACAAAGGATCACATTAGAAACTCAATCAAGTATCAATGTTTAATGTGCAGCCTTCTGACAGTCACCTGAATCTAAATGCTAAGGTAGATTCAACTCTGAACTGGGAAAGAGCAGATGAAATCTGACAAGCTGAGAGACAGACACAAAATGATATTGAAAGTAAAAAAGACAGGTATTGTTTCACTTGACAAGGAAGAATAGGGGAACTTTTTTCCCCAACAACTACACGATACTTCTTTCTTTTCTTTTGTTCTCCTTTTTGATACATTATTAAGTGCACCATTTTCTTCAAACATCATAATTTAAAAGGCAGTGCCCACAATCTAGAGTCTGAAGAAGCAGTTATCAACATGAATAATGCATGAGAAATTTCCTCTCTTTCCCCCCTCCATTTAAAAATTAGACTGTATGCTCCTCAGGGTGAGGAAACATCTGTTGTCTTGGATAATAAATCTGCTGCTGTTTCATTTACTTTCTGAAGGAACCTGTACATTGATATTCCTACATTAATCAACGTCTTCACTTTTATACCATGAAAATGGGGATGAATGTACTTTGTGTCTTTATGAGAAAAAGCAAGACGTGGACCTTGCATCTGAGAACCTGGGGATCTTGGCCAATCTCTGATGAAGATGATGGCGATAAGAATAAAGATTATAATTCAGCTACAACACTGTTGGCTTGGCATGAAGTCAAAACATTATTTGGTTATTACCTGAAAAGTCCAATCCAATGCTTCCTTGTTCAGAAGTAACTGCCACTGATTTTATTGGAAAATTATATAACCTAGCTAATATCACCAGAAGGTGTATTTATGTAAAGCCAACCAAGCTGATGGCACCTCTGCTGATACTGTGTTTATTTATTTGTTGTTGTTTTTAAAACACAGTCATGTTATTCCTAATATAAGTAATTGTGGAGCAGAATCCATTATTGAAAGCTACATGCAAAGCTTGAAAATGTTACTTTTAAAGGTTACAGCTCCCAGAATCCACCAGCAACCACAGCTATTGAAGGGATTCTGAGGATCAAAAAGAATTTCCAAACTCTGGCTATATATTTGTTTAAAATACAGATCTTCCTGGCTTATTTTAGGACTGAAGACTGCTTCTTTATTTCCTGATTATATTTAGTGCTAATTTTAAAAAATTAATTCATCAAACTCTTGTTATTTGCAGTTAATGTCAAATTATGGCAACCCTGTGAATGAGAGACCTCCAAGATCCTTGATTATCAACTCCCCTGCTCAGGTCATGGAAATTCATGGCTGCAGATTCCATGATTGAATCAATGCACCTGTAGTGTGATTTCTCTCTTTTCCTATTGCCTTCCACTTTACCAGACATTGTCATCTTTTCCAATGAGTCATATTATGTCATGATATATTCAAAGCACAACAGCCTCAGTCATCTTGACTTCTAATGGAGGTTCAGGCTTGATTTATTCTAAGACCCATTCATGTATCTTTTTAGCAGTCTATGGGCCTTTACAGACTGCCAGAAATAATCAACTTGAGTCCACTTTAACTGTCCTGGCTCAGTGCTAAGGAATTATGGGAACTGTAGTTTATTGTGGCACCAGAGTTCTCTGACAGAGAAGGCTCAATGTCTCAGAAAAAAACTACAATTCCCATGATTCCCTAGCACTGAGCCAGGGCAGTTAGAGTGGACTCAAGCTGCATTATTTCTGGCAGTCTGTAAAGGCCCTATGATATTCATAGAACTCTGGAATCAAACTCTGTGCATCTGTGATCATATCTGCAAAGAGCTAATCTTTCTCCCTCTATCTCTTTCTCTTCATATTACCAATATGTTTATCAGTTTAATTACTGCTAACAAGGGCAAGTAGCAACTAACAGAAATTAAATTAATCACATTTAAATGGGAGAAAAAGATGTAACATTCATTATGCTCTATAAAATCTGAATATATAAAGAATCCTGTCCCTGTAGATGATAATAAATATATAGAATTACAAACCTGGAGCATCTCTACTCTATACACATTAACCAATTTCAAAGCTATTTAACTGTTATGATTCTTTATCAAAGAATTCTGTAAAAAGAATTAAATACTCATTCAACCCTTTCAAAGTAGCAGCAAGCAAAGTTTGTGTTGAAGAAGAAACAGCAGCTCACTAGGGCCTCATTCCCACTATGATTTACATCGAATTGCTGATCAGTTTATATGACTGTCATTCCCACTTGAAACTGGTTCCGATCTTACTGTACTTGGTTTCAATACAATGAAGCGAGGCAAATGCAAAAAAAAATCCCCCGTTTCCTGACACTAGTTTTTTTGGTGGTTCTTTTAAAAAGAATCGATTCCGAAGCGTATTCAACGAGTGGGAACGACGGATCTGAATCGCATCATTCGGAAGGACGGACGGCAGAGGGGTGTTTACTATCCCTCCTTAGTTTTTGGAAAATCAGCCATTCCCCCACCCCCAGCACAGCCTTTGTGCTTGTGGAGTGACCTATGGGCGCATGAGAGAGAGAGAGAGAGAATATGTGATCCATTGTATTTGCAACTACTTGCAATTACTTGGGCAGCAAGCCATGCAATCAGGCCGACTGTGGCTCAGCGAGGCAAGTAGTTGCAAAACCAGTAAGTCACATATCCTGTCAATTTTTTAAAATATATATAGTTCCCAAGCTGGGCTGCTCAAAGGGGAAATGGTGTGCTTGAGCAGCCTAGGTTGCAGAGGGGCAGAGGAAGGTTCAGTTGCTAATGCCACCCCACTCGGCGCCTGGAATGGCCTCATCCTCGCCGTGTTGCTACTTTCATCACCAATGACGTGCAGATGATTGACATGCATTTTGAAGCAGCACAAACTAGTGGGAACAACAATTGTGTCAAAAAAAGAAGCAATTATAAGGGAATAATAAAAAATCCACTTTCATAGTGGGAACAACGGACCTTTTGGAACCGATTCACTGACACGGAGCAAAGGAATCGCAAACCAGTTTAATTTTACTTTTAAGTTGATTTTACTGTTTTATTGTTTGTATTTTGCACATTGTATTCATTTTATTGTGTAAATATAAATAAAATTATTATTGTTATTGTTATTGTTATTAAATGTAAGTGGGAATGAGCCCCTAGGTTGCTTCCACTGTTCTCATGGATCATTCAATTCACACATTCCTCAGGGGAAGGAAGAGAGGTGATATTTATACCTTCATGAGCCATACCAAGCCCCACTGAAAACATATTAACAAATTATTAGCAGTCATCCAATGCGTATCATCAAGGCTTTGGGAAGCAATGGCTCAGGTCAGGCAACTGTCTTTATAACTTTACTGAGATGTTCAATCTTAGAATCAATGAGATCCTAACAATCTAGAATTACAGGGATGTATGATATCACCTTGCCCATCCCTTAGGACCATAAAGACAAAATTAGGGGGGGTATATTCACCCTGTAACTAAGAACTAGGCAAAGAGTTAACTTAGTTGACAACCATACTTTGGTCAATAGTAGAGTCTGGAGAAGTTACATTTTGGGCTACAGCTGCCAGAACCTCTCAATAAGTACATTGCAAAGACATTTTCTAAGTTCTGGTTCATAAGTTAGGAAAGGGGTGATCATACCATGTAGAAAGAGGACAATCAGGATTCTATGCTTAAGTGTAGTTTTTTATTTTCTCCCAAGAGTGCTAGCATTGTACTTAAAAGATCTTAATAAACTAAATAAGAATTGGGTTTTTCCCCTCTATATGCATTTTGGTTATGTTTATTTTAGTTCTTACATTTCTATCCAACCAGCACAAAGTGATATACACAGAAGTTATTTACCTTATTTTATCTTCACAACAACCCTGTGAAGTGGATAAATAAGAAATGATGTCTGGTCCAAAGTGAACCAGTTAATTTGATGGATGAGTGGGCACTTCAGTCCTGGTTCCTTGAGCCACTCTGATTCACTCAAGTACAGATGTTTAGATTTTATTTCACCCTATGAAATGGCTTCTGAGGAACTCTGTTTCCCACAGATGGTTAAGAAAGAGGAAGAATGGGTTGTTACTGATTTGTATGTGCTGTCACTTAATGACATGCTAATTTAAGAACTGCCCACAGGCTAAGCTATTTTTTAAAATGAAAGTTCTCTTGGTTTAAAACAGTAGTCATAACAACAAATGATAAATAAGTTTTAAAATAGATATGTGACAATATATTTTACTGCCTTTTTGTCACTGCCTCTTTGCACCCTCCAGCCCAGAGGACAACTTTGCCCCTGCTGCCTGACATTGCAAAGCCTAGGAAACCACACTAGGTCTTACAACAAATAGGATCTGGAGCGCAATGCCACTACTCATATGAAGAGACCTGAGGATCCAAAAATGAAATTGACAGTGGCAACCATATATTTAACTCTAGTAAAGTGCAAGAAAGGCTTCTAGCACACTTCATCACAGATGTATTAACTTTAAGATGCTGGTTCCTCTTTCAAAGTGGCCCTTGGCTACACAGTATGAGTGTGTGGGTTGGATGGAAAGGACTGTACAAATTCAGTACTTAATCTTATTGGTAGTCCCAAATAGAGTAGAATTAATGGAATTTACATTAGTGTGGACTCGTCATCCAATGGGTCTGTTCTGTTTGGGTCTTCCTATAAAATTTAGAATCCATGTTCACTACTTGCTGTTTCTTCTTAGTAAAAAGGGGAAAAAACTTGTCAATGATTCAAGAGAGATACATTTATTTAGAGTCTGCGTACTAAGGAGAAAGATGGGTCCCAATGGGTAACAATGACCAGCTACTGAACTCAGTAAACATTTAGGGATTCCTGTCATGCCCAGAGAGATAAGAGGACAGTTCACATTCTTATCCAGCCCAATAATTCCTTTCATACTGTGGAAAAACAGGAAAAGCACACAACATGGAAAACCATGGAGAAAGGAGCCTAAGTAACATTATCTTCCTATCCCATGTTCATTTTGTAGTTTAGTACCTTTTATATTGTCTTATATCATGCTATATTCTATGCGTGATACACATCTAGTCTCCACCATGGAAATAAGGTTGTCTCTATTGAACAATTCTGCCCTAATTATGAAATTTCTGTTTTTGAAACAGTAAGATTCCAGGGTAGGAGTGGGGGAATGGAAATCAAAGAGGAATATAGAATTGATTCACAACCAAACAATGTTCAGATATTTTAACATCGTAGTTTTATACATTGATTTGTAACATGGAAGCTAGAGTTGCCAAAACTGAAATGAGATGACTGGCTTTGATGTTGGATGACAAAATGTGTGGTTAAATACCTGCATAGACTTGCAGAGGTCAGATAAAAGCATTGAAAAACTGTTTGATGGGTTATGTGCTACATGAATCAATAGGAGGATTTAAAGCACCAATGCAGCCAAAAGCATTTGGGATGGGAATCCTGGAGTCATTTACCAACACCACCCATCCCAAAAAGAAAAGAAAACAAACACCTACACATTTGCAGCTGACTTGACCTGAAGCAAACCGGTTGCCATGGCAGGATTATTTCATAGCAGCACATAATAATGATCTCATTGAATTCACACTGTACCACCCCTTATATATTTTTTTAAAAGCTTTTGCCATGGCTAGTTAAAACCACTGCCAGCCAGAAAAACTACTGTCCACAGAAGAGGAGGTTGGGGTTGAGGTTAAGTGATAGAGACCCCTCAACTGTCTCTCATTTTTGCAAAATTATTTTCAGTCATCAACAGAGAGTTAATACATTCCCTGACAATTCAGCATTGCCTGCCACTGATGAGAATGCCACTAAGAAGCCATTGTGATCAATGCTTGTATTTATTGATAAGGTAGTTATTTAAGTGACCAATGCTTGTATTTATTGATAAGATAGTTATTGCCCATCTCAAGCTGCTGGATCACCTTCCGGTAAAATTCTGTATCAAGGTAAACCACCTGCGCTGGGATTTTCAAGACACAATTAAACTTGGACCAAAAACCTATTCCAGGTTGGAAAAGGAGAGGGGAACAGATGGAAAACTGGGAAAAATAAATGAGATGCAATGGAAGCCATACAGAAATGCACAAGTTGATTGTTAGGTAACATTTATTTCTCTGTGTTTCTCACCCACACCAGTCACTGATCCAAATCTCACCTCTGCCATGAACCCATTTAGTATATTGACAAATGACTCTGTTACTCAACCTTTGTCCCACATCTCCTTAAAACAGCAGAAATTATATATTCAACAAGAGTGTTATGAGTACTGTTCTGTACTACAGGATAATGCCTGCAACACACATTAAACACTAAAATGATACATGAATGCTAAGTATTGTTATCATCTTCCCACATAACATACAACTAAAGGGGAGACTGTGGGTTCAGTGTGGGACACAATCACCATGTGGATGAGGTACATGCTTGCACAGGACTGGTTCGCCATAGGACGGTATAGAAATAAAAATTATTATTATTATTATTATTATTATTATTATTATTATTATTATTATTATTCTCCAGAATTCTCTGCAAAGTGCAAGAGGTTCAAGGTGAACAGGGTGATGTAGAAAGAGTTCCATGTGAAGGCTGAAAGTTATAAAACCAGTGCATTAAACAGAAAGACAGAAAGAATAAGTATTGAAACAATACATTATCCAGTTTTTATTCAAGTCCAGACTGCACTGTGATTAGGCTGGGGAGAGATAAATGACAAAGGACTTTGTAATGACACCATTATTCTCTGATCTAAGACCTTATATGAGCAATATTGCTGAAAGCAAATGACTGAACTGCAATTGTCAATGATTAAAATTGTCAGGCTTTTATAAAAGTGATGCTCTGTGGAAAAGAAATGGAGTATTTATATTATCTGCTCTGCAAATTGGTTTTTGATTTTTCCATGGTCCCCTTGTCAAACAAGAGAATAGAAATGAATAATTTCTGAAAGAACTATGATAGAGATGTGTCAAATTTATCCACAGCCATGCATCTAGACTCATTGTTTTTGGCCTTGTATGCAAGCCAAACAAAAGATCAGAAATTGTCCTGCTTTTAAGCCTTGAATGGGATTGCAAAAGCCCAGTCAGATGGCTGGAAGATCACAGTGCTTAGCTAATGGACTACATGTTGCTTGTGGATCATAAGCCTTCAAGTCTGATCTAGCTAAGAGCAACACAGATCAAACAAGGCAAGCAGAACAGTTTAGTACTTCTTTGCAATGTAATCTGTATTCAAGATCAGCACTAAAGAAATAACAGGTTTTTATATCTACATCTACCTGTCAACTATATTTCCAATTAGTCCTGCAACTAAGGCCAGGTTCACACATGAATGTTAATCATTTGTCTTCTCCACATTTCATCTCTGACAGTATGAAAAGGTTCTAGGCAAATCCAAATGGGGTGAAAATTATGGTATCTCTGCTTGATAGTCTTCTAGTGTTCCCACTAGTGTTCTCTATTCGCATAATCAGTAACCCCTCCTATTTTCTCAAGCTAATATTGGCACCTTTTCCTTCGCAAGATAAAATTAAATATTTTAAATGTTTCAGCCACTGTTGATTCTTTGGAAAAGAGTTCTCACCAGCCTTGACTGTGGGCAGGGACAGCCTGTTTTAGTGGCAGAATGTCTTTCTGGAGGAGGAGTATGCATGCATGAAGCCCCTTTCTTCCCATTCTCTTTGTTGACCCTTTCTGTAATGGATAGGCTTGCTGGTTGGATAAAGAATAACTGGATACCCCAGGAGACTGTTTTGTTTGTTGGGTTTGGTGCTGAAAACAATACTAGTGGTTGCCTTTTCTTGCTTCTCCCTGTTCCTTTGCACCTGAAAGTGTGGGGGAGGGATTTGGTAATGCAAGATCTCTTTTTGAGGTGGGTAACATCAGGAGCGAGCCAGTGTGAAGTACTGGTATGAGTGCTGGACTATGACTCTGGGAGACCAGGGTTTGAATCCCCACTCAGCCATGGAAATCCACTGGGTGACTGGGCATATCACACACTCTCAGCCTCAAAGAAAGCCAATAGCAAATCCCTCTGAACAAATGTTGCCAAGAAGACTCCATCATGGCTTCAGTTTAGGATCACTACAAGTTGAAAATGACTTGAAGGAACACAACAACAACAACAACAACACTTAGGTGGAGTAGGGGAGATACTGGCACATCAATAGTGTCATCACATGATATTATTCACAGGCTTAACTCCCACTTTTGTGAGAAAACTAAAACAATTCAAAAAGTGTATGAACCAAATGAATCTTTCCTGAAATGTGAATGACTACATCAATTTTACATGAAAGAAGGCAAATCCAAATTTTTAAAAATGCTGGTGTATTAAAGATATTCTCAGCTACTTCATTTTCACAATATTTGCACACATTTTCTCCATGCTGCAGGAGAAAATGAATATTCTTCCATAGCATTCTCCCTGTATTGGAACATCTCAAAGTGTTGTGAACAATTTATTTCTGTGTAGAAAAACATGTGAGCTTTTGGGGGTGGGGTTATTGCACAATATTTTTGTCTTCTGTGTGGGAAACAGGTTTTTGCTCAAAGAAAAGCACACATTTCTCTAAGCAAAGAAAAGTCTAGTGCCTTACATCCAAATGTGTTTCAGACTATGAAAATATACTTTGAACTATGGTTTGGGGGCCAGAGCAAAAATTAGTCTTAAAAATTCCAAATGTTATGGCAACCTCAGGAAGACAGCACCTGTGCACAAAGGGGAAGAGGAAAGAGTAGCATGTAGACCAATGGCACCATTCCCAAACCTCATCGTATTTGGTAGTATTGGGATCATGTCATCACAACTGAGTCGGGGGGTGGGTGAGTGAAACAGACAGTCAAAATGAAGCAGCTTCCAAATGTTTTGGAGGCATGGTGTTTAGATGATGCGTGCCTCCATAGCTGCTGGAAGTTGCGCTGAAGACACGCCCTGGTTCTTAAAACTGGTCCTTAAGCAAAATGGAGCCAGGATAAACAGACTCCTAGCAGTGTCTGTCGGTCCCTGGGATCACGGTCCAACTTGGGGATAGGCTGTGCAGTCAGTGGGGATCTCACCCGCTTGCAGCCAGAGCAGACTCGGGCCATTCTTTCGTAGTGTCTTTCATAGTATCTGAAGTGATAGGAGGTTGAAAAGACATATTTTGTATACTACTATATCTGTGATGGACTAGCCCTACTTATCACTTGATATCACTTCACCACTTAATGTTACAGTTATCATGGAATCAAGATAGTGCACAGTTGTAAATCAGGCCAGGGGGATACCAAAAGAGAAAATGAGAATGATTTGACCTTCATTTTTTATATGCTTACTGTTTCAGATATCAACAAAACTTATTTTGGAAATAAAACTTACTGCTAGTTACAACACTTCATTCTCAATTGACTTGACCACAGATGCAAATGGATAGGAGGTGAGAGTATAAAGGAGAAATGTTCCAGCCTTCTATGTGAGTAGTAAAATAAAAGTAAACATTGGGTGCTTAGCAATGGAATTGATTTGATCTTCCCTTCTGGTCATCCAAAGCTTTCTCTCACAAAACATTAGCAAAACTATCATTTCTGGGGAAAAACAGAAAATGCAGTACAGCAACTAGGCCCTCCAGAGAAGTAATTATGTTTGTCCTTGGAAGAAGCAAACATAGAAGGGAAAGACATGCTAATGCAAGGCTGAATGAAGAAGACATCAACTCTGCAATTTTATTAAGATAAATTCTACATAGAGATTACTAAATTCAAGAAGAGTTCATAAAACACCCATTACATATTCTCCCAACAGGAGGTAACTATTACTTTTCCATCTCTTCTAGAACAGTCATTCAGAAGAAAGATGATTACTTAGGGACTGTACAAGTACAACCGGCCCTTCATATCCATAGATTCTTTACCCACAGATTCAACCATCCATGGTTTGAAAAATGTTTTATAAAAATATAAATTTCAAAATGCAAACTTTGATTTTCCATTTTATATAATGGACACCTTTTTACTATGCCATTGTATTTAATGAGACTTCAGCATCCACAGATTTTTGTAGCCACTGGGGGATGGATATGTCCTGGAATGAAATCCCAGTGGATACCAAGGACCCACAGTAGCTCTGATTTGATTGTAGTTCTACCAATTCTACAGGATGAAGAGAATAAAAGAAAGTCCTCAATGTGCCAGTGAGGCTGCAAACACACAAGACAGTAAACCCCACATTATACAGTAGGACTTAACTCCTGACTAAATATAAACAGAATTGCAGGAAAAGCCCATCCATTGCCACTGATTGTATGTAGTGTATAGAAGTTTACCATACATTTTACTGCATACCAAGCTTGCTGCACAGAGCAGTATAAGAAGCTGACAAATAAGATGCAGGACAGCTTAAAATTCTTAAATTTCAATTTGCAACATAAGGATTCCACCACATTATTAGTATAATTCACCAAATCTTGCCAAGAAAACGTTATGCTAGGTTCACCTTAGGGTCACCCTAAGTCAGAAATGACTTGAAGGCATACAACACACACACACACGTAACGTATTACTATCTTTCTAAACAATTTATCCTGCTATCCCTGCTTTGTTCCAATTTTTTTTTTATATGACACAGCCTCTGTTTACCTCTCAGTAAGATTACTGATGCTTCACACCATTTATGATGACAAAATATGGAAGATAATTCAAATTAATGCTTGGAATTTTACAGCCTCTTTTGTGTTCATTACAACGCAACCTCTTCAAGCAGACAAACTGGGCCTTTCCACAGACATTGCACAAGAATAAATTGCAAGAACAAAACATGACAAAAGTAATCTTCTAATGGTTTTTTATGTCCTTTTTTTTTTAAAAAAATCATATTTGGGGCCTTTTTCTGCAAAAAAGTCAAGGTTTTCTACCACCCATTTTACAGTGTTTTGTATAAAAATGCTTTGTATGAAATATGTTTCCATAGAAATTGATTTTGTGCAAAATAAAATGTTTTTGTACAAAAAAAAGAAACAAAATGAAGGGAAAGGTAGGCCTTTTCACTCTTCTGTAGAACCAAAATTTCATCACAGCTGAGAACTTTTTCAATGAGGTGTCTCATGCAGTCTTCCTCTTCCATCTACATCTATATTGACTTCATCTGACCACAAATTGTCCTGTTTAGAAAAACACACAGCCTAATATATTTCCTTGTTTTGCTCCGTGGTTTGTGTACACAACGAAGAAGTCACTCAGAAGATGAAGCAAAGAACCCAAAGAGACTCGCCACTCAAAATGACATTTTACAGAAGAGTAGCCGTGCTAGTCTGCTATAGCAAAAACATCAAATTATTGTTGTTATTCATTTGGTACCCAGTGCTTTACACTAGTGGTTTACAATAGTTAAGTTGACAGTCTTCTGCCTCAGGCTTACAATCTAAAAAGAAGGGACACAAGGAAATGGGGAAGGGCATTAAGTCCAGCAGATGCTAGCTGCTCTTCACTGCGCAATGGTGTGGGGTGCAATTTAAGTTTCCCAGGGTGTTAACCCATTTAAAGGGAAACAAAAATATGCAAGTATGAAAGTTAAAACTTGTTAGAGTTCAGCTTTCATCAGCAGAACAGCAGAGGTGTGGGGCAGACTATTTATTCTAAATCTGCCTTCCTAAAAACTAATGATTTCCAAAAACAACAAACTTGCAGTTTGTAGTTTAAAAACAAATAATAATTACTTTAATAAATAAATAAATATATAACAAACTAAATCCTATCCTAACTGATGATGGTTTGGGTAAAGAGATGAAATCTCACCGTCTTTAATATATATAGACAGAAGAGACTGTTAACCTCACTCAGAGGAGACTGTTACTCCATTTTAGGATTTTATCACATGGGGAAAATTGGGGGGAAATCGGGGATTTAAACATAGATTATCCTGGGCAAAATGTGATATTACACTTAAAATTTTCACACACATCACTATTAAACAGGCAATAAACAGGCAGTAAATAGCAACAAATCATTTTTAGAATTTCCCTGTGAATGATTTGTTGCTGTTTATTACCTTAAGTATTAAGTCTTAAATCTTAAGTGCAATATCACGTTTTTCATGAGATAATCGCTGTTTAAACCCCTGATTTTGCCCAATTTCCCCTGTGTGATCAAGTGACTGAGAGGAGAGAGTTTCTGTACTGAGAGGAGACTGTTTAGAATCCTGAGAGAAAGTCTGTTAAACAGCCTCCAAGTTTGAGTGACAGGAGTCACATGTTTAGATAGAATGACACAGATAGAGGGAAGTCCCTGTCTATCTAAGGAAGGAAAGGAGAATATAATACATAAAATTTCCAACAATTAGGCAGTTAGGATGGAAGGAAATACTTTCATTAACTTCTGGAATCAAGGCATGATGGTGTTGTACCCAGTGTGACTGGATGTCCTCTTTTTCCAGGACCTGTCCTACATTTCAACCTTCTGCCCAGGAGGAATTCCACAATGTCCTCCATTTGGAGCATGACAAGAAGCATGAACTTACATTAAATGAGTGTTTTTAGCTTTTATTTGGTTACATCCTCCATTTTTCTTGAATGTTCTACATTTTGCGGTGCCTTGTCCTCCTTTGCAGTTAGGACATCTGGTCACCCTGTGTTGAGCCCTAGGTGTTGTTCTCTCTCTCTCTATGAGGCCACAACAGTGGCAGGTTAGGATGGAACAAGAGTCTTTCCTCCGCTGCTGGGCCTAGGCATGGTGAAGCTGTGTCTGCCTCTTCTTCTCTGACTCCAAAGCAACAGCAGTGGCAGCTGGGATGGAGAGAGAACATCAAAGCATCAAATGTTATATAGCACAACCTTAGATGAACTACAGCCCACTAACCAAGTGGGGTCTGGTTCATGAGAGCTTATGCCACAATCAAATCTATTAGTCTTGAGGGTGCCACAACACTCTTTGGTGTTGCCTCTCAATATGAGTGTCAGACCAAATAACAGAACAATTATCACTACAGATAGTGCTATATAAAGGAGAGAAAGGCCCTAAGCAGACGGGCGGCCATGGGCCGTCCCGAGAAGCCGCGGATTGGGGCCAAGGTAGCCGCACTCCTTGGCCCCAATCCACTTCTTTTAGGGCCCTGGAAGGAGCGCTAAAATAGCACTCCTTCCACAAGGCATGGAAGGTGTGCCACAAGAGGCGTTGGCCGCCTCTTCGGCATCTCTTCCGTCGCAGCATATCCGGACGCTGTGGCGGAAGGACATCATCGGAGTGCCCATCGTGTGGAGCGACAGGCACTCCGATGACGTGTTTGGGAAGGGGTTGGGGCGCCCAGCGTGAGGCTGCCCCTCCCCTTCCTTACCTCCAAGATGGCGCAAAGCGCCATCTGCAAAGGGGGAAAGTTGGCTTTTCCTACCCATGTGAAAAAATAAAAGAAATCCACCTCCATGGTACCCATGCCCTCTAAGAATCCCAATTTGGCAGTGACAGCTGCTTTTAAAATGTCCCAGTTCCAAATACACAAATAGTTTTCACTGGTGGAGAGAAAAGGAGGGGGGCAAAATCTTGCCCTTCCCTGTAGACGCTGTCAAAGGCAAACTGCTACAGTCTCTCCTAGCCTGTGCATTCTCTCTCATTAAATAGCTTTTGCCATCTTGACCACATTCTGAGGTTGCTTGGCTACATTTGCCCCAGTTCTTGTGTGTGACATGTTGGAAGGAATGGATACCAAATGTGGTGCTATAACACCTTACAAGATGTTTTCCCATTTAGACAATTATGCAGGGGTTGAGGCTAAAGGCATGCTCTTCAGAACACTGTAATTGACTGGCATTACTACTGGGGAAACGTGCAACTATCCTGTCTGGCACCACACATACACAACAAAAAGGAAATGTCTGGTCTATTCTAGAGAATAACAGACGGATGTACTGTAAATATCCAAACAGGAACGTTCCATATCTATCATCTCACTAAATCCATCAAAGGAGCATTGTCTTCCCTGGGCTATATAATTAAAAACAAACCACAACAGGAGCACCTAGGAAACATGGCAGTAGATGCTGGCATATGTACAAAGTCAGGTGATCCAGAAAGCCACAAACAGAGTGAAGAATGTAATGAATCACTATGTATTAAACAATGTATTAATTAAACAATGCCTTGCGCCAAAAAAAAGAGAGGGGGGCTGCCTGAATGAGAAGAAAAAGAAATTCTAGTCTGCAGCAACAAAAACTCGACCTAAGGGTCCACAGTAATTGGTGGGGGGATGTAGGGGTCTTCACATAAAGGTACCACTCAACTGGAAATTGCTTTTGCTAGCAGAGCACATCAGCACATTCAGAGCCAAACCAGTAGCATCTCAATACATTTAGCATGTTTTTAACAATCATGGATTCAACATAACAGTATTAGATATGGCTTGGGTCAAGGCTATTTGAAGGACCGTATGTAAATTTTATATTTAAAGCAGGGGTAGGCAACCTTTTTGAGCCGGGGGCCGGGTTGCTGTCCCTCAGACAATTGGAGGGCCAAAGCACCATAAATAAATAAATAAATAAATATTTTTTTAAAAAGAAAAATTAATTTTTTTAAAAAAATATGCATGCACACTCTCTCAGCCCAGAAAAGCCATGGCAAAACCCCTGTGGAGATTTTGCCAAAAAAAACCCCAAGAACAAGTAATAACAACAATAATCGATATCATCATGGCGGCAGCAGGACCAGTCTGGGGCCGGTCCAAAGGCCTTGGGGGGCCGCATCCAGCCCCCGGGCCTTAGGTTGCCTACCCCTGATTTAAAATATTGAGATCATCAGGAGAGGCCTTTCTCTCTGTCCCACCCCCCTCTCTGGTGTGTTTAGTGGGAACAAGAGAGAAGGCCTTCTCAGTGGCTGCTCCCAAGCTTTGGAAGTCCCTCCCTAGGGAGGCCAGGATGGCTCCATCCCTGCTGTCCTTCCGATGGCAGATAAAGACATTCTTGTGCTGGCTGACCTTCGCAAACTGATATGGGCTGGGAATGTTGTCCTAATGAAATTTTAAGGTATGTATTTTTAACATATTCTATTTTAACTTATAACTGTTTTAACTTTTTAATGGTTTAATTGGTTTTTAAATTTTATATTTATACATTTTGATGTATTGTTTTTAAATTGTATTGTCTTAAATCTACTGTTCACCGCCTTATGTTCCTATATTGGGAGAAAGGCGGGATATAAGAAAATAAATTATTATTATCATTATTATTATTATTATTATTATTATTATTATTAAAAACCAAGCAGGGTGATACCTCCTCCCATCACTGTAGGTTGAGGCATCGCCATCTCTACCCACTTGCACTATGGGCCACTAGTACACCATAGTATCTTTTAAAATATAATGCCATTTGCTTTGGTTTCTAAATATATACATTTCTCCCAACACAGTAATCCCCTGTCCCTGGAGAGAATGGATAAAAATGAAAACAGACTAGCCAGAAATTCACAGAGGCTCTGTTCAGCTGTTATGTCTTCCCATCACATTGCTGATTACATGCTACTATTGTATTTCTAGATAGTCACTGTGGTGTAGTGGTGTGAACACTGGACTACAACTCTAGAGATTTGGTTTCTGTTCTCTGTTCAGCCATGAAAACCAATTGGTTAACCTCGAGCAAGTCACAAACTCTCAGCCTCTGAAAATCCTAAGTCATTAGGGTTGCCACAAGAAATAAGAGATGCAACAACATTGCATTTCTAAGAACTGTTGTTGTTTTTAAGAACTCTATTTGTTCTTACTGTAAAGTATAAGCAGGAGGATTATTATAAAAAACAATAATCTTCACTGTATCTGTGGTTCTCAAATTACTTTAAACAAATTATTGGAACAATTTCAGATGGTCCCCAGAATATGATTTAGTTTCAGGGAAGTGTTTTAGAATCACATTTTCTGTACCTATAATTCTACCAAATGCATAAAAGAGGAGCCAATCTTTAAATGTGATAATGCAATTGGAAAACAGTTCTTTTCTTCACCAGGACAAGCAGCTATAACGGAAAGCCCAAAGAATCCCCTGCATGGCATACCCAGCTCTTCCTATTCACATTTTTAAAATTTCCTTAATAAATAATTGAGGAGACAATTTGAATCAAAATATTTTTAATTGACTGATTTAGCAAATTAATTGTCCAAACACAGCTGCCTTAATTAATTTCTTTAATCTCTGCTCAAATTAAACAGAAATATTTTCTTACACTCAGGTCATACCCAGTCTTGTCACTACTAAAATAGCACAAGCATAACTAGGTTGTGTATGTCATCATTTTAAAAGTTAGTTACTTATCTTAGTCAAGAGACTGTATTTTTAATAACACACAAGCACATATTGCTTGTCTAGCAGATATTTCTTATCTAAACCTCACAATACAATATTTCAGTTTAAAAAATGATTGATGAAGCCACAAAGTTGTGCTGTGTATGCCCACAACACAACCACAAAGGAGATTTAAGCATCATAATAGCATTTTTGTATAAAACAGGTTTTGATTACAGTTACATCGATCACAAAAAGGGCAAAGACATGTGTTTATACATTGTTATTACTGTTGCTAATTATTGCTTTTACTTTATCATGGAATCACCAGTCAGTTTCCAGAGCAATAAAAGTGACAGGTACTTGCTCTAGGGAGTTTCTTGTTTAAGTCTAACATGCTTCAATAAGCTGCTTATGCATAACTTTTCAGTTCAATCTTGTTTTCATACTCTTGAAAATGAGTGTAAAATTAGGTCCTATTAAGTAATCACCACTGTCAGCTATGACTCACTGGGTATATGAGCACTATTACCAGGAATGCATAGAGAATCTTATTATCTGAGTTCATAATTTGCAGAGCAGAGAGATGGCAATCATGCGGCCCTCCAATTGCTGTTAGATTGCAAGCTCCAGCAGTCTTAGCTAGCATATCCAATGGTGAAGGGTGAGGGAGTTGCAGTTCAATGACAGCTGCATGATTTCCATCTTAGGTAGCTGTATAAACACATACTGGGCGTTGATGGGTGGGACAAAAATGCTTCAAAATCTATTACTAACATTTCCAATTGGATTCATCAAAGTTCTCAGTTAGATCAGCAATAGCAGACAAAATGGTTGGGTCCCTTCTCCAGGGAATGAATAACTATAGATTAATGTTGAGCACATTTAAGGGTGCATGTTCAGTTTGGGTATAGTGGGGATGGGCAAAGTGAAACTCTGGCTGTGTTCTGTGGCTGTGTGCAGCCCCAACCCATCCAGACTCATGACACTCCACCTTTTTTGTGACCAAAGGAAGGAAGGAAGGAAGGAAGGAAGGAAGGAAGGAAGGAAAGAAAGAAAGAAAGAAAGAAAGAAAGAAAGAAAGAAAGAAAGAAAGAAAGAAAGAAAGAAAGAAAGAAAGAAAGAAAGAAAGAAAAGGAGAGGTGAATGGCTTCTCTCCAGACTAGGCAATTCACATTTTAAATAGGTTGCAGGGGACCCTGTGCTGATTCTCCTTAACAAAACAGAACAAAATAAAAACCCTGTTTTTAAAAACCAGAAGTGCACTTCCAGCCACTGCCAGGTTTTGCTTTGGTTTTGGTAGCCCATGTGAGTTCTGGAGGGTTGTGGACCTAGCACAGCTACCCACTCTGACAAGGAGGAGGGACTGACAATGAGACCCAACATGGTAAACCAAAACCTATACAGGTTGAGCCTCCCTTATCCAAAATGCTTGGGACTGGAAGGGTTTTGGATTTTTTTCAGATTTTGGAAAAATTGCATGTACATAATGAGATGTATTGAAGATGGGAACCAAGCCTAAACATGGAATCCGTTTATATTTTATACACCTTATACACATAGCATGGTGTAGTGGTTTCAATGTTAAGACTATAACTCTGGAGACCAGGGTTCAAATCTCCACTCAGCCATGGAACCTCACAGGATGACATTGGACATTCTCTCAGCCTCAGGGGATGGCAATGGCAAACCTCTCTGAAGAAACTTGCTAAGAAACTCCAGTTAAAAGGTTGCCTTAGGGTCATCAAGAAATGACTTGAAAGCACACAAAAAAAACAATTATACACATAGCCTGAAGGTAATTTTATACATATTTTTTTTACTAATTTTGCGCATGAAACAAAGTTTGTGTGCACTGAACCATCAGAAAGCAAAGGTGACATTATCTTAGCCACTCATGTGGACAATTTTGGATTTGGGGGTATTTCAGATTTTGGAATTCTTGATAAGGGATATTCAGCATGGGAATCAGAGCTTGGAAACATTACTTTATGCACTACAATTTTCTAATTCCCTCAAGCAGCCTGTCCAACTGGAACATTCTGGGAATTGTAGCCCCATATGTAACTTTTTCAAGCATAAGCAAGAATAAAGCATGCTCTCAGTATTCTTTGCCATGTGCTGAGTTTGCACAGAAGTTCTTTAAAAGAAGACATGTTCTGAGATTCTTTTCTCCAGAGATTAAATTAATCTTCAAGAGGATTTTTTTTTTACCTTTCCCTCTGTAATACCAAGAAAAGTCTGGGCTCAGTTCTTCAGCACAGCCCTAATACTAAGATGATTGATTTACACAGATATACAGAGAGCAAAAAGGGATGCGGTGGCTTAGTGGTTAAGCCGCCAATTCTGACAATCGGAAAATTGGAAGGTTGGCAGTTCAAGGCCTGAGTGCTGCATGATGGGGTGAACCTCCCATCACCAATCTCATTTTCTGCCAACTTAGCAGTTCGGAATCATGCAAACACAAGTAGATAAATAGGTACCACTTCAGTGGGAAGGTAACAGCATTCAGTGCAGTCATGCTGGCTACATGACCACCAGAGCAGTCCTTGGACAACACTGGCTCTTTGGCTTAGTAACAGAGATGAGCACCGCCCCCTACAGTCAGTTATGACATTCATGTCAAAGGACTACCTTTACCTTTACAGAAGGCAAGTGCAATTTCTGTTATCAGTCCATCATGATTTTTTCCTTTAAAAATGAATGTGGGATCAAGACTGTTTACTAATACATTTGGTCTAAGTATTGTAGTTGGCTATTTCACCTCATAACAATTACTTCACCTTTCTTCTTAAATCTCTCATATATCTTTTCCTTTCTGTTTAATGTTAGCCCCTTTTCCTTTTTGCATCACTGTTCATCTCCGTCTTCTTTGTAACTGCCCTACTAACTGTACTTTGCTTGCTCCTGATCTTCAACACACATGTATGTGCAGACCTACTCCCTCTCACTTTGCCCCTTGCCCCCCTTTTAATATCATTTTTTGTATCGGGGTGCTATGTGGGCAGCTGGTACTTTTTCCCTTGTATTTCAGTCCCCATATAAATAATTTCTTAGGTATTTCTGTATCACTAGCTGCTAGTTACTACGAAGTATGAAACATAATGCAAGGAGCTAAATCCAATGTACTACCTCTAGAGCAGGGGTAGGCAACCTAAGGCCCAGGGGCTGGATGCAGCCC
>CM034708.1:120570070-120587550 GCA_020142125.1 Phrynosoma platyrhinos
CTTTGGATTAGGTCTGCTTTAGACCCCGTGTGATAAGGTCCCAAGACTAACTGAAAGAAAGGAGTTGGCAGCATGAGCTTTCCTACACTAAAGTCTACTTCCTCCCAGTGCAAATGCATCTGAGGAAGTTGGCTCAAGTTGGCAAAAGTTCGTGCTGCCAACCTCTTTCTTTCGGTTAGTCTCAAAGGTGCTACAAGATCTCTTTACATACATATTTCTGAGTGCTTTTAGCTTTCATTTGGTAAGGTCCAACATCTTTCTTGAATGAATGTCCTACATTTGGTGGTGCTTTGTCCTCCTTTGCAGGTCAATCTTCATTAGAGGAAGGCTGACCTGGGCCAGAGACCTTATTTGCCCAGACCAAAGTTACCGGGACTCAAGGTGGGCTGGAAAGAGGCAATATGGGCGATTGGCCAGAGCAGGGGTCAAAAAAGTGCTCTTGATGCCGGTAGACAACTGGCTTTTGCCCCCTTTAAGACTTCCATTTTGAAGAGTCTGCAATTTCATCTGAAACCAAATGTGAGGACAGCACATGCGTAGGATTAGGTGACAACACTGTACTCAATCCAGTTCCCTCAATCGTTCCATGTATAACAGTCAAGAAATTAGAAGAAGACTACGATTGGGAAGGGCAGCTATGAAAGAACCAGACAAGACCCTAAAAAGTAATGATACAACTTTGAACACTAAAGTGAGGATCATCCAATCCATTTTATTCCCCATCACCATGCTCTGCTCAGTCCTTGGATAATGCTGGCTCTTTGGCTTAATAACAGAGATGAGCACTGCTCCCTACAGTCGGTTACGACTAGACATTTATACCAAGGGACTACCTTTACCTTTACCATCTCCCTGGTAATTCAGATACTGTCAGTGTTAGTTTCTCATTATTTTAATTTTTAATTCCAGCCTCTTGACCAGCAGTAGCCTACCCTTTGCCAGAGCATCTCAAACAACTGGTGGATTGAGCTGCATGTGCCAAAGGATCTTCCCTGCAGCATCTAGGGACGTTATCACACATGGGCCAGAAAGCGATAATAAAGTGGAAATGAGGCATTCCAAAAATAAACCAAAAATAAACCTTGATTCCGCAAATGGCTTTCACACGTAATTACCTTAATTGCGAAATTACACTAAGCGCATTTAACGTTCAAACACAAGTGAGAAAAGCCCGTAAATGTACCAGAAATGATCTTGCACATGCGTAGATAGTGGAATGCTCACCGTGGAACCATGGGAAAAATCAGGGAAATGCTCCCAAATGTGCATTTGCTTTTCACATTACGGTAAATGTGAAATTACTGTAATCGCAAATGCATTTCCTCAAAACTACCGAATTTCAAAAGATCTTGGATAACACCAGTTTCTGTCCAGTTTCTGTGCGACGTCGTGTGAAATCGTGTGGCACAAATCCAGTTTCTGTTTGGGATTTGTGTGGATTAACCAGCAGATTTCCCCCATGTGATAATGTCCTATGTAAGCTATGATGCTGTCACCAGAGTTGAAGCAAGAATGAATTTTTACTCCAGTCATTTTTTAAATTAGGGTGGGACAAGTTACTGTCTTGTCCTCCTCAAGCAGAAAAATATCATGGAGCAGCCCCATAACAGACTAGGAAATGAATCCTGTGATCTGAAAAGCCAATACATTTTAGCACAGTTCTGACAGATTTTGTTGCCTGGTTTTACACATAACTCTGTACATGTGCATTCGTGTTACACATCACTATAACCTAGCTGCACCTCTGAACTTCCAGATTCTTCTCTTGCTTCTTCCCAGTTGCAGAAGCAAATGTTTTTGAGACAAATGTTAGCCAAGATCTGGGAAGTTTCAGCCAAATATAACTAAGGATTAGTGAATATTCAAAGAATATTTCCCTCAGCATGGTGATTATAACAAAAGCATCTGGGATTAAGAATAAATCAGGGTTTATGTTGGACATGTGTAATTCAATATCAGAACTAGCATTCTGTGTTTTCATTTAAATTCTTTGGCTTAAATTCATTTGTTAATCCCCACTAGATCAGTCTAATTGACTCAGTGGGGTCTTGTTTACCAAGTTCTCATTGATTCAGTGGGTCAACATTTATGGAAATTCCTTTGGTTAAATGGGTCCACTCTAGCAGGGACCAAAAATTAGATTTGGGCCTTTCTTCCACTTGAAAGCTACAGTAAAATGACAGTGTTGCTGCGTGTATCTTAATTCATAGTAATCATCACACGCTTCATGGCTTAAGAATGGCTTCCTGGATTTAAGGCAAGATCCCCAAAATATCTGAAGCCTGGTACTTTTCATGCTAGACAGTCAGCACTCCAAATAAGCCAAGATTGACTGACTCCTGGCTCCAAGTTACTCTGATATTTTGTACTGGAATAGAAAAGACTCCACCAAGCTAGCAAACATTTTGCAATTGTGAGTGTTGTGTAGCATATCGTTACACAAAGTCCTACAAAGTTTTTAAATTATTTCCAAGAAAAGGCTGACTTACATATGTGTGTTCAATACCTGATCATTGGCATGTGTGAAACAATGGTGATTGATCAAGCACCAGAGACAGAATTTTGATGTCCTAACTACATGGTTTTCAGCCGAGTTGTTTCACACATCCAGGTGCAAAATGGCTTGGGGCAAAATATGGGTACTTTAAATGGATCCATGATGTGAAAACCTTTTCCTAGGACCCTGGAGAATTACTACCAGTCAGAGCAGACAGTGCTGGGCTAGACAAACAGCCTGATCTAATAAACAGCGACTTCCTAAGTCATTAAGCAATACGTTCTCCGCTGATGGGAATGCATGTGTAAATCAGTCCTAAAGCTGACAACAGTGTGCTGACTGAATCAAAGCTGGGACAATGATAAATTATGCAGTTTTTTTCTTCAGGGCACATGTAGTGACAATCAAGACTATCACACTGCTAAATAAAGTGTTTTACCTGTCCTGAATTCATTATTAATTCAGGCTGCATCTGGAGTCTATTGCAGCAATTTTGCCACTGAAACTGCCACCTGTGTCCAGCCCAGGTCCTGCCTTGGTCCTAGGAGCGCTCCAGTGGCCATTTCTTTAAGTCAGAAAACTCCCAGTTTCGAAAAGAGGCACACTGAGTACCCCTGGGATGTGGGCTAAACGCGGGGGTCGGTTTCAGCATCAAAATCGCTGTGATAGGGTCTGGATGCATCCCAAATTAAGACTGAGTTTGGGACTGGCAAAATGCTTTATTTTAGCAGTGCAATAAGCTCCAATGCTGAGAGCAAAAGGAGAAAAATAGTAATGATTCAGAAGTGTGCACGCTAGAAACTAAAATGATATTATACCCTTTCAGTGATTGGGCTTCTAGTTGAATTATGTAGATCCTAGTTTTGTGGCTTACTAGAAGAATACACCCCAGTTTCAAAATACTAAAAATGGTTAAAATGATGGACAAACAGGCAAAGGTGTTGAAGTAGATGAATGCCAAACATGTGCTTTCTGTAGGCTGCTTCACACATAATTCCTATAAATTCAAGCAATGTCTTGTATGTGTGAATAAGCCATCATACATGGAACTTCACAGGCAGAATTTTAATGTTGCTTCAGTTGAATCAGTTCACACATTCATCTGCCAATTATCAAGTAAGAATGGGCTGTATTTCAGTAGTGGAATATCAGCTCTACATGCAGAAGTTTGCATGTTGAACCCCTGAGATCTCCAAGTAAGACCTGAAGATGACTCCATCCTAAGGCTTTAAAAGAGTTGCTATTGGTTGGGTAGGGTAGACAGTACTGAACTACAGCTGTCCCACTCCATTTATGGACTTGAAGTCTGCATTCTCACTCTTCACAGGAGGCACAAGCGGAGAGGGACAAAATGGTGGCACATGGGCGCGCGGGTGCATCATTATTTTCAATGGGACTCAAATATTTGTGAATTGCCATGGATCCCCCATTAATTGGGAGAGGCTGCTATAGATGGAGCCATGGTGTCCCTTGATTTAAGGCAGCATCCTATGTATATGTGCATGTGTAGTTAGAAAAAAAGATGCGGAAAACTGTATTTGAGAACAAAGTGATCAAATTATTGGGACTGTACAAGGAAAAGTGGCCATTTGCCTTCTAAAGTCTGGTTTCTTTGTTTCTTATTTCTCTTCTCAAAGGCTTTGCTGTCTTAAAGGTAACATGAGGACACAAGCTGAAATACTTGGATTTACAAATGTACAGGCAAACAACTGATGTGGCTTATAAGGCCAGTGTAGTGGTGTGAATAGGTCTGCTATTCCAGCAATACAGAGAGGAGTAGCTAAAGTGCAGTGGTAGTGTATATGCATTGCAGACCAGCTTTGAGACTTCAGGTTGAATTTTGGCATCTCTAGTTGAAGCATCTCGGGAAAATGAACTTGCACAGACTTCTGACTGGGCCACGGGAGAGCAACTACTAGTGGGACAATCTCTGTATAAAGTCTTGTATCCTTTTAGCTACACCTTCTGGAATAGACTCCCGGCCTCAGGAACCGCTACGCTGCTTGTCCTATTATTTTTGCTGTTTATGGTTTATTTTATTGTATGTTATTTTAATCTAAGATGTTTTAATTGTGTTTGGTTTAATACTTTTTTAAGGGGTGGGTGGGTATTGGGTCTTTTTGGATTTATATTGTTTGTATTTTTAAATGTTGTGAGCTGCCCCGATTGTGCACAGAGGGGCGGGGTACAAATTATTATTATTATTATTATTATTATTATTATTATTATTATTATTATTATTATCCAATAACATTGTAGCATGTAACAAGGCGATTTAGAAATGGGCAGAATGGCACATTGTTCTGAAAGCATGTTATTCACTAAGGAGCTACTTATACCAGCCCAATGTTTAGTGTATGATAGCAGGATTGCAAATGACACTGTGGCAGAACAGATGCTTGTCTGCATTACTAATTGCTGGGTGAAGCCACTGTATATTGTAATTGCTGCATAGCTCTACATAATAAAATGCCAGTTCCACTGAACTGGCAACTTAAATATACATAGCAGGGAGCTGTTGCTAAACATGGCTTCCCGGGGCACATCTGTTCCTATAACATGTGTTCGTCATTACAGAGTGGGGTGTTGTGTAGCTGCAAACCTTTAGCATGTATGCATAAAACATGTGATATTATGTAAGCTGCCTTGATTGCCTTAGCAAAAGGTGGGGTATAAGAATAAATGATGATGATGATGATGTGAAGTATCTCCTACATGTTCAGATAATAAGTAATGGCTATTGCTGTGTGGCTGGCGGCTCTCACACAAGCATCAATATGCTCAGAGACCTACCAGGATGTTCTATAGGCTCTCTGCACCCCTCACTGCTGTATTATAAATTAAAACGGCTGTTCTTCACATTCACACACATTGTTTGAGCCTTCCTCCCATCCTAGCTGTCTTGGGTCCTATGCAAGGAGAAAAGTGGGAATTCAGTTAATTAATTCTGGTCAACCAGAAGACCTAAAGGACAGAAGAGAGGGAGAATAATTCTAATGAGACAGTACTAACAAGGAGGACAAGAAGCAAATTAGAGTAGCTGAATGCTGCTGGCGAAGAAGAAGAAGAAGAAGAAACATCTCAGTCTGACACTACTGGTAAGCAGACATTTGGACTCTCAACAGGAGAGAAACCTAGTAGACTAGTGTTCACCTCCTTGTTGGAAGTAGGTGAGGCAGAAACAAGGAATCTAGGTACTGGATGGAAGGGAGGAATGGAGGGGCTCAAACCTGAAAGGAGAATGGAGAAAAGGGGTGGTGGGTAAGGAAAATTCTTTAGGGAAGAGGAAAGAAAATGAAAGAGCTGTGGAGTGAGGAGGGTGGGGGAAGAGGCAGGGCCTAGGTATCTCTGAGCAAAATATAGGAATTGAGGCCTGTGAGTAAGGGAAGGGGAAATGGAGGGGACAGGGGAAAGAGAAGCTTGGGGACACTCAAGCAATCAGAGGAGCCAAGACTTTCTTGGGTAGTGGCTGTAGTGAGCTATCAGTAGTGTACTAATTTTAGGGGAAAAAATTTGCTTTCCTGCTGTGAAATGCATGCTCTGTTGGAACAAAAAAGAGTGGGCTGAATTCTGCAGAAATTACTTACTATTTCGTGTGAAATGGTGATTCATTGCAATAGTAAAAGTGGTGATTATTCACAACCTTTTTGTGACTGCCCTTGCCTCCTCCATGGTAGCCATTGTTTTGATGGTATCCACTGCACTTTCTCAAAATGCCAAATGTCCCCACACCCTGCTCCTGTTTGAGGATCCTTGGTGCTACATATCCCTGGTCAAGTAGTGCAAGCCACAGCCTTACTACAGAGGAGCTATGCACCAAGATGTAATAAAGCTGAGAAATGTAATATTGACAATGGCATGGGAGGAGGAGAAGGCCAAAGATCATGTACCCCATTCTGAATCCCTTAAAACCACCACCTTGGAGCTGTCTTGTGTTCTTGATGTAATGTATTAATGGTGTGCATTAAAGCATGGAAGGGGGCAGGCCACCATAGCAGCACAGTGAGGTAATCATTGTGGAAATGGCTTGAGTCCACAACTGGAGAACACCCACAATTTGAACCCGCTGCTGCAGCTGCAAGCCATGTAGGAGAGTGGTGTTGACAATGGCACACATTTCAAATGAAGAATAAGCAAAAACATGTTTTTTTAAAAGTAGTAAATGAAGCAAGATACACTATTAATAACAAAATGCTTAATGGAATTCTAAACCAATTACAGAAGATGTTAAGTAGATGCTGTGATAAATTTCACATCCTCTATTCTCTGCTCGGTCTCTCCCTGACCCTGCCTACATGCTGTGCAAACAGAACAAGATTCATCATTGCTCTCAGTCAATAAACTAATCTGAGGGATTAGGAGAAAGAAGAGATGCTTGTTAAGGAAGGAGAAGTATCAATTTGTCCAGTCAAAGGGTTGCTGCAGAGCAAACAATAAAAATGAATATTTAGTTTTATCTGAGTCAGAAGGAAAGTTGCAGCTGGAAGAAGCTTACTTCCAAAGATTCTGACTAAAGCTGAACATGTACCTGCAAGTAAGAGAGCCCTATGAGTCTGAACTCTGCAGCCCCCAAGTTTATTATTTATAAAATGTGGGATAATTGGTTTTGCTCCATAATGCCAGTGTTGGTAACTGCAGTTTCTATGGAGGAAGGCTTAGATCAGAGGCTGCACTGCAGAAATAACCCAGGTTGACACCACTTTAACTTCCATGACACAGTACTATGGCATTCTGGGAACTGTAGTCTGTTGTGGCACCAGAGTTCTCTGACAGAGAAGTCCAAATATCTCACAAAACTATAATTCCCAGAATCACATGATTCCCACACCTCCGAGTGCTTGCATAACTGGAAATATGCACATGTGCATTATATGATTGACATTTTTTAAAAAACAGATCATGTAATGGATCGATCACGCCCGATACTGAGGATCCATTTTGTCACGAAGCAAAAGTAAGTGTGAACTTGAACCGTGCTAAATAGACACGGAGGCATTCTGTAATGGAAAATGTGGTGTGAACTTCCCATCAGTTCAGATCGATTCTGCAATACCGGATCTATTCGACTCCAAAACTGGTTTTTTTGTGAGTGTGAATGACCCCATAGATTATTTCTGCAGTGCAGTTGCAGTCATAGGACCTTATCCCACGGGGCCAAAAGCAGCAAGAATCCACATGGAATCAGGCGCTATAGCGCTATAGTTTTCCGGGTGATCCCACGACGTCGCTCGGAATCCGCTAAGAATCAGGCGCTATAGCGCTATAGTTTTCCGGGTGATCCCACGACGTCGCTTGGAATCCGCTAAGAATCAGGCGCTATAGCGCTATAGTTTTCCGGGTGATCCCACGACGTCGCTCAGAATCCAACAAGAAACCGCTCGGAATGCAGCATCATTCGGGTTCTTTTGAATGCCTGGTTTCATCGGGCATTGCAATAGCGCTACCTTATCCATAGCGCTATTATAGCGCTAGCGCCATATTATACTAGCGCTATAGTACTGCAATGATGCTCATATCGGTTTCTTGCCACTTTTGAGAGCAGCGTGGGATAAGGTCCTTAAACTCTTCAGTCAAGTGCAAATATTGGCTAACCTAGGTTGTTGTGTGATGCTGCCCTCTACTGGATGTGAGGAACTGAAACTGGGTTCCTTTGCTGGAAACCTAGAGTTTGTTGAAAACAGAATGGATTTTTAGGGCTTTTTTCAGGTGTCACAGGCATAGAGAGCTTGTGTGTAGTAGTAGTTTGAATATTGGACTACTAGTACTTCAGGAGACCAGGGTTTGAATCCCTGCTCAGCCCTGGAAAGTGGAACCCCTGGGTGACCTTGGGCAAGTCATACTCTCCTGCTCTCAGAGATATGCAATGGCAACCCCCTCTGAACAAATTTTTCCAAGAAAACCATGTGATAAGATCACCTTAGGATTGCCATAAATTGGAAGTGACTTGAAGGCACACAACGACAACCTTGAGTTTAGATTTGTAACAATAATATGCACAAAACAAGACTGAATAAACTTGAAATGTTTCTGCTTATAGGTTGCTCCTAACATTTATAAGGGTGATGTAGATGTTAATGTCGCTTTGGGTCCCAATCCTGGGAGAAAAGCAGGATCAACAACAATAATAATGTAGTATTATGATGTACTGTTATTACTGGTAACAGTCCTAAGCACCATATTGGGGAGAAAGGCAGGATATAAATTTAATAAATAAATGAATATAACCAAGTAGCTATAGCATTAAATGGTGATGGTCTGTATGTGTGAACGACACATTGCTTTCAAATCTTCTACACTGTATTAACTCATGCCCAATGTTTTTACAGTAAGCCAACATGGTGTAGTTGTTTGAGTGCTAGATTAGCACACAGGAAGGCCAGGGTTTCAGTCCCTTCTCTCCAGTGGAAACCCACAGGGTGACCTTGAGCAAGCCACACTCTCTCAGCCTCAGAGAATGGCAAAGGCAAATCACAAATCCTGCCAAGAAAGCCCTGTGATACGTTTGCCTTAGAATTGCCAGAAGCCATAAATGAGTGAAAGGCAGACAACAAAATGTTTTTATATAGAGCTGCAAGACTGGCAGTCTGAAAAGAGAGAAGAGTCAACTAAGACAAGAGTGTCTGGTTTAAGACTCCTAGTGAATTCTAAGCTTAGTAATATTCCATGATATAGTTGTAAAAACAGTCCATGTTCTTATATTTTATATAAATGTATATGTTTGTGTGCCTGTGCTTTCAAGTTACCTATTGACTTATGGTGATCCCATGAATTTCATAGCATTTTCTCAGGCAAGGAATACTCAGAAGTGGTTTTGCCAGCTCCTGCTTCTGAAATATAGCCTACATCACCTGGTATTTGTTGGCAGTCTCCCATCCAAGTACTAACCAGGGCTGATCCTGCTTAGCTTTCAACATCAGATGGCATCTGATACCTTCAGGGTATTTTAGGCCACATACTATAAGTATTGTTAAAAAAAGGTGTAGGAACTTAAATGACAGATATACAGTGTTGGACGGAGTGAATTTACTTATGGCTGGTGTTTGGTGGAGACTATAATTGGGAAGTACTGTAAGAATGACAAAATGAGAGTGATAAGTATGAATGCTGTAGAGTGAACAAGACTCTCTGAGAATGGATTGTGGACTGCATTCAGACTAACTGGTTTTTGGTCCTTAAAATAAAAGATCCATAACATACTAAATTGTAGAATTCAAAGACATAGCCATGTTAGTCTGGAAAATTAGTATGCAAAGGGATGTTGCAGCACTTTTGGATGCATCTCCAAACATCCATCTGATGTTAGGCTCAAATCTACCAGCTTAGTCTCAAAGGTGCTGCAAGATACCTTCGCATATTAAACTGTTAGTTAACAAACACATATTATTTGTTCGACATATCCATGGCTACCACCTGGTCACTATTGCAGCTTAGGAGTCTAAAAGCTAAAAAATTCAGCCATTATTTTAAAAGAACAACATTGCAGAGCTTGGAGGAAATGGATCCACTGGAGAATCCCAATGGCAGCATATTCGTGGAAGGCATGGCAATTTTGAGGTGGATTCACCATTGAAGATGATTAGAAATATGAGCATCACAGTGGGATCATTGCAGCTTCCCCTCTTCATCTAATTATATCCTGGAAGCTATTATTGGAAGAGATGCAGGTTGTTTCCCTTTGGACCAGCATATGTTGGGAAAAGACATATGAGCGGAAGGAGTTTCAGATAGAAACCCTGAAATGAAATACCTGCCTGTTATCTAGGAAGCTCCAGAGGGAAAAGAGCAAGCAGGCCTTTTTCAACAGTTAGGCTCTAACAATATTACTTCTTTCAGAGAATGTAGAAGTTATTATAGCAATCAATATCAAATTGTATCATACCAGTGAGAGTTATCTCCTGAACTATTCTGGAGCAGTTTGCAATCACTAGCTCAAAAAAGCTTGTGGGGATTGCACCATTGTTAATAGAGGGAATGCAGTGCATTTCATTCATGGGAGATATCATAAGATGAAGGTTTTAAAGTGAATGCTGCAGGCTAAGTGGTTGCTCTCCAATTCCTCCTTCCAAGGAAATGCATTTATTTCCAAATGCTGATAGGGCTGATTCACAGGTGCCTTTTCATCATTTAACAACTGCTAGATATTGATATAATACCACTGGTAGAACTTTAATATTGCTTCATATGGCCTAAAAAACACCAGCAGGGAAAGTGCATCCCTTGCACAACACCACCTGAGACAGCCCCCTTACTCTGCCTAATAGATACACCAACTCTGTATCCATGTACCATTTAAAAATGTTTTTGAACATATGAAGCTCACAGTTATGCTACAGCAATTTTAATCAGGTCAGCATGATTGTTCCTATATTGCAAATATAAGTGTAAATCTGAGCATCAGTACAGTGCAAGTATAGACTGGGGAAAGAAAGATCTATCACTGTTAAGGTGTACTACTTCACTCAGTTCCAAATATTTTTACTACTCTTATTTGACTGAATTGCTTATACACTCAGTTCCTGCAATGCTGTGTCTGAAAATGTTTCTTGCTCTGAAATAGGTGCTTACAGTTCTTTAATTTTTAAAATTATTTGTTTATCCATTTGTTACTGTACTGTTAGAATGTGACTTGCTTGCTGAAGGTCTCTGAATATGAAAACCTTTTCCAGGTCTGCTTCCCATTCTTAAAAAAAGGGGGAGGGCACATCCAGACTGGTGATTTATACCAATTTATATTACATAGTTTAATGTTGCTTCTTGGTATGTTGCTTCTTGGTGTTTCTTATGTTTCTTATCACTTGTGCATCCAAATGCTCTCCTGCTCTCCTGATTTTTTTAAAGAGTTCCAATAAAAATGTGGAGCATTTCTGTTCATTTATGGGTGTCTAGCTTGTGACTTTGGTTGTGATGTCAAATATGAACATGTCTCACCCTTCACACTCTTCCCAGATGTGTTTCCAGATGTGTTGTAATTCTGACACAGTCTCCTTCTGTTTCTCCCTAGGACCTCCATTTTATTGTATTTTAAATTCTTTACAGCTGTAGACCAAAAGTAATACAGTGGGCCCTTAGTATTCACTTGGATTTAGTTCCAGGGCTCCCTGTAGATACCAAAATCTATGGATGTTCAAGACCTATTAAATACAATAGCATAGTAAAATTGTGTCCTTCATATACAATGCAAAAATGAAGGTTTGCTTTTTTAAAACTTATATATTTTAAAAATATTTCAAGCCATGAATGGTTGAATCCGTGGATAGAGCGGGCCAACTGTAACCTATACTGTGCTCTTAGTATGATCTTGATCTGAGAAAACAAATGCACTATCTCTCCCTTCCTGGTTACTTCTCCAATGCTTCAGTTCACACAGTTCAGGAACAGGGAGTGATTGCTAATGTAGATATGAGGAGGGGGGGGGGGGAAGTCAGGCTTCAAAGAAACAAACTTAGCAGCATTAGTGTGTATCAGGTTGGCACTATAATGCTAAAGAATTTAGTGTGTAGTGTGTGTGTGTGTGTGTATGTGATCTTTCCTGGCACAGGAATTGAAGGATAATACGTAAGTGGTAGAAATATCTTAAAAGTATGGAGGGAAGAAGAATTGGAAACACCTATTTTTATTGTCCCAATTCATGTGATGACCAAATGTTTGGGCTTTAAAAAGTTCTCCTTCAGGTAGGAACAAAAGTACATCCTTTGGAATACTTCAGCAAAGGAGAGGAAATAACCTGAGACTTCAGAGATTATCGCATTACGAATAACGCAATTTATCCCCGACGGGATACAGTTCCATTTTGGATTAATAGCTGGTATCATCACATTCAAATTGCCACTGGTGCTGCCAGGTGACTGCAACCTGCATGCAGCCCGGGTCCCAGCTGTGCTTATCCAGCCGCTTTTCAAAAACAGGAGCTTACAGTTTTTGAAAAGGGGCCGGATAAACGCGGCTGAGACCCGGGCTGCAGGCAAGTTGCAATCGCCTGGCGGCAGAAGCAACAATTTGAATGTGATAATACCAGCTATTAATCCTAAACACAACTGTATCCCGTCAGGGATAAGTCACGTTATTTGTAATGTGATAATCCTCTTCATATGAATGGCAGAATATCATTTGGATCTTTGTAGAAAGAGTGGAACACACAGAAAGAGCTTCAGCAACATGTATTCCATAATTCCAGCACTCACAAAACACCAGTTGCAGCAAGCTGGCCTCATATCAAATCATCATCCAACTAGTTTACTCCTTTTTATAAAGAATTCACACCTGGCAGACAGGAAGGCAGTAGAACAGGATTAGCCACCTTCTACTTCCTCCAGGGTGCTTCTGAACTAAGCGGACTGCTAGAGGATGCCATCAGTAGTTGATCTGATAATAAACCAGAAATATCCACAGCAGCAATATGAGATGGAGCCTGATATCTATCTGTGCTTCTGGTAATTAACTTTTGGATGACGCCTATAGCATTCTCAGTGTTTGGCACTTCCAGGTTCAATTAAATCAAGATGTAAACAGCTGGAACTTCTTTATGTATAAACCAGAGTTTTGGAAACATACTTTTTGGACTACAAATTCCAGAATCCCCCAGACTGCACATCCACTGGCTATGCTGTTCCCATCCCATAGGTATTTTTACTTTGGTAAAGTAAGACCCAACACAAATGTATGACTCTGGAGACCAGGGTCCAATTCCCATCTCAGCCAGGAAACCCACTTTGGGCAAGTCACAAGTTCACAGCCTTAGGGGAAGGCAATGGTAAAGCTCCTCTGAACAACTTTTGCCAAGAAAACCAATGATAGGGTCACCATAAGTTGAAAATGACTTGAAGGCGCACAACAACAATAAAGTGGGAGGCAGGATTGGAAAACAAGCAAGAAGCTGGGATTGAAGAGCAATGAGGACCAGAAAACAAAATGGAATGCAGGCCAGAAGATAAGCTAAGACAAAAGAGGGATATTATTAGGTTGCTTGTTTACAGTACTATGCAATAGGAAGGCCTCTTGCACACCTTCGATGACCAAAAAGGACTGACTGATAATTCTTGGCACTTTTATGAGAAGCTGCAATTTTACAGGTCAGCAAAAGAGAGGTGAGCAGTTTTTGAGCAGAGCATGGGAGTTAGTTGTTGTTATAGTTCCAAGGCCCCAAAGGAATTTAATTATTGTTACAGATGCATTTTTTTCAACAACAACAACAACAACAACGATGATGCTTTGCTTTTCCAAATTTAACTATAAATTCATAATTCTTAAGTACCTCATCCTTGCCTCCACTGCCACCAGAAAGCTCAAAAAAGCACTTGAATCACATGGTATTCCTCTTCCGCCATTTAATGAGGTCTCTCTAATTTTAAAGATAAGTAAATACTTCAGTCGTACCACAAAAGCCTGGATTTATTCCTAAATTACATTTGTAATATAACGTGTTATATCTCATTGGAGAAAGGAACTAATTACAAATAAGCAACTTATAACAAGTTGCTTCCAAACAATGTTTGTGGCAGTGCAATCAGGCAACATGACCACCATGTTTATGGCAAAAGGAGGGAGAGGAAAGACTCATACTCTGATCAAGAACACTCAGGTCACCATTAACATGTGATTTTCCCAGCAAATGTGTGCTGAGGGCTTCCCTGTTGGTGGGGGTGATGAGTCCGCCCAGGGTTTTAGCCTGAACTTTAAAGGATCTGCCCAAAGTGCTGAACCCATTTTGAGGCTAGGGTTCAGGAACTTGGATATCTCATTTCATTAATAACCTATTATGGATCCCTATTGATTCACCACCTGATAGACATGAAAGCCACCATGTGTCGCAGTCATATGTGTGTAAGAGAAACAGAGAAGGAAGTGAAATGTGAATATTTTGTAGGAAAAGAACTCATACACCCATGGAAATCCAATAACTGAAACTGCGTCTAGACTGCAGAATTAATGCAAACTGACACTTTTAGCTGCCATGATTCAGTGCTATGGAATCCTGACACTTTTAAAGAGATATTCAGCCTTCTCGGTGCCACAACAAACTATAAAACCCAAGATTCCGTAGGATGGAGCCATGATACTTAAAGCAGCATCCAACTGCATTAATTCTGTAGTGTGGCCACAGCCCAATACCCCTTTCACACTCCACAGTTATAAAGCTATGATTCCACTTTAACTGTTTTGGCAATATCCTGGGGCTTGTAGTCTGAGGAGGACTAGAGGAGCTGAGAATTCTGCATAGCCTTCCCTAAACTGCAAATCCCAGTTTTCCATTGGATGTTGCCAAGACATTTAAAGTGGAAGCATGGTGCTATAATTGTATAGTGTTAAAAGACCCTGAGAAAGGGATCTTCTTTTCTGATCTCCTGGAATGAGAACATCTTTCAACAATATTGCCAGTATACCAACAGAGATTTTGTGCTAACATGAGCCTGCATTTGAAATAACCACCAATAGAAGAGCCCTTTGGAAACACTGGCAACTTAACAAAGAAATGCCAGCAACACTCCTGCCTTCTGCGGATCAGTGACACAAAGGGTTCTAACTGTTCCCTCTTAGTCATTACCGCCAGTATGAACGCATTAGAGCTTTAATCTTGGTCGATCAGCTGAGCTATTATAGGGAATGAAGTTGCTCAGGAAAGGGATTTTTCTTCTCTTTTCAAATGCTCTGCCTGTAACCGGCCCACCACGCTGGTTGTTTACAACCATATTTTATACATAATGCATGCTGTGTGGAAAGGGTGTGTATAAGTTACCTATGCACACAAATTGCAGGGAAGGAACATAATGGACACAATCCTATTTCATGTTTGTGGAACATAACACTCTCACCTCCCACACAAAGCAGCTTCTCATCAGTACTGGTGCATATTCCCACAATGATTTACCAAGTGAACAATATCTGATTTTTTTTCTCCCAGTAATATCTGATCCCCCCCCACACACACACACACATACACTCCCAACTGCAGAACTGCTTAAGCATCCTCCAAACCTCACAGGCCATATAAGGTCAAACACTGGTGCTGAGAAGCTGCCTTGAAATGGGGGAGACGTTGCAAAAGGAGGTACCAAAGAATCCTTCGGCAGTATCACAAATGTTACATACACTGGCTGGTGTAACTACACCAGGTAGGGAGTAGCTCCAGGGGAGCAAAATGAGGACATTGCCCCCCCCCTAAGAATTCTGCCCTCTTTGAAATTTCCCCTCCGTTCCCAAATATCTAGCATTTCACTGAAAATTGTTTACACCTACAACTCTTATATTTGCTGCGTTCACGTTCCCTTGCTATCTCCGTCTCATATTTTTCTTTGCATGACTAAACTACATTTCTAACTGCTCAACCCGAAGTTTTAATATACTGCAATGCTAGAAATTTGGGGACTGAAGAGAAGTTTCATTTGGGGTGGAAGAATTCTTATGTCACCAGCAGCATTTGAGTTAATGTCAACAGGTAGGAACCACTCCATTCCGGACCAACTGTGCTATTAGGCAAAAAGGATGAAAAGAAGAAAAGGATGCTGAAGGTCTGCAATACCAGTTGCCAGCTATTTCTCTGGTCCTTTTTTGTTGGAAGATGGAGGTGTATGTGCAAACAGACTATCCTTCCTCATTTCTGACAGATTTGTTGCCTATAGGTGCATCGTGCTGTAGGGGGGCGTTATCTCTCCCCTTACAAAAGCAGCGAGGTCCTTCTACATTTGGAATGAGAGGGGTAGCATACTGTATTTCTCCACCACCACCCGCAATAAAAGTTTGGGGTCAGCATTTATTCCATGAGGCTCGAAAAAAAGAAGACAAGAAGTGGTGCAATTGGGTTTTTCTTCATCCTGAACTGTTACAATCTAGTCATTATAAGAACCACTTTTTAATTTTAGGAACTGATGCCTGGATTTGTTTTTTCTTTCCCTCTCCAGCCATGTTTGCTTTTCTGTCTTATCTTCTGTATTGCAAGCCTGTACAGATAGACACATGGTGTAATGATTTCAGCAGCAAAACAGAAATGGCTATTAGAACAAATCCTCTCCCATAATACTAGGGCTCAGGGGCATCCACTGAAGCTGAATCGTGGGAAATCCAGGAAAGATGCAAGGAAATAGTTATTCACCAAAACAAGCTATATTCTTAATGGTAAATAGTTGTTTTTTGTGATGGGATATAAGAAATTTACAGTGAGCCCTTGTCCACTGAAGTTTGGTTCCAAGTCCCATCCCCCTCGTGGATACCCAAATCTGTGGATGTACAAGTCCCATTAAATACAATGGATAGTAAAATGGTGACCCTTATATAAAATGACAAACCAAGGTTTGCTTTTTTGAGAATGTATATATTTTTGAGTATTTTCAAGCCGTGGATGCTTGAATCTGTGGATAAAAAAAATTAGTGGATACAGAGGGATGAATGTACATTTGAAAAGCAATTAAACATATATAAGCAAAGTTATTATATTGATATCATGAATAACAGCTTGTAGTTATTTTAAAAATTACATGTCATGACATTTTAGGAGGTATTTTGCCAAGAGGTTTTCAAGTTTTATGCCATTCTCTTATCTAATCCTAAACTTCCACACACACACACACACACAAAGAAAAAAGGAACAGAAAGTAATGGAAAAGTAATGAGTAGTACAAGTAACTAATGAAGTGACTTTTTTTGTCATCACAGCAAGTAAGAACAGCTTAATTTTTTAACACTGTAATGAGTAATGGAAGCCAGTGTGGTATAATGGTTTGTGTGTTGGACTATGACTCTGAAGACCAGGGTTCAAACATGGAAACTCACTGGGTCACCTTGGAAAAGTCTCACTCTCTCAGCCCCAGACAAAGGCAAAGGCAAATCCCCTCTGAAAACAGAGGGGGGTTGCTAACATGGATTAATTTAAAGGAGTATTGGACAATTCACAGAAGATGGGTCTACCGATGGCTACTATTCATGATGGAGAAAGATATATACAGTGGTACCACGAGATACGAGTGCCCTAACATACGAGTGTTTTGAGATA
>CM034708.1:120614247-120624831 GCA_020142125.1 Phrynosoma platyrhinos
GGAATTGGTTGAGACTGACAATAGCCATGGTAATATTGTGCCATTCTTTTCCCATCTTGGGGACATCTGTTGTGATGAAGCATGAGGGTAAAGGGATGGATGAAAAGACACAAGGCTAATGGTTGGAAATTTCCTTTTGCCACACTTTTCCTTTACACCTATGAAGGTCCAGGCTGTATATTTCAAAAGAAGGTTTCGAAACATCTCCCCAAGATCACAAGACCAACATGAAGAAACCCCATGTATAATGAGAAATATCAGATGGACATTTGTGATGCTTCCCTTTAGCAAAGAGAAAGACCAATCCTTGTGACTGCAGTAAACCAGGAAGCCAAAACAAATGGTTGCTATGAGAAACTATTGTTATTCATGTGTTCAGGACTATTTCAAATAGTTCATGTTGAAAATTTGTTGCAGTGACTCAAGGATTACAAACACCAAGATTTTTACTATGTGATTACTTTACACTGCTTATAAGAATGTGCCCAGCAGAGCAGTAAGTTACATCTGTGCTCCTGGAAGAGCAGCAGGCAGAAGGAGCACAACTGCTCAAAAAATGTATATGTGGGACTCCAAGTCATCAATTGCAAAGTGTTTCACACAAATCACCATTGATGTCAGCAGTTTCCAAATTATGACTGACATTTTTAATGACCCATTCCTTCCCATGCACACCCAACAAGATAAAATTGTTCTTTATGTTCTATGCAACAATATTTGAATGGAGCCAGTTTTCAAATTCAGCTTCTAGTTTTCCAAGCATGTTATAATAAGAGCAGGTATGGAAAACAAGTCATGTACAAACATATGTAAATCGGTCCCAGGTCTCCTCCACAGCAGTACTATCTAGGCACCATCCCTATGGATCAGCATGTGCAATCTAAGCTATGGCATGTTCTTACTGGAAACTGGATGCACCTGCTGAAAGATACTGCAAAAAAGCCACAGTCAAGCCCAGAGAAATCAATCCAAGTAACATGTTATGAAAAAGAAAACAAAAAGGTTTTCTTTTTAATACAACTTCTGAAAGCCACTTTGATGCCCCTCTGTGTTGAAATATTGCTTAGTGAAGCTGTATAAGCACTGGTAACTGTTGTGCTTCTTCTGCTCAAGTGTGCAGCACTGAAGACTCCTGAATCCAGCTTTGCTCCCTTCAACCAGCTTCTGCCTCTTCTCTGAATAGACTGCCTACCTAGACAACATAATTCATGTTCAGGAAACCTCTAGACTGGACTACTATACTGCATTTTACCTAGGTTTGCCTTTGAAGACTGTTTGAATACATCAGGTAATTTAAGATATAGCTGCAAGGATAATGATCAAGAATAGGTGATCAGAGCATATCCTACTGGCATTTTAGGATCTCCTCTTGGTTCCCAGTTCTTTTCAAAGTTGTGGTTTCCCGCCTTCTGAGGTGAGCTGGCAGGTGGATGGTCCTTCTTGGCTGTGACACCTCATCTGTGGAATTCTTTCCCTAGGGAAGCTTGTTTGACACCTACTTCATTTTGGTGGTGGGGATATGTCAGGTGATGACCATTTAATTTCCCAAGGCTTTTACCATTGTTAAATTGTAATTACTTTTTACAGCTGCAATGCTTGCTGTTTATCAGTTTTAGCCCATCTGGATCTGGTTTGAAGGGCAACACTGTCATTCATTTCTTTCACTTGCAGAAATTTCCCCACCAGCCACAAAGACAGAAGGGGGTGGGGAAAGCCCAGCCTTAACTGTGATCATGTTGGAAGTGCCAAAGCTGCAAGATTTGGGCAAGTGGAAAATAGGAATGATTCTCCCTCATGCTAATGGTTTCCCCTCTGCCCTTTACACTAAATGGATGGGCTGCTTTCCTTATCCCAAGTGCTTTGACTCCTTTGCAAGATTTTTTACAAAGTTGCAAACAACAACAAAACTAAAAGGAGCTCAGGCAATATTGTGTCAACTCCTTCTTGGCCTTTCACAGTGAGGACTATAGTGGCTGGCAGATCCAGTGTGGTTTGGGAGCCAGCCACAATGGCAAAACATCAGGTTCAAAATGGCAAGATCAGGAACATCTGATGAAAGCATATCATTCATTTGAAATGTGGTGCTGGAGGAGAGTCCTATGGATACTATGGACTGGTGGTGGGACAAATCAGTAGGTCCTAGAGCAAATCAACCCTTAACTCTCACTAGAAGCCAAAAGGAGTAAAGTGAAGCTATCTCATAATTTGGACACATCATAAAATATCACTCGCTAACATTCCATTTTTAGGCAAGGTTCTGGAGTGCGTGGTGGCCTCTCATCTCCAGGGATTTCTGGATGAAACCGATTATCTAGATCAACTTCAATCTGATTTCAGGTCTGGTTGTGAGACAGAGATGGCTTTGGTCACCTTGGTGGATAACCTATGCTGGGAACTGGACGGGGAGAGTGTGCTCCTGGTGGTTCTGCTGGACTTCTCTGCAGCTTTCAATACTATTGACCAGGATATCCTTCTGGGTCACCTCTCTGGGACTTGGGGGCACTGTTTTATCCTTCCCAGAGGGGTGAACCCAGAAGGCAGTGCTGGGGGACTCCTGTTTGACCCCTTAGCCATTGGCCTGTGGGGTCCCTCAGGGTTTGGTTCCCTCCCCCATTCTATTAACATATACATGAAATTACTGGGAGAGGTTGTTGGGAGTTTTGGAGTTCAGTGTCATCAGTATGTAGAGGACATCCAACTCATGTCTGTCATCAATAATGGACTGGATGAGAGCAAATGAAACTTAATCCAAACAAGACAGAGGGTCTCCTGGTTAGATGAAAAGCAGATCAGGGAATAGGGTTTCAGCCTATGGTGGATGGGGTTATATTCCCCCTGAAGATGCAGGTCCACAAATTGGTTTTGCTCCTGGATTCAGCTCTGAGCCTGGAAACCCAGTTTTCAGTGGTGGCAAGGAGTGCATATGCACAGTTAAAGCTTGTGCTCCAGTTGTGCTCATTCCTTGAGATATCAGCTCTGACCATGGTGACACATACCTTAATTACATCCCAGTTGGATCATTGTAATGTGCTCTACATGGGGCTGCCTTTGAAGTGTTCAGAAACTTCAAATAATCCAGTGCAGCCAGATTACCAACAGGCTGCTTGTTTGTTTCCAGGCACAATTCCAAGTGCTGGTTACGATCTTTAAAGCCCTACATGGCTCAGGTCCAGCTATTTGAAGGACCGTATCCTCCCTTACAAACCAGTTCATGTTCTGAGATCTGCTAGGGAGGCTCTTCTCTCTGTCCCACCATCCTCACAGGTATACCTGGTGGGAACACAGGAGAGGGCCTTCGCAGTGGCTGCTCCCAGACTCTAGAATTTCCTTTGAAGAGAACTGGCACCTTCCCTACTCTCTTTTTTGCAGACAACAAACTTCTAGTCCAACAAACATTTCATGAGTGATTATATAAGTCCCATCTTACACAATGCACTGAATATTCCTAATTATTCTGCTGGTCTGTGTGTTTGTTTTAATGATACATATTTAACCTGATTTTAATATTTTTCTGATTGCTTAATTGTACTTTTACTAGTGTATCTTGTGGATTTTTAAGGGTTTTTGTTGTTGTAAGATGCTTTGAGTCTCAGTCTTGGAAAAGGCAGGATTGATGATGATGATACTTATTGGAAAAGACAATCATGTTCAGTAAAGTGGAAGGCAGTAAAACAAAGGAAAGACCATGTTACAGAGGAACTGATTCAATCAAGAAGCCCATGTCTCTGATTTTACAAGAATTGAGTAGGGCTGTTGATAATGAAGGCTCTTGAAGATCTCTCATTCACAGTGTTGCTATATGTTGAAGCTGAGTTAATGGCAAGTCACAACAAATTATGGCAAAAGCAGCAGTATATTGGTGGCAGTGTGTTGTGATTATACTAGAGCTTACAATGCATAGCAGGTATCAACAGGGAGACTCAACAGCATAAGCAAGGGGCAGCTGTTTCTATGAGTAATTATTGGCAAGTCAGCTGAAAACATATTTATTCAATTCAATACCCACACAAGATTGAAATCGTCTCAATTCTGTGAGGTTAAAATAAAAAGCAAATGTTCTCAGCGTTGGTGCAGTTAAAATGTTATATTCCCTCATAACGCTATGGCCTCCTTGTTTCTGGTTTTAATTTTATGCTGACTTCATGATTCTTCATCATCTTGCTGATTTCTTTTCTGGCAAGACATCAAAGAAACTGAGTTGATAACTTGAAGACACTTCCAGTCAATGTTACAACTATATTCTAGAAAAACACAACATGAGGCACACAAAACAATAGAGGCAGCATGTGAACATTACTGGTTATTTAAATGAATTAAAAACAATATTGTTTCTCTCCACAATAGTAATTAACCATTATCAACCAAAACAATAAATGCCCAAAGCCACAGGAGAAAAATCATTTATTTATTTATTTATTTATTTATATAGAGGATCATTATGAACATCCACTACCCAGTAGCCACTCTCTCCCAGCACCCCATAATTTGCAATTACTGTACATACTCATATATACATCTAGAGATTATAGAAAAAAAAAATTGATTTAAAAAACTTGGGTTGATGTATCCAAGGGTTAAGGTAAGTACTGTACTTTAACTATTATCAAAAAAGGACCATCCCCTTTTCTGAGTAGAGTGGCAAAAGGCGAGAGCTTAGTCGATCCTAGGAGCACCTAAAAGAAGCACTGTCCCTTTCTACTCTCTCCGTTGTGGCACCACTTCAGGCCTTTTTGAATACCTGGGCAGGAAAATGGTGCTTTCTTTGGTGCTTTCCTCAAAGGAGCACCAAAGAGTAGAGGGTTTGGTGTTTCTTTTAGGTTCTTTCAGGATGGACTAAGCTCTTCTCTTTCATCACTCTACTCAGACAAGGGGATCCCAGAGATGTTATTTCAGAGACAAGGCTTTGAAGGATTTGAATAAGACATTTGTGTGTATTTGTCAGCTTTTCTGGGTTAAAATCAGGCAAAGTTAGCACATTTAAGTTAAAGGCTGTAGCCACTGCTAATGTAGTCACCATTTTCTTTGCTTTGTCTTTTCATCTTTTTTGACTTGTGTGGATTTTCTTAGCTCTACATACATCTGGTCAATCTCCTACTAACATTATACAGCCACCGTTTACCCTAGTTTCCTCATCATTCATCCAAGAAACAGTTATGCCTGCTGGAATTTTGAAATTCGTTTGGCATAGTTTCTCTTTGCTTCATCTTTTACATCTTTTGTTATATGCCCCTATGTTTTAAAGGTAAAGATAAAGGTATTCCCTGTTAACAAGGTTGTCAAGTCGTGTCTGACCATAGGGGGTAGTGCTCATCTCCATTACTAAGCCAAAGAGCCAGGTTTGTCAGAGACTACTCTGTGATCATATGGCCAGCATGACTGCACAGAATGCTGTTTACCTTCCCAATGAGAAGTGGCACCTATTTATCTACTTGCATTTGTATGCTTTCGAACTGCTAGGTGGGCAGAAGCTGGGACTACAGATGGGAGCTCACCTCATCACATGTCACCCTATGGCTTACTCTCAACTTATTCATGGCTTATATCAAAATCAATTAACTTTGACCCTAAAATCTGTCCTTGACTTATACATGAATAATAAAAAGTATACATGAGTGATACTTTGAGCAGTGTGTTAATGGAGCAATGAGTTTGTTGGGTTACTCAACAAGAGCACAAAATGTGCTGTTCCAGTGTTCATATATGACTGTAATATAACAAAAGTCATACTGTAATCCAGCTTTAATCCTTTAAATTCTTACTTAAGGAACTGAAAAAAACTCGGCAGGGAAACTTCTTGAATAATGCCATGATGCAATTGTTTATGCCAGGGGTAGGCAACCTTTTTGAGCCGGGGGCCGGGTTGCTGTCCCTCAGACAAGTGGGGGGCCGAAGCACCAAAAAATAAACAAATAAATAAATATTTTTTTAAAAATATGCATACACACTGTCTCAGCCCCAGAAAAGCCATGGCAAAACCCTTGTGGAGATTTTGCCAAGAAAACCCCAAGAACAAGTAATAACAACAATAATCAATATCATCATGGCAGGAGGCGGTAGGGGGCGGCAGCGGCGGCGGCGGCAGGACCGGCTTGGGGCCGGTCCAAAGGCCTTGGGGGGCCGCATCCGGCCCCTGGGCCTTAGGTTGCCTATCCCTGGTTTATGCTATGAATTAGAGACTTCATAGGTTGAAATGCCTGGGGCTTTTTAGCTAAAGTCTGCATCCCACCTACCAGAGGCCTTCTGTAAAAAGCCTAAAAGAGGATCCAGCTATTAGGCTGAGAATGGATTAAATAAGTATACAGGTCACACCACAAAGTAAGTATGCAGATGGATGTTCTCTCAGAACAATACTTCAAATGGATACATTTCTTCTGGATTAGCTTAAAGTATTTTCCCCCTGTAGTTGCCATCAACTGTACACAGAAAAGTCCTTGATGAACTGTTTTTGATGAAATTTCAATTTGCGTGGCTCCAAGTGTGTTTTAACTTTTTCCTTGAGCCTGAGGAGTGATATGATTAACCTTGTCAAAAAGTCAGGCTGGCAACTCATTGATTTAAAGGGAAAACTCTGATGCCTTCTACTGTGCAATCAATATGCCTTATTTACTGAGACCAAAATGCCAACCATTTACTAAGCAGAAAGCCTATCTGCGCTGACAAAGATTGACTTCAGGAAGAGGCTAACAGTAGCTTTGGGAGCTGAGAGTAGGCTGCACAAAACTGAGGCACACACATACATCCATTTTCTCTCCATCTGCCTCTGGCAAGAGATTTTGCAAGTTTTTGAAATGATCTATGCAAGGTATTTCCATATTACTCATTCTGGTAGTAGCAATAGTAGAATGAAATCATTACTTTCAAATCATTGCAGTAATACCCCATCAAATCATCTCCACCTCTCTGGAAAAGCTATAGTTATATTCTCCATCTTTACTTATAGGTGAATAATTTGGAGACGGCATTAGATTTTTTAAAAATTATATTTAAAGATTTAAATCTAGCTACATTTCACAGCAATGAGGGACCCAAGTTAGGGGGAATAATGAAGCTGGGGAAGGCGACAGATCCAAAATGAAAAAGGCTTTCAAAGTGAAAAGCCTGTGCAAACCATAAAATAGCCTTAACATATTTCCATATGCACAGCTCTTACCCTAGTAAGTGAGAATCAAAGACTAATAAGAATATCCCGTGTCAACCATGAAAGAAGAAAGGGTAGAGAAAAAGATCAAATAACCTTTCTTCTTCTTTCCCTTCCTCAAGGAAGTGTGGTGCCACACACCCCTAGAATCACCATCTTAGATGTTGTCTTGCCCCACATAACAGCAACATAAATGCTTCCCCAAATACTGCCACCATCAGGTTCTTTTCAAGATTAAATCCTAATTTTTACCACAGCATACAATATAACTTTTTAAGCTTTTAGGTTCTACTCAACTATACATCTTCTAATAGTGATCAAGCATCAGATATGGGTACAGTTAATAAAATTATTCTTTTCTATTCATGTCTAGCTATCTGGTAGATTGTACTTTCCCCCCCATGAGCCTACATAGACTCTGATAACTTCAGGATAGGCCATTCTCTTTGTCCTGCCACTTTCACAGGCACATCTTGTGAGTGTGAATGTGTGTGTGTGTATGTGTGTGTGAAAGAGGGCCTTTTTCCTTGCTGCTCCTAGGCTCTGAAACTCCTTTTCTTGGGAAGTTAGACTGGTTTCCTCCTTGCTGTCCTTTTCTTCTATCAGTGGCAGGCTTTCAAGAACTGCCTGTTGCTTTCAAGACTCTAGCTCTTCCCATGTAAACAGTAGCTTTATGAGAAGAAAGTACAACCACAATTGGTCCTTCTGAAAAGTCCTCTGACACTCCTCAACTATCATTCTGAGAGATTTCATAACATTAAGCACTTGTGTCTAAAGTTTGCTTTCCTTTTCCCCTCCTTAGCTCCTTTTGTGTTGTGTCTGTTTAGGTTGTAAGTGTGAACTCAAGGGACAGTCTTGTCAGTGATGATGACAATGATGTAAGTCACTCTAAAAGCCTTTTCTCTGTAGAGCAGAGAATGAATGCTATACATGTGAAAATTATCTAGACTGGTTCACATCTGCATGCTTATCACTTGACCATTTGGTGTAATGTGGCAATATGTTTATGACTAGCCATTGCAGGTGATTGTAACACACAAAAAGAATCTTTAGCTCACATTACAATGCTTTTCAAGTGTGGGTATGATGACAATGATGTAAGTCACTGTATGAGCCTTTCCTCTGTAAATCAGAGAATGAATGCTATACATGGACAGGTTGCTTACCTGTAATGGTATTTCTTTGAGTGGTCATCTGCGAATTCACACAAATGGGTTATCTCCGCGGACACTTCTGGAATCACTAGGCAAAACTTTGTTTGCAACTTTTTGGTGGTACCTCCGCCCACCCTTATAAAGCCCCAAACATTCCTACTCTTTCTTCAGATCCCTAAAGTCCGCTGCACAGCAGTGATGGAAAGGATCTTAATCAGTGAGCAGGACATGATTGAAGGGAGGGTAGGTGTGATTTGTGTGAATTCACAGATGACCACTCAAAGAAACATCATTACAGGTAAGCCACCTGTCCTTCTTCTTCGTGGTCTCTGCGAATCACACAAATGGGTTAGACTGACAAGCTTCAATCAGTAGAGGAGGGAGTGTCATGACACCATTTGCAAAGTTCAAACAAGTTATATTTTATTAACAACAATAAACTTTTTAAACCTTGAAAAGTGCATTTGTCAGTGTCATTTGTCTTAGTTTCAAAAGGCATATAAAGCATGCAGTACAATAAACTATTTTAGTGCAAACCAAAAAGCAACACTGCCCTCCTAAAGGCTGCATCCCGCTTGGCCCTGGTGTCTAGCCTGTAGTGTTTGATGAAAGTCAATGGCTGGGACCAGACAGCACCCTTGAAAACATCCTCCAGAGGCACTCCAGTCAGAAAAGCGGAGGATGCAGCTACCACCCTGGTTGAGTGTGCTCGCACCTGGGCCGGAAGGGTTATACCCAACAGTTCAAAACACAAATGGATGGTACCAACTACCCATTTAGAAAATCTCTGAGCAGTCAAGGGTAGTCCCTTTTTAGCTTCTGAATAGCAGACAAATAGTCTCTCAGAGCATCTTGAACCCATGGTTCTGTCCAGGTAGAATGCCAGCGCTCCTTGGACATCAAGAGTGTGCAGGTGGCACTTGGCATCCATCGTTGGGTTTGAGGCCAAGGCGGAGAACGCAATGTACTGATTGATGTGAAAGGCCAACACTACCTTCAGGACAGTGATGTTGGGATGGAGGACCACTTTCTCTCTGTGAAAATGGAGGTAAGGTTAGTCCATCCATCACGCACAAAGTTTGCCTGCACAGCGAGCAGAGGTGATGGCCACAAGGAAAGCTGTTTTCCAGGTCAGCAATCTCAAGTCTATCGTGGCCATGGGCTCAAAGGGCTTGGTGGAGAGGTGCAAAAGCAGTAGATCCAGACTCCACGCCAGGGTCGGTATCAAAGATGAAGGGTGGAGCTTGAACCCCTTGAGGAACTCTTCATGAGAGGGTCTTTGAAAAAGGTAGGTCTGTCCCCAAACTGGTAGTGAGCGCAGATGCCAGACAAGTAACACTTGATGGATGTGAGGCAGAGTCCCATGTCAGCCAGAGACATCAGAAAATCCGAAACTGTCAGGACCAAGACATGGGATGGAGAAAGGTCCCTGAGAAAGTCCAAGAACTTGTTCCATTTGAACAGATAGGACCTCTATGTCGAAGGCTTCTGAGTCTGTACTGAGTAACGAGGGGCTCTAGGGACGAATTCTCCATGCCACCAGGGGAAATATCTCACTGTCCAGGTGTCGGCCTTGGCTGTCGTAGAGAGACAGTAGGTCAGGACAGAATTCGAGATGGAGAAATTCTCTCTGGGACAAGTGCAGGAGAGGAGCAAACCAGGGCTATCTTGGGCACCAAAGGGTGATGAGGATGGTGTCAGAGCAGTCCACTCTCATCTTGGCTATCACCTTTGTGATGAGTGGGAAGGGAGGGAAGGCATAGACCATCTTTCCTGACCACTTGAACAGGAAGGCGTCTCCTCGGAGCCTGGTGCTCAAATCCGAGAACAGAACTGAGTGCAGTGGCTGTTGAGGTGAATGGCAAAGAGGTCGATCAGAGGTTTGCCTCAAGTGAAGAATAGGTCGGAGACCATCACAGGATGGAGGTGCCACTCTGGTATAGGTTCAAGAACCTGCTGAGCTGGTCTGCCAATTTGTTTTCCTCCCCTGGGAGGTGGACAGCTTGGAGAAGGATTTTCCTTGGGATGCACCAATCCCAGATGTGGAATAATAATAATAATAATAATAATAATAATAATAATAATAATAATAATAATAATAATAATAATTTTTATTTAATACCCGCCCCTCTGTGCGCAATCAGGGCGGCTTACATCATAAAATCGTCAAACAGTAATTAAGAACAATTTCCTCCCCCTCCCCCCCTTAAAAAGTTATTAAACCTAATACAATTTAAAAACACAATATAAGGAGCTAAATTCCTCCATTTAAAAAACAAACAATACATAAAA
>CM034708.1:120624931-120636755 GCA_020142125.1 Phrynosoma platyrhinos
CCTATAGTTCTTCATATCCAGGGGGTCCAGGGAAGGCTTTTTGAGAAGGTGATCTGAGGACCATCTGAGACTTTGTTCCTCCCTGCTTATTCAGGTAGTATATGACAGTGGCGCTGTATGTCAGGAGGAGAGTTTTGAAGGCGCAGAGCGCTTTTTCAACCACCAACATTGCCAGTGTGTTGATGTGGAGTTGGCTCTCTGATGGGGACCACTTCTCCTTGACTGTGAGGTTCGAGGCGTGGGCACTCCACCCACCCAAAGACATATCTGTTGTTAAGGAGATCTGGGATTGAGGAGGCAGGAACGGCATCCCAATGCAGACATTGTCGTGTCTGAGCCACAAGCAAAGTGATACGGCCACAGGTCTTGGTACCATGAGCCATTTCGTGGGTGGATCTTCCATGGATCAAAGATGGAGAGGAACCAAGATTGAAATGGTCCGAGTCTGAGTCTTGCCTGTGGGGTGACATAGGTTGTCGAAGCCATGTGTCCCAGCGCTACCTGTGTGGTGTGGGCTCTGATCCACCTGTGGGACAGGCAGTCTCGAACCGTTCTGGAGAGAGCTTGGAACCTGTCTGATGGCAGGTAAGCTATCGAGCTTTCGGAGCCGAGGATACCCTGATAAACCTGACTTGTCTTGAAGGAGTGAAGTTGATTTTTTCTCTGTTGACCATCAAGTCATGGGATTCCAGGAGTGATAGGGTGAATTTGAAGTCCCTGAGGAGCTAGTCTTGGGATGGAGCAGTGAAGAGCCAGTCATCCACGCATGGGAATACTGTGACCACATGCTGGTGAAGATATGCCACAATGAGGGCCATGCATGATGGAGAGCCCGGAGGGAAGCATCCTGTATTAGAACATCTCAGGTCCGATGGCAAAGGCGAGGAACCTTCTGTGGTCTTGACAGATTCCAATGTGGAAGTAAGCATCTTTCAGGTTGAGTGTTGCAAATTAGTAGTCTGTCTGCAAGAGTGGCAAAATAGAGTCAAGAGTTTCCATGCAAAAATGAACACAAATCCAGGATAGGTTGAAGACTGGAATCCCTTTTTGGAACAATGCAGTAACAGGGGGAAAAAAGCAGTGTCAGGCCTAAGCAGGGTCTACAGGCTTGATCGTGCCTTATTGCAACAAAGTGTGCACTTCATCAAGTAGGGTGTCTGAGGGGGTGGTGGAAAGTACAGCCTTGATGGTCAAGAGCTCTTCTAAGTTGAGGGCATAGCCCCTGCAGATGATATCAAGGACCCACGAGTTGGAAGTTATTGAGGCCCAGGTGTTAAGGAAGGGCCTCAGTCTATCACCAAAGGGGTAAGGACAAAGTGTGCAGTCGCATCTCACAACCTCTTCTTGCCTTGCTCAGGATCCTTTTTCTGGTAACCTTGATGGTACCCATTTTGAGCGGGCTGTTGGCAGCTAGAAGAGGATTGTGAGGGGTTGCACTGCTGAGGTTGGTTCTGAGGCTGGTATTAGTACTCCTGTGGTTGGTATGATCTCTGTTGGTACGGAGGATACCAGGGACACTGACATCCATAGCAGCTATGTGAGGAGGCCTGAAATAAAGCCAAGGACATACCGTGTTTCCTTGCTGCCAATTTGATATGGTATTGAAAGTTCAGCTTCTCATCCGTCTCTTTATTAAAGAGGCCAGAGTCATCAAAGGGCATGTCTTCAATTGAGGCTCAGGCTTGAAGTGTTAGATCCAAAACCCAGAGCCAGGCATATTGTTGGAGGGCCACAGACCCAGAGAGGACCTTGGAGGCACAGTGAGTGGAGTGGCATGCTGAAATAATCTGTTGGTTCACAATGAAGTGGGGCTTGGACTGGATTGCCAAGGCCAATGCCTTCTAGTTGTCAGGTACCTCCTGTAACAAATGGTTCCAGGCGCTCCATCAAGTGTCGCACATATGCCCCCATACAAGCAGTGTAACTGGCCATTTAAGGTCCAACACAGCAGCAGCATAGAACTTTTTTGCCAGTCCATTGATATTTTTGTTCTCCTTGTCAGCAGGAGAGGCGGGCGTCTTAGGGGTGAAGGACAGTTGAGACTTCTCCACGATTGCTGACTTCAGCTTAGGGTGTTCAAACAACCCAAGAAGAAGCCGAGGGGGACATCTGGTACAAGTTCTTGATCTTCTTCGAGGTCGAAGTAATCGTGGTTGGGCAGCCCAGAGAGCTTGACAGTCTTCTCAAGCGAAGGAAGATAGCCGATGGAAGGGACAGTTTGAACCGTTCCATGGACTCTCCACTCATTGGAGCCCAGTGCATCCTTGTCTGACTGAGTGACTTTGATCTTGAGGGCATTGGCTATCCTTACTATCTGATCTGCAAAGGATTTAACTTGATCTGTAGGAGAGGTTGGATCCAGGTGCAGGGGTGTTGCTGGTGTCTCCACGTCCGATTCAGGTGTTGGAGAGTGTGATGTTGTCAGAGAGTCCTTGGGGGTCCTGGGAAGCGGCCTGTTGTATAAAGACTCATTCCGAGGAGGTATTGGTGGTTGGGTGGGAGTGGAGGCTTTAATGACCTAAGCCTTGGTCATAATCTGATGTGATGGGCGTGGTGAAGGAGACCTAAAACATTGAAGGCAATAGCGAAGCTCGTTGGGATTGATAGGTAGAAAGTAGCAACCCCTGTCATCATAAACCAGGTCAGGCTAATGTTGAAATAAATTGTCACGGAGAGACTAATCAACATCCTCGTAGGCCTCTATACCAAGTGTGGCTTGGTCACGGCAGATTGGCACTCTGACAACTCAGGGTTGAGAGCTCTTGGTGTTGACATGGCCCTTGGTGTGAACACGGCCATAGGAATCGGGGATTCCTTGGCCCCTCAGTTCTTTTCAGGCTGGTCCTTTTCAGATTGGGATCTCTTGACCTCTTTGGAGGACTTGTGTCTGGACCTCCCCTTCTCTTTTTCCTTCTCTTTCTCCTTACCAGAGGTTGACAGTTGCAGAATAGAGGAACCTTCGATGGATGAACCGGGTTGAGCAGAAGCAGGTCTCAGAGATTGCTCATAAAGGGCCACTTTGAACCTGAGACCCTGATTTTTAAGGGCCTGAGAAGTCATAGACTTGCAGTGGGGGCAAGCCTGGACATTATGGGTCTTGTGCAAAAACAAGAGACAAAACGTGTGCTGATCTTAGCCAGGGATCTTTCGGCTGCATTTATCACAGTGCTTGAAAGAGACCATTCTTGACTGGAGTCAAAGACACAAAATTGGAAGACAAAATACAAGCCAAAACATAGTCCAAGGTCAAGAGATACTACAGTCCAAATCCAGTAGTACATATGGTCAAAACAGTACAAAACAGTACATATGGTCAAAACTGAAAGTACAAGCGATTCCACAGAGCGAAGTTCCTTCTAAGCTGCTAATGCAGCAGATGAAAGGAACTGAGGAAAGAGCAGGAACGGCTTTATAAGGGTGGGCGGAGCTACCGCCAAAAGCAGGGGTAGGCAACCTTTCTCCTTTAAGGGCCGAGGGACTTCAGCTTCCAGAAGCCTCAGCCATGTTGGCCAATAGTCCCATGTTGGCCAATAGCTCCTGGGATTCTGGAAGCTGAAGTCCCTCAGCCCTTAAAGGGGAAAGGTTGCCTACCCCTGGCCAAAAGGTTGCAAACAATGTTTTGGCTAGAGATTCCAGAAGTTTCTGAAGTTACAGCGCAGGCACAAAGATAACCCATTTGTGTGATTCACAGAGACCATGAAGAAGAAGTGAAAATTATCTAGACTGGTTCACATTTACATGCTTATCACTTGACCATTTGGTATAATGTGGCAATATGTGTTTATGACTAGCCATTGCAGTTCAACATCGCACAAAAAGAATCTTTAGCTCATATTACAATGCAAGTGTGGGTGTTGACATATTCAGCTCAAAGGTGGAAAACAGACAGTCATAAGAAATCAGATGACATATTTCCTTGTGAAACAGTGACTGGACACTGTTCTGAATATCACATTACTACAGCTTCAAGTACCTTTGTAGTACAAAACTGTCACAGATTACCCCTTTCCTACAAAATTTACTTACCAGCTTGAGCAAGTCAATTAATTTGTGAACATCTTCTCCAGTGGAAAGATCTACAAAATCTTTGGGCAGTCTGTAGCTGAGATAGGGACTAGGCTGGACAGTGAGATTACTGTTGGTACAACGGAATGATGGATAGTCCTAATTTGGGTAGAGAGTAAACAAGAAATCTTAGCCTATTGTTAGCCTAAAATGTTAGCCTAAACATTTATTGTGTTACCATTGTGTTTACTTGAAACTCTCAGTGCTTATCAAGTATTCTCATGATGCATTAGGGTTCATACTAGAGATTATTACTCAGGTGATTCCACTGTAACCATAGCTTTCTAAATCATTTCCAGTTTTTTGGGTGGGAAGAAAGCCTACCCAGGCCTGAAACAGTTTGGGAGTGAAATGTAGTAAAATTGCTCTGCAACCTCTAGAGTGAGCAACTGCATGGAGCTCATGGGTCAATTTTCCTACAATCCCCACATGGGCCAGACCCCTCATAGAAAGCCCAAATACCTGCTGTCCTCTGGAGTCACTCTCAAAGTCATTTCCTGTCACCATTTTAAGATGAATTCCAAAGGACAACAGGGTATTGGAGGGAGTTGCTACAGGGCATTGGGAGGGGAGGGGGATTTGTGGTGGATGGGGTATTTTTGCATTTGGAAAGCTTTTTGCATGGAGAGGGGCAAAAATGTCTGAAAGTCATGCCTAAATTTTCTGAATATCTTGCCAATATTTTTTTAAAGTTTTTTGGGGGTGGGGACTATTGGGGAGAGGGTCTGGGGGTTGCATGTGGCCCATGAGCCACACTTTGCTCTGGAGTTATTTTTCAGGCAAATGTTTTTATGGCAAAAAATGGGACTGGGGGTTCTGGAGGCACACTGGCAGCCTTGGGGAGCCAAATGCAGTCCCTGGGCCACCCAGCCTGGCTCAAATGGACATTATTTCAGTTTCTCTTAAATATAGATTGAATTAAAAATGTCTCAGAATAGTTCAGAGTTGTCTGAAATTTGTAGGAGACTGTTAAGACTCTGTAATGCCCTGATTAACAACTGGGTTTCATGGAGGGCCATTTTGAGAATGGAGCAACTCAAGGTGATCTGCTGGCAGGTTTTTTTTATCACCACAAACAGAACTGCTTCCACACATTCTATTGCCCTTTGATTGGCAAAGTGTGTATGCATGTGTGTTGTGGGGAGAGTTCTCTACAAGGAGCCAGACATGGTCCATGGGCTTTCAGCTGCTTTCTACTGCAAGTGTACGTGCAAATATCTCAGCTCACAAATATTAAAAATGAAAAAGGCAATTCAGTTACATTGTGGAAGACCATCCATCAATATGAAGGAAACAAACAGAAAGAGGGGGAAAAACCCGGTTATATGGACAAAGTGAGTGTTCATGAATTAGAGTGAACAAAAATGAGTGGTACATTACTCTTCAAGAAAAATGTTTGTGCCCAGAGTGTTGAGGAAAGTTATGAGCAACTCATGAAAGCAGGGGTCTAACTCTGAATGCCTCCTTCGAAATTAATCTTGCTGTACCAATTCCCGTTCTCCTGTCAGCTCACTGCAGTATAGAATTCTAGCATGCATATTCAGGAATTGAAGAAAAGAGCATAGGAAGAAGCCTTCCTCATAACCCCTGCTCTTCAACTACTGCAGCAGGTGAGAAAAACCAAGGGCCCATTTTATTTGACTTGCAGCGAATCTTCAAAATTTTATGAAGTTGTGGCAACAATTTTGGTCATCTTCATTTGCAAATAAAACTTTTTTTTTAACTTCCCTCAAATGGACTTGGTCCCCTTGACTCCAAACAACTTCCATCTGCATGCACATACGGAAATGCTAGAGAAAATTGCTGTGGAATGGCTCTGTCCCATGTTGCTTACAGATAACATATTTTCAATTGAGAATCATTTCAAAAAGCAAAACTATGAAAACCACTGCACTGTAGTGGTGAGGGTGTATGGCAGTAGGGCTTGGAAAATCTAGGTTCAAGTACCCACTGAGTTGTGAAACTCATTGGGTGATTTTGGTCCACCACAAGCAGGATGGTCAGATGTCCTATCTGCAAAGGAGGACAAAGCATCACAAAATGAAGGACATTCAAGAAAAAAGGAGGAGATTCCAAAATAAAAGCTAAAAACACTCATCTTATAAATGTCAATTTGTGCTTAGTCATGCTCAAAATGGAGGACCTGAACAGAAGGTTAAAATGTAGGACATGTCCTAGAATATGAGGACATTTGGTCACCCTGGCTAAAGCCACCAGATCCCATCTGATTTCAGAAGCTAAACAGGATCAGCTCCGGTTACTACTTGGATGGGAGACTGCCAGCAAGTATTAGGTGCTGTAGGATGTATTTCAGAGGAAAAACTGGCAAAATCTGAGTCTCTGAGTATTCCTTGCCTAAGAAAACCCTATGACATTCATGGGGTTTCCATAAGTCACATGATTTGGAGCCATTTTCTCTTGGGTGGACCTACCTCACATAGTTGTTGCAAGGACAGAGTAAAGAGGGCAAGAGCTATTGAACCCATCTTCCTCTTTGAGGAAATGTGGGATAAAAAAGTAAAAGGTAAAGGTAGTCTAGTGGTAACCGAATGTAGGGAGTGGTGCTCATCTCCATTACTAAGCCAAAGAGCCAGCGTTGTCAGAGACTACTCTGTGATCATGGGGCCAGCATGATTGCACAGAACGCTGTTATCTTCCCACCAAAGTGGTAACTATTTATCTACTTGCATTTGCATGCATTCGAACTGCTAGGCTGGCAGAAGCTGGGACTTGTGATGGGAGTTCACCCCATCATGCAGCACCCGGGCCTTGAACTGCCAACCTTCTGATCATTCAACTGGCCACCGCGTCCCTCATGGGATAAAGGTAAATATGGGAATATAAAGGCAACTAATAATATCGAGGCGAAGGCAACTAACAATATTTTCTACTCACATATATTGAGTAGAAAATGGACTTCATTATCTCTATCATTTGATGTCAACAGAATGTCCAAATATACATTTCCAAAAAGAGTAGAACTGCTCCAATGGATATTTGAAAAATACAAAATATATTGTAAGTCCCAGGCATGTATAGACCTACAAAAGCCACATTAATTCTGCCACATTAAAAATAATAATTAATTCTCTGGTTTTTCTTCTTCTTACCACTTCCATGGCTGCACCTTCACCCTGTTCATCTCTCAAACTGTTTCCAGACCTCAGTTCTTCCCATGTAAATAGTAGAGAATCTGTTACTTCACCAAATGGATTAAAATCAATTAACCATACTCTGCCCTGCAGAAGGAAAAAACAGAAACAAAACAACATTAAAAGAAGGGTTTTCTAATACAATACCTTGAACATTTTGATCACCACTAATATGCATACTTAGTTAAATTTAATAATATTTAATATGATTTTAGTGCACATGCTGTTGTACTCATTCTTCAGGAATAATTAAGTTGCACTTGTTCTTCAGGAGTAATTAAGACAACAAAGTTCAACAAAAACACTTTTTCCTTTATGGACCTTTTAAATCACTTAGAAAACATGTTTTCAAGATGCCACAATTTCAGACTGAAGACTTGGAATAGTGATAAATTTCCCACTATAGATGTGTGTGGAACAAGGGTTCAGATTAAATGTTAGGATCAGAAATTAGGATTAATTACATCTAGACAATAAAAATATACTCATATATCTAAACAATAAAAAATACGCCTGTATGCTTTTAGCTAATTCTAATTGAAAGTTCACAGTGTGGGTGATAGAAGTGAAGATGACGCATAGACAGGTTGAGTTAGCCAACTAGAAACCTGTCCTCAACATGTCTTCATAATATCCCAAGCCTTGTTAATTGTTTTTTGTTCAGGAGGTGAAAGAATGGGGGGGGGGGATGACACTGTATTTTGCAAGCTTGAAACAGGGGAAAGTGGAGTCCAAAATGTCCAAAGGGAGCCAGGTTGGGAAAGACTGCTCTAGAGGAAGTTGTAGTTAATTTGTGTTAATTTGAGAACACATGAGTGCAAAATGACAGTGGTTCCTTCAGGCTGATGTGCGGCACATACACAAATTTTATTTTTGAGAATGTAATAGCTAATTTGAAAAACCCTACATTGTAAAGAAAATAACTCATCAATACAACAATGAGCAAGAACATTTCAGTTGTACTCATCACTGAAAACATACAAGCATTAAAGATGTCTTCCCAGACAAAGGTAACTGTCTCAAGCTGAGGAGTAAGGATTACGTGTTTTGATAATCATCCTACATTCAATTTTCATTGCCTTGCCATATATCCATAGGAACCCTCTTTATCATTATGGTCTTAAGTGCATCCCCGAGTCTCCAAAATACTTTAAACTTTTCATCTTTCACTCTAGTGCTGCTGTTTCCTGGAGGAAGATTAACATTCCAGGGGCATTATTTCCTTGAAATCTTTTACTGTAATTCCTCTGGTATTTAGAATATTGTGCCTATGGCCTTCACAACCTCTGCTGTATGGAACAAAAACCAAAGGGTTTTCTCTGTAGTGGTGGAAAAGTGCAGTACCCACAGCTCAAGGGTAAAGGCTCCAAGTTGATATATAATTCTTCTACAAAAACACATAAATATTAGCTGTCCTACTACAAAAGTAGAAAACATCCTTATTACTAAGGAGAAAGAAACCAGGTTGGATGACAAAAGAACTTTCAACTGAACTAAGTTTTAAATGGGAGATGTATAAGAAATGGAAAAGGGGCAAAATCACTGAAGAGAAATTCAAACAAATAGCTAGCGCATGTAGGGGTAAAGTCACGAAAGCCAAAGCATAGAATGAGCTCAGGCTTGCTAGAGTGGTTAAGCACAATAAAAAGGTCTTCTTTGGGTATGTCCATAGCAAAAGAAAGGAGGAAATGGTAGGGCCACTGCGCAGAGAAGATGGAGAAATTCTATCAGGGGACAGAGAAAAGGCAGAACTACTTAACACCTTCTTTGCCTCAGTCTTCTCACAAAAGGAAAAGGGTGTTCAGTCTAGGGTGTCTTAAGACTCAAAAGGAATTCTTCTAAAAATATTTATTATGAAATGGCAGCTGATCAATATCAATTGGATCTATACAATAGAGCTTTTCCCCAACATATTGTTCAGGAATAGAGCTCATTTGAAAGATCGTTCCACACTATTTCTTCCTTCTAATAGAACAACTGATAATAGGATTATAGGTTCTTTTACGTTTAACCATGCTGCATACCACATTAAACTTATCATTTGGAAACAATGGAATATTGAACAGAATATTCCTGGTTGTTCTCAGACACCAATTATAGCTCTATGTAGAACCAGAAACATAAAAGACTCATTAGTTCATACTGACTTTTATGATCATAAACAAGAATTATCTCTTATCAGGGGACACCATAAATGTGGAAACTGTTCATGTTGCAGACAATCATTGACTATTAAAACATTCATACACCTTAGACTACAGGATCGTTATGAGTTAAAATCATTTACCAACTGTAATTCTAAGAATGTTGTCTATATGATCTTATGTCCCTGTCCTAAGGTTTATGTAGGACAAACGACAAGAAATTTGAGAATTAGAATTTCGAAGCATAAAAGTACAATTCGTAATATGAGTCTAGATACCCCATTAGTGGAACATTGTTCATGATTGGGCCATTCTCGAGATTCTTTAAAAATTTTTGCCATAGAGCAGTTTAAGGTTGGACCATTTTTTGGTGGATTAATACAAACTAAACTTCTACAAAGGGAGGCTTTTTGGATTTACAAATTAGCCTCAAGTAAACCTGAGGGTTTGAATGAACGGCTTGACCTGTCTGCTTTTCTGTAAATTGATATTCATAGTGTGGGCTTTACCATAATGTTGTAGTTTCATAGGCTTATAGCATTAACTTGTACCATATAGGACAATTTGGTTATGTGGTTACTAATTCTCTATAATATTGTTACACTGATTCTCTTTAGATATTGTAAGATTCTATGAATACATGTAATGCTTGATTAGTCTATATTTCAGCCTGTTGTTAGGCTTACATGTGGGGAGACTCAGTTTACCTCTTTACAGATTCATGTTACTTTAAGAAATTCATTGTGTGAATTAGTCACCTGCAGGATATTTAAAAGTAAGAGTATATTAGTTTATTCAGTTACCAGTAGTCTGTAATCCTTGAATTTGTACTAGGTAACTGAAGATGACCTAGAATATGGGTAAGCAATACTTACGTACAAGTAATGTTATTTTCAGGTGATTTTGCCTCATGACCATTTTATATATTGCTACTAATGTTTGTTAATTTTATATATTTAGAATGCATGGAATAGCTCTATGGAACGTTAATCTGGAATAGAATAATTTAGTGTTACTGAAGAAGACATTTTTGTCGAAAAGGCCACACAAATACTTCGGAGGTAGCCGTCTGATATCATCTACAGAAATATTTTGCATATTCATTATATTATTGCTGATATTACCTACAGAAAGATTGTGCATATTTATGCTATTATTGCTTCACGGACTACCAGTGACAGAAATACTTTAAATTCATGCTTCTATGGTTTCTACCACTTTCGGCATGCTACCACCCTGAATTTTGAAAAAAAATAACTCAGCAAAATCTCCAACAAGTGGATTCACTGAAAAACTATTTCAGCAAATCTTCTGCAAGCTGACTGAGGATAAGTCACCTGGACATTGTGGTTGTTATTATCCATCTGGACTTAATAGATGAATTATCCCCTGCAGTTCTGTTTATCTTTGTATGTTTGCTGTCAGGACTTTTCATTTGTTTCATTTGTTTCTGTATTTATTAGTGATTGTATACACATATATATTTAATAAGATATGTCACAATTGTTTGGTATTTATTTATAGTGGTACATAGTGATAGTATACCTACTAGTTTATTTCTGATCTTTTTTCCCCCCTCCCATTGTATCAGTTTCTCAAAAACAAGTCATGCCAGACTAATCTGATCTTTCTTTTGATAAAATTACCAGCTTGCTAGATGAAGGAAATACGGTAGACATAGCATATCTTGATTTCAGTAAGGCTTTTGCAAGAAAGCCTTACTGAAAGCCTTTCAGTAAGGCTTTCTTGCAAACAAGATAAAAAATGTGGGCTAGACAATACAACTGTTAGGTGGATTAGTAACTGGTTGACTGATCGAACCCAAAGGGTGCTCAGCAATGGCTACTCTTCATCCTGGAGAGAAGTGACCTGTGGGGTGCCACACGGTTCTGTCCTGGGCCCACTGCTATTCAATATCTTTATCAACGAGTGGCTTGTACTGCAGCCACTCACTCATAGACCACAAGGTTGCGAGTTCAATACTAGCCAGGGCTCAGGCTAGACTCAGGCCTGCATCCTTCCGAGGTCGCTAAAATAAGTACCCAGCTCTTGGGGGGCAATGAGCTTACAGTTGTAAATTGCGTAGACATCCCATAGTGTGATATGAAGCAGTATATAAATGAAGCTGCTTTGCTTTCTTCTCAAATTTATAGATGACACCAAATTAGGAGGAATAACTAATACCCCAGAAGACAGGATGAAAATTCAAAACAATCTTAATAGATTATAAAGCTGGGCCAAAGCTAACAAAATGAAATTCAGCACAGAGAAATGTAAGGTACAGCACTTAGGACAAAAAACCAAAATGTATAGAGATAAGATGGGGGACACCTGGCTTACCGAGACTACATATGAAAGGGATCTAGGAGTCCTAGTGGACCACAAGTTGAACATGAATCAACAGTGTAATGCAGCAATTTAGGCTGCATTAGAAGAAGTATAGTATCTAGATCAAGGGAAGTA
>CM034708.1:120636855-120661595 GCA_020142125.1 Phrynosoma platyrhinos
ATATGTAGAAGGTTTTACATATAATTAAAAGTATTAAATTCAGAAACACAATATATATATTAAAATTATTAATGATGAAAAATAATAACAATTTTATGTTATAAGGAATAAGATACTTAGACTACTGTATCATGAAAAGTAATGTTTGATAATGGTATTTGTCAAAGGAATACAAATGAAATCATAGTATTAGAGTCAATACTGTAAGATAGGAAGTTTGAGAGTGAAATGTTAGAATGGTGATGTTGAGAGAATGATTTGTAATTAGAGTAATTGTCAAGTCATTTGGATCTACCTGAAAGAAGAGAGATAGGTAAGGGGATAAGAAAGTAGAAGAGGGTAAGAGGATGTAGAAAGATGTATAAGGAAGAGAATGCAAAAGAGTAGAAGAGGAGAAGAGGATACATGGAATGAAAGAGAAGAAGGAAAAGGAAACAGAAAGAGATTGGAAAGGGGAAGAGAGAGATAAGAGATATGGGTGACTAGAGTGGGGAATAGAGAGAAGGAAGATAGGTAGGGGGAAAGAAAGGAAAGGACAGATCAAATTATTTGATTGAATATGATACTGAAAAAACAATGATGTTTTATTTAAGTAGTAATTATAGTTTTGTTATAAGATTAAAGAAATATGATGTACTAATACGACTTTGATGTGTTAATACAATTGTGACGTAACTATAATTATACGGAGATGTATGAGATTGTAATAAAAATATGAAGATGGTGGTGGGTTTTGAATGTATAAATGTATTATGTTTTAATTTGAATAATCAATAAAACTATTTTTTTAAAAAAAATTAAATATTTGAAGGAATGTCATACTGAGGGTGGGAAAAGCTTGTTTTCTGCAGCTCCAGAGAACAGGACCCTGAGCAATGGATTCAAACTATAGGAAAAGAGATTGCACCTCAACATTATTGAATAATTTCCTGACAGTAAGAGGTATTTGACAGTGGAACACACTGCCTTTGGAGGTTTTTAAACAGAGGCTGGATGGCCATCTGTCCAGAATGCTTTGATTGTGGATTCCTACATGGCAGTGGTTGGACTGGATAGCTCTTGTGGTCTCTTCCAACTTCATGATTTTACAAAATTAATCTGGCACATGCCACTGTGTATATCCCTGACAGTATCAAAGGGGGCTCCTGGTCTTATGAACAACTCCAATCACTCCCAGAGTTCCACAGATTAAACCAAAATCAATCTGTTTCTCACTGGCCTAACTTAAGCAGTAGAAACATCAATAACTACTGTTGGACTCCCTCCAGTGATGAGTCAAAAGGTAAATGTGGGGTTCATTCATTTCTTGCATTTTCTGGGAGGCATGGTCAAAAAAAGTAACTTTCCCAAACTCTGCTTGAGATACGACTTGACAAAATGGAAAGACTTCAAAATGCTATATTTATAAATGTACACAGTTGGCAGATTTAGACTATCTGAGAAGCCTTCACTGAAAAGTTTCTGCAATATTTATATAATGCCAATGGGCAGGCCCACTATTTGTCTATGACAATGTCACTTTTTTGTCAATGTACATTACTCAGGTTTATCTCTGGTGCCACCAGGGCTACAATTTATTTTCTTTAGTTTTCATTTAAAAGTTTGTAGTTGCACAACAGAACCCCAGAGACTCCACATGGGTTATCTGCTCCAGCAGAAGAAAGTGCTAATAACACAGATCAATTATGGAGACGCTGATAAGGAAGTTCTGCAGTCCGCACCTCAGTGTTTTCTCCATACTCTAAAATGAACAAACATCCCTTCCGTGACCCTGACCCAAGAGTTCAGAAAAAGAAAATAATTGATTATTGAGGTCTAGAAAAGGTCTAGCAGTATGAGTCACAAACACCTTTGTCTTATAACTGAAAAGATAAGCCTGTTTAATAGCAGGTTTCCATGGCTACTACTCTCTAAAGCCCCATTAATGCATACAGAAAGTACAATTAAGTATAAGGTTCTAACACATTTAGATACCGTAGTTTCTGGTTTTGACACCACAAAGTTGATAGCTATGTTTTGGATGAGTGTATCAGAATCTTTCTGGTAAGGGAGAGCGTTCAGCTACGGATTAATTTATACAACCATATTCAAGGCTTATTACACTGTGCAAACCTTTCTCAAAGCAGACTGAACACATGTACTGCTGAAACATTTTTCCAAAAGCCTGTTCATGCACATGCTGCCTTCAGTTCCACATTGAGCGAAAGGCAGGATCAAAGTAAAATAAAATAAGGATGCCTACTTGCCTTTCTGGTGCTAAGATATACTCCTGATATTTATAGCCACAGTTACTCCCAAGTTAAAAAGACTGCATTTAATCGAATGCAGGTAAAGAGAGTGGTCCCCTTGCTATCCGCTGGTGTTTTGTTCCAGGACCCCCTGTGGATATCAAAATCCATGGATGCTCAAATCCTATTAAATATAATGACATAGTAAAATGTTGTCCCTTGGGCAAAATGGAGATATCAAGATTTGCATTTTGGAATTTACATTTATTTTTAAATATTTTCAAACTATGGATGGTTGAATCTGTGGATAAGGAGAGTCGACTGTACTTCAGTTAAGGAAGTACCATATATACTTCTAGAATTCAAAGATATAGTGGTGTTAGACTATAGATTCCATATGTAGAGATCTTGTAGCACATTTGAGACTAACTGAAAGAAATTGGCAGCATGAGCTTTTGTAGACTTAAGTCTACTTCCTCAGCATTTGGACAAATGGATCTGAGGAAGTAGATTTAAGTTTACAAAAGTTCATGCTGCCAACCTCTTTCTTTCAGTTAGTCTCAAAGGTGCTACAAGATATCTCTACGTACATATATATACTTCTGTATAAGTTGAAAAAATTGTGTCAAAAAAGAAAAAAACCCAACCCAAAAATTTGAGTTAATTTATATGTGGGTGAATGTGGTACCTTTGTCCACTGTGGCACCAGGGACAAAGTATGAAGCAAAGTCCATTGGGCAGATGAAACAGTAGCAGCCCCACTTGTGTGGAGGAGCTTGCCAGCCAAGCATATACAGTTCCCAGAGTTCAGATAGTCCAGCTCTATCTGGCTACAAACACATCAATAATTCCAAGGTATCAATCCAAGGGAGTGTTGAGTAGTGTGGTTAGCTTATGATGCAGGCTGCCAGACCATAAATATCCCAGCAACTCCCTTGGGGGGGGTTGTTGTTGCTGACAACCAGCCATTCTGGAGGAAGCAACACTTTGATCCCTGGTTCACATTTCTGAAGAACCTTGGCCCCTGCATCTTAAGCTGACCTTAATGGTGGTGATGGTGGCCAGGGTTGGCTGGGCTGCTGAGGAGTGCTAGGGCTTTTGTTACTCTGAAGAATGGATATAGCAATACCAATAGCAATTATATCTCTATACTGCTTATCAGTACAATGTATAAGCTACTTGCCCCCAACAATCTGGGTACTCATTTTAGTGACCTCGGAAGGATGCAAGGCTGAGTTGACCTTGAGCCCCTAGCTGGTACTGAACTCACAACTTTGTGGTTTGTGAGTTAGTGGCTGCACCACAGGCATTTAACCACTGAGCCACCAGGGCACCTCAACAGATCTGAGAAGCTCTGCCCTGAGCCCCAAAGTTTTATTCTCAATTTATCCATGTTATATCAAAATCCACAATTCTGGCCCCCAAACCTGCCCTTGACTTTTGCATGAGGTTGATTTATGCATGAGTATATATGGTAGATGTGTTCCTGGCTGTTACTTCTTTAACAGAAAATTTGGTACCAGAGACAGAAATACCATTGAAAGAGTAGAGATAGGTTCCCATACTACAAATAAGAAGAACTGTGCAATATGTTTAAGCAAATCTTTTGTTCAAGAGTAACAATATGCACATGTAAAATAAAACAACCAAGTCAGGTAAGGCTTGCATATGTAAAGAAAAGATATTTTGTATGTTCTTGAGACTAATTGAAAACTTCTTCCAAAATGCTATCCAAGGATATTTTTTTCTTTCACCAGCCTTCACTTTTCTTATGAAATGTAGTGACTACGTTTACAGATCTATACTATTTTAACATACTAGGAGTAGCTGGTAAAGCAGGCTTATCTGTTTCCTCCCTTTCTCTATCTTTTGCTGTTCACACATATACAGAAATGGATTCTGAAGTCAGCTGCTGTTCACTTTGCTCATTGCAGGTAAGCATAGACAGCTGCAATAGGATTGGCTAGAGTGGAATCCCATTGTTTCTCAACTCAAGCTTTCTTTCATTGTTTACTGCAGACACACAGCTGCATGTCAACAACAAAAGTCTGTGTTTCTCTAGCCTTCCTTCACCATCCTCCCAGTGTCAATGCTGCTAAAAACTTTCCAGCTAGAAAGAGAATAAGGAGCAAGGGTATCAAAAGACTTTGTAAAAAAAAGCTTCTTGATCAGAGGCTTTGTTAACTGAGCTATCCCTGTCTTTACTAGAAATCAGATGCTATCACTAGTAAAAAATATTTGACATAACAATAGAATAGTGTTTCTGCACCAGCTGCCCTCCAGATGTGCCAGATTACAAATTCCATTATCCTCAGGCAACTTGGCCTTCAGTTATACCATGACAAAAGTTGCGGTCAAACACATCTGAAAGGTACCTGCTTGTGGAAAGCTAAATAAGAAATTGTCATTTGATGTTGCTGTTGTTGTGTACCTTCAAGCTGTTTCCGACTTATGGTGACCCTATCATGGGGTTTTCTTGGCAAGATTTGTTCAGATGAGGTTTGCCACTGCGACCACCCCTGAGGTTGAGAGCTTGTAACTTCCCAAGGTCAACCAGTGAGTTTCATGGCTGAGCGAGGAATTGAACCCTGGTCTCAAGAGATGTAGTCCAACACTCAAACCACTATGCCATGCCAGCTCTCTGTAAAAGAGATACTAAACTATAAATATATTATCCTGACATGAGTATGTCTGATTCAGTTTAAAAGGTGACTGAGATGAATTGTACTATGGGTTGGATCAGGCACGTATGTTTATCACTTTTTAAATAAGTTTTATCAAGTGGTACCTCATCAAATTTACACATCAGCAGATGCCAACTGGGTGCCTTTTCAACAACTCCCAATTCACACCCATTTCACAGTTGAAGGATATTCATTAATCTTCTCTCCAAAAAAATGGAAGAAAAGAAAAAGAGAAAAAGAAACAATGGTAGGGAAGGCAGAAAAAGAAAGAACGAGAGAGGAAAGAAAGAAAAGATTATATGCTCCACCTGAATGTCAGTGATTGCTCCAGGGGTCTGGTACGAGAAGTGAAACTGACAAATAATAATAATAATAATAATAATAATAATAATAATAATAATAATAATAATAATTTATTTCTAAAGCACTGCCAATATACACAGCGCTATACAAAAAGAAAATAAAGTATAAAAAAATAGAATAAAACCTGCCAAAGGCGTACAATCTAAAATACACACAATAATAAAATAATAGAAGTCAATTAAAACAAAAAATAATACAACAATTAGTTAAAAACACCCACTGTCTACACAAATGACAAAAAAGTAAATGTAGATCAGACAGTGCCTGGGAATGCCTCCCTGAACAAGGTGGTCTTTAACTCAGATTTAAAAGTAGACAAAGAAGTAATGACCCGTGTTTGAGGGGGAAGAAGGTTCTAGGAGTGAGGGGTGGCACATCCAACTCTCAGTCACCAAATGTTGAGATTAAACATGGGCAACTTGGTTCTTGCTCACTGTACACATCATGATTTTTGTTGTTTTGGACAGAGACAACTACCTTTAGTACTAGATCTAAATAATATAATAAACATCCATATTACTTTTTAAAAGGCCTTAACAACCCTTTATAAAATTGATAGACTCAGTTTTATTTTGTGTTTTGATCCCAAAGTAAATATTATAAATCACAATCCCATACCAAACACATCTCAGTTTCAATGATGGCAACAACAATGATGACAACAATGATGATGATAGAGAGGGGAGAGGAGGAGAGAGGAGGAAGAAGAAAGAGACAGAGCAAATAGACTGTTGCTTTTCATTGGAGTGATAATATTCAGTACGTTTATAAATAGGCAATACATTTCACATTTGTTCAACTCTTTTTTTCTAGTTCAGGCATTTTAGGCTAAAATATACTTTTTTAAAAAAGGTAAGCCTCAGAGCTACATATAAAACAGAAGTTGAAGACTCTTTGGAGAAAAATGAAACCGAAAGTTTCAAGATGACAGCTCTAAAATGTAAAACACACAGCTTCCTGACCACATCGGATAGAGATAGACTATAGACTGTAGCAGTAACACCAGGCATAGTACAAGAACTAAAAGTGAGAGATAGAAAGGCTCACATTCAATTTTCACATTTACTTTGGATTACACTGCAGTTACAGTCTTCTTACCTGCAATCTTTCCATTGCTCTGGGGGGCAATAATGTTGCTCTACTGTAGCAGATTCTCTCAACACTTGAAATGTACTACATCACTTATTCCCAAGATGGGCAGTATGCCCCCCCAAAGCAATGGAAAGATCTAGGGCAGGGACCGGCAACCTACAGCCCGGTTCCAGCCCAGGTCCCCGCACTTACCGGCCCAGGCGGACCCCTGCTGCCTCCGTGCACCGCCGCCGCCGCGGTGTACTGGGCATGCACAAACGAGTCACGGCCGCCATTTTGGAAATCAAAATGGTGGCCACGACATGCGCAGAGGCGGCTGTGGCAGCACGGGCAGTGGCGGCGGCTGCAGCGTGCGCGGGGGGTCGCACATGGTGGTGAGGTGTGCGCGCGCACGCATTGCCATTCCCCCCCCTCAGCCTGGTGGAAGGGACGACTTCGGGGGACTGGCCCCCCGCTCACAAAGGTTGCCTACCCCTGATCTAGGGGGAAGATGAGGGAAAAGGGGGCATCAGGGTGGTAGTGAGGGGAAAAGCCATGGCAGAGGGGCCTTAAGTCAAAGTATTGGCATGCAAGAAAGACAAGGGGAACCAGTTGTTTTTAGGACCACGGTGGGGATGAGGGTTGCATGAAACTTCTTTTCAGGGTCCCTTAAGATCATCGAGCAGCCCCTTAGTCACTTTGTATGATGGTGTCTCTCGCTCTTCGCCTGTCCCCATGAGCTCACTCCCAGAGTACCATTTTGGGACAGACTAACTGACTGAAGCAAGGAATTAGAGCATGTGTGTGTGTGGGGGGGGAAGATTGCTGCTCCTGCTTTCTTTTGTCAGACAGGCTGAGAAAAGAAGTAGCAGAAGAAACAATGCTTGTGTGTCGGGGAGTGGGAATGACGTGAAGCTATGTGGGGAAGGCATGTCTCTCGGGAGGCAGTGGGAGGAGTATCCAGGATTGATTCTTCAAAAGGGTCCTTCGCCTTTCTCATCTCTCTCAGACTGAATTCTTCATCACTGGGTAGAAAAGTGGGAAACCAGGTATGCCCCCTAGATCCTGGCAAAGCTAAGAGTCCTTCTTCGCCAGGGAAAATTTTCTCTTTGCATCTGGTCACCTTGGGAACAGCAACCGAGTAGACAACTGCTGCTCAGCCAGGTGCTTGGTTGCTGTTCCCAAGGTGAATAGGTGCAAAGGGAGCAGCAACTGAAAACCTCTCACCCATGTTGGCCTTTGCCACAAGGCCAATACAAGTGACTCTTGGTCATTGCTCAGCCAGCTGCTTAGTTGCTGTTCCCAGCGTCATCAGTCGTAAAGGAAGCAGCAACTGAGATTGGTTGTTTTGAATTTGCAGTACAACAGTAGACCTAATATTAAGAAATAGGAATGGAGGGATGGTAGCCTGAATGGAAAGGGGAGAGTAGCCTGAAAGTTTGTAGACCATTGCACTATACAATTGTCTTCCTCACCATTGTTATCTCTGTCTCCAAATAAGTCAGGAAATACATTCCAAGAAGATACTTTGAGAGGAATGAAGCAGAACTCTTATTTTAGGTGTTAAAAGAGAATTAATTCATTTCCCTTGAGCCTACAGCAACGTATACTTCCTACATGATTTACAATTCATATGTGCATATGCTGAAGAAAGCTCTTTATAGTATAGTATAATAGAGTTTGCAAACAAATCAAGTTCAGTGGCAAGCAGAACCAGGTTTCTGCATATCCAGTCCAGTGATTTTACATGAATGGTTCTCAGGTATTTGCAATTACAACAAGCTTCACAGGTATTGTTAATAGAAAGCAAAGACCATAAGATATATTAACCAGTGAATGATTGCTTTAAAGTAAAAAGAAAAGGATAGAAATCATGCACTTGACAGATAGAAGTTGCTATGCAACAATTGACCATTTTCAGAAATCCTTTACTATTTAAGCATCAGTAATCCACATAATATTTGACACACTGAATAAAACATTAGCTTGGCTCAAACTAAAACAAAGTAAAAATAAGAAGAAAGGAAGAGACGATTTGACATGGCAAACTAGGTGAAATGTGTGTGGGGGGGTGACCTTTAAATTTGGGACGAGAATCACATGGCGATCCATATATTACACTGAATATTCAAGCAGCCCAAATTCAAGCAGGAATGTTGGGTGTGGTGTGTTACAAGTTGCAGTATAATATATGGATGGCATCATGATTTCCATCTCTCCCAGGTTAGTGTGTGTGTGTACAAAATACATTATAAGCACATGCACACACATATCTATACACTTGCAAGACAGAAAAAGAAATGCAGTTATTGCACCAAATTGATTAAAATGGTTTTAGATACAGACTTTTAGATGGAAGAAGCACACTAAGTGATAAAGAATATAAAACATGAATTGTCTTGCTCTTGTTGTGTGCCTTCAAGTTGTTTTCAACTTATGGTGATTCTACAACCTTATCACAGAGTCTTCTTGGCAAAATTTGCTCAGAGAGGAGTCTGCCTTTGCTTTCCTCTGAAGCTGAGAGAATGTGATTTACCTAAGGCCAACCAGTGGGTTTCCATGGCCAAGTGGGGATTTGAACCCTGACTCTAAGTTGTAGTCCAATATAAACCAATACACCATGCTGGCAGCGAATAACTAGCCCAGCAAAATCCTATGTGCTTTTTCAGGAGGGTGGTGGAGTCAGAAAACTACTTTCTTCTGCAGTATAATTCTGAACAAAATTGTTAGACAGTTGACACCAAATCTCGTCATACTTGTCTTCCCCACATTCTTCTAGGCATGCAAAACCCAAACAAGATTAGGTTGGCTTAAATTTCCTGCTGATATCATAAATGTGGTAAGTAATATGTGCATCATATCCTCCAATATTTCAGATTTCAGATGAAAACTGGGAACATTTGACCAAGCAACATCAGAGCGTGGTCAAGATGACAAAAGTTATTAATGATGAAAGTCACACAAGCCTGGAGAGGCTGAAGCAGTTTACTTTTGCTTGAGCCTATTGGGAAGAGCAAGATCCCACCTCTTTCTCTCCACTTCCTCTTGCTGAGTTAATGGAGTGCAAACAACTTTTGCAATTTGAACTCAATATAGAGCAACTGAAGTGAGCTGAGGACAAAAGGCAGAAGTGGGAGGAGGAGTGAGAAACTGGGACATTTTAAAAGCAATTGAAAAAAATGAGATAGCAGAGGATTAGCCAGGACTGTCCCTACCAAACTGGGAGAGCTGGAAGATATGGTGCAGAGAGTTGGGGCCTCTACAGATGGGCTCTTTGGGCTGTCCTGGAGCCAGGGGTGGGGATGGGCAGCTGCACGCCGGCCGCCTCAACCCCCCCAACCACATCCTGATGCCATGCGCCATGACGCACAGCACATGACATCAGGATGTTCTTCCGGCGCAGCCTTTTGACATACTGTGCTAGAAGGGGTGGCTAAAGAGCTGTGCACTGCCGGCTCTGAAAGGAGCAGCATTTTGTTGCTCCTTTCCGAGGCGGCAAAAGAGAGAATCGGGGCCGAGGCGTCCGGCAGACTCAGCCTCGATCCTCTGCTTCCCGGGGCGTCCCAGGGCTGCCTGCCTGCATCCCCCCTAAGTGAGGAAGCATAACCTCTTTCTCAAATTCTTGCAACCTGAAGTCATACACCACACTATTCTGCAACCATTATAAACTTTGCTCTAAATTTTGAAAGCTGAAATTTAGGCTATAATTTAAGCACAACTGAAAGTTCAAAACAGCTACAACAACTTCTCTTTTACGTGCTTTTCTGTTTTCAAGGGCACTCAAAAACTTGTTCCGCTTACCTTAGAACATGACAAACTCTTCTGAAATGGAAGGGCAGTATTATCTGCCCCCAACGTGCTGTTGAGAGGGAAGGTATGGGGAAATCCCACTTGGCAACCTGTGTCTCCCTTATCTGAAATCCTTGGGATCAGAAGTGTTTTGGATTTTGAAATATTTGCATATACATAATGATATAACTTGGAGATGGGACTCAGGTCTAAACATGAAATTCATTTATGTTTCATATACACCTCATACATGCAACTTGAAGGTAATTTTATACAATCATTTTAATAATTTTCTGCATGAAAATTTTGTGTACACCAGTTTGTGTACACTGAAATATCCAAAAGCAAAGGTGTCACTATCTTAGCCACACATGAAAAAAGTTTTGATTTTTAGAATATTTTAGATTTTTGAATTCCAGATAAGGGAGACTCCACCTGTAATTCATTTTTATGGCAGAGCAGTACAGAAATTAATAAGATTTTATTTAAAAAAAACACATGCTAAGAACAAGACCATGGTATAAAATATCTTCCCCTTTAGTTGGTTTGGAAGTAGCAGCATTTGTACAGAGCAAAAATAAAAAAGACAACCTATCCAAACAAAAATATTTACTTACCATGCTGTCCCTGTAGACATCAAACACAACTGGAAAGAAAAAAAAAGGGAGGGGAGGAACAAGGTTCAAAGTTCTATTGTATTGAGAGAACAAATTAAAATCTTCAAAGTGAAACTGAAGATGCTGCTTTCTTTGGTAAGGAAAAGTATAGTGAGATGCCTTGGAAGAAATGGAGCACGGTGGCATCACCAGGCTTGGTGACACCCGGTGTGTGTGTGGGGGGGGGTGGCTGCTGAGGTGGGGCAGCGTCAGTGGCCTATGCCACCATCCTTGCTGCTCGTCCCTCATGGCATCATTGTTGGCCTGGTTCCCTTCCTAGGGAGGGAACTGGACAGTGGTGAAGCCATGAGGGGTACACCCACCCCTGTGCCGCAGCGGGAGAATCTCATCAGGGTGTCATCCCTCCTGTGGGGTGTCACCTGCGTGGCCCGCATCTCCCGCACCTGCCCAATGGGTGTGCATGTTGTTGTTGTTGTTGTTGTTGTTGTTGTTGTTGTTGTTGTATGCCTTCAAGTTGTTTCTGACTTATGGCAGCCCTAATGTGAACCTATCATTGGGTTTTCATGGCAAGATTTGTTCAGAGGAGGTTTGCCATTGTCTTCCCCTGAGGCTGAGAGCCTGTGACTTACCCAAGGTCACAGTGGGTTTCATGGCTGAGCTAGGAATCAAATCCTGGTCTGCAGAGTGGTAGTGCACCACTCAAACCACTATGCCATGCTGGCTCTTAGGAGGCATGCATGCCTCAGCTTTATTCCTGAATGTTATGGTGCTATGTCTGAATAGGGCATAGAGCTCAGGGACAATCCTGTAAAGAGAACAAGGTTTACTTATCCAGCATTTCCAACGCTGGTAGGTTTTTAAGGAGACAGCCACTACTGATTTGTTGTTCAGTAGCTTATACTGTTTTATATTCTACTTTGGTACAGTGATATACAATTTTGGCTGTTTCATGATGAACAGGTGTATCATAAATCACTACATCTTTTTTGATCCCATTGAAAGCAGTGGACTTCACCACAGTACACAGTACATAAATCTATCATGAGGAATACAAGGTCAAATTCTAGTCACCTGTTCCCAAAAAAGGGATGTTGTGGAACTAGAAAATGATCAACAGGATGAACCAAATGATGAACACTGACACAGGTGAAACACTTCCATAGAAAGAAAAGCTAAAATACACTGGTCTGCATAACTCAGAAAAAAAGAGATGGCTAAAAAATGAACATGAAAGGGGTTTATAACATTACCAACTATTTGAAGATGTATTTTTCATGCTCTTACCATAAAAAAAATCAATTAACTCAGATGATGGGTAGGCAACGCAGAATGCAAAAAGTACACGCTACATGAGGCAACAAATACATTAATTACAGAAGCGACTTCCAGAAGATGTGGTGAAGACTACCAGCATTGATAGCTTTGAGCAGGGGTAGGCAACCTTTCCCCTTTAAGGGTTGAGGGACTTCAGCTTCCAGAATCCCAGGAGCTATTGGCCAACATGGGACTATTGGCCAACATGGCTGAGGCTTCTGGGAGCTGAAGTCCCTCGGCCCTTAAAGGAGAAAGGTTGCCTACCCCTGGCTTTGAGAAATGTTAATCAAATTCATGAGAGATTTATCTGTGCATTCCAGTAATATTTGTTACATCAGTGGAGGGCAACTTTCAGAAGTTAGGAGGCTGTGGCTCCCAATGCATGCCCTAAAAAAAAAAAAATTGAATTCTTTCTCACTATTACCCCCTAGGGGGCATGGGAATAATTTTAGGGCCCTTTTATGCCTAGCACAGGCCTTTTTTCCAACAGAAGTCAACCTTTGGGTCAGTTCTGATTTTTCCCCTTACTTTATTTCCAATGATTTAATAACTTTGGCTGTTTTACAGGTAGGTCAAAGCAAAGAACAAATTTATGATGTAACCATAAATATTTCAGCCACATTTGCAAAATAATTCACATCATCTACAGTCTGAAAGAAATGATCACTGCTACTGTGAACACTCTTGTATGCAGATCAAAGATGGCATATGCAAAGCCATTCATTTCTCAGTCATTATGAGGGAAAGCTCTCAGTCTTTCCATTCCTTCCCCAGGCACAATAAGGTTAGCAGCACATGTTTGGGAGTTGTAATAGAATTGCTCCACCTTTCTATCTGTGCATGAATATAACCACAGGAGTTGGGCAACATGTGGTATGTAGGCTATATACCCCTTTCAAACACTGCCTTCCCAGCCATTGCTTGTCTTCTGACTACTGAAGCAGTGGCAGTGGAAAAAAGGTAACTTTTCCTTTCAAAACAAGGTATCCTTTTCCTACCATCTTGTTTGTAAATAGAACTGTGCTCCTAGAAGCTTCCAGGAATGCAATTCAACATAAATAGGGTATTTAAGAAGTGTGTGCTTTGTTTTAAAAGGTAAACCAAGTAGTTATGTTGTTGTTCTACTGTTGCCACAGCAGCAAATTCAGCAACATCAGGATAAAGTCGGTAGCCAAGATATCCAATCAATACCACAGAAGATGATAGTTTACATTTTAAAAAGGCTTTACTTAGATGTGTGAAAATTATTTCCTTTGTGGTTTTTAACTTGGTTGTTTACAGTAGTTTTATTTATTTTATTAACATCCATGACATCTGTGCTGCCTTAAAAGTCTCCTTCACTAATGAAAGGAGAAAATTCATAGGATTTCTCACTTCATGAAGTCCACTGATTTTTAAAATCAATGATACAAACAGCTGATTAAAAGACCACCACTTAAATTATCGATGAATACCGTATGTTCCATCTTAGCTTTATTTTACAAAACCGTACACACTGATGCTAATGAACAAGAGAAAAACTATGTTGTTCTCCCCCAATCTCTGTTTTTAAGATCGAATGTGGTATCTCTATCCCTATAGTAATGAACAAAATGCTCTCGCTTTGACAAATGACATGAATGACACTTTGAGAAGAGCTTCACACAGAGAAAGACAGAAGGCTTTGAAACTTCCAGGGAAACTATTCCTACTGTTATAGAAGCAAGACAAATTTAACTAAAATGCAGTTTGCTTCTTCAGCTATTGAGTTTCAGCAGGTAAAACTTCAGAGATATCTCTAGTCACATATATAATTCTGCACCCTCCCCAATCCCATGTCCTTTTAGTTTTTGCAAGACTGCAGTCCTAATTATTTTCATCAGAAAGTACCCACCAAAAGTAGCAGGGAGGAGAAATAAAAAACGTAGAATTAATTCCTTCATAACGTTAAAAAGATACTTACAATCTTCATCAAAAAATTTATACTGTATATGTTTCTTGAAAAACTCCTGAATACATGTGCAGATCTCTTCTTTTTGTTTAGAGATGTGTTCGTAGTGTTGGGTGTAATCCCGTTGTGAAATACCTTTCAGGAAAATAATTATAAAGTAATTTATTTCCTTTACAAAGCTCTAAAAAGTGATATTTGGGACTAGTGCCAAAACATGCTTGTACATCTTGTATTAAGATCATTTCAGGGCTACTTGACATGACTGGGACGAATTCAGAATTGTTTTAGGAGGACAGTAGAAATATTTTATTAAGACTATATCATGCTGGTCAAGGACCGAATAAATAAATTGAATTGAATTGAATATTAAGACTATAGTCCAGAGCTTGGCAACATTATTTTTGGACTACAATTCCCAGAATCCCCTGTCCAACATAGCCCAAATTAATTTTTCAAAGCTCTAAGAGGCTATTTCTGCCCATCAAAGTTCCATTAAAAATGGCCCAGAGACCTAAGCAAGTGATTGTAGACACACATAAGGAAGTCATCATTGACAGAATATTCAGGAAACAGAATACTTATAAATTGTAACGAAACTTATTCAATAATAGAACTGTAATGAAGTTACAGTGTTGATGTAGGATGAATGGATTAACAAATTTTAGATTAAGACTGCATTTGATGATAATGGAATGGGTGAGGGGATGGATGTTGTATATATGGGATTGTGGATTGAATGTATTTGTATTTTGTTTTGATTATATAATAAGAATTTTTTTTTAAAAAAATGGCCCTGACACATTAGTGAATTTAATTGCAGCCATTCTTATCTGAGCAGACCTGCCTCCTCTGGTTGTAGAAACTATGGAAGTTTATCTAACAAATCTAGGTAGCTCAAAACCCTCTCCCCCAAAAAACACAACCCAACAAAACCTTTAAAAACCAGTATTGCAAAGATGAATTTATTTTTGCCCCATCTGTCCTCCAAAAATCTCCAAGTAGTACATTAACCTAACTGGAGCTCAAGGGAATTGGTTAGAACAAAATACAGTGTTATTACCAAGTTAATACAAATCTTCAAGTAAACTCTGACTTATGGCAGTCTTGTAATAGCTTTTTATTAGCAAGATTTGTTCAGAGGTTTGCTATTGTCTTCCTCTTAAGCTAAGAAGGTGTGACTTGCTCAAGGTCATCAAGTATATTTCCGTGGCTGAGTGAGGATTTGAATCCTGGCCTCCTGGAGCCCCAGTCCAACAATTAATCCACTACACCACACTGGTTTGATATGGTCATGACTATATTCAAACCAAGTATATTAGTGAAAGCACCACATTGGAGGAATTGGGTAACTGCCTGGTTCCTTCCTTTCTGCCTCCCTTTGTCCAGGTGTATGGATGTAATTGCGTTCTATTCAAGGAAACAGTTAAATGTTATGGTTGTCACAAGTCCAAGTGCCACACTTTCACCAAATAATCACACAGAAGCAGTGAAGAATTATGGCTGCCATTTTTCTGCACTCACAATATAAGCTTCTGGGAGGGAAAAGACAAAACACTCACTAACATTCTGCAGCAGCTAAATGTGTTATTTGGAAACAACTATGGATCTCCACAGACAGCCAAGTAAGTTCTAAATTTTAAAAACTGCACTTGTGTCTACCAGAATGTTTTAAAGTGAGAAATGTTCCAGACAAGGTAAGCAATTTCCCTTTTTTATTCTGCACCATCAGAGGTGAAAATGTACACAGCTTAAGACTTCAAAGAAAATTTTAAAAAAAGTTTTTCAAAAAAAAAAAGTTATTGTGGGCCCTAAGACCTAAGGGACATAGCAAGTTGAAAGTGAACATTAAAATGCCTGAATAGATGTATATCAGGTCTCAGATAATGCAGAACAATTAAAAATAAATCCATCAATACCACATGATCAAAACTGATATTAAGGTTACCAGGTTATTGCTGATGTCTGTATATTTTTGTTTGCTGTATTTCATTGTGAACATCTTGGAGCATGTTGTATATAGAACAATGGTGTACAGATGAAGTGACTGTAGAAACTAATTAGAAACAGAAGTAGCAAATCCAAAGGGACCATTGCCAGATCATACCATATAATTTTGCACATGAAAGCTATTGAGTCTATTCTAGAAACACACAATCGCAAGCCTTAGAAACCACTACTAACAACCTCACCTATAAGTTTGTTTTCCTTCACAAAGCATCTGAATTCTGCCCCAGGAATCAATTCACACCATTTTCGGAGTACAAGCTATTGGAACAAAAACAAAATAAGAAAGAAGACTGCATAACTATCAATTAGCATAAAAGCACACATTTACAATATCAGCAGTAGTTAAGGAATTATGGTTTTGAAAAAATGATTGCTAGAAACAAAGAAAAGCCTGCTTTAGTCCGTGCATTTATCTCTGCGAACCAGCCAAGTTGCTGAAATGCTCTGTAGGTGCAAATGTCACATATTTTGTATATTTTTTTGTGTCTGTGGGAAATATTTAACTAATATGCACATCTTGCCAGCCTCCTTAAGAATGTTAAAATTTGCCTGGTATGGGGGGGGGGGGGAGATTTCTTAATATCCAATTTAATCCAGCATTCTGTTTCAACACCGGTCAACCAGATGGTTCCAGATGTTCACACACAAGACATGACGGTCATTATGTCGGCTACCTCCTGTCCATCAGCAACAGCAGCAGCTGCCATTCATATGGGCAGCAGCAACAATATAAATGAGCAAACATTTTCACTTGATAGGCATGCACAAAATAAGGGGAGGTGCATTCTACACTGCTAAAAGCACTCACAAAAACTATTTGCAAAAAACTCCACAAAAACCCCATATACTTTAGACACAGCACCATCGGGCCTAGACTAAGAAGAAGAGCCCTCCCTCCATTATCATCCGATGTCATCTGGGGGAGAGACACTAGGCACAGTACCATCGGGCCTAGAATAAGAAGAATCCTTACTTCTTAAAGGACGGGTGGGATTCGGGATTTTATGTTCTGTTTAATATATCTGTATGGAAATTTTAATGTTGTAAGCCACCCCGATTGCTCTGCAGAGGGGCGGGATATAAATTATTATTATTATTATTATTATTATTTACTTTAAATATTTGAAGGTCTGCCAAAGTGACAAGATAATTACTTAATCCGAGAGAGTTTATTCAAGGCAAAGTCCAATGATGTTTAAGTGGTCCTTTGAGTACTAGATAATAGCACTATTTGGAGTAAAAGAGTAACATCAAAGAAAAGTTTTTGGCCAGGACTCAAGGGACTTGTTCTGCTGTTAAAATCACTTTGCAGCCTCTCTGTGTACCTCAAAATCTACTCCAGAGAAATTGGAAACCCTCTAGAGCAGGATTCTGGATGGCCCAGAGGGCTTTATGACAGAGAGGAAGAAGATCTGTTGCACTAGTAGGATTCAAGTCTTTCCTCTTACCTCATATTCAAAACTGGGGTCAGGGGAATCATCATTACAGTGGATAAATCTGCAAGAGAAAACAGCTGCATTAATCTCCCTGCATTTGCTTATTTTTTAGGGCAAGTAGCATGAACATCTAACACGAAAACCTTACTTAATGCCCTTCTGGAAAATGTTATGAAAATGTTAACTGAGAAAAGCAAGAGATTAAAACAAAGATTAATGCAGTAACTGCACAAAGCAAAGGACTGGATTTAAGAGTAACCCAGTTTAACATGGACTTCACTGAAATCAATGGAATTTAATTTCATGTAACATCTGCTGCAACTGTTTATATGTTTACTCGCAAGTAAACCTCATAAAATTCAATGGGACTCACTCCGAGTTAGGTATGGATAGTCTTAGCCTGGATTCAATCCAATAAGCTTGTCAGCAAATCAACAACAAAAACCCTCTCACATATGCCTTCTAAAGTACACAATTAACATCAAAGGAGAGGAGGATATTTATGATGATGATGATGTATTTATACCTGCTCTTCAACCAAAAGGCTATCAGAGTGGCTTACAAATGGATTAATTAGACGGTTCCCTGCCCTCAGGCTTACAAGCTCTAACAAGACAAGACACAAAAGGAAAAGGGAATGGTGGTGGTGGTTGTTAACTGCCCTTGAGTTGGCCCCGACTCATTGCGACCCTGTGGATGAGACATCTCCAGTTCTGCCTGTCCTCCACTACTCTGCTTAGGTCCTGCAAATCCATGCCCATGACCTCTCTGACTGACGTATCCATCTGGTGTGCAGTCTTCCTCTCTTTATGGAACCCTCTACCTTTCCTAGAATTATTGCCATTTCTAATGAGTGGTGCTTCCTCATGATGTGGCCAAAGTATGACACCTCAATTTGATCTTCTTGGCTTCCAAGGAAATTTCCAGCTTGATGTGTTCAAGAACCCATCTGTTGTCTTTTTGGCTGCCCAGAGTATCCTTGGCACTCCTCTCCAGTACCACATCTCAAATGAGTTGTTTTTTTTTTTTTAATTGCTTTCTTCACTGTCCAGCTCTAACATCTGTACATGGTGATGGGGAATACAATGGTTTGGACAAGTCTAACTTTAATGTTAAACATTATTTTAGGAGCTGGGGATAATGCTGTTTCCTCTTTACTTTTTCTTCCACCTTTTCGCACCAATACAATGTTCAATTTAAGTGTGATGGACAGTTGGGTAGCTTGATATGGACACTGGAAATGACTACCTCAGAGGTGGGGGACTCTCCTTCCTTGGATGTATTAAAAGATAGGTTGGATGACTTCCTCCTGAGAACGTATATTCCTGTATGGCAGTGGTTTGGAGTTTAACTGTATATTCCTGCATGGCAAAATGCTGGACTAGGTGGCCTTTGTACTTCCTTCCAGCTCTAGGATTATATGTGAAACAAGGCTGGACAAGTATCATCAGCAACTACTGGAAGTACCTGTAGCATCTTGCACTACTATAGAGTTGTTCTATTTTTTTTTAATTATGCATAATTATTCTGCACCACAGAATGGCTTACATTTGGTTCTCAGGTGGCCTCTACTTGAAATAATGGACAGAATCAGATTATGCTTGGCTTTAAGTAGTGATACTCTATCAGGTGTTTCCAAACTATTTTCTCAACGTTGGGACAACCCTGATATAAATACACTGGAAGAATTTGTCAACAGCCATAACCCCAGAGTAGCACAGGGGAAATCATAGTATGAAACTATTATCCATCATATAGCATGAAATTCAAACATCTAAAAATTATTTGCTTTGAGTTTGAAATAAAAGAGACTTGTTTCAAGTCATCAGTGATACAGAAAAGGAGCTTAATTAGGCAGAATCTGTGTCTGCTAAAGAAAGCAAGACATCTAGTAGGAAGACTTAGGGGGGGTTGCAACCTGCCAGAAATAGTGCAAATTGAGTCCACTTTTAGGGTTAGGGTTAGGGAATCATGGGAACTGTATTTTATTGTGGCATCAGAGCTCTCTGACAGAGAAGGCTCAATATCTCAGGAAAAAACAAAACAACTCCCATGATTCCCTAGCACTAACCCTAACCCTAAAAGTGGACTCAATTTGCACTATTTCTGGCAGTCTGCAACCCCCCTTAATGCTCTTAGCTTTTTGGCCCTCAGGATGGCAAGCAACCCTTGTCCTTGCCAGATGCCCACCCATATTCTACAAGTAGCGTATCTCTTATTTCCTTACTATACTAATTGGCTGCTTAGTTGGGGATCTCTGATGAGCTACAATTGGTATGGGGTGAAAAAATATTAATATATGGAAATATGGGTGTTTTCTGTTAGAGGTTTGCACAACTTAATTGTTCAGGAAGGAGCAAAGGCATAGGAGAAGCAGAAATCCCAGCTTATCGTCTTTACACTGTTCCTTTTTAGGTTCTTGAGTGCCTTCTTTCTTCATTCTCTGCGGGTTCCCTATCTTCTTAGTAGGAAGCCATTGGTCTAGTTAGGTTTCAATTTTGTTCCTTCTTCTTTGCAATTTGGCAAGTGGAAATTATTTTATTCATCAACCAGCAGGACTATAAGCTGTTCTATAATTGTTAATATTTATATTATTGTTTGGAACTCTGCCTTGAACAAACCAAGGCAGAGTTCCTTCCTTGTTGGGTTTGGGGGTCTTATTTTGTAGTTTGTATTTTATCAGTTGTAAGCCACCTCAATTGTTTTAACAGAGGGGTGGGGTAAAAATTATTATTATTATTATTATTATTATTATTATTATTATTAGGCATTCTCTTTCAATTCTCTTTAGCATAGTAACACTAAATGTTGCATTAAATTCTGTTGGAATGGCATAAAAAGGATTTAGATACTATTTCTAAGCCTAGCAGACTATAACATTACTTACAATCAGACTCTAGCAAGTGCTAGAAAAGGACAGACTACTGAGAGTTAGAGAATGTGACTGCACATTAAATTCAAGAAGGAAGTGAAAGAAAAAAAAATGGAATGTATAAAGAATAGGAAGGCCAGTGTGGTATAGTGGTTTGAGTATTGACTCTAGAGACTAGAATTTGATTCTCCACTTGGCCATAGAAACCCATTGGGTGACTTCTGGCAAGTCATACATTCTCAGCTCCAGAAAACACTGTGATAGATTCACCTTAGGGTTGCAACTCAGAAACTGCTTGAAGGTACACACCACTGCTACCACTAACATAAAGAATGGAAAGAAGGGCAAATCACCAAGTAAGAATACAGATGTGTAGCCCAAGAATTCAGGAATAGTGTAAGTAAAGCTAAAGCTCAAACGAACTGACACTAGCTGGGGATGAAGAAAGCACCAAGAAAGATTTTCAAAAACATTTGAAGCAAGAGAATGGCCAAGGAAATGGTGGGACCACTGCTCAGCTAGGATGGCAAAATATTAACAGATCACAATGAAAAGGCACAACTGCTCAATACATACTTTGCCTCAGTTTCCCCACAAAAATGGGACTGAGTGCTTCCATGCACCAACAGAAACCTTGGCTAGAGGACTGGAGACAAATCAATATTGTCCCTCTCTTCAAAAAAGGGGGGGAAAAGAAGCTCCAGGAAATTACAGGGTTAGGGTTAGGGTTTAATCATTTAAATTATCCTTAAACTGATCCTTTTTCTATATTGCAGCATAATTATCTAATCAAGATAATTATGCTGCAATACAGAAAAAGGATCAGTTTAAGGATAATTCAAATGATTCTAAATTATTATTATTATTATTATTATCATCATCATCATCAAATCCAGTATTATTCTCTGAAGCAGAAAGTAACAGAGAAAAGTAATGGAATTTGTGAATTTTGATTTGCAGATAGATATTAATATACCAGCAATGCAGAACCTGTGCTGCCCCCTCTCCATTTGAGGGACTATAACTCCCTTCATCCTTCACCAAACACAAGATGAAGAGTCCCCAGTTTCCTATCGAGGCACAGATCAAAACCCAGACGCACTCAGTTTCAGTGAGACAGCTGTATTATATGCCTTCAGACTCCCATGAGGACTGTAAAAAGATTTGTGAAATTTCAAGCAGAAATAGGGAGACAAAACTCTATTTGAACTATTCATCATAAGGAATCCCCCAAGGAAAAGTTAGGTTTCTTTGTTTAAAAAAACTGTGCTGAAGTCCTGAATAACAGAATACATCCCTTAAGACAAAAAGCCTTTTTATGCCAGCTTGCCACTGCCATCTTCTGACCTAATAACAGGAGTGCAAACCAGCAATAACTGGCTCATCACCTTAAAATTCCTTCATACAAAACAGGAAGCAGAATGACACATCAGAGAAGAACTTTACTCATCCACCTTGAATACAACTTCTTTCAGGCTTTTAATTTTGATAGCAAGTCAGGTTTTGTGAACATCTTTGTTCATGAAGCTTCTGAGCCTTTTGACACAAAAGGCCTGAGAATGTTCCATTTCTACCCTTCTTTAGCACAGGAATAACCCAAAACTGGAAATACTCTTAGTTCATCTTTGTTGTAGTAGTTGTAGTTGTTGTTAGCTGCCCTTGTTCTGACTCATGGTGACCCTGTGGATGAGACATTTCTAAGAATCCCTATCTTCCACTGCCTTGCCCAGATCCTGCAAGTCCTTCCCCATAACCCCCCTGATTGAGTCTATCCATCTGGTTTGTGGTCTTCCTCTCTTTCTTCTACCTCTACCTTTCCTAGCATTATTGTTTTTTCTAGTGACCCATGCCTTCTCATTATGTGGCCAAAGTACGATAGTCTCAACTTGATCATCTTTGCTTCCAAGGAGAGCCCTGGTCTGATCTGTTCAAGAACCCATTTGTTTGTCTTCTTGGCTGTCCATGGTATCCTAAGTACTCTTCTCCAGCACCACATTTCAGATGAGTTGATTTTCTTTCTGTCTGCTTCCTTCACTGTCCAGCTCTCGCATCTGTATGTGGTAACTGGGAACGCAGATGTTAATGCTGAACATCCAATACTACAAGCCAAACTAAAATGGGTGCTTGAGCTGGCAAATGAGAAAGCAAGCAAATGCAGAAGGGAAGAGTGTCAACTGCAGATGGATAAACCACAAAAGAGCATCACAAATACATAAACAAAAGGGTATTAAAGAATATAATAACAATTATAAATGAGAATGATATTTACAGCCAATATGATAACAAAGAAATAGAAATATAAAATATAGATCTAGATGGTCTTTTAGGGTTTATGCAAATGTGAGAAAGTCATATCAAGATGCTGGAGAGAGCTGTGTCTCTGCTCTGTGCCTCCTAATCTTGTCTGTTGCCCTTAGGTTTTGCGATGGAACAGAGGTCCCATCATCAGTGAAGACAGATAATAGTGCCAATCCAGCAGATTTGGTACATGGAATGGGATGAGATACTATCTTATGGTTCACTTCAGGCAGCAAAATATTTTGGTCCAGCACTTAAATAGCATTCTGATCTGAGGAGAAGTCCATGATTTCTCCACAGAAGAAAGCATGGGGGTCACACCTGAACCCCAAACCATCACCCAGACCATCTTTTTAAGCTCCATGCTGAATCACAAGAGCAGAGCAGCAAAGTCTATTGTAGTAGACCATTGCAAATTAAAACTAAGTTGTATCTTCTTCGTTGGGCAGTTAGAATTTATGTTCCTGAGAACAGAATTTAATCTTCACACTCACATGATTTAATGCTTAAAAAATATGTGTGGCCAGAGTGTGACTCTCATGTTCAGAATCATCTTAAATAAGGGATTGGAATGAAGATATAAAACTGCATGGTCCTCTAGATGTTGTTGAACTGCAACTCTTAGCATTCCTCAATATAATCTATACTGGCTAGCACTGCTGGAAACAGCTGTCCAGCATCATCAAGAGGGCAACACAATTCTGCTCCCTAAGATAAAGACTCAACTGAGGTCTGAGGCTTATCAAAGGAATCTGCTTACTGCCTGAAATTTGTCCATGGACTGGCATATTATTATTATTATTATTATTAATTAAAGTTTATTTTTAGAGAGCTGTCAGTGTACTCAGTGCTGTACAAAGACAATCAAGAATAAAACAAATAATAAAACAAATAAAACCTGCCTGAGGCATACAATCTAAGTTAAAACAATGAGCAGAATAATAAAAATCAATTTAAACAAAGACAATTACAACCGTTAATAACAACATCCACCCTATTTAACAGCATATCCTATTTAACAGTCCATTTTTGTAGCCTGCTCCTCAAAATCCACCACCAGCACCCACTGGTTTGGGTTAATAGTCAGCATTAATTGTTGATGTCCCTTCACATAGGAAAGGCAGTATCTCAGTGACAGAGCAGATGCTTTGTATGCTCAGACTCACTCCCCAGCATTTCTAGTTAAAAGGGTCAACCAACAGATGCAAAAATCTCATTTTGAGACACTGGAGAACCACTAACACACAATGGAGACATGGCAGGGCTTGACAAACAAACAGCATCCTGTATTCACATGGCTCCAACTATTTTTCAGAATTTGTTTGTCTAGCATCTCAGAAACCTGATACACTAGAACAGAACATGTGCAATGGCTCTCCCAAGAGTTATCATGCACAAGAAATGCTTTTTTTTTAAAAAAAAAACCAACACCTCTTCTGTGTATGAAACTTGTGTACACACCATAGTATACACCATGTATTCAGTTGTCTTATATTATTACACTGTGTGGCTTTGAAAGCTTGCAACATGTAATTGTACATTTCGGTTGGCCCAATAAAGGTAGCATTGGTTGAATGTTATTGGATTTGCTATATGGTCAACATGGTTACCCCTGGATATTACACTGTTATCTATATATCTAGCCAAAGACTGATATAGCAAAACGATTCTTTACTTCAGTAGCCATGATCAATATAACCAATGATCCTGTAGCAATGAAAGAATAAAGATCCTATATCTGCTAATTTCACTCCAGCCCTTTTTGTAATTACTGTAATTAGGTAATCTAGAAATGTAACATCATCCCCATCAGTTTTCTATTACATTTGTACTTCTTTGGATCTGTTAATGACAGAACTTTCTCCATTAATAGAGCCTGTTTTTCTCCTGTTTTTTTTTTTTTTAAATCTATAAGCCTGTTCAACTAATGCAATAAATAAATGTACCCAATTTTTACTCGTTCAGCACTTTCTCTCCATGTGGCAATTACATTTCTAATCTTCTTTTCCAGGGGTGATGGAGCTTAATCAATATCTTAATTAATGAAGACAGCTTTATAATACAGAAGGTACCGTATTTTTCGCCATATAAGACGCACTTTTTCTTCTCCAAAACAGGGGTGGGGAAGTTG
>CM034708.1:120685202-120699698 GCA_020142125.1 Phrynosoma platyrhinos
TTTAAGATTGATTTATATTTTAGTATGACCTTTCTTGGCTATGAATCCACTTCTGCAGAGGCATTGGTAGAGACATGGAGGCTCTTCAAGGTATGTAGAGAACCTTCTCAGAGGAGATTGTTTGTTTGGAAACTTGAGAGGATTTGGTTAACCCCAAGAAATGTGCTAGGGTAGGAATCATGTGGCCCTCCAGGTGTTGTTGAACTGCAACACCCAGCATTCTGCACCACTGGCTATGGTGGCTAGGCTTCTTGGGCTTTCAGGTGCCCAACAACACATGGGAGGCTAAACGATTTTTGTAGGGATATGTTACAATCTGTAGGGAACTGTAGACTCTCCAGATGTTTTGGCTTATAACACCTTCATTCTTTTACTATGATAATCCAGGCTGCAAATGGTAGGACAGTAGGTCAAAACATCTGGAGGGCCAATACGTCACTCTCTTTTAACACTTATAATATATCAATTTCTTTTAATACTGCTTAGAAATGAGATTCAGTTTTCCTCATATGCTGGAGAAGATGAGGCTGCATCAGTGAGCAGTAGTCCAATGTCATTCACAAGGACTTGTTCATAACCTGTAATGTTTAAGCTCATGCTCAGTTGTTGTTTTTGGCCTCTTAGACATATGCTGCACTTCCTTCCTTTTCTGGTATGTCTTATGGCCACGTAATGTCTAGTTTACCAGTCTTTCCTCAAATGAACCAACTGTCCTTTGACTGTTCTGAGAAATCTTCTGTGAGTAGCTGGGGTAATGATTTGCTATTGGTGTCACAACACTATATGGGGTCACAATCCATCTCTAGTCCTTTATGTCTTCCCTGTAACATTTCACATAGTTGCTCAATCTTCACTGGCATGCTCTGATGTGGCAAACACTTTTTAAAAAAACAGCAGCATCCACTGTTGCCTACCTATGTTCAGGTTGGAAAATGTATGTACATTATGTGCAGCTGTAGCAGAAGTGGGATTTGACTGAGAATTCCTCCCTTAAATGGCTAAAAGCAGGTAATCTAAAGCAATTTAATACAAATCCTAATTTCAATGAGTCTTGATTTTCCCTTAAGTGTATCCACCTTCTGTCTACCTTAAGAAAAGGCTAAACAATATAAAGATATACAATAAATATTGCAAAAAATAAAACAGTTCTTGCTCTTAATTCACTGTAGTGATGATATGCTCCTCATTTGTACCTCTTACATACAGATGTACCCAAAGCTACAGTTTCTGATCTCTTACAGTGCAATCCTATGGATGCTTATTTGGATGTAAGTCCCACTGTGATCAGTGGGGCTTTCTCCCAAGTAAGAGTAAGTAGGACTGCAGCCTTAAGTTCCCACTTCCTTGCTTTTTCTTTTTACCTCTCATTCTGACTTCTGCTATTATTACTTTGTTCTTTTTCTCCTTTGTAGCTGGAATTTCTCTTCCTAAAGTCACGACTGATGGTTCTGGCTATATGGTCTTCTTCTATTCTCTGGCCAGGTTTGCACTGTTGATCAATAAAGCATTTGTGTGATTTTCCCTGGGATTTGATACAAGGTTCTACTCTCTAGAGGTCATTGGGGAAGCCAGAGTAACTAGGCATCTAGCATCCCAGTCTATCTAGTATCTGGACACATCACACACTGATCCAGAATAGAACTAGTTCCTCCAGGTACATCCAGAACTATACGGCAGGAGGGCTTTCCTCAAATAAATAGGACTGTGCAAATAAGAGTAAAAATTGTGGAGTGAGATTTATTGCTCTATAATGCACCCAGATCAGAAGATATTTGGTGTTTTGGGAGCTGCCATGCTTCTCAGTGGCTGCTCAGACTCTGGAACTCTCTGCTGTAGGAGATTAGGTTGGTGCCTTCTCTGTTGACCTGCTGGCCAGGAAAGACCTTTCCATTCACACTGGCCTTTGGTATGTAGGCTACTGTGCCGTAGAATAGAGTGCAACGTATTGGAGACTGGCCGTGATTTTGTTTTTTGCTATTATTGTTCTGTTTTGGATCAAGACTTTATTTTTCATCTTTATTGTATTATTGCTACCCACCTTTGAGTACCTTTTGGTGGACAAATGGGGTGCAAATTAAAGAAAGAAAGAAAATGAAGTACTTGAACTAACACTAAGGTTTATATAGGAAACATAACATCCAGGAAAGTGGACCAGTGTATTGGGACTGTCCTTTCCACCAGCTTTCTTGTGTGGCACATATAAACTGTTTCTTCTTAGTTGCCTCCTCCCAGCTGGCACTGATTCTGGCTTTCTTTATCACCGTATCTCGCTATCCTGCTTTCCTTCCTATTTTTATTCTTCTATTTCTCTTACAACCAGTAACAAATTAAACTCTTCTGTCCCAGCAAAAATGTACGAAGGGCCTTGTTGGATCAGTATGAAAATCCATTTAGTCCAGTGCTCTTTGCAATAGCTGTCAGCCAGCCTTCAACACTCACCTGTCAGCCATGAAAGGGATAGGGCCCTACCATTTGCTCCTAGAGCCTGATACACTTAACACTAATAATAATAGAAAAGAGAAGGAGGAGGAGGAGGCATGGTAGTCCTTAAGGCCCTTCTGACATTTAATCTAGGGGTGGACAGACAATGTCAGGTCCTCATATTTACTCATAAATCTACCCAATTTCTGCATCTCTCTGCAACCTTTCTGAGGCACAGATATTTGCATGTATATTCATGCACAGGCTTCTCTAACATAAGGTGTTCCACAACATTTTCTGTAATACAGTGGGCCCTTGGTATCCCGTGAGGTTTGGTTCTGGGATCCCCCATGGATACCAAAATTGGTGAATACTCAAGTCCCATTGAATATAATGGCATAATAAAATGGTGTCCCTCATATAAAACAGAAAAATCAAAGTTTGCTTATTGGAAATTCTTTTTAATATTTTCAAGCCGGAGCTGACTGACTCCGTGGATAAAGAATCTGTGGATACCAAGGGCCAACTGTAGTTTTCCCTGACCACAATTTAGTATGCAGAGCTCCCCAACATACATAGGCTAAGATCCTTCAGTATGTGTAACTGCACACATGTAATTTGATGTCCTCCCATCTGCAGTCACTTGTCAGTGGGGAAGAGAGTGGGCAGGGGGAGATGATCCACACCATAGAGAAGCAGCTGGTCTCTGCTCAGTTGGGGTTGGGGATATGAAGATGTGCTCTCACATGGAGCACACCTTACTTTCCCCTTCCCCCTGGAGCCCAGAGTAGCTGGATCTTCATGGTCTGAATTGCCTCCCACTTCTGTTTGGTAAAATGTAGAAGCAGTACACCTCTGTGGAGTTGACAGCTGTCAAACATGGGAGGTTTTTGGACAGAGTGCATGGTCAGTAGAATAGCCCTCTACACTCTGTCCAAAAAGGTACTTATGCATATATAAGTTGCACTTAGGCATGCATATGTCACAAACAGGATGCTGGCCATTATCTCTGAGCTGAGAACTACCTTGAAAAAATTCAGGAAAGTCCATAGTCTGAAGGATACCTGTGTTCTTCTCACATTTTGTTGTGAAAAGATTAAATTGGGTTGGTTCACATGTGAATGTAGAACAAATTAAATTCTTCCCAATTCATTTAAGTCAAACAGATGGAGCATTTCAGTTTTGTCACCTAAGTAAATTAAAACAATTTCAAATTATTCCTTTAATGGGCACAGCTTGCTTGGAGGGAGAAAGCCCATTTCTTAGTGAGTCATTCTGTAGTCAGTTTATGTTGTGCAAACTTCCCAAACTCTCCCCTTTTCACTTGTCTGCAAGCAAAACACTGCCCATTAAAAAAAAAAAAAATCAGCTGCAAAACAAATTCCACCACTGATAACCTTTTAAACCAGGGGTAGGCAACCTAAGGCCCGGGGGCCGGATGCGGCCCCCCGAGGCCTTTGGACTGGCCCCAGGCCGGTCCTGCCGCCCCCGCTGCCCCCCACCTACCATGATGATATTGATTATTGTTGTTATTACTTGTTCTTGGGATTTTCTTGGCAAAATCTCTACAGGGGTTTTGCCATGGCTTTTCTGGGGCTGAGAGAGTGTGCATGCATTTTTTAAATTTTTTAAAAAAGATTTATTTATTTATTTATTTATTTTTGGTGCTTCGGCCCCCCAATTGTCTGAGGGACAGCAACCCGGCCCCCCAGCTCAAATAGGTTGCCAACCCCTGTTTTAAACTGTTCTAAATGTTGTAGATATAATCTATTAATTTTTTTAAAATAAAAACTCTTATAGTTCTCATCTTCTTTTCTAAAAAGACAATTACAGAAAGAAAATGGGTGAAGCTTGACCAGACCACTTACCTTGATCCCACAGGTAAAACAAGGTAACCAATCATTTCCTCTGCATCACTTCATGAGTTATTACCAGTAGAACCAGTAGTTTTCAGACTGTATTCTGGGGAACTAGAATTTGTCCCCAACAGGAGAAATCAATTTTGCACATGTTCCATGATTCAATATGAGTTGATTAGTTAGGAAACCACAATTTATTACTCTAGAAATGTCTTATGAGAATTAGCTCTATTTGTTCTTGTTAATTTATTCTTTACAAATGTGTTTATTTTCCTTCTGATGTCCAGGGCTGCATACATGTTGCGCTTCCACTGGAGGCAGAATCATGGTTTATACTAAAACCTAAATGTCCATTCAGATGGTCGTATTGGCTTAATAAACTAAGATATACATGAGATCTTGGCCCCTGCACACAGCCCTTTCGGTCTAGGAACTTATTAATTAAACATAATAGTCCAAACATAGTTACTGGATTTAGAACAAGTCAAGTTTAAAATCAGGACTTGTTCTGAAGCAAATAGCCATAGTTTCTCTGTTGAGATAAAACGGGAAACTAGTTAATTTTGCACATGTTCCACAACCCGATATGAGTTCATGATTACTGTTAGACGAACAAAGAGAGAGAACCTGGAATGTTACTTTTTAAAAGGAAGCAGTTAGTTTACTCATTACTTTAATCAATGCAATCCAGACAGATGACCTGCTGAGGTACTTGTTAACTAATTTTCTGCTATTGTTACTGTTTGGCATTACTGTTAATATTGTATCATTCTAAAGCATAGGAAATTCTATCTGGTTACTCCACCTGGCCAATTCAGATATTGGACTTTGGAAATTCTAGGAAAACTGCAAAACATGTTACAAAGCAATCCTCAAGACAGCGACCCATTTTACCCTTCCTTCTACTTTCCTCAGTCCACACCTAGACAATAATTAACAGGAAGACAATCTGGTCCTGTTCAACTGAAAAGTAATGAATTACAACCATGGCTTTTACAGACAAAAAAGTAATTCAGAGTGCATCTGCACTGTAGAAATAATACAGTTTGACATCACTTTAAGTGCTGTAGCTCCATCCTGAAGATTTCTCTACCAAAGAGGGCTGGCACCTCACCAAACTAGGATTTGGTGAGATGGAGCCATGGCAGTTAAAGTGGTGTCAAACTGCAATATTTCTACTGTGTAGACACATCCTAAATTCCAGCTTGTTACTGCCAAAAGCAAATAGTTCCCAAAAGAGCTCAGTAGAAAAATGTTATACTTACCTAGCTATGCAAGGGATTTTGTTTATTGGGGAGGGGAGATTGTTTATCTCTCTGTTTAATAAACTGAGATATAATGATTAAAAAGGCATGTTATTCATCACCTTCTTCCAGTATAAATACTTTATAGAGTGAATCTTGAAAATTAGAAGGGTAGATATGTAAATTTTTTAATGGTTAGAGGGCAAGGCTTTTGTCATGGAGCTTTTTCCTATCACTTCCTATGATGAGAAGTGCAAAACTGGGAGGAGCGGAGTCATGCATGTTTCTTGAATTTGTCACAGAGTTTGGGATTAAGGTAGTGCATATGGTTGATTTGTATTTCTTTAGAGTGCAACCATACAACTTTGTGAGAGTTTTATGCTTGTGTAAGGTGTTTTTTTGTTTGTTTGTTTTTTGGTGAAGGAGAAGGTATTTCAGAAAAACCAGGAAAAAGATTGTCTACTTAAAGCGCTTCAAGAACAACTCATTTTTGGAATATCTGTATCTCATTTGACATTTATCTTTTTCTGTTCCTTCAATTTTAATAGAGTGTGGGAATCTGTAAAGCGTACTACCAGAAGAGAGAGCATTTCTGCTGATGGTAAGCTAATCTCAGGTTCATTGGTGCAAAAACAAACAAACCCTGTCACCAGTAAGTGATGAATTTTTCAAATAAAATCCTCTAAAAAGTTGGGAGAAACATTAGAAAGAGCTGTGCAAGAGTTGCCTGGGAGTGCCGGAGCATTTCAGTGTTTACTGCAATGTAAACATGTTCTAGTTATTGAAATAAATCAGATGATGGCGGTATGCTTCCATTTTTATGTGGTAACTGTCAAAGTTCATAACACTGAGCAATAACGTGTCAGCACAACCAACACCAGCTCTGCTGAGAACCCATGTTCATCAAGTTCCTCCTTCCACCAATTTGTCAGACTGCAACAAGAGAAGGAAGGCAAGTAGGACCATTCCCATCGGCTCTGGTGAAAGTTCACAAAGTTTTGGGTTCTCTTCTGTTGGAAATGATTCCATTCATTTTTAGAACTGCTAATTTTAAGAACTGGTGTCTGAGTTTCCTCTCCCTTCCTTATCCCCTTTTCCTTTTTATGTTATGCCTTCTAGACTTTAAGCATAAGAACAAGGGCTTCTTATTAACTGATCTTTGTAAGCTTCTATGGGACCCTTTGGGGCTGACTGAGGTCGCAATAGCATGTACATTTCTATACTGCTGATCAGTGAACTCAGCACTCTCTAAGCGGTTTACAGTATGTAAGCCAATTGCCCTCAACAAGCTGAGTACTCATTTTATTGACCTATGGAATAATGGAAGGCTGAGTGTACCTTGGGGCCCCTGGGATCGAACTCACAACCTTGTGGATGCAATACTGGCATTTTACCAGGTACAAATGTTTCATATAAACATCTGTTCTTAATGCAAAAAACAAAACAAAACAAAAAACAATTTTGTCACCCATCCCTCTTTTATATCATGGCATGGAAAGGAAGATACATGGCAGCACAGTGTAGTGCATACTTGATAATTTGAAGATAGTATGCTACAGTAATTCTTTTAAGATTGGCTTTAAGAAGGTGACACATGGAATTTCTAAACTAGCACTGTTTTGTTCAGGAGAAGCCTGGTATTCAAGAAAGCTTTTCATGGGTGCCTCAGTGAAATGCCAGTAAATGGCAGACATGCTTCCCTGATACCTTGGCTACCAGTCCCACTTGAGCAGTAGTGGAGAAGTGTTGCTGTAGTAGTGGCTACCCACATGATTCACATGAAAGGGTGGTAATACCAAACAGACCAAAGAAGGGCCCATTCACACTACACAATTATAGCAGTATATTATACTTTTATTGCCATGGTTACATCCTATGGGATCCAGGAGCTTTTAATTTTGTGAAGCAATAGAACTCTCTTGTTGAGAACTCTAAATACCGCTCCCTAAACTACCAATCCCAGGGTTCCATTGGATGGAACTATGACAGTTAAAGTGGAATCATAGCACTATAATTGTGCAATGTGTGAGGGCCCCAGCTTTCTGAATGGAGAGTGTGTGTCCTCTAGAACATATATCTGAATCCTTGGTACCACTCAGAGGTTCCAAGGTAATCTGGAAAGTGCTCCCTGAAGACAGAAAATTTTACAACAAGTTGTCTAAATGTCGAGCCAGTGTAATGGGGATGCTTCAAGTGATGGATTGAGACTGTGGAGTTCCCCTTCATTCTTTAAGGTCACTGGATCATTCTTGATCCAGTCACTCTTTCACAAGGTTCTTATGAGGAGGCAATGGGTTGGTGGGGGAAGCACCTTTTAAGCCACCTTGAGGAAGGGTGGGATCAAAATGTAATTCATTTTTTTAAAGTGAGGATGAAAGCAAACTGCCATGTCTCACAAATGAGTAACTGAAATTTGTCCATGTAAGGTGCATCTTGCAACAATATTTTTGCAAATATCTTCTCCACATTGGCAGGTGTTGCTGTTATTCCAGTGTTACAAAGGACTCTTCACTACGACTGTGTTGTCTTAGTAAAGCAATTTAGGCCTCCCTTAGGAGTCTATTGCTTGGAGTTCCCTGCAGGTAAGTGGTTTGCTTGTTGTTTCCTGCAATGGATTACCCTCACAAATAGGCCAAAAGCCCTGTTGTGTGTTTAATGACACATGCTTAGAGAACTTTGCAACAGAACACTGTTTGAAAAGCTGTATTCAACCAAATGTTTTCCTCTAGGTATTTATAGGGACATCTTCCAGCCCCATGTGATCGCTCGGCAGATATTGGTCTGGTTCAAGCTATCATTCAGGGTTTCATAAACCATGGAGTGCCTCTTCTCTCACTTTTTACCATTGCGTGTTACCTTTGGCACAAACATCCTGACATATTTTAAGTCAAAGTTCCAAATGATGCCTGAACCGGAGAATTTTGGCTTCATGTTTGTAAGCAAGCCAAAAAAACAAGACAGGGCAATGTGGATTTGGGATAGTTGTCAGAACTGGTTTGCTGACAGTGGGTTCTCACATTTTCTTTTGAACGTGAGAATGTATCCTTTTCCACTGAATGAAACTGCGGGCCAACCTTAGACATGTATGTGTCTCTAAAGTATGTGTTTGCTTGTATATAAAGTGAGGGTGAGGGGTATTGTCCTTTGGCACAGAAAAAGAGCACAAGGAGATTGGAGGAGAAACCTGGTCCTTGGTCTACCTTCCCAGGCTCTGCTGCTTGATACAACTTTTCCCTGTATGGTTCACTTCTGGTGTCTGAGGTAGGTAGAGGGAAAACTACTTAAATCACCAGAGCACAGGGGAGTCAGACAAAGCACTTGAGAGGCAAGATTTTGTACACCTTCACTGCATGAGAAGTGTTTTCCTATATCCCTGTTTAATGTCCAGACACAGGAAAGTGTGCTTACAGGGCTAGGCCAAGACACTTTTGCTGCTGAGGCAGAACAGAATATAGCACACACCTGCCATGTGGCAGAGGAGCATACTATCTAAAAACAGCCATATTATTTTGACACATGAGGCAGAAAAACCTGCAAGAACCTCTTCCACTTCCTGGCAGTAATTGTAATCAAAACAAGACAAATAATCAAGACTTTGCTATGACATCCAAAATCTGCTTCCTGAGGCAGTCATTTTCCTCTGTCTAATGGTAGGATTGGCCTTGTAGGCTTAAAATATGCACAAATGTCTTGCATATCAAGTTTGGCAAATATTCTAAAGGATTCTAAAGATCGCTCCCTCTTCCTTGCAATTTTGCGAGGTGGTATTTTGCTGGTGGTAATGACAATATAGACACTTGGCTTTTTGTATAGAAATGGTGCCTTTGAGTAACTGGAGCACTTCCCATGCAGCTCTTCTTCCTCGCACCCTGCTTGATGTCATTACACCCCCCAAATAGTTTTGCTACAGAAAACAATAGTTCAAATATGCTATTTGTTTTGCAGGTTTAATTGATAGCAATGAAACCCCAGAAAGTGCTGCTTTGCGCGAGCTGGAGGAAGAAACAGGATACAAAGGAGACATCCTTGAATGCTCTCCAGGTAATTTTGGTCTTTTGTGTTCAGTATTTGAATGGAAAATCCTTTCATCCTTTTTATACAGCACTTTGGAATGTTCAAAGTGCTTCATATACATTACTTGCTGATGGAAATACCAAATGTGGAGCACATACAAGAGTTAGATTGTACGTATTTTAATATATGCAAACTGTAAAATATAAATGTCTCTGTTGTGCTGGTACTGCCTCTCATATGTGTGCAAGAAAGCAACTCTTAGAAATGCTGGACATACTTTTTGAGGAGTCATTATAATTAAAAGACCACCAATTTTAAAAGTATAGAATAATTTAAAAATGGAATAATACAGCATGCCCCACATAAAAAAGACCCTTCTGGAACCAATTAATAATCAATCCATGTTTAAACAAAAAGTGTCTTTACCTACTAGTGAAAGGAGAGGGGAAGATAGTCTAGCCTTCCATGGAAGGAAATCTCACAACTTGTGAACAACGTAGGTGTTTTGCTGCTGGGAAATCCAATCATCCTTCCATCTACTGTGATGATTAAGTTAGACTTAGAAGAAACAGGGAAATTAGAAGGAACTGTGAATATGTGGTCACTTCATCCTTGCTGATCAAAATGTCCTGATTCTTTGATTTTGTGAGCTCTGAAATTGTAGAGCCCAGTGGGTATCAGGAGAGTCATCTGTGACTCCTTAGAAGCTGCTTTATGCTGAATAAGACCCTTGGTCCAACCAGCAGCCTGATATCAAGTATGATGACTTGATGCAGTGGCTCTACAAGTTTTCTAAGCTGTCCCTGGAATTTTCTGCTGGTTTCTCATTCAAGACTTTCCTTCTGAAACTGGATAACATTATTTGTGTGGAAGGAGAAATAAACCTTTTCAACTCCTACATAGGCAAGACAGGATATAAACGCAACCAACAAATGTTGTTGTAAAACTGTGCATGGATATGTGCAGGGGAAAGAGTGGGGAAGGTCTTTGGCTTAAATATTTCTTCAGGTTACTGGTTTCTTGATTCAGAAAATTGAACCATGATGGTGTTTTCTGTAGCTTTGTGTCTGGATCCTGGCTTGACAAACTGCTCATCACACATTGCAACAGTCACTATTAATGGAGACCTTCCTGCCAATTTAAAGCCCAAGCAAAAGCCTGGTGAGTCCATTGCTACTCTTAGTTCCTTGATGCTTTGAAGATCAACATTTTATTAGGGTCTGTTGAAAAAAATGCATTAGACTCTCTAACCCCCAGAAATCAGGATCTGTTTTAATAATTACAGAAAATGAGCTGGTAGTGATTTTTCATGGACTTTTCAGATTACAGAGGAGATATATGCAATGTATCATGTCTGCACCAAAAACTGTATTTGCCCCCCCTAAATTGCCACATGTAGCAAATCAGCATGTTATGGTGTGTGAAACAATTCTTTTTGATATGTTGTGGCAAACTACAGTAAGCTTTTTATATTGGGAATGGTTTAAATCAGGGGTAGGCAACCTTTCCCCTTTAAGGGCCGAGGGACTTCAACTCCCAGAAGCCTTAGCCATGTTGGCCAATAGTTCCATGTTGGCCAATAGCTCCTGGGATTCTGGGAGCTGAAGTCCCTCGGCCCTTAAAGGGGAAAGGTTGCCTACCCCTGGTTTAAATATATGATCCTCATCCCCTGTAGACTGAAGTTGAACAGTCTGGAGAATTCTTCCATCTCATGTAGTATTACAAACAGAAATGTGGGTAAATGAAGCAAAGGAGTGGTGGTTGAATTGTCTGGCAGCTTTCTACATCAAAGTTCAGGAGAGATAATATTTTTTAAAAATATCCTAAAGCTTAGTGGAGTACTACTGAGATGGTACTCCAGAATTACATCTAATACTAATAGTTCAAAAAATGACACACAAACACATGGAGCAAAACATTTAACTTCTGCTGTGTTTCTGGTTTTGTTTCTTCCATACAGAGGAAGGAGGTATGTTGTCTGGGTAAATTCACTATGTCTGGGATCACAGATAAGTATGCCAAATCTTTTTATAGTATGTGTCTTACTAAAAACCTAGTGTGTTCGTATTTGTGGGTCATCTGAGTTCCAGTGATTTGCATCTGCACACTGAGGGGGGTGTTGTTCAAAAGAATGGAGTGTTTTCCTGCTTCTTCTAGAGATCTTCTTTCTTCCAAAGATGATATTCAGGAAAGGAATCCAAAATCTATTCTTATTTTTTCATTCTCTGAATGACCCCTTTCCAGAGGGATGGAAAATCATCTAAAGTAAGAGTGGAGTGGAAGGCTACAAGGGAGGGGAAGAAAGTCATGGGCTACCTGTGTCTGGTAGTGTAGTGGATCCAAAGAAATATGAGTGGGGGAAGGCTCTCTGTTAACAATATGCTGCAAATGGTTGCACAAAATTTAGGCTGGCCAAAATTATTGTTTGCTGCTTCTTTCTAGTGTGAGATTACATTGAACTTTACAGGACCTGAGAATACCTATAAGGAAGGAGAGGGCAAATGTGTGAGGATAGGAACTAATTTTCTTCTGAGACTTTTCCCCATGCCCCCACCCACAGGAAATCCAAATCCCTCTTCCTTCCCTCTCAAAATAGCAATGATGTCAGATCACTTCTTGTTGGCATTTTGATTTGAACTGCAGAGGAAAATGGAGGGATCATGAGCTAATACAGGATTCTAGGATGCTTATAGACAGGGGCCTCACTAGGGGGATATAGACCACAACAGATTACACCCTAAGGGGGTGACACCACTGCTCCCCAAACATCTGCCTTTTGGCAGAAACGGTATGTGGTGTTTGCCTGTCCCTTTAAATGCTGAAGAGATAGTATGAGTGGGGTGAGGCGCAGTGGGAAGGGAAAGGAGAAGCCCCAGATTTTTTTAAAAAAATATTTATTTATTTATTTATTTATTATTCTTTTAAATTTTTATTTAAAAACATCACATCTTACCAGATTTTCACTTTAGCCACATGAAACTATGTACACATAAATACATTAAGGGTGTGTGTGCGATATTATAATTTAAAGGTATAATTTTAATTTTGCTAGTTGTTTATGTCACAACTATTGCCATTACATTAAATGATATATGGCAATGATTTATGAGTAACATTAGCAACATAATGATATATGGGAATGATTTATGAGTAACATTAGCAAGGATTCTGAATGGTGTAGTATGGGAGGAAGTGAATGGGTGGGTGGATTTGACATGAAATACTGCGCCTGGTGATGCTGATTCTAGTGATGCCACTGCTTGTGGGTATGGACTAGGGTTATTTTTACATGTGTTCACATGTTTCTGGAGCCCTCTGTGTGACCTAGGGATAAATGGACTTTGGGGAAATAGTAGGGAGCTTCAGGGAGCACAAAAATGAGGTCTAGAGGCTCCACATCACACACACACACACACACACCAACTTAAAGGCTTTGTGCACCTGCAGAGACAAGCCTTTGCCCTTCTCCTTCTGAGGTGGAGTGGGAGTAGAAGCAAAGGGCTGTCTCTCTTATCACCAGCTGCCCATTTCTCAGCATATCATCTCAGAGATCTGTGGCTCAGTAGAAGGATGGAGGAATTTCCCTGGTTTCACACTGGCTTTGGAGAGTCTTGGAATGCTGCTAAGTCCTTTTTGAAATCAGCATGAGATTCCCCATTTTGTCCCATGGAAAGGAAAGGTGGGTGACCTTGCCACAACCAGCAGCCAGAAACAAGTGCATTTTTGAATTCCTCTTTGTGCAAGACTTCACACAGTACTATAAGGAGTGCTGTGTAGTAGTTCTCACGCTTTCTTCTGGGCGAGAGTTTTCACAGATGCTTGAACAGGCTAAGGCAGGGGTAGGCAACCTTTTTGAGCCGGGGGCCGGGTTGCTGTCCCTCAGACAACTGGGGGGCCGAAGCACCAAAAATAAATAAATAAATAAAAATATTTTTTTTTTAAAAAATTAAAAATATATGCATGCACACTCTCTCAGCCCCAGAAAAGCCATGGCAAAACCCCTGTGGAGATTTTGCCAAGAAAACCCCATGAACAACAACAATAATCAATATCATCATGTCGGGCGGTGGCGGCAGGACCGGCATCCGGCCCCCAGGCCTTAGGTTGCCTACCCCTGGGCTAAGGAATACTTTGGATTCAATTTCCTTTTTCCACCACAGCTGACTGAGTTATAAAAATAGCCCTTCCACAAAATGGAAGATACTTTCCTTGAACAGAAGGTGTAACTTGTATGCAACCCTGTATTTCTTTCAGACAAGATGTGAAACTAGGAAGAGGGTTTCCATGAATCTAGAGCAGGGGTAGGCAACCTTTCCCCTTTAAGGGCCGAGGGACTTCAGCTCCCAGAATCCCAGGAGCTATTGGCCAACATGGGACTATTGGCCAACATGGCTGAGGCTTCTGGGAGCTGAAGTCCCTTGGCCCTTAAAGGGGAAAGGTTGCCTGCCCCTGATCTAGAGTGTTTTCCCAGTAGGTCAGTTGAATTCCCAGTAGAAGGGGAACGGCCTATGCCTGCATTGTTAACCCTCTAGACCAGTGATCCCCAAACCTTTTTGGACTACCACCCCCTTTCCCCTTAGGCAACAACTCTAGTGCCCTCCAGTGCCTATTTCTTGATATTAGTCTTTTGTTTGTGCAGCAGCCAGTTGGATGGTGGTGTCTAGCTCAGCAGTGTACAGCTTGCCACTGCTGCCTTCTTTGCCATCTCAGCCTCTCATGTGCAAATATGGCAGCAGCAGTCCAGGCCTTACAGCAAAAGGAAGTTTAGCTAGCTGGCTGCTCGATTGTTGCTCCCAAGGGGAATGGGTGCAAAGGGAGCAGTGCCTAAGCAGCCAGTTGAGTCACGACCAAACAGCTGGCTGAGCAACAACTAAGAAGCCTCTCGCCTATGCTGGCCTCGCAAAGCACGGGTTAAACATTCACAAATTTGATTATTCATGGATTACTATATTTGCTCC